>CM070829.1:9307943-10507943 GCA_036326025.1 Chrosomus eos | reverse complement strand
AAATTCTGATTTTTTTCACAGAATTGCATGTTTATATCAAGCAATTCTGACTTTATAGTACGCAATTGGGAGACATAAAGGCAGAAATGCATGATATAAAGTCGCAATTGCGTGTTACAAAGTCAGAATTGAATTGTGAGATATAAACTATTCTGGGGTAAAGAAATAAAAATAAAAAAAGAAGCAATTGTGACTTTATTTCACGCAATTATGACTTTATTTCACGAAATTCTGATTTTATATCTCGCAATTCTGAGAAATAAAGTCAGAATTGTGAGATGTAAACTCGCAATTTTAAGATAAAAAGTCGCAATTATCTTTTAAAATGTTTTATTCTATGGCGGAAACAAGCTTCCAAACTTAGCCTAGACTGCCCTATTTAATTCAATTAATATAAAGGGTCGATTTGTTTTTGTTTTTTCCCTCATCAAAACCGATAATGTTTATCAGTGGTTGTATATCAAGCAGGGATGCGTTTGTTTGCATTTTGTTTTGCGATTTCACCGGAACGAATAGAGAATCTCCGCAACAGATTGAAGCGCGCGTCCGAGTGAAGACATTGTGGCGCGTGCCACAACAGAACACTGTATCCGCGCCACTGATCGCAGAGGCAACGAGCACATGATCACTTGATTAAAACAACAACATGTTAGCGCTAGATCACCTCTTATTTAACAAACGAACGAAACGAATGCTCTGCTAGTTAACTGGAGATGTTTTACTTGTATATACTACATCCGTACCGCGAGATGTTTCAAAAGTGGTGGGGACAAAATCGACCAAATAGTGGTGGGGACATGTCCCCCCGTCCCCCCCGTAAATGACGCCTATGTTGTATTTGTAAAGCTACAGTAGAATGTCTAAAATGGACTGTCAAAATAAAGTGTAACACAAAATGATATACATCAATGCACCGAATATTTAATAATGTATGAAACAATGAAACTGTGTCTTATGAGGGGAACACTAATAAGGACTGTGACAGCATGAGTCTGTCACACAGTATGAGGGTCAGTGAGTGATCTGACTGGAGTCTGTGTCTCCATCACTAAACACAAGCTCATTATCAATGTTTTTGGCACCGTTAGTCTTATTCTCCATTCTTTCTTAATGACTGGCTCAAGAAATATTACTTCTTTAATTTTTGCTTCTTTTTTTAATTTCGGTTTTCTTAGTTCACATTATTTGATTAACTATATTTTACTTTTATTTTTCTTACTATTACTTGATCATTTGCACTGTTTTTTTGTTTTTATTTGTTTACAATTTCTCGTTTTATGGAGCTGCAAATGCTCTGGCAATACCATTGTAAAGAGCCTTTCATTCTAACAAAGCACACTGAATTTGAAAATTGAAGAAAGAGTGCTTTCCTGTGGGCAAAACAAATTTGACCCTATGTGTCTTCCTGCAGAGAATGAGTTTCTGAGTGCTGCACATCCCTGGCTGTCCATAGCTCATTTGTTCACTTATTTCCCACAGCCAGACTACGCTACATCTACTCTGCAACAGGTTTGCCATGTCTATACACACAATGCCAAAGACATGTCAACAGTTAGATGTTCTGCGGTGAAGAAATCAGCTGTTGCCACCCATTTAAAGGCAGGGTAGCTGATTTGTTCCAGAATTTTTTTTTTTTGTTATGCTGGTTGAAAGTCTCTTCACATCCTGATAGCAAGCACTAAGCTAAGTGGTCAAAATGTAATTATATATATACAACGGGGTTTAAGGCATACCTTCAGAAAAATTGGGTTTTCACTATTACCATAGTATATGATTGCAGAATTTTTTTTTTTGTATTGAACATTGATGGAAAAATTATAAAAGTGGTTTACTTTGTTTAAAAATCTTGTATGAGGTGGCAAGGTGGGGTAAAATGCTCATTTAACAAATACTTTAGGTAAAATAATGTTTTTAAATAATGTCTAAGTTAATAATTGTTCAAAACAACCACTTTAGCAAAGTTTGTACTATGTTATGTTTGATAAATAAAAGAACTCGTTGTTCAATAAATATAATTGTTAATTATAACAAATCATAATTACCTTGAACAAAACTGAAAATCATTAACAAGACCCTTGTCTCAAAATATATTCAATAATTTTAGCGATTCTCATTTGCTACTTAAATATACAAAATGTATACAAAAAACATTAGATCATATTAGCACAGAATCAACTTTGCGCTGATGCCCGTGATCGCTTCAAGGATCAGCCAAATTTCCACGTTCATCTTTTATGCCATCTAATGGTTTAGAGGAAAATAAAATCAAAGGGCGCTTTTTACCCCAGTGAACCTTTAGCCCCATTGTACGCTATAAACCACTTGTGGAATGTGTAGGACCATAAAATGTGTGGTCCGAATGTAATGGTATGATGTCCTACCTGTCTGTCAACATACAGTATTTCCATCCCTCCGCGCACCCTGCTCACGCAGACATCACACATTATCAGCATGTTCATGCTATGCAGAGTTAGACAGACGTCAGTCACCGAGCACCGCAACAGCAGCCAGCTTTACAGTTCCTCCTGAACCAAAACACGAGCTTATGCTGCGTTCATGCCATAACTAGTGTAGAAAGAGATGGAAACCTATGACGTTATACTCAGAGCGGTTCATTATGACTCGCATTTAAATGGCAAGACTATCAACGCCGAAATGAATCTGCAGTAGTCAGTAGGTACAGGTCAGTGCTCTTTAAGCTGTTTATGTTCATTATTGTTGTAATGTTAGTTTAAAGCCGTCTCTCATCTCGTGACGCTTTGTAAACTCTGCTGTGTGCATTCAAGCGTTTTGGAGATGCACTGAAGAGAGGATCCCATGCTTTAAAAAAGCTAGCTTACTATTGCTAGCTGCTACGAAAATTGCCTACTCTACCTTTAATTTGATTGAGGATGGTTGATGTTTTAGGAATTTAAGTTTAAAATATGCTGAAATAAAGAATTGTGATCTCTTTACATGCACATGTGGCTGTGCTATTACAAAGCTTCTGTACCTCCCTGTAGCAGTGAACAAGGCTGGCTCTGTGTAGTGTGTTTTGGGGGAGTTTAGGAGCTGACTGGCAACCGTGGGTGCTCCTGGTGAAGGTGTTGATGGTTAAGGGTGAGGCTTGCTTGAGCAGATCAAAGTGGATGAGAAACCACTTAGCGGTCACTTGGAAAAAGCTGAAGTATACCTTAAGAATGCATCACTGACTTTGCTTAAAGGAATAGTTCACCAATAAAAATGAAAGTTTATGCATAATGTACTCACCCTCTTGTTGTTATCTGTATAGTTTTTTTTCTATCCGTGGAATACAAAAGGAGATGTTAGGCAGGAATAGTAAATGATGGTGGAGTAAATGATAATCAAGTAAACCTAGGTCCAGTAAATGTTCATCTTGGCTGGACAACATTTTTAGACATTTTTAGACATTATACTAGGACTTTTATTTACTAGGCTATTTACTTACTAACAGGATTTTTTCAGCAAAGTGTTGATCATCATGGTCATATAAAGGTCTTAGAAATATGAAACCGCCTTTATAGGGTTAGATGACCTGACAGATTATAGATCAACGGCATGTAAGTAATCTGCCACTGACCCAATGAAAGCAAGTATGCACTGCTCATGCTAATGTTATTCTCAACTTCATACCAACTCAATGACACAGACTAATCTTTATGACTACACATGATGACCCATATGTTAAGCATCGCTCTCACTCTAATAGACCTCCTGCACTGAACAGCTGAACATACCTAAATTCAAGTGCAGAAATAGGCAAGACTGCAACTAGTCATTTGTTTCTTTTGTCCCAATAGAACATACAGTAAAAAATTAAACAATAAAAAATGTAATTATAAAAAGTCTCTTTATTGCCCATGCGAGACAACTAGACATGATCTTGTCTATATGTATAGACTACAAATAGGCTATATTGACAAAACCCAAATCAAAGGTTAAAGCTAGTCACAAAACGTTTTCTTGCCTTACCAAGGCAGACAAGACTGCACTAACCTCTGAATAGCCTTTAGCAAACTAGTGCAAGTGTTAAACATACAGATCAGAAATAAAAGATAGAAATAAGACAAAAAAGTTAATGCCTTTTGAATTAAAAATGCACCATGAAATATGGGTTGGATTGCTTTGACAGATTGAACATGATCAGTACTTTATATCAGATGGCATATTCTGTATTGCTTGTGAATAAGCTAATTGCATAAAGACTGAATATGGAAGACAAAGTTCTTCCATCTAGGCCTATATTATTAGACGTTAAAATGGATAGTTCACCAAAAAAAGTGAAAAATTATTTACTTACCCTCATGTTTTTCTAAATGTGTATGACTTTCTTCCAGTGACAAGTTTCCCAGTGCCTATTAACTTTCATTTGTTGGGCAAAAAGATGCCAAGTTAATGGTGACTGAGTCTGTCATTCTGAATAACATTGTGTTCCAAAGAAAGAAAAAAATCATACAGGTTTGGAACACCATGTGGGTGAGTCAATTATAAAATAATATATATATTTTTTTAATCGACTATCTCTTTAAAATGTATTTTAAATATGTAAATACCACCCCAAAACAGATGACTCCACACACGTTTTCCTTTGAGTACCCGAAAAGTGAGGACGCGGAAAAGCAAACCTGTCCGAACACGTCTATTCAACATACAGAAACCCGAGGGAATCCAACAAGTGCCTCGGCGACACAGAGGAAATGTTGGATACTTTAATGCCGTGACGAGACAGCAGTCTGTAGGCTACAAGTATCCAAACACGGGGGAAAGCGAGAGGAAGAGCGCGAATCTTACCGAGGTACTGCCTGATCTCCAGCAGAACTTTAGGGGGTCCTCCGTTCAGTTGGTAAAGCAGTGAGCCGAGACAGAAGAGCAGCAGTGTGGCCATGCAGAAAGCATAATCGCGCAGGGAGAAGCGAAGCCTGAGAGCCGATAACCAGAATGCCTTCCTGCTGTTGCGATCTGTGCTGTGACTCGCGCTGTGATTGTTTAGACGGGGACTGCTGCTGTAATTCTTCATCGTCTCCTCACATGGACGCGCCGAGAATGGTCGTCACCCATCCGCCTCTTTAGATAAAAACTTTTCAGCCAACATTAAAACAAAACCTGAAGCCACTTCACAGATGAAATGCGGAGGCGTTCAGATGTTCGTCCCCTGCTCGGCCGTGTTTTCTCGTCTGCTCTTGCTGAGCTATTTTTGCGAATGAAGTTGGGAATCCATCCTCTGCTTTTTGGGGTTAGTGTCGGTGTCAGATTACCGAATGTGGAGGAAAAAGTTGAACCGAAGTCCCGCTCACGCGCTGCCGTGTGCAGCTCAGCACCACCAGGCGGAAGACGCGTGAAAGCGCTCGAGAGCGACCTGTATGTATGTATGTATGTATGTATGTATGTATGTATGTATCTATCTATCTATCTATCTATCTATCTATCTATCTATCTATCTATCTATCTATCTATCTATCCATCCATCCATCCATCCATCCATCCATCCATCCATCCATCCATCCATCCATCCATCCATCCATCCATCCATCCATCCATCCATCCATCCATCCATCCATCCATCCATCTATCTATCTATCATGAAAGAGTGGCATTTGTCAAAGTGAAGACTTCAGTGTAAAAACAAGCTGTGCTTTTGGAGGCAGATTTCCAGGTCATTATTTTTAAGGCACAAAGATAGAAACCATTTTAATTAAATATTCAGCCAAGAGTAAGGTTTATGAGAGCAGTTTTTGACCATTTGAACGAACAAAAGTAAATTTGACTCTTTCAGCCATAAAAGTAAGTGTTAGAAGAATGATAAAAGCAGTATGTCTCACAATGGTTTTATTCATAGTGCAACACTATATCTTATTTCACTGAAGCATTGTAAATCAAATGAAATAATGTCTTTATTTAATCCACCCGGAATATTATCATGTCTGGTGATTGCCAAATCAAAGGGTGAACAATGGCAAAATTGCAGTATTAAGCAGCGTTTGCTTTATTTTATCAAAAGATTTTAAAATAAAGATTAGTTTACATTTTCTCAAATTACTATGTTTATTTGTAGCCCACTGTTAAAACTAGTTATTTGTAGGCTACTTCGAAAATAAATTATATTGGGTCACTTTTCAGTTAAGTGTACGCACGTGGGTATATAATATAAATCTGTTGAAAGCATGAAGACTTTGATATTTCTTTTAAAATTTTGATGAGATATTAAAATGAGAGAAATAGGGTTGTGTCACTGACCTTTTGTAACAGACCTTTGTCAGACAGGCTGAGAAATAATATGTATACACTATATACTGTTCAAAAGTTTGTGGTCAATATATATTTCAGCAAGTATGTGTTCAATTGATCAAAAGTGCCAGTAAAGACTTTTTAATAGATAATGTTTTTATGGATTTCTATTTCAGATATATGCTGTTCTTTTAAACGTTCTATTTTTCAAATAATCATTTAAAAACAATGTTTCTTGAGCAGCAAAGCAGCATTTTAGAATGATGTCTGAAGGATCATGTGACACTTGAAGACTGGAGTAATGATGCTGAAAACACACAGACACATACAGTAAGGAAGATCAGTCAGTGTGTATGATATTCTTTTTTTATTACACCTCAAAGGGACAAATATTTTAAGACATTTTTGTTTGTAAATACACAAGCAAAACCTTCATGGACAATCATTAGCGAACTGAAACCAGATAAAATCATTTTTATACATGTATTTTACAATGGTCACTGAAGCATGTCACTTGCTAACTATAGGCGAAAGAGTATTGCTCTATGATGTATAATACAGCTAATAATTACATTTGATGTAAAAGCAAAAATAAGTTATTTAAATATCAATTACATATACAGAATGTGCAACCTCAGTTAATCATTTCATATATGTAATTAAGACCCAGTTTTATCTCATTTAAGTTGGTCATGGTTAGTTCTGTAATTAACAAGTGATTCTATTTTTAACAGATTTGATATTTAAACAGCTCAACTCAACCATCAACATTTGACCTGAAAACAAACATCTTGAAAAAAAAAAAAAAAACTGTAAATGTGTCGATTTGTAATCTCATTTTCTCCACAATGGAATTAAAAAAATTTCATTCTTTAATAAAGTGCATTTTTTTTACAGTAACATTTCATGAAATATATTTTCGATTTTAAATACATAAAAAGCCTCATTGTTATCAAAGCACTCATCTGATAGCAAGCTGAAGGCAAGGCAACCCTTCTGATATAAACGAATCTAATGATTCTCTACTGCAATTTAAAATGTTCATTAAATTCTTTAACGTTATGGACTATAAATTGTGCTGCATTACATACAAGAGAAAATGGGAGAAATACAATTCTAAAGCAAGCATTCAAAAAGACACCATTTGCACAAACTGCAAGTCCTTGGGGAAGCATGACTGGTGTCTTTCTGTAACCGAAAAAACAAAAGATCTTTAGAAGCATCTGCATGTACTGAAACAAGGTGAATTCTCACCTCAGCTGCTCAATCAAAAACCACCTGAGAGTGATTGTACGAGAAACTCTCTTCATTGTGCTTAATTTGGAGCAATGTAATCCTTTAAATCTGTCAGCTGTGATGATGTCATACTAATGCCTAAATGACGTCACGCATGTCTAGCTAACCTTGTACTTCAAGCTGTTTTCATTTAGGAGCGAGTCTGGCAGATGCTGACTGTCCTTTTTGTTTAAGTAAAGTTATGTCCATCTCCAGTTACCTCATAACACCTTATTCTCCCTGAAACAAACACACACGTCATTTGCAATGTGTTCTGAATGACAAACAAAACAATCAAAAATAATTGTAAATCAGACCATAAATCATCCTTTTTTTCCTCAAAAACAACACAATGATGTGGTTATGTGACTGACATTCACTTGAAAAATCAAAACATAAATAATGCTTCATGGATCTTTCTTCCTAATTTTTAAATCATGGCTGAAGCCCCAGTCTGTGTAGGTCACTAAAGAAAACTCCTCCAAGCTATTCATTATCAGGTTTGATTTGATGTACTTATTTTAAGGCTAAGAATGTGTGCTTTCAAGAGCTTGAGGCTTTTTCGGTAACACTTTATTTGAAGGGGTGTGCATAAGACTGACATGACACTGTCATAAACATGACATAACACCTGTCATAAACATGAAGGAGTCTTTATGAATGTTTATGACTGTTGTCATTAAGTGTCATTCGGTAAATTATGACACTTTCAATGCAAAGTTGACATTGTTTAAAATGTCTTTGTTATGACAACTTGACATTAACAAAGACAAAAATGTCTTTGTTATGACAACTTGACATTACCCAAGACAGAAATGTCTCTGTTATGACAACTTGACATTAAACGAGAAATCATAACCTGTCAACCTGTCACAACTTTGGCCGTCATGACACCATTATAACTGTGTCATGAATATTACCTGTCCTCAAGTAAAGTGGAACACATTGTACTAGTTATAAAGATGTCATTAAGGGTTATTACACTGCAAAATGCTTGAAGTTTGATAATTAGACCTGTTATGACATATTTGTGACAGGTTGACAGGTTATGATTTCTTGGTTAATATCAAGTTGTCATAACAAAGACATTTCTGTCTTTGTTAATGTCAAGTTGTCATAATCAAGACATTTTTGTCTTGGGTAATGTCAAGTTGTCATAACAAAGACATTTTTGTCTTTGTTAATGTCAAGTTGTCATAACAAAGACATTTTAAACAATGTCAACTTTGCATTAAAAGTGTCATAATTTACCGAATGACACTTAATGACAACAGTCATAAACATTCATAAAGACAACTTCATGTTCATGACAGGTGTTATGTCATGTTTATGACAGTGTCATGTCAGTCTTATGCACACCCCTTCAAATAAAGTGTTACCGCTTTTTCTAAGATTCCAAATGTCTTTAAAACCCCAGTCAAAGTGCAAGGCAAGCTGGGGCATAAGAAAAATAAAATAAAACAAAAATATACACCTGTACACATTTCACTCCAGCAAGAAAATTACAGCTGTGTGATGCATCAGTCGCATCAGAGATGAGCATGATATGAGGTAAACAATATGCATGGGTATAATTTTCAAGATAACAGGCAACATAAATTGATACAGTAATAAACTTTTTATATGCCGCAACAGCCGAGTAAGTGATGCATATTGTGTGAATATTGTGTGTTTAGAAGACTGGGAAGATTAAATGTGCTGTAAATATATAGTATTATATTAAGCTTAATACAAGGACTGATGCTAAAATGTAACCACGAAGAAAGAAACAAATGCAACGGTTTGTACAAACATAGTACATACTTGCTAAAACCGTGACCAACTATTGGCCTGAAATCAAAATGTGCATTGCTCTGAATATCCCCATATGGCAACATCATGCTTTTGGGAATTTTAGGAACAAACTTTACTTGACTCACCCATCATTTCATATACTGTATGGTTTGAGAGATAAAGTAATATTATATGAACAAAACCTGCATGAAATGATATTGCTTTGGCCAGGTGACATACTCTTGATATTTACGTGCTTCAATAAGCACAAAACCTTTTTTCCTTTACAGTTTTTTTTTTCTAAATAAATCTCACGCTTCCCGAAAAAGCGAGAAAGGGTTTCAAAACAGTCTTTAAATTCATACAAAAGCATACATTTTCAGAAAAAAAGTGTGCTTTCTTTCGACAGGCGGTCCTTTCAGGCCCAAATTAGGTGTTTCTATGGAAACATCTGTTAATAGGCCCACAATAACAGTCCTTGGAAGCCAGATCGGTCATTTCTGTTTCTGTAAATGCCAAAAGGCTTGAGATTATAAAGACGAAAAAATTGGGGGGGAAATTCGGCAGCTGTTGTCCAGGTCTGTCCCTTCACCTGGCAGAAGAGTTTGATCCATTTATTCTAGTTCATAATAGCTCATTTTAGTATTATGACTGTCCTGAGCTGCTGGCAGTGACTAGTTGGGCTTCACTGAGAAGAATACGTATGTGATGGTCCTCCTTCAAGCCAGCTTCCCTCGCTCTCGTCTCGTTTAAGGATGACACACGACCCAGCGTGTCAAAACCTGCAGCCAATAGAGGGGCAGAATACATGGGCATTCCGATCGACACGAGCCAATCAGACACAGAGCTCAAATGAACAGGAGACGCTGGCTTCCGACACATGTCAGTCAAACCTCCCGAGGGAATCTACGGAGATAAAGAAAACACAAAGACCAAATGTCAGTGCTAATGCAATCAAGTATCATGATCTAATTTGACTCACATGAATGTGCTAAATAAATCTGCGGAAGTAACTCACAGCCATGCGGTGCTCCTTACGGAGTTGTTTAACTCTGATCTGATCCAGACTGGACGCCACGTCCTTCACTGGCTGCTGGAAGTCCTCCGAGTACCTCTGCACTAAGAGCTGAGGAATACCACACCGGCCGTGCTGAGAAACACAGAGAGAAAGGGAAAGATTAGCCAGGATAAAAAGATCTAGCGGAGTTTGCTACTTCGGTTAAACAACTGGAAATTATCTCTAGAAATCTTACAACTCCTAAGAGACACAAGTCTGGTCATCAAAATATTAAAAATAAGAGGATAATTTTTTTGCTAACACTGCATTGAGTCAAGCTAAGCTGTGATTAGCACTCAGCTAATGTGACAGAGCAACATTCGTCTCAGGCTGTGGACTCTGAATAACAACAGAAATTATCAGATCATAAACTTCACTTCATGTGGCTTTTTAATTGATTTTACGGGTGGTAGAGAGACCGAGCATATACTTGGAAATTGAGGTTGACTCACAAACAAGCAAACTTTATGTGGCAATTATAGCATTACAAGGAGAGCGAGACTAAATTGTTTGTTTAATGTGACATTCAGCGCTTTAAATCTAACATCACCCTGTGTGACGTAACAGATCCAGTTTAATCCTTTTCAGGACGTCTTTGTTAGCACGTCAAATGACCATATGAGTAAAATGAACAGTGTGGCTTTATAATAATATTGCAAACCAATCCGTTTTTAATTGTAGTAAATCTCAATAGGGAAATACTCGGCCATATAAGCATCTTGTTAAGTTAGGGATTCATTCTAAATCTGCTCAAAGAGATTCAAACAATTTCTTGTGCCCAATATGAGATACATCCGATAGGCTGTGAGTCCAGGCATAATTGGATTGGCTGCCAATAAAAAGCACTAAAACGCCAGGCGGTCTGAAACCTCAAGCTGCTCCAGTGTTTTTATTTTAGAAAGGCAACATTTTTTACCTCTTATTCACCTTTTTGTTTGTGATAACCTCAAAGAAGTGATTGGAATCAGGTTTGTTGATGGATGTGCAGTGGACACCAAGGATATGTACCTGATTTGAGATGTTCTATGAATACTAAACTCTCTGCAAATAAATTACGCAAAAAGCTAGTCTTCCAATCCTACCACTTTTCCACTGCTATTGCTGGCTTGACTGAAAGGACTTTTTAGAGGATATGTGATAGTTATGTCTGTGCTAAGTCATGCATTTTTAGCAATTAAAAATGGCTAAAGAAAAGGAGGTCAATTAATTGTACAGAGACCGATAGGTACTATACGGATGTCTTGTCTGGAAGTTAATGAGTGGAAATTAGTGTTTGGATGAGCACTGATTAAAATGTATGCTTCTTTCCGTTTCTCTTGACACTTGTAAAAGAACTTCCAGCAGTAAATGGAAGGAAAAAATAAACCGGCCATGACTTTCCAGGGATAGTGGCATGGTTGAGTCAAGCCCCCAACTGGTAATCATTGTGCTTCCTATAGTGCCATCATTTCCCACACCATTTTCTCCATATGACGCAGTTTATAAAAACTTGCGGTCACTTGAACATGAAGTCCATAAGCAGGGTTCCTCAAATCCCTAAAGAGTTCTTCACGGTCCTGAAGAGTTTAGCTCCAAGCACAATCAAAGACATCTGAGCAAGCCAATCAAGGTCTTCAGAGTTACTAGAAAATAACAGGTCTTCCTTGAGCTAAATTAGAACTATTCTTCTTTGCCTTCCAGGAAAGGATTTGATGAACCTGTCATACAGGGTCTCATTTGGCATTTTAAGATTTCGAAAAGTGAACAGCATTACTTACTTTATCTGAGTATGGCTCTTCAGTGAGGTCAATCCCTTCCAAGTGCATCCTGTCCTCCAGCAGAGTCTCGAGGTCAACCGTTTTGGCGTAGGAGATCTTCCTGCTAAGGGCGACTTTAGCACCGTGGATCTGACGACATGCTGATTCAGGCAGGTCAGACAGCCAGGGTGGACTCAGAGCAGTGGGAGATTCACCTGGTGATACTGGAGAACTCTCGGAGGGAGTAGTTGGGGTATATATGGGTTTTGGGGGAAGGGTTGGGGTATTTGGCACCGAACCAGAAAGCACCAGTGGAGGGTGGCGCAGACCATTTGGCAGACGTTCTTTGGACTTTTTAGCAGGCACAGGAGGTGGGACAGGTGGCTTTTTAGGGTGAGTCCGTGGAGCCGGGCTAGTCGGGGCAGAGACAGGTTGTCGGACAGCAGCAGGCAATTGACTGACCGGGCTGAGGGGAAGCTGTGTGGGAACCATAGGTCTCTGCAGCGAGCCTGTCTCTCTTCCAACACAACTCTGGTCCTGTTTTGATTCTACATGATCTGTATTCACTGTATTTTTTTTCTCTCCGGTCTGCCTCTATCCTCACTGCCACGCTGGTCCTTCCTCTGATCGAAGGCCTGCTCCCAGTGTATATCCCCCAGAGAATGAGAGCGCTTCCAAGACTCGGGGGTCTCCTGGGAGGCGTCCAACTCCTCACAGCTTCGGCTGACCGGTATGCGGGAGGTTTGTACTGCTTTGGAGCCCTTCTTGAGGCCGAGGCTTCGCAGGTTGAAGCTCTTTATGGGCCGGGGCAGAAAGGTCTTCGGGAACTTGCGTTCCTTCTTGGCCTTCTGCTGAAGAGCTTCAGTGGAGTGAGTCATGGGAAGAGTGGGACAGTCAGTAGACTTTACACCCCCACAATTAAATCCAGATGAACCACGGCCGTGGTGCGACGACTTGCGGCTCTTACCTGAAACAGAGATTCGTGCTTTCACATAAATTAATTAATTCACATACAATTCCTTCCTACAAAAAAAAAAAGGGGGGGGGGGGGGGGGGGGGTGTTATGATGTCATAAAAATGATGAAAAGGAAGAGATAGTATTGTAGCAATTTGTTTTCACACATGAGTACAGCTCTTCCACATTCTCATTGATGCATTAGCCAAACCAATAATGGACACTATTATTGGTTTGGTTCACGCAGAGTATTATTATAATTAAAACCAAACAAACTCTTTGAAATGTATGCTGTCATAAAATAAAATGCAAAAAAAAAAGTGCACCTTTACGTAGTATCCTCCTAGGTATCTTGTCTACCCCTAAAGGGTACATATCAGCAATTGTGGTACTAAAATGCACACTTTTAGGAGTACAAAAGATACAAGGGTACTTTTAAGGGTACTGCACCAGTTAAAGTTATTGTTAATTTTTGCTTTTTTTTTTTTTACATAAGTCTCTTGAATTGTATTTAAAAAAATAAATGTTAAAGTTAAATTGACTTGACATGTTCCAAAACTGTATAACTTATGTAAAACATTAAAAAATTTTTTTTTAAATGTCTCAATGTTTAGTTTGCAGAAAAAAAAGTATGTCATAAAGGTTTAGAGCAACATGAGGGTGAGTAAATTATGACATTATTTGGTGAACTAGCCTTTTAACATGCAAGAAGAACAGAACAAGTATCTATAACAGAAGTAAAGGTATGAGAAAGTACAAATGTTTACTGGTTAGTGGTAACATTGTTTAGCAGGTACCCAGAGGCATAATTCAATCCACAGCTCAATGTTTAGTGATTATGTAAGGGTTAGTATTTTCAAGTTAAAGATTAGGGGAGTGTTAAGACATTCAGTGATAAAAACCACAAATTCAGATCATATTTATTTTGAAAGTTGCATCTTTTCTGTCAATTTTCCACATCAAGTATTTGACTCAGCTATATGCTGAGTATAGAGTTAGTGACAGTCAAGCCATTTAAGATTCCCAGAGGCACAACACTTTGTATATTAAAATAATAATATATAATAAATAAAATTATAAATGAGCATTTATACACAGGGACCTTAGAGTTAAATGTAAAAAAACATACAAACTAATTATTATGCCATACTTGAAAAAATATGTAAAGAATCTGGAGAAAAGAAGCCTTCAAGGCTACATTGAAAGCTTTTATTCCCTGGGCCATTAGTCATACTTTAACAGAACCAATGATTCAAAAAAAAAAAAAAAACAATTATGATGGTGACAAAGCAGCACATGCTCCAATATTGAATATAATAAGCTGTCTACTGCTGCTCTTAAAAGAAATAAATGGAAAAGTAATCAGCACAGAAAAACTAATGTCAGGAGGTGAAAAGAGATGAAAAAAGCAAGCAGACCAGAATGCTAGAGATCAAAGTATGGATTTATTTTCCACATTGGCAAATTGCACATATTTTCTGATCCATTCCAAACACTCAGACTTGGCTCCACAGACACACACATACGCAGACTCATACACTTGACATACACAACAGGAGGAGGGATCAGTCAGTGTTTTAAGATGCCAGTAGAAGATTAAAAAGGCAACAGAAGAGTGAAACCCTTAAACACTGAATTTCTTTGGAAATACAGAATGAGATCCGGTCCTCTCACTTACATAAAATCCTCTAAAAATAGACTTAGTAGTTTAGCTCCTACTTTTACACAATCTACATAAAATATCAGCTTCCAACCGTATGTAGCTTCTATGCAGCCACAATATTTTGCATTTATAAAGTCTTTTCTTTTATAGGCACATAAGAACTTGTGCAATATGACCACACCAAACACCACACACAAATATGGAGTGATATTTCTTGAAATGGCAAAGGGAGGGAGAAAGAGATGTTTAATAGAGTTTGAAATGAGTCTGGGGTGGTTCTGCCATGGAGAACATTCTCAAAATCGTCCTGCTGTGAGCACAAGCCTTGTGTGAGTTTCTGTCGGTCTCTCTTTAGATTTCTCTGAAGCAGCGGATGTATTTTGATTAGTTAGCAATGGCAAGAGTGGCTGCTGCTTTTGGAAATGTTGATTTCTAACAGAATGGAAGCAAGCAATAGCAGAAGTCTGTGTAGGCTGGAGAAGAGAGTTAAAAGAAAGGGATGATGATAGAGCGCCTCTGGAAAAGAGCAGCAGAAAGAGAACAGGCCACAGCAGATGTGACAGACAGACAGGCTTGGGTTAAATCCAGATGCGATGACAGGGTCTCATTGGCTGTTAGGACACAGAGTCATGGCAGAGGCCCAGAGGTGAGAGGATGATGTCATGGCGTTGCTACACTAGGCTGGACATGGTGATGCGGTTGGTATGGAGATGCTAGACAAGCGCCTGGTTACCATTCTCTAGGTTTTCGTTGCTTTCGTAGCAGCCAGAGTCCCGTGGGGAGTCAGCGATGAGGCCACGCCCCTCACAGAGGAGTTTCTCCTGAGAGCCCGAGAGGGCGCTGCGCTCCGGATCACTGCTACCTAGAACACAGACACACAAAGTTAGGAAATGCATTCACTTAAACATTTTTTTAATAAACAATTGAAAAAGTGGATGGTCCTGTCATCTGATTAACTGTCATAGCTAATGGATGCTAATGCTAACATATGGCTATGTTCATGAATTATAGACATCTGTTGTTTGGATAAACATTTAATATATAGTGCATTTAGTAAATCCATGTGTCCGATACTTTTCAAAAACTTGGGGTCATTAATTTTTAAAACGAAATTAATACTTAATCTTGAATTTAAACTTTAAAAACAAAAGTACAGTGTGCTCAAAAATATTAAACAGCACAACTGTTTTTAACATTGAAAATAAGAAATGTTTCTTGTTTGGCATATTAGAATGATTTCTGAAAATTTAGCTTTACCATTATAGGAATAAATTACATTTTAAAGCACATTAAAAACAGTAAACAGTTATTTTAAACTAATAATATTTCACAATATTACTGTTTTTACAGTATTTTTGATCTGCAGCCTAATGAGCCCAACCGACCCTAAACTATTGAACAGTGGTGTGAAGTATGTGTGTGTGTGTGTGTGTACTCACTGTCATAATCCTGCAGTAGCTCTACAGCAGTCATCAGTACGGCACGATGTTGGGGGTCTTTGATGTTGAGCTCATCAAGATCTTCTTCCTCCAGTAACTTAAACGTGTCCAGGTCTTCATAGCCATTAAATAGGAACGTTGGCATGTGCTCCTAAAACAAAACACACACACACACACACACACACACACACACACACACACACACACCACACACACACACACACACACACACACACACACACACACACACACACACACACACACACACACACACACACACACACACACACACACACACACACAGATTAAACACCCTGTAGAGAAGTAGCACTATGTAGGACCCCTACAGCTAAAAATACCCCACTCCACCCTAGTGGTTCAACTATTTATGTGTGGGAATGTTTCCAGACTTCAAGCTCTATTGTGACAGCCAACTATCATTATAGTCCATTAACACACTGAGAAAACACAATGAGGCTCTAAATGTGTCCTGGTGTCTATTGTGTGTAGCCGTAAGGTCTGTAATGTGATGTTATTTAGAGATGTAATAATGCAGAAGCTTGTGGGAGGTCTGAAGGGTGTGTATATCTCTGTTTAAATAAAATTTTTAAATGACATTTAAATGACCTCATCCCACATTCTCATAGTCACACCAACATCATCCACTCTTTTATTTTCTCATCTCTCCCCACCCCACTCTTACATCCTGTCAGTAAAGATTAAAGATGAGCTGCACACTCAGATTTGTGTTATATGATTATAGATATGCCAGTCAAATTTGAAACATGTACATAATTCAATAAAAATGGTGTTGTGT
This sequence comes from Chrosomus eos, assembly GCA_036326025.1. Lineage (NCBI taxonomy): Eukaryota > Metazoa > Chordata > Actinopteri > Cypriniformes > Leuciscidae > Chrosomus > Chrosomus eos. Next base: position 10,491,003 of record CM070829.1, on the reverse strand, counting down.
GGTCTTTTTCTCACCTTCATGTTGATTCTCTCCAGTAGCTCCTCAACAGAGCTGGGTTTGGGCGGCCTGCTCTTTCTCCTCCTCCGAACAGCTCGTTTGGGCTTCTCCACTTCTTCAGCCAGAACATCCACATAGATGAACTTAAACGTGCCCACCTTGTTATTGAGCAGACCCATCCAGGTGCCCATGGGTGGCTTACTGATGATATCAATCACATCTCCTCTCTTAACAGATAAACAGAGAAATTGAATGAGTTCCATTAAATGAAAGTTCTTATTTAATGCTAAAACTAAAAACAAATTTCCAAAATGAAATAAAAATAACCATAGTAGTTTTAATGTCTCGTATCACCCTAAAGCATCTTCCTTCTCATATAATTAAAATGATTTAAACTCATATATCAATATTTATTTATTTACTAAGTAGCCATATAATAAGTTGGGCCATTTCATGTCTAATCACAGTGGTTTGTAAAGGTCTAAACCATAATTTAAAAATAATGAGTATTAAAGACAAATTAATTTGAAATTAATCTGATTAATCTTCTGTGTGTGTGTTCAGTACCTTGAGCTTGAGTGAGTCTGTATCATATGGACTCGGTGTGAAGTCAGTGTGAACTTTTGCTCTGCCGCAGAATGGGCCTTTGTACGGCGGCTCTTCATCATCACCATCCTCACTCCTCACACTCTCTCTGTTGCTGGCTGATGAGTCTGTGGTGCTCACAGTCTGTCCACCTGTGAGAGGACCAATGCAATCATCAGCAAGACCGCTCAGAAAAACATAGCATGATTTGAGGCATCATTCATATCCGTAGCACAAATATTAAAAGTTGCGATGAAATAGTAGACAGATTATCGAAAAAGGAAAAATGACAGGGACTTGGTTCTATCCATCCGTTGTTAATTGGACAGAGGTAGATCAGAATGCAAGCTTGCAGTCGATAGGTGGACTAAATGATTGTAGAAATCCGGCATGAGTCACGACATTTACAAATTACGACGCCAAATTACAATTATAAATTAGGGTAAAAGAAAGTATGAGCAATTGTGATGCTTGCCTTAGCAAAGAACAAAAAAACACACTTACTCATGGAGCTCTGTCCACTGAGGGAGCTGCGGAGACTCTCTACAGACCCTCCTGCCTTGAGTTTGGGCTTCTCTAGAGAGTTTGTGTCTGGCTGAGGAGACTGAGGACAACTGGGTGTCCCATCTGTACTGGACTATACAGAGAAAAAAACAAAATAAATTAAAGTGTATCATTATTAATAAAAACAAATAGACAGCAGATGATGGACATAATATAAAGCTCACAAAATAGACATTTGCTGCACTGCTGTAAGATCATTGTTTAGCGCGACAGTAATTCCTCTGCATCACCACTAGGTGGGACTACAACATAATATATGATTACAGGGAGCAAGATATGAAGAACAAATGTGCTGTGTTGACTCATGAAATTCTCTCATGAAATGAGCTCAACAATTACTAACACACACACACACAGAGATCCTACATTAAAACATGCTAAAAGAGATGAGACCTGTCGTATACATGTAAACGCTTTGCCTAATGGTAACTAAAACCTAATGAGCTGTCTACAGAGGCAGCATGTGAATACAGGCAGTGAGTGTGTATTCAACACTGCCTGGGAGTTAGGGTGTATTGAATTGAGTTGTATCAAGCTACATAAAGTGATGTTTGACCCTAGTTTGAAAGCGAAAGTGGGGCACACATGTGCTACTTTCCCCTGGAGTAAAGACAGGGTCTCACCTCTGAACAAGCCTGCTCTATAGCACATAACTCAGCACGGTCAAAGCAAGCACACGAGCATCTGTGTGTGTACCTGTTCAGAGAGAGACCCGGCGTATTTCTTGGACATGCGTTTCCTCATAGTCTCTTTAACAGACTTGACTTTCTTCCCTAGAGAGATGCGGGATGTGGTGGGAGATTTCACAGCATCCCTGTATAAAGCCTCCTGCTCCTTATGCCAGAGAGAGAGAGAGAGACAGAGAGCGATTAAGCACACTGAAAGCCAGCTGATCAACACAACAATCACAAACAATGCAAGCTGCATATGAGAGCTGAGACCATGAAGAAGCAAAAGAAAGAGTATGTGTACTCACGCTAGGCTCGGTCGTGTTGACCACATGGAGAGAACGATTAGACAGGTCAAATCCTCCAAAGCTACATGTTCTCTGCAGAAAAAAGACAATCACTGTGAAATCACAATTAAATGAATATATTTAGAGAGAGTCATTTAAAACGATTCACAAAGTCTCAATGATTCATGCTACTCTTTACAATGGAAACCACACATATTCAAATGACGAACTGCTAAAAGAAATAACTCACTATGAGCTGATTTCCTATTTAACTCTGAATAAAATCTTTCAGCAGTTGTTTAACATTATGTAAATAAAGCGGTGCTTTCTTGTAAAACCTTAAATGAACTGAAAACTGATACTGAAAAAATAATGAGAAATAAAGCACAAATGTCAACTGACTTTTCAGCAACATCTTACACTGCTTAAACTCAAGCGATGCATTACATTTAAATGAACTGGCTTTTTTATTTCATTACATTTTGTTGAAATGTTCTACAAAAGCAGCAGAAATCCAACATATCCTGTTAAAAATAAATAGATAAGGCTCAAAAGGTATAGTATGGGAAGCTGTTTCATGGTCCATGTAATAACATCATGCACTTAAAAAAAAAGAAAGAATAGCACGAAAAAAAAATAAAACTAAAAAAATCCATCAAATTTAGCATTCATGCCCAGGCTGAGAGGCATTTCCAACCCAAAATGGATGAAAAAAATTCACTGATGAAGATCACGTTCATGTTCACATTCACTATGAATGACGGCGAGGATCCGCAGACGGCAGACTCTACAAAGCTGCAGAAGGAATTCTATATTTATTTTTCTTCTTTTTCTAGCACTCTCGACTATCTCAAGGACTGCGAGTTTCAATCATGATCTGATACACATGACTGACTACAAGAGAAATGAAAGGAGAGAAGCTCAAGATGAGGAAAGATAAAACTTTCAGTATTATCACATACTGTTTCTCTTCTATACATTTCTCAGATTATGAAGTTTTGACTCAATACTGCAGTAATCTGAGTCTACAGTAATGAAAAAAGCTGACGTCTTACTGACAGTCTAAGGGATCTCGAACTTTAATAATCGACAGACATGGGTGAAGAATATTTTTTTTTTTGCATTTTATGACAGCAGTCTGTATTTCAGTATCAGACTCTGTCTTGAAATATAGCTCAAGTTCATCTAAATTGTGCCCTACAGAAATTCTCCTTAGCAGCTTTGCAGCAGCCTGTTCCTCCAGTGCAGCAGGGGCACTGTAGATCTGCTCTTCTGGCACACTCACAGACTTCTGCTGAATGCGTAAGAGTACACGCTTGGTGCAACGATCCATGCTGGACGCCCACTTCCTGTTTGCATCTCTTTCGTCTTCCAGGAGCCAACGCCTATCTGCTTTACTCAGCGTGACGGGCCTAACCAGCCCGGTCCAGTTCAAGTGTCCATACAGGCTGCGTTCCACCACGTACGTGATGTTGAGTTCGCTAACTGCAGTCCTTCCCTTCAGACGCCTTGGTGGAAACAGCCAGCTGCCCACTACTCCGCTCCCACAGCTCTTCCCCTTCTCCCTGGCCAACGGAAGCTCACGAGTGGGAGGGGAGGCAGGCAAGGTGGAGGACGGTGCGATGGTTTTCTGAGCGTTGCAGGAACGTTGGTAGAGCAGGTGTTTGGTGGAGTACGCATAGTTTGGGTCAGGCTTATTGCGCTGCCACATGGAGACGGGCGGCCGCTTGGTGCTGTTAATGTCATCTAAAGACACTAAAAGGGGGTGCGGCTTTGGGCGGGGCCTAGTGAGGCCGTAAAAAGCGTAGACGCTGTCAGTACTTACCCCGTGAGATAGAGATAAGGCCTTCCGCATCTCTCCGTCTGTAGCTGAGCGGGAGACTTTAGCATTGTCGTCTCCCAAACACTCCAATTCAGAGAAAGAGGAGCCACTACCCCCCACTACACCCAGTCCGGATCCGGCGCTACTCTTCCGTGGAGGGCGGATCAGGCCGTGAGGATGTGCGCCGGGGGTCTTCACTAACTTGTGAGCAGGTTTCCAGGCATCAAGGCTGCTGGTGGAGGGTGAAGTGTTTAAGCTATCTGTGTCCCCATCCAGAGAGAGCTGCTCTTGGGCAAGAGAGGACAAAGAGGAGTCTGTGCACTGGGCCGGTTTCTTGTGGATTTCTGCATACAGTGCGTTTATGTCATCACATAAAGGAGCTCCATCTAGACTGAGCGAATCTGCAAGAAAAGGAAGATCAAATTAAAACTTCTATAAACTGAAATATAATGAATTTATTTTGAATACACTGAATGATCTCTATCCTACAGCAGATATTAAAATTCTATACTATTTTGTCTAAATACCGTTTGAGTTCTTCTAGCTAAAAGTTTGAGGTCAATAATATTTTTTAAATGTTTTTTGAAAGTCATTTACATATTTCTTTCAGAATTTTTTTGATGAATAGAAAGTTAAAATGAACAGCTTTTATAACATTAAATGTCTTTACTCTCCTTTTTTGATCAATTTAAAGGTGCTCTAAGTGATTTCACGTGTTTTTAAGGCCAAAACATTTTTTGTCACATACAGCAAACATCTTCTCACTATCCGCTAGCTGCCTGTCCCATGAACACACTGTAAAAAAACGCGGTCTCTGCGGACACCCCAGGCTCCACAAACGGCTACAAAAACAAACTCTAGCGACCCGCGCCACGAAACATAACAAACTGTTCCAGCCAATAACCGACAAGAAGGATTTGGGGGTGGGGTTTGAGGGGTTAGTGCGCGGATGAGGAGGAGGGAGGGTCTAGCTAGCCTCCGTTTTGTTTGACAATAGTTTGAACGTCAACAAGAAGTGACGTCACCCAGGATCGCTTAGAGAAACTTTAATGTATCCTACCAGAATTTAAAATATAAATTTCTTAAAATGTTAGTGTAATCTAAATATAAATAACTAAAAGCTAACATCAAATGTTTTAAATGCTACCACTGAATGTTAGGCATCACAACAGTATAATGTACACAATGAAAAATGGATATACATTGAACAGTATCATTAAATTAAAACATTTCAGTTAAGAATATTCTCATAATAAACATCAGTTAATGTCAGATAAACAATATTCTCTTCCAGCTACCTTGTGAGTCATGTCTTTTGCTGTCATCCACTTTGATGAGTTTCTTGCGAACACGTCGAGTCGAGTTGACCAGCTTGTGAAGCCTCTTGAATTTCACAGAGTCTTCCAGCTCATCATCTGACTGCTCCACAGACTAGAAAGGGAAAAGTCAGCTTCAATATTAAATCACCCCCTAGAAACATGCATACACTCAACATTTCTTCAATATTGACATACAAAAGAAAAAGAAAATGATGGTTTCAATTGGTATGAACAGATTATGACATGTTTAGGATGGACTCTTGCTATTAAGGACTTATGAAAACAATGCAGTATGGAGTTACGGGTTATGATGTTGTGAATCCAAGAAACACACACAAGTCCTGTTTTTGGACATAACAGATGAGTGTGAGTGAGCATTTGTGGTGGAATAAATAAATTTAATCTGAAATTAATATTTCAGATAGGGACTTAACTGTTTTGAGATGATTTATAACCCCTCTCCCCCAGCCTAAAAAATATATACAAAAAATATAACAAGAAAAAAAAAACATCTAACAGTTAACACAGTAGGAGCCTAATTTATGATACTGAAACCTCATCCACAAAGAAAAAGCCTCTTTAATATTTTTTATCCAAGTCCCAGACTAGCAAATTGCAAACTCAAAATACATTTTGTTCTTTGCACGTACACCACATTATGGGATGACATGGTATTATTTTGACTAACAGGATATAATCGGTGATAACCACAGACTGTTCTTAAATAACAAGGAGAGATTAAGCCGTTTTTACCAAAATTAATGATTGGCAAATATGTCTGGTCATCCTAACAATCCACACACTTAAGTGCTCAACTGAGATGTTGAGGTTGAAAGTGATCTTTTACTGGAAAACTAAAGCTCACCCACATACACACAAAATCTCACTGGTTTACCATTGGCATTGCATAATCTTTCCTAATTATTCAAGGCCACAATGGCCACCAGCCAAAAGGAAGATTCGTCGATCGTGAGGAACACGAAATAGAGGATATGGACAAACAACAGCACACATCAAAGAGCTCAAAGTGTATTCTGTGATGCAAAACTACAATGTCTGCTGCTCAAATCCAGCCAACAGCAAGTTTACTAAACCATATTTCAAACAAAGAGCAAATAGACAAAAGAAAGGAGAAAGAAATGTGCCCAGTGTTCCTACCAGCAGTAGTTTCCTCTAGTACAGATGTTAGCAACACCATCTCACACCGAGATGAATACAAACTGTAAACAGGTTTTTTTTTAAGAAGACTGCAATATCTGGAGGCAGGGGCAAAAGGCGTGAGCTTGGGCGTCCGGAAACACAGCGAGGTCTCCCACATGACCCCTGAACATCCTTAATGGTCTTCAGAGGAGAGAAGGAATGTGGACCAGAGAGAAGAAAGGCTGGCCTGGTTGCAGTCCATTCATATAAAGATACAGTACATCCTCTGTGATAGTGGATGCTGGCACTGATCCCACATCAGCTTACTCTGGCGGAGCTGTGATGGGTCACTATATTGAGTGCAGTTGACACTGATCTCATGACAGGGGAACCCTGCAGACACACAGTGAGCTCTGGGTGTTCTGATTAGTGTTAAACTGAGCTCAGATCAGCGGGATCCCCCAGAGAGAGTTGTGCCCATCGGTTTAACCGTTAGCAGACTAGGGCTGACCTATTTCCATTTATAAATAGGAGATCATCCACCCAGGGGCCAAGATTCCTACAGAGATCCACTTTCTCATTCAGTCGCTGAGATTCAATTTGCACATGCTTATGTGTGCCAATGACAGACAGGAGGAAATGTGTGTGTGCGCGCGCGCGTTTCAGAAACAGCCTTGGGGGTTCAGAGATACAGGGTCTTTTTATGAATAAGACTTTCTTACCTCATTTTCTTTCCTTTTGCAATCACGAGTGAAACGGTACAATGGGAAAATCTCAAGAATAAATGTCATCATATTTCACCTCAATAAAATAATAATAAATTACTTTTGCAGAAAGAAAATTAAACCTTTTTAGGACCATTCAGAATTTTTGGCAAGACATTATTTGAAATCCCAATTAATATTATACTTTTATGTATATTATATATATATATATATATTGTGTAAAATATTATACTATTACGTGTGTGTGTTGGGGGGATATACTACACAGACAGACATACAAAGATTTATCTATAATTTTAAAGACTTTAATGTGCATTAAAATACTGTCAAAACAAAAAATTCTAAGTATTGTTTTGGTGTTTTATGATTTTGCCGTTAAATATATCCTGGACATTTCTTGACACACAGATGCACAGAAAGCGTGGCAGCGGGGACGGGCAGTGACTTCTTTGAGCGGACAAGGATTTGCTGGACGAGCGAGTCATTCTGTAGCTGTAAGTGCTGAGCGAAGCAGTGCTGTGGTTTGTTAACATCAAAAAGCATAGCAAAAACAGCTTAGCTGTTGACCATTAGAACAGGAGGTATGTGTTTACTTGCAGAGGCTGGAAGCTGCTCAAAGTTTCCATGATAACTATGTGTGTATTAGTGTACTGGAAGCTTATTTCTCGAAAAGGGAAAACTAAATCCACCAAACCTTTCAAGGTTTTAACCAAGAACACATTCATGCAGAGCTTGGGACGGCACTGTGCGCAGGCACGCACATACACCATATACAAAGCAGTAACTAGAACCAATATAGTGTGACATATCAAACTGATTGCAGTGGTTTGTTGGTTTTAAAGCAGAAGAAAAAGAAAAAGACCCTTCAGTTAAGACGCACATTATGACCTCTTTAACAAGGGATGTTTAGTGTGCCAGCTCCCCATGCCAAGCAGAAATGACATCATTACTAGGGGTCTTACAGTGATTCGCCAGTGCCAGATGAGCCATTACAACATCAGCGGCTCCTCATGAACACACATGACATATCAGCTTTTCAGATAATTCTTTAGTTGATTCAATGGTTTATAATTTATGATTAAAGATGCACTCAGTACATTTCCTACATTTAAAAAACATTACCTCTACAGAAATTAATAGTATTGTAAAAATCTGGTTAAAATTATGTACATGAGACTATGAGATCTCTAGTCATATCAGCTTTTTACATTTTTTAAGTTTTATTTTACTTAAGAGTTGGTCATCATGTTAAGATCACATGACCAGCCTAACAATACTCATGGCTGACTGCAGGTACAACATTTTGACAGTAAAATCCCAAACCAAATACTTTGTGTGATACAACATTCACATCACTATGTATGGATATAAATCCATAAAGACTACCATATTCAAATCCAGATCAGATCAGTATACATTCTGAGTGCACCTTTAATGTATGAGGACTACAAAGCATCCTAAGCTTTATACATCCTAATGTTTCCAACAAATGAAAGTGTGTGTTCAGTGTGGTTATAGCAGAAATGGGGATGAATTGGGTTGACGTACGGACTGCCACTGCCTGAGTTTATAAACCACAATGTCACTAGTCTGAAGAGATTTAACTCCACACACCAAGATATAGTCAGTACAGTGAGAGACATTACTAACACTTACTGATGGGGGAAAATAAACTTTAATGTGACTGAATGAGGTTATGTTATAAACACACCCACTCAGGTCAGTCTGGGTGGTTGGGTATAGTACTTACATTGCAGGCGGAGGAGAGGTTAACAGTGGGACTGGATCCATCAGTCCACTCTGCTGTGTCTGTACTGCTGCTCAACTGTCTGTTCCTTTCATATTCCTTTAACTATGGAGAACAAGAGGTCAAAGAGAGCCGCCCCCCTCGCCCTCAAACTCACACACCCTATCTGTTACAGAAATACAGTCAGAGAATACCCCACACAAGCATGTATACACACACATACACAAAACACAGGCACATGTGAAGGCGTCATGTCCATTCAAACAGTTTTTTTTTTTAATGAATTAATCATTAGTATTTATTTAAACAATTCAAAAGTTTGGGGTCAGTGAGATTTTCTTTAGAAGAAATGTATCATTTCACTTTGTAAGAATGCATTATATTGTAAATACATTTAGAATGTTGTTGCGAAAGATTTCCATTCCACTTTCCTGTTCTTTTGAACTTTTTATTCATCAATGAATTCTGAATTCTTTTTTTATTGCAGCTTCCACAAAAATATTACGCAGCTTAACTGGTTTCAACATTCAAAATACGATTTTTTATTTCTGAATGTCATAAAATGTCAGAAATATTTCTGATGGTTCATGTGATACTGAAGACTGGAGTAACTGCAGCTGAAAATTCAGCTTTGCCATCACATGAGTAAAATACATTTGAAAAAATAAAACTAGAAAATAATAATTTAAATTATAATAATATTTTACAACATAACTGTTTTTACTGTTTTTGATCAAATAAATGTAGCCTTGGTAAGCATAAGATATTTCTTTAAAAAGCATTAAAAGGTAACGACCCCTAACTTTTGAACGGCTGTGTATTTATAGGCATAAGTACATATAAATACAATAAAATGCATTAAATATTGTATTTTATATATACAATTAAAATTTATTATTTTGGTTAAAACAAGGATGATTAAATCCCACCCTTAAAGGTGCTCTAAGTGATGTCGGGTGACGTCACATCTTGTTGACGTTCCAAGTATTGTCAAACAAAACGGAGGCTAGCTAGACCCTCCCTCCTCCTCATCCGCACACTAACCCCCCAAACCCCACCCCCAAATCCTTCTTGTCGGTTATTGGCTGGAACAGTTTGTTATGTTTCGTGGTGTGGGTTAGCCCAGTTTGTTTTTGTTGCAGTTTGTGGATCCTGGGGTGTCTGCAGAGACCGCGTCTTTCTACAGTGTGTTCAGGGGACAGGCAGCTAGCGGATAGGGAGGAGATGTTTGCTGTATGTGACAAAACATGTTTTGGCCTAAAAAATGCGTGACGTCTCTTAGAGCACCTTTAAGTCACCCCAATTAAAAAAATTCCCACTGTGACAATGTCATAGCTTCTATTTTTCATACAACGAAAATGCATCATGATCATTGGCTGATCCCAGGTCAATTTTCATGCTACACAAACACTGCACCAATAGACTTTCCTATCTTAAACTCATTAAAAAATAAATAGGTGCATGACGCCCTAAGACACACAGAAATATACTATAAAAAGACAGAACAACTAAAGCAACATTAATAAAATAAAAAATAGAAAATAAAAAGACATATTACATTGCATCAAACAAACACACACAGACACAGACAAAGGACAGACAAATATTCCAGCATGCTTACAGCATGTATGATGTCAACTATCCACAAAGGCTCAGCATTGATTCAAACTTTAGAACCAGTCATTCAAGACTGCTCATAACAGAGATAAATCAACTACCAGCCCAAAGGAAGAAAATGTGAAGCAGAAGAGAGTTTAAAGATTATAGAGAAAACAGTTGGTTAAAAGAATCAATGTCAGCCTTGTGGAGAGAAGAAACCTAGATTCTACAATAATCTATTAGGTTCATCAGATAATAATTAATCATTATCATGTTCTCAAAACACAATAACAGAAAGAAAAAGTCCTACAATCAACCAAACACATCTGAACAAATGAAAAAGAACAGAAGAGATCCATCCAACCAACCCCAGCTAAACCAACTTCAGAAATTAGACACCAAAGACCCTCCTTCATCTCAACATGATTTGCACTAAGGAATCTACTGCAGCCATCAATTCCAGTGTCAGTGCGCATGTGTTTAAATGCATGTGAGTGTATGTAAGAGTGTGCATGTGTGTTTTGGAGGAAGGAAGGAGCAGGGCGGAATCAGTTCGGGTGAGTAAAGTTAGTACACATGAATGTAAGCAAGGGAAGCTCATTTGCATTATTGTTAGGGGTTAATGGGGCTTTACCCGTGCCAGCGCCTCCTCCACTGTGATCATCTTCTCTTTCACCATCATCATCAGCTGGATCCGTTCCTCATCGCTCATAGTGATCTCACTGGCCACATAGCCAATGTCCTCACCTGCAGGGAGGTCAAAGGTGAGTAACAACAAGGGACAGTCCCTCCAGGGCAAGTCAGTTCATTCAACAACCATCACATTGATCATCTGTTTGTCAAGATCAAGTTTCAATAACATTTCAAATAACAGCGTGCCACCATAAATTCATAAATTAATTTTTCATAGGCAAAACCAAACAGACTTTTTAAGTGATCGAGGAAACTACAGCTGCCATATTTATGTTATTTCTTCTTCCATTTATATTTCTGAGTGGTCTGTCTCCTCTCCTTTACAGTGCCTCTGAACAATAAAAACAAGTAAAATAGTTATGAAGGAAGAAAATATGAGAAAATAGAGTGAGTTTGTTTTTATTACCTTTTGACGTTTGCCTTGTGACCCCTTTCTGCGACTTTCGGAAGTTCTGCCAGAAGGATTTGTTTTTCTTCTTGTTGTCCCATTTTCCTGTATGTGAAAATAGGAGAAAGCCATCAGGACCATCAAACTCACGACTATTTGTACAACTCTGAAATACCAAAATACAATGCTTTACAAAAAAATTTACTCCACTTTTATCTAGCATCTATGTGTCTGCCCATCTACACGACAGAATGTCTGATAGCCTTGTTGCCCTGGTAACCCCTGTCACCAGAACATTCCAGTTTGGAATAATCCAAAATTAATTCCAACTGAATTTCCCCAAAACCACCAAAAGGTTCATCATAACAACAGTTGAATAGTTTTCATAATGAGAAACAAACCTGATCCATCCTCAGAGCTGGACTTGTGCAGGGGAATTCTGATGAAAAATACAAGAATTAAGACAGGTTTAATAAAACACTTCAACATCTCATTACTTGTATCAGATATGCCCTTATCTACTACTGACAGGCAGCATATGTGCGGAAGCTTTAATAGAGCCAGAAGAGGGCAGTGTGGAGCTGTTTACGGAGCACATGTCAGGCTCCTGAGGCTCACAGGGCACAGATGAGATGCAGCCAAACGAGACGAGGAAGACAGAAATTGAGAGGGAGAAAAAGGGAACGAGAGCCACCACAGGACAGACACTGCCTGTTTATATTTCCACTTCGCTCCTCTGGGGCACGGTGCCCTTGAAAAATACCAAAATAACAAAAATATAACACACAGACCAGCACTCCTTTATGGAGTCAATGGACGAATGTACAGCACTAAGATTCCAATCTTTGAGTTTATATCACAATCTACAATTGCTACTTTATATCTCACAATTCTCATAATTGTCAGATATAAACTTGTTATTCTGTCTTTCAGAATTGTGAATTTATATCCAGCAATTCTGACTTCTTTCCCTCAGAATTGTGATGCAAGCTCGTGATTGCGAAAAAAAGACAGAATTGTGAGATAAAAACAGTATGTTTAAATGTTATCTAGGTAAAATGTGATATGTTTAAATGTTAAAGACAGTGCTGGGTAGATTACTTTTTTAAAAAGGAAAATTTAAAAGACAAAATTAGGAGAAGTAGGAAGAATCATTGAATTATGGATAATTTACTGCCATTTTGTGAATATCAAGTAATCATGTAATAAATAAAAGTACCTTAAAGCATGTTTGTAGAAAAAAGTAGGAAATTTATAGCCAAACAAAACCATTTTTTTTATTTAGTTTTTTTTTTCATATAGAATAACTGGACATACCATCCTGATTTTGGAAAATATCCAGTGTTTACATTCCCATTGGCCTTGTGACAGACTGTCAACAGAACCCGAAACACAGAGGCAGAAGAAAACATTCTGTCTCAAAAGTGTTTGTTCAGCAGATGAGAACATGAATGCAAGTGTAGGCCTGTGTGTTGTGGTTTTCTCATCCGAGTGGATTCTTGCTCATCCTTGGGTTAAGAAAACATTCTCAACCTAGTCTGCACTAAAGTAAACAGTGAAAGTCATATAAGCATGTGCACCTCTGCGCTCCAGTCTGGTTTTCTCCACAGGAAGACAGTGTTTTTGCCAGTCACTTGTGCTTAAATCATCACGGGTACACGCGTGTCTGCGTTTCATCTGTTGTCCATGTGTCTCAGATACATCAACGACATCCTCACTGCTAAAGCTATCTGTATCTACACGCACTCTAGAGGGTAGTGTGTGTCTATAGTGTCAGGTCAGACAATACATGTTATTACAACGACTGTGAAAATCTTGTTGAAAACAGATTTCTGCATATTTCAGGACACACATTGCACTCTGACCAAATAAATACGTCAGCACTGCTCTTTTACCCAAGTGACACAGGGCATGATAGAGGCCTCCCTGAATTATCATATCATTATGCTGCCATGGAAGCACAAACTTTCTCGGTTTAACCTCTCATTCACCCCACACAGAATCCAAAGGGAGTCTCCTGCTTATATGCTAACTGCATCCCATGCTAAAAGGCCCTATTGAAGAGCAAGAGCAGCTCAGTAAATTAGGCTCCATTCAAGGATTTCTGTTGTATGTGTGCTAGTACTGTGTGACCAGAATACAATAAAAGCGTGTTACAGTCCGTCAGTTAGGTTTCTTTCTTTTCACAGAGTGCCTTGTGTCTTTACTAGTATGTGTCTAGCAGAATATAAGCCCTCCGAGCTGCATTCCTTCACTGCGAGTAACTGTCATGTTCACGAACTCTGAAAAAATAGTAATCCCTGGCTTGCTGAGATTGTTATTCAGAGAATGTGATGAAAGAACATGTCACACAAAAATATTTACACTCTACTCTCTCCACACAGTTCATCTGTGTCTTTCAATTTTAATATGTGGCATGTCAGGGATTGACAACCATATTTACTACCAGTAGTGACTCAAAATAACAGGTTTGGACTGAAAAACGTCTGTATGAAAAGGTAACCAAAGTCAAAGACAATAACTACATCTGAGGATTGTATTCTGCTGGTGTGAATGTGGCCAACTTTTTTATTTTGTTATTTTCTAAGTGTTTGCATGATCGGAAATGATCAGAAAATGTCCTTCCAGAGTGTGAGATCAGTCATTGATCACTTTGAGTCACTTTGCCAACATGTCATCACTATTAAATTAAGAGGAACATCATGTTGTTCTCAAGAGTAATGTATCACTACAGTGATGCATGTTCACTGCTCTTTTAAAGCTAGGAGTGGGCTGACTTCCTTTTTCCTCTTGTCAAACTGCTGATGAAGAAGGAATACTTCTATCCCAGGGTGCACCTGGTTGGTTTGCTTCCTTACACCTGGCATTGGAGTTCAACACACGTATGCGATCAAGCACAAAAACGCATATACAAAGATCGCAAAGGAAATGTCCAGGAAATGACCTTCACTAGAGGTCATGGTAAATGGTGCTTGAGGGATTTCCTTAAAGCCAAACACAAACACACTATTCTGTTATGTTTCTACCACCTTATTATGTGGGAAAATAATCTGAAATTACAATTGCAGTTATTCACGGAATTATCAACTTTACAGGAGTTGTGCCTCGATACGGCACAGCGCGGATGAATCCAATGTTTGAGGAGAATGTGCGGCTGTCAGTCACTGCGCCGGTGTGGATACTAGGATTCGGAATCATAGATTATTTTTTTTGGAAGTATGACCAACATAATAATTTTCACCGGAAAATGTCATCTGAACAAGTAAGTAACATCCACTTTTGCTCTGGTTCTGACCAAATAAGGGGAAAAAATCATTGCAGTAAATCGAGCTGATTAAATCTAACAATCGCTTAATGTTTGTGGCGAGCAGAACAAGGCCGAGGGACGTGAGAGAACGGCGTGAGGTTGTTTGGCGTTCTGTTGTTCTGAACAGAAGTTGTGCTGCCTAATAATTTCGTAGTAATGGTCATACTTTTTTCAGGACTCTTTGAAAAATAGAGGGTTCAAAAGAAAATCATTTATTTTAAAAAGAAATCTTTTGTTACATTATAATGGCATTACTGTCACGGTTCATGAATTAAATGCATCCATGCTGAATAAAAGTATTAATTTCTTTAAAAAAAAGTTACTTACTGAACTTTTGAATGGTAGTGTGTATTAGGAGGAAGACTCGTCTTAACTAACACATACACATCTCTCTCACCGCCAACAGGTTCTTTCTGGAGGCCAAGGCTTCTAATCATACAGACAGGCAATCGGGGTAATCTGGCAATGACTCTTTTGTTGGGTATGGCATTGCGCTGATAATATCACAGATAACTCTTCTGAAGAGTAGGATAAAGTCATAAAATCATACTTCGATTATGACGAGAAATATTGTGATAATGATTTGAACTGCAATATGACAAACATCTAACAAGTTACTTCTGCTTAGACACAAAGACTGAAAGAATAAATAGCCATAAAAGCTCTCACAGAATACTATAATTTTCTTTCATTTCAAATGATATTTTAAAAATGAAAATTGCATGGATGAATTGTTCACAATAAGATCTCTAACATGCATTTAGAAAATAAGTAGGATGAATTTTAATTTCATACCTTTAAACGGATAGTTCTTTAACTCATCCTCATGCTATTCAAAAACTATGACTTTCTTCCGTGGAACATAAAAAAAGTTTTTTTGAGAAACGTATCAAGTGTTTTTTGTTTTGTTTTTCATACAATAGAAGTCAATGGGCAAAGTCATAATATGCAACTATAAAAGTGAACAAGTTGAAAAAAAGTTGCTTTGTCAATCAAAGTTAGTGTCACAACATCACAAAGAAGAGCACCAGTCAAACCCAGCAACATGTGTGTAGGACCACAGAGGCGTATAAATGATGAAAGATGTGTCAGCTCCATATGGTTTACATTCATCTAAGCATACTACTACACTCCAGAGAGTGTGGATGACGGAGATCGAATTAAATCTTTCCCATGACACGTGGACTGTTCATCCCCAAAGAAACAGACCATTTACAGGAAAGATTCATGGAGACACAACCCTGTTTGTGCACTGACATGATTCATTTAAAATCAATTCATTTTAACAAAAACACTAGCACTTTAAACATGCAGAGAGTCGCTATGACTAAAATCACTTGAGTCTCACTCAAGTCTGAATTTCTGTCCGTCTTCCTCTCTCTATAATCAGCGAGTTTCATCTTAAACATCTAATAACAATAGATGGAAGGAAGGAAGCCTGGAAGCACCAAGATGTGAAGAAGTAAAACGGAGGAATTTACACCCATTCAAACACACACACACTTACACTATAAATGGGGGTGGAGAGCAGACCTGACGTGTGTGAGATCATATATCTAAGAGGTCAGCAGTCATACGGTTTAGAAAATAAAAACTACCATGGGCCTGATTCATTAGTTTCGTTTACATTAAAAAAGAAAAAATCTACAACCAGGAACTAAACATAAGTGAGTGCACAGAGTTGCGGCACAGAAAGTTTTCTTACTTTCTCTCAGCCTCTGGAGTAGACACCTCACTGCTGAATCCAAACGACTCCTGTGGATATAGACAACACTACGGTTAATTACTGCAATGACACACGCACACAGATGATAAACAAATCAGTGTCATTTGAGCATTCAGTCAGCTGATTTATCACGAGGGGTCGTGAATGTAAGGGTGTTGTGCTGTAACAGTGAGTTATAGTGATGACTGCAGGTGTGCGAAGGTCTGAAAGCAGATATGCACCGCATTGTGGGTCGACTGACCTGGATGTCTGAACTAAGCTCTGAAGAGTTGATGCTGGTGTCTGCTTTTTCCTGGAAAACACACCAAAAAAGGAGGGGGATTAGGAACAAGGACACACAAACACACACACTGTCAATAATAAAGGGCCACACGCCCATTTGCCAGGAGCTTGCTTGTCATAAGAAAGCCACACCCTCTGCCTCCTGCACACACATCACCTGAGGTGCACCAGACCAGCCAGTCCTGTGAAAAAATCAACATGTGGAATGAGCCAAACCTACTGGAAATACAGCACTCATGACCCCTGTTACAAACCAACAAGCCTCAATCAACACTCCATAATACAAAAATAATCAGAGGACTGGAAAGCATTTATATGCATCTTAATCTGATTTGAAAAATCTCTTGGTCACATTTGTTCTCTACATTTGATCTAGGTTTAAGTGTTTTTTCCCCCTTTATACATGCCAAAATAAATATATAGTCTTGTTCAGAATTTTACATTGTCGTGAAAGATGTGTAATTACTGTAGATACATACATTTGACATAATAAATTAATAGACATAAATAATCTCAGTCACTGATATTTTTAACATTAATGTGACTTTAATGTGATATAGAATTTGAAAAGTTTGGGTGATATCTATATTTTACCACTTATGTTCTCTAAATCAGTTCTAGTTATTTAAAAGTTTATTTAAAATATCTAGAAATATAAAAGTTATTTCGTTTTATAAAAAAAAAATATATTATATATATATAATATATATATATAATTTTATATATATACATACGTTTTATTTTATATAATTAGATAAATAAACAGGATCTTGGATAAAAAAATAAAAAGGTATGCCGTCAACGGTGTTAAGTTCAAATAAATATTTTTAGAGGGGTAACCAGCCTGTAAATCAAGAAAAACTTGCACTTCACATGCAAACTCATTGTGTAGGAATCTTGCCACCCCAAGTTGTTTGCTTGCTTTCTTACTGGCCACAGTCTTTGAAGCTACATGTCTGGTAAGTGCCCTGGCACAATGGTTAAACTCATTTTTTTAACAACCCTGAATTATTGTATAGCTTATAAGCCACACTATAACTATCAGTGCAGACTAATGTAAACTAAGGGAAAAAATATTGTGTTTCCAGTATATATCTTTTTATCACTGCTTACTCATTCACACTGCTCACTTCCCAAATCCAAGACTTCTGCTCGTGCCCTGACCTGTGAAAGTGTGTGCATCAGCAGTTTAAAAAAAAAAAATCCTAATAGCTCTAGGGCTTCTGTAAAATGAAGTGTTGTGCTCAATTTGGTAAATTCTTGTTTAGTCAATCCTAAACTTGATTTAAGAATATCAGGATCATTTCATAAAATAAAAATTAACATTGGAGAATCAGAAAAGGTTGCTGAATATAGTTTATATAGCATTATGGCAGAATGCTGACAGAGATGTACAGTGTTTGGATGGAAGAGGCTCTCTAACACAACCACCTGGATCTGATCACAAATGGCCTAGGGCTTACTGTGTGTGTTTGTGGATGGTGGACTGGACACTGACAGCACTTTGATAACAGAGTCTGGACACAAATTATCCACAGTAGTAATCTTCAAGCCTTTTTTCCTGCAAGTGAAGCACTTTTATCAGAGAGAAGCACTGTTTTAGGCAAGGAAGGCTATTTGTGTGTGTTTTGTCTCTATGCCACTCCATTCGTCTGCTTTAGCGCTCAGTGGTGTGTTGGTAAAGTCCGGAAGTTTCTAAGTAGTAAATCAGACTCTGTGCTGTAAAAGTGGATCTATCCAGAAAAAAGAAGAATTCACTCACTAAAACACATAGTGGTCAAGTTGAAGTTATTTCTATATAAACACACAAGCCAAAGCGCACGTACGCACGCACACACACACACGTCTGTGTTCTGTATCACCAGCAGCATGGCATCACCAACTGCCCCATACCCACTGGGCACATGCTTACATTGGCACACACTGAATCATGTGTATACACTGCTGCTACCCGTGTCATCCAAAACACATATCCACACAACACGACACACAAAGAGATGCTCTGTATCTGTGTGCACTCACTGACACAGTACTAAAAACACTCATAGCCTTCACAACAGCACGCATAAAAGCACAGTTCTACACTAGACAGACACTGTACCTCTTGACATAGTTTAGTTCAATGTGTGTCGATGTTTATACCACTATATATGGTATACGTCCAAGTGTAGAGCTAAAAGACAATCACTTAACGGCTGGCTATATAAAGTATGATGTGAGGCACAGCAGCTGGTGGTTGATAAGTGACTGTGTGTGTCTGTGATTGTCTGGGCATGACTGGATTCGGCCTTATGCACACTGAAGATAAATTTGATTTAATAGGCAGCACACTGTCACTAATGTATACACTCACACCCACATACAGATCAACAGTGCACACTCACAAAAACACGTGTAGTTATGAGATGTTGAAGCATAATGCAGCCACTACCTAAACCAAAAATGTATTTGACAGATGTTAAGGAACTCTGTCAAGCAGACAGTAATATAAAGACAGTAAAAAAGGTTTGCTGTTCTTGTTTGCAGGGCTGCACACTTTGTCTAGAAAGTTTGCGATTATACATCAATAAAACTATACAATAATATGTTATAATTTTGTTATTATTATTAAAAAAATATATTTATAATTGTCCCATTATAATTTATTATACTAGTTAAACAAACTAAATTTGAAATACACTGCTGTGTGATTTCACTAGGGAAAAACAAAATACTATTTAAGAAAAACAATAGAAAAGAACTATAACTTTTGAGCATGAACAGTATTTGTTGAAGTCTGCTCGGACTCAGAGACACTAAAAATAACAAGGAAATGAACTGCTCAAGGTATAAAAAATAAATTAAGTATTGCTTCATTCTAAAACATGCAGCACTTTAAACAATTTAAACCTCAGCCTTTGCGATTTAATAATCACAATATCGAGATTTCTATTTTATTCTGATTAATCGTGCAGATTAAAAGGTAGTTTCCCCTATGCAGGCAGGTAGATCACTAGGTTTTGAAACAGCTATTTGTCAGAGAACGAGATATAGACAGAGAGATGTGGCAGGCTGGCTGGCACAGAAGCATTGGAGGAATTAAACAAACCAAAGGAGGCTAATGAGGTGTTTTACACACATTCATACAGTGTCTCTGTGTGCAGGGCAGGACACACACAGTCAGTCTGGCAGCAAAAAGGCCTGTGTGGTCAGCTCATGGGGAAAGCCTGGACTCGTATTGCCCAATCAGGAGAGACATTTGGTTGAGTAGCAGCCTAGCAGGTAGAGAAAGTTTCCTTGTAGAACCAAACCAACCATTCCTACATTCTTGCTGTAACGCAAACAAAACACACACATACAACTCACAGTGTGTGAAGCTTTGTGGGGACACTATTCCATCATTCCAGCTATGTGGTTTCTACCTGGAAATACCAGTAAGGGGGAGAAAAAAAACAAACACTTTTAAAACAGGTTAGTGTAGTCTGTGTCAAGAATGAATTGGGCAACAGAGAGCTCCATATCTTTGCACATCACCTGGCATTTGGTGTGCGTGTACGTGGGTTCCCTTAAACCCTTAAACAAAAAGGTTCACTTCCATAACATGACCTACTTTCAGACCAACAGGAATTAAATCAAATTGCCACAACATGCCTTTGAGTAAACCACAGCAAGTCTGAGCCTGAGAAAGAGAGGGGGACAGAAAGGCTACAAATCATTAGAAAAAAGGGTGTGTGTCTGTGTCAGAGTCTTAAATGAAATGAGTCTTAAGAGCAATTACGGAATTAGCTTGTTGAAGTAGAACTCCTCCAAACCTTATCAACCTCAAGCTACTTGCATGTGTAAACTGTTGTGGAGTAACGCTTATAAGTTGACAAGTTTTTAGTAGCATGACAACAGCTCAGCTGTTTGTGTTTTGATCGATGAGATTGTTAAAATGCAATATTTTGCAATATTATTTAAAACAACTGTTTTCAATTTTAATATATTTTAAAATTGTATTTATTCCTGTCATGGCAAAGTTGAATTTTCAGCAGCCATTACTTTTTTCTTCAGTGTCACATGATCCTTCAGAAATCATTCTAATATGCTGATTTGCAGCTCAAGAAACATTTTTTATTATCAATATTGCAAACAGTTGTGCAGCTTAATATTTTGGTGAAAACCATGATACATTTTTAGGATTCTTTTATGAATAGAAAGTTGAAAATAACAGCATTTAAGTAAAAGTCTTTACTTTCACGTTTGATCAATTTATTGTGTCCTTGCTGAATAAAAAGTACTGATCTCAAACGTTTTGAATAGAGCATATGTAAATTATATACATAATAATATTAGTAAATCAAAGCTTCAGTATAATAAGGGAAATTTTTTGTTCTTAGCTGGTAGTGTGACTTAATGCGATTATTAAGTGGGCCTATATGCGATTTTCTGAAATTTAAACTCGCGACTGACACCTGTGGCCAAAAAACAGAACTGCTCTTCCTTTCTGCTCGCTCTCGCAGCGCTCGTACGTGCACACTTCACAAGTCATCTGCTGCAAGGAGGTCAACATTATGTTTACAGAGGTAAGAACAGTCAAATACATATATTGTTTGAGATACGTTTGCGAGTGTAGGCTACTTGCTGACTAGCAGTGGTGGCAGAGTGATCTGAAACGTTTAACATGAACGCGCTTGACGTCACATCCGCAGACAGCGCGGGAAAAATCCGACCCGACAGAAAATAGGAAAAATAGGATACAGGCTTATAGGTGCACCCACTGTGAGCGGACAAGGTGTCAGTATGCTCAACAGGAGATGTTTGAGTCATAAATGGTAAAATAAAAAGGCTATTGTTACGTTTATTTTTGGGGAAAAGTTGCATATAGGCCTGTAGCATGACTTATTACTCATATTAATGGTTAATATTTTCTAAAGTTTAAATCTACCAAGAGAAACACTCAGCCTGATGTTTTCTGTTATTATTCCTTCACAACTGATGCTCAAGGTAAGACCCAAAAACACACACTGCTTTCCACAGCACAGTTGTGTGGCTAATAGAGACTCTGTCTGTCAAATGGAATAAAGGGTAGTGTCTCTGTAGGAATGGCTAAAAAGAAACATGGCGAAATTGCAGCATGGCTACTTTGTTCTATGTAAAATGGGGGTTTATCCATTCAACACATTCAGTAGAGGATGTTTTCTTAACTCATTGTTATCAGGGTAGCTCTTATAAAAGCAGAGAGAGATAGAGGAAGAGTGCTGAGCAAATGTGGAAGCCCAGAACGGCCCAGTCAGCTCTGTTGAGATATCTGAGGAAACGAAACCGATATCAAACCTCAAATCGAACTTGGGAATGTCTAGGGCATTCGAGAAACCAGAGAAAAGAAATAGAGAAGAGAAAGTAACAGACAGCTTCAAATAGCATATGGACTTCACCTCTGTCAGAAAGGAAGAGGCTGGCAGTGAAGGGGAAACCATGGGCCTCATATGCTGATCAGGATAATAGTCCTTCACTGTGGATTCTTGCGTGTGCTCAGAGATTCATTCTATCTAAGTATGAATAGGCCACAACATTCATGCCTCACTCACAATAGCCTTCAGTGTTGCCTCTGGTTAAAACCGGTGACCTTTCCCCTCTCTTGGTTTGAGGGGAGAAAGCGAGGGCCCATCGCCAACTTGGCCTTTAATACAGGGTTACGTGCCTTTTGAAGAGAGGTTAGTTGGGTGACAGTGTTTATGGAAATTAGTGAGAGGATATGAGGAAGATAAAGAAACCGAAAGAACAGAGAAAAGACTGAAAGACAGGCAGTAATAGCAATTTTTTTTTTTACTTTTTGAAGCCTCAAATTTCAACGGTCACGTTTCGTCATGTCTCTCAAAGCAAAACTGAAATATCAAGCCCTTAATATGTCCTTTAAACTACCAAACAGAAAGAGGATAATCACCTGGAGGCTGTTACTGCCCCCAGACTGGACAGCAGTCACTCTGCTTGAAACACAATGAGTACTTTTTTCTGTCACAACTTCTATTTTTTTCCAATCGATTTAGCCAAGATAGTGTCATGGTAGGCTAGGAGCTGTGTACATATGAAAAGAAATTGTTCCCAATTCCAATAAATAAATAACAGCACATATGGAAGGACATGCTATCGAGTCGATAACAGAGTTTCCAAAATCATCCGCATTACTAAACAAAACAGTTCAACTTGTGTTGAGCCCCAAAACAAGCATGTTTTCCTCGCACATGGAATGCAAAACGCCTCCCAGAAAATTCCCACGATTATCCATATCATCCCTCTTCCCATTAACCGAATCTCCCTCCAGCCAGCAGCTACTCCAATGTCCCCATTCCTTTCCATGATACTGTTGAGAATGGCAAGACCAACAACACTAAATACATAAAGCAATGACCTACTTGGCACACTTGACACTTCCTTCGGCCCCATTAGCCTCGGATTAAAGCCTCCTTTGACAGACAACACCCTCTGCTTGGGATTTATCGCAACGTCCTTTGATATATCATTCACAAAGTCAGAATGTGGAGACCTATTTTTGAACTCAATTCATAGTGAGATAAGATTCCCACCGCATGAGCTTTATCTTGAGCCTTTGTTGGCGGCTATCTTAAGTTTGCGGTAATTAAAGGGGCAGAGATATTAATGTAAATATAAACTTAAATAGCAGCAATTTAATAATAGAAGAATCATATTCATAAACCCCACACTAAAAGAACATTAGCACTGTAGAGGAATGATTCATGATTACTAAATAAACACAGCCAAACAGCCAAACCCCACAGTGCTGATTTAGGTGGGACAGTACCGCCAGGTTTTGTTCTGTGCTGAGCTATGTATTAACCAGCTTTAGATTTAGTAAGATTTACACAGGGCAGGGCGTGGAGTCGGACACTGGATTAGACAAGAAGATGGATAAAACAGAGAAAATAATTTATAAAGTTTTTATTAATTTATAATGTATTAAGTGTGCACATAAAAATGATAATTCTGTCATTGTTCAATATAATTTTTTACTTAGCTTTTTCCATATAACAGTATAAGAAGAAAAAAAAGACAAAAGAAAAAAAACTACATTTAAAATTAAATTAGAGAACTCGATTTTGAAAAATCTTTGATTGCAATTTGTCAGTGTTGATTAAACGGCAAAACACCGGAAGTGGCACATTGCACACAGACAAGAAATCCGTGAAACGTTTTCAAAGGCTGCGCGATACATTTAAACCAATTGAAAATCATAATATAGCATAGTGCTATTGTGAAATCACAAAGGCTGTGTTTCAGTTTAATAAATATATGCACTGTGGATTTCAGGGTGTTTCTCAGAGCTGCCCTGTTCAGAGTAAATGCTGTTCCACACAACCTCAGTCTCTGCATGTGCTATTTGTTTGGGTTTCCAATAACATGCAGTGTTGCACTGATATCATTTAAATGCGTGGAGCATGTCTCAGCAGCTCGGCTAACAAACTCCACCTCTGCATTTGCTGCGAGTTTGGGTTTCTCATAACGTTCATCTGGGTCTTCATCACGTCTTCATCACGATTTCAAAAATATTCTTTTCATTAAGAATGTTGTTTTGAGATGTTTTGCAGTAAGGGAATGCTAATTCCATATAAGTAACAGGTGATACTGGACACAGAATTCAGAATTGAGAGAGATAAATGAATTAAAATAATTCAACACAATAGTGTACCTAATGTTCTCTAAACATACATTTTAAAATATTGCTGATTATTTACAAAGCACTTAATGGTTTATTAAACTCCCCAGTACTTGAGCTCTTAACGCATTATAGTCCGTCACGTCTATTGCGATCTCAAAATTCCGGCCAAGTTGATAATACCTAGAATATCAAAATCGACTGCTGGCGGTAGATCCTTTTCCTATTTAGCACCAAAACTTTGGAACAGTCTTTCTAACATTGTCCGAGAAGCAGACACACTCTGTCAGTTCAAATCGAGACTAAAAACACATCTCTTTGGCTTAGCATACACATAACACATTATAGACTTCTATAATTCAATGTTAGGCTGCATAGATTAGATCAGCCGGAACAGGGAACACTTCCCATAAATCCTGATGTACTTGTTACATCATAATGATGATGGCGTCTACGCTACTATTAGTTTCTCTGTTTATCCCGAGGTTTACCGGAGTCCGCCGGATCCAGGCCGTATCCGGATCGGATAAAGGACCTGCGCCTGGACACGACGACAACGCAGTATCAACTAGTCTCTCCACTGTGAAGGTCTCCTTCCCTTCCCTTACCTTCCCTTCCCTTTACCTCTTTACTAGGGGTGTAACGGTTCACAAAATTCACGGTTCGGTTCGATACGATACACTTGTGCCACGGTTCGGTTTGGTACGGTTCGGTACGTTTTTCATGCAGCAAAAAGAAAGAAATGCCAGAGAAATTTCCTTGATTTTTTTTTTATTATATTTTTATTAAAACTAACATCATAAAGTATGATATTTTTTTTTACTTTGAGCAATGATGGAGCTATACTTGACTTTTCTTAGGAGCATATAAAACAAAACAGCTCCTTGGACAAAATTAGGCCTAAATGTTATATTGTAGTAGTTATAAACAAAGGTTTATTTTAGTTCAGATTAACATTTGAGGGCAGCAATTGTATTCATAATGTCAAAATAAAACCGACGTAATGTTACCTGAAAGCATTATAGCCTATATTCCTGCCAAACCTCCATGGTTACAGAACAGTAAATCCATGGTGAATGCTGATCTGTGGACACTGAATAGTTCATTCATGGCACAATGTTTCTTCCTGGTTTCCACGTCAGCGCGGTTTGATCCGTTAATAACGGAGAAATGTGAATGTTTCTCACTAGATCTCGCAGCGATGTTATTATTTCAAGTTCAATAGCGAATTCAAATGCTTTAGTAACAGAGATGGCTCGCGCTGCATTGGTCCAAACTGATAAACAGTCCGTCAACCACATAATAACGAGTAGCTCAGTTTCGTTCAGCTTACATTACATTTGCCATTTGATGTTGGGCAATGTTGTGGTCGCGCCAGCATCTCGAGTGCGCTTGCCACGCGCAATGGGCGGCACGCGCCTACATTTAAAATAACGAAATTTTGGTCGGCAGGAAAAATGGTCTAACGAACCGTTCGGTTTGAAAATGTGTACCGAAAACCGAACCGAAAGCCTCGTACCGAACGGTTCGATACGAATACGCGTATCGTTACACCACTACTCTTTACAGATAAAACTTTGTCGGGATAATCTCGGTTCACGTGGCTTTGCGGAAGCAATAAAAAAACAGTATTATACATTTTTTAAGGCTGGTACCTTGGAATCTATTCCATGGTGTGCGTTCTCGAGCCATCAGGCACTGTTTTGTGCAAATGAGCGGCCGGATCACATTAAGGGTTTTCTGTTAGAACGGTGTCTTGTTAGCGACCCCTAAGTTAATAACTAATGATCATTGCGACGGAAGTGAATCAATCAAAACTAACTTTAGCTAGACAATAACTTTATTGTAGAGCGGCTGTAAAGCCAAAACAATCTCTTGTTACTTTAATATCCTATTATCAATGTAAAGCTGTTCTGAAACAATCTATATTGTTAAAAGCGCTATATAAATGAAGGTGACTTGACTAAACCTTGAGAATGGCTGGTTCATGTCTGAGGCCAGTACCACAGCTGAGCATGACTTTGAGTTGTTTTCTTTATTTTTCTCAAAATCCCATCATTGGACTGTGCCAACCCCAGCTGCATGTCATAATGAGTCTCCTGGTTTCTTAGCAACCCTGGGTGGCCCACTACCCTACATCCCTGAGAACAGAGATGCTTTGAGATGCAGACAAGAAATGCAGAGCACTGACAGAACCGCAGACAATCCAAACACGTATGGAGAGAGGGGCAGGGGGTGAACACATTTGTCTTCATTTTGTAATGGTTTAAGACAAGCGTTTCCTTCTATTAGCTCATAGGTTTACAATGGCCATTCTGTAGCCCCAAGTGATGAAAGAAATAACTGAATTTTGTTATTAGCTGTGCTTGTGGTTCATTGTCCCTGGAACATAAATGGAACGGAAACTATTGTTCTAGTTTATGACTAAAACAACTGTTGATGCAATAACTGCATACCATACAGCGGTAAAACCTTTAGCATTTAATTTTCTTATTAATGAAGGCCAGTGTATATATATATACACACACACAGGTGAATATCATGCAAAAGTTATAATATTGATGATTATGGCTTACAGCTTATGAAAGCCCCAAATTCAAAATCTCAGAGAAAATTTGAATATAACATGAAATCAATAAAAAAAAGGATTTTAAATACAGAAGTGTCAGTCCTCCGAAAAAGAGAATCATGCCTATGTATAGTTATATTTACTAAATATATTAGTTTCACCTTTTAATTTGAATTACTGAAATACGCTATTCTAATTTTTCGAGTTTCACCTGTGTGTGTGTATATATATATATATATATATGCTCTGGTCAATATGGTAGTCAGTTGATCATGTGACCCCAATGGTGTCATGAGGTTACCGCTCCATGGAAACAAACAGCTTTTATTAGGGCTACTGATAGGACTGGAGTTTTTGTCTCATGTGAGTTTACATTATTTCAAACATTTAGCAAAACTATTACATTTCTTTAAGGGTAAAACTTTTTAAATGAGGAAATAAAAAGTACTGAGGGCACAAGTTTAATACTAGCAAACTCCACCTGCCCCGAAAACATGTTTAACTGCGCTGATGAATGCCAGATTAACTCATCTGGCTTCAAATGCTGAGTGAGTAAACATGCCAAGATGAATTAAATCCATGGGGAAAGCATGTAAACAATTCTTACGAATTATTTAGTGACACAGATTTAATGGAATTGTTGGTCATTCTACAAACCAAACATCCACAGCTGTAGAGATGCGGGTGTACAAATAAGACTAAAATTTGCAGGAAACCTTTCAGGCAGAACATACCATGTCTAGCTCTTGAGAGACTTGCCGCTTGCGTAGTTCCTCCATCCGATCGCTGACGTCGCTGAAGTATGTGTTGTAGTACTCAGAGTGCTCCTGTGCCAGGTCATCTATATTACCCAGAGAGCCATCCTGCACAAACAGAGATATAAGTGAGACAAACTTTGATGGCTTTTTATTTAAAGAGAATTTTAATCGCATGCTTTGAAATTAACTCCATCTCTCATTATTAAGCCTCCCTTCCCTCACAGCCTCAGAAACACAAACAAACACAAGTGGAGCTGTAAGGAGAGCTTCATTAAAAACCTGTCACTGAAACGTGATTTTAATTAAGAGAACGATACAAGAACGGTACCAGCCATGAAGGATTTAACACACTCAGAACACATTGCACACATCTGCTGCGACAAGCAGCAAATGTCACACACAAGCTGAGCTAAACATCTGCCCTCACATTCCACAATTTTAACTCCACACAATACTCTGGGCTGGGACCATTGGACTATTGCAGAGCTTTGTGAATTTGTGGGGTAATAATTTCCAAGCTATTGGTTTACAGTTTCAGTTTGTTGAGATGGGTTTCCTGTGCCAAGTATATGGGCCAAGGACAGCCCAATCTCAAAGCATTCAGTAATGGTACACATTGCATGCAATCATTTTCGCAGAAAAAAGTTTATTAATTTATAATATGTAATTATTTTTATATACTAATTATTTAATGTAATATTAAATAAAATGAAAACATCTTTGTTTTTATTTTTGTAAAGAAAATATAAGACAACCCTCTACAATGAGAGAAGAAAATCACTCGCATAAGCGAACAAATTTCACAAGATGAATTAAAAAAACAATAATAATACTAATTAGCCAATGCCTAGTAAATGGTACTATTATAGTCACCTGTAATTGAGCTAGAGGCAAAAAATAAGTTTAGCGCAGAATGCCGCACATATAAGTTCATTGCCTGCTGAGCTTTATGCACTGTAAATGTTCTCTCACACACAAGCGTACAGTGAGAGAAAGAAAAGCCTGTTGACTGAACTGTCACTGCCCTGATCGGACCAGTGTTGCATCGCCATGAAAGTTTATCATTTGCATACGTTTTTAAGCACGCTGAATTTTTGCGTGTGAAAACTGAACATCCGAAGCACGTTAATACTAATCTCTTTCAGGTCTTGCACAGACAATTTCACACAAAATTGTCAAAATGTCCATCTTGGCGAGTATCCTAGAAAAAATGAACACTACAATATCCATAATCAAACAACAACAGATGCGCTGCAATAATTGACTGAATAACTTTTGTAACTTCAACAAGGATTCATCTCTATTTAATAGACAGTTAAGATTATGCAGTGTTATTTTACATTTGATTAGGGTACTTTATTCAATTTGTGCACCAAATCTAACTAATCTGTAAAGCACTGCTTATTTACATCTTTGTTCTATTGTGTTTATTTGTGCTTTTGCTTGTAGTTTGATTATTTTTTCTTATTTGATTACAGAGTGTTTACTTGACTTTAATAGCGTTTGAAATTTATATTCAATATATTCTATATTTGTGTAGATTTTTTTCATTTGCATTGTTCTTGCATTCCAAGTAAGAAGTATGGCGAGTAAAATTAAATAAATACTAGCCAAGGGCGACTCGAACTTCAGTGTGTCCATAGAGGGTTGTAAGATTCAATAAAAACTAGAGAAGCCCTCTCTTACTGACCAGCCCTTACAACCTTCTCTGACATTTGTAGCCGTCTTGTTGTGAGTGCAGATATTCATTTGTGGAGCAGCCTGGCTCTGACTTTAGCATGTGGGTGCATTCTATTTTTCTACGAGCTTGTGACACACACACACACACACACACACACACACACACACACACACACACACACACACACACACACACACACACACACACACACACACACACACACACACACACACACACACACACACACACACACACACACACACGTAACAACGAATTACCTCAGACTAAAGCAAAAAAAGCACATAAAACAGGAAGGTCCTTCACTCAAAACCAGAGATTAGCTTCTTTAGAATACTATCAATACCCCAGCAGCTGCAGGTGGCATGGTTTCTTTTCTTAAATGGAACAGTGTTACATTTAAGACCGTGTTTTTGTTGTATTTCAGTTCTGGGCTTGGCTGGATCTCTCCTGCTGCTGTACTAGATGCCCTTTAAAGTCCTGATGAATGAAAAGTCAAGCACAAAGGACTTCTTCCTGCTCAGGACCATGCTGACAAACACATACATCCTGTCATTGTGTGTATGGGCCAGAGCAAGGAAAACTAGGGCCTCACACACATACTGATTGTTAAAATTTGAATTTACAGACATGGACTTATGCAATTAGGGCTGTGTTCAAATCTATAAGAATAGTGCTGAAAATAAGTTGGGAATATAAAATAGTTTTTTTGCTCTTTATAAAATGTCTCCTAACCAATCCGTTCCAACAGAACTCCAAACAGATGATCTCAGAATACTGAGACTCCCAACGGAACGCTGCTCTATGTGAGAAATTCCAGCTTTTGCATTCCAATATGCTGACCTTCAGAGTACCTCCAGCTTATAGACAAAACATGATGTGAATATGGAAGATTTATGTTGTTGGATGCACAATAAAACAATTTCTGTCAGATTGTTTTAACCCAACACATTCTCCTTACTCTAAGGCATTTGATAAAGAGAGATACTAAGACTAAATAAAAACTTTACAAAAGCAACTAGGCCACAAACATTTAGCTGTTGCCATTAGACAGATTTTCTGAAGTACATACTTCAGGGTAGGGTTGGTGAGTAAGCAGCTTGCTGTAATGACAGGTCAGAGGCTGTGCGGAGCTCTGAGTGATGGGTGGAAGGGCCAAAACGTTCATCCAAGAACATATTCCAATCTTAAAATGGACTTATACATATAATTTTATTATATAGAAGGCAAAAACAAGCATTAATTAAAGAAAAAAAAGATGCACTGAGGCAGACATTTTTCCTTCATTTACAGAACTATAAAAATAAATAAACATTTTAACTAACCAAACCTGTCATTGTGTAACAATAAAAACTAAGGAAAGATAATGTATCTATAGCTTTAAATATATTAAAAATATAAAAACACACTGACATATATACCAATATGTATGCATGTATGTACGCATGCGTGTATGTATGCATATATATAT
The DNA here is from genome assembly GCA_036326025.1 of Chrosomus eos. Taxonomy (NCBI): domain Eukaryota; kingdom Metazoa; phylum Chordata; class Actinopteri; order Cypriniformes; family Leuciscidae; genus Chrosomus; species Chrosomus eos. The sequence goes on along the minus strand of CM070829.1, from coordinate 10,460,024 downwards.
ATATATATATATATATATATATATATATATATATATATATACACACACACACTAGGGCTGTCACTTTTGAGAAAAATCACATTCGAACGGATATCGAATATCAAGCAATATATTCGAATATATTCGAATATCTACGAGTAAAATGTAAAAGTTAATGAACAACCTCGATCCATCAGGAAACGCCACATATGGTCGCTGAATTTAACTGTGCTTCATGAAGAGTTTTTCTTTTGCGTGAAGAAGCCGTTCGCCGGAGATGTGTTAAAAGATAGCGGAGATTCATGATTCATGATACACACATTCATACCAGTATAATAATCCTCCTGGCGCCGGGTCTGGGTGAGTAATTTACTCTCTTACCTTTGTTCTTTGACACTTTAAGACCAGCCGTTGTTGCTGACAGAGACGCGATCTGACCATACAGTGATGGATCTGACATGCGTCCCATTTTCTCGCAAATCTCTACGTTCATTTAAGGCTTTATTTAAATAATTTAAGACTGCTCTGCTCTTACATTCATTTGACATAATTTGTGTGTTATGGTTTGTTCAAGCCCGAAAGAGAACTCGATACTTACACGCGTCTTTTCTGTGGGTCGTGTGTGTGTGTGTGTGGTGTGTGTGTGTGTGTGTGTGTGTGTGTGTGTGTGTGTGTGTAATAGGCAGGAAATATAGCGCGGTTTCTTTCGTCTTGTCTTTATCTTCCATTTTCAAAACAAGCTGGCTATATTGGCTATTATTCGCTTGATTTGGTCATGGGCCTACGCTACAATACGTTTAGAGCGGCCGCTACTGGATGAGATGGCAAACAATAAATAAAAAGCAAATTATAGACTGTAAAAAATGCGCAAAACATGGCACTTTAAAAACCGGATAGTTTATTTATAGTTCGATTTCGGTTATTTCACGTCATATTCGAATGCATATTCGAATATCGAATAAAAAGTGACAGCCCTAACACACACTGTATTTTAAATATAATTTTGTAAGATCTAATAAGCTTTACATATTTTTATTGAAAAGGGTTTAAACAATGTTTTTTTCATGCTTGAAAAACATTGAACCATAAACAATTATTGTAAATGCAGCTGTAGAACAGTCCTTGGGTTGTTGCTCCAAACTCGTAAGTCTTTCGTTTATCTTTGAATCAAATGAACATATTTTAATGAATTTTGGGAGATTTCTGACCCTCTATTGACGGTCCACACAACTACGACTTTGATGTTCAAAAATATTTTCTGAAGAGATCTCAAGAGTCAAAACTAATCCATATGAAATGACTGAGTGGTTTAGTCCAAAATTTTCTGAAGAGATACAATTACTTTATAAGATGGACAGCTTTAATTTTGGCTTTTATTTGCAAATACATTTATCAACGCATGTGGTAAACAGAAGCTCAAGCATGTTCGCTTGGCGTATGAGAACCAATGAGGTTTATTCTTGTGCGTTTTCATTTGTTGGGTGAACTAACCCTTTAAAGGGACACTTCACCCATTTGCATTAAGCTTTGTATCTTTAGAAACCCAGTCACATTTTTGAATGGTCATGGTTTATTCCCTTATTTTCCCCTGAGATGGGAGAAATAAGGATTTAAGTGTTTTACTTCCTGCTTATTATGACGTAAATATCGTCATTTTGCGTCACAATAAGCTGAACTGACTGAACATCCAGGTATCATGCAGTAATTCACCATATTTAGAAAGAAATACAAACGAGGAGTAATTCACTAATAAGTTTGCCAATGTAACGTTAACGGGGTTTGTTGTTGCGGGAAGAAGGAGGCGGGAACCGGCGAACATTTATAATAATAATAATAATAATTCATTACATTTATATAGCGCTTTTCTGGACACTCAAAGCGCTTTACATAGAAGGGGGGGGGGGGGGATCTCCTCAACCACCACCAGTGTGCAGCATCCACTTGGATGATGCGACGGCAGCCATATTGCGCCAGAACGCTCACCACACACCAGCTTACTGGTGGAGAGGAGACAGTGATGAAGCCAATCAGTATATAGGGATTATTATGCTGCGTTCACACCGGACGCGAATAGCGCGTCAAATTCGCGCCTACCGCGTCTAGTTTGCCGCTTGACCACTTTGTGTTAATTCGCGCGTCAAGAGTGAAACTGACGCGCGTAAAAACAAAAGTTTGAAGCGATATTTACGCGCGTCAGAATCGAAATCCGGAGGCGGCCATCTTTTTTTAGATGTTTATCGAGCATTCAGTAGCATTAATCGAGAGAGTCACCGCTCGTATTTGCTCTGGAGAGCAGAAACAGCTGCATAGGGGCCATTGTCGCTGTACTCGGATCCACCAGACCCTCCGGAGGGTTTCAGGGGTTTTACCATTTGCTCCAGGAGCTAGGTTTGGTGGACCTAACGGTGAGGACGCTGACGAGGACAGCGTAGGCCGTGTAAAGCCTCGGCCTCGAGTGGTCGCTCCCTGACAAGCCCGCGCTCTACAGCCCGGCGCGAGGTTCACCCTCGCCCGCACCCACCTAATCTGTCATTTATTTTTGTTTTGATAATAAATGGAGCCAGCCTCCAAAAGTGAAACCTGTCCTGTGATTTTTTTTATTTCTTATACACTAAGTGTTTGTTGTTTTTACATTAAAATAATAATGTTTCATATAATCTAAAATAGATATGGAATAAATAGCATTCAATACAAAATGAGTACTATCTCTCATATATTAAAATCGAGTTTTTATGTGAAAGATTTGCTTTGTTGTGCATTAGAACCACACCAGACATTTTAGTAATATTACAAAATACTTTATTAAAATAACAAACTTTCACTTCACCACGTGACAGCAGCAAGCAGGCTCCCTATTGGTTAACGCGGCGCGAATTGACGCAGAAGTTCAAATTTTTCAACTCGGGCGGCAGACGCGAATTCGCGTCAAACGCGTGAATGCACAAATAGCACTAACTAAATCATTCGCGCTTAACGCGCCAGACGCTCAATTCGCGCCATTCGCGCGAACTTGACGCGCGAATGAGGCGTATTCGCGTCTACCGCGCCGCACTCTACGCCTCATTCGCGCCGCAGGAATTTTTTACGCGCGTAACGTGTCTTTGCATTGACTTAACATTGAAATCACTCGCGCCTGACGCGCTATTCGCGTCCGGTGTGAACGCACCTTTAGGAGGCCGTGATGGACAGAGGCCAAGGGGCAAATTTGGCCAGGATGCCGGGGTTACACCCCTACTCTTTATCGAAGGACATCCTGGGATTTTTTGTGACCACAGAGAGTCAGGGCCTCAGTTTAACGTCTCATCCGAAGGACGGTGCTATTTTGACAGTATAGTGTCCCCATCACTACACTAGGGCGTTAGGACCCACACAGACTACAGGGATAGCACCCCCTGCTGGCCTCTCTAACACCTCTTCCAGTAGCAACCTGGTTTTCTCAGAAGGTCTCCCATCCAGGTACTAACCAGGCTCAGCCCTGCTTAGCTTCAGTGGGCAACCAGTCTTGGGCTACAGGGTGATATGGCTGCTGAACATTTAAACATTTTAATAGTAAAATGAACAAATACAAATAGAAAGTATAAGCCAACAGTCCCTCATTGACGACTGATGTCCACACACAACATAAAATCAGGCCTGTTTCTCTCTCGATCTGCCGTTTATGCTCCCGCTCCTCTGTGAGAGATACGAGACCGGTCGGTGCGTCTCTTGTCTTTCATTATCACTCATGCCACCGGCCTCGCACCGTCTTCTTGGCCGCTCTCACGTCCCTCATCCTGCTCGCCACAGCCAACTAACAAGAAATTTTGCGTGAAATGAATTTCAAACTCTGATGGCAGCTAACGTTAGCCTTGTTGACGAAAGAATGATTTCTCTGATGTGCGCGGCTGCGCGCAGTTCCGGATTAGTGGGTGTGGCTTGCGGAACTGTGCAATGTGGTGCATTGTGGGTATTGTAGTCTTTCATACAAATGCACCCTTCGGTTATTTTCTGTCTTTTCTCGGTCAAGAGGGCACCAAATTCAAAAATTATTTTACATTTCGACTACATATATGATCCACTTTCAATAAAGATTAATGTTGAAATGGGTGAAATGCTCCTTTAAGACACAGATTACAAGTGGTTGGCAATTAAGGTCACAGCTCCAAAACTTCAAGAGACACTCAAGAGACCTTTTGACTAACAGTGAAAAACACCAGGAGAAAGATACCCAGGGTCCCTGATCATCTGTGTGAACATGCCATAGTCCTGCTGCATGTAGGCATTGACGGATCAGAGCAATAAACTGCAATGTCCGTAATACAAGAAGCCTAAAAGTGCTCCAGCCTAACATTTGAGAGCAGTAGCAAAGGTGCGACTAAGTTCTACTGTTTTGTATTAAAAAGTGCAGTAACTAATAATATGACGTGTATTTCTTTGAAATGCACATTTGCAGGGTGGGAAATTAACTTTTTTGCCCACCAGCCACAGTGGCTGGTGGATGCCCAATTTTACCAGCCACTTATATTTTTTACCAGCCACTTTTCCCGGAATTCAAATTTACAAAGTATTATTATACACAGTAAGTACAGTGCATGGACTGTTCGACGGGAAGGTAGGCTAACCATTCCCTCTTTTCCCTTCGTCATTAATGTGCCACTTTTTCGAAAAGTACCTTCTCTTTTTATTTACTTCGCCCTCAACAGTTTGTACATTCATAGCTACTGCTGACTCCACGGCGGGCCTCTTAAAGGGATAGTTCACCCAAAAATGAAAATTCTGTCAGTAATTACTCTCCCTCATGTCGTTCCAACCCCTAAGACCTTCGTTCATCTTCGGAACACAAATTAAGATATTTGTGATTAAATCTGAGAGCTGGATCACTCCTCCATAGGCTTCTAAATGATTGAAACTTGACAGCCCCGAAAAGTTCTTAAAGAAATCGTCAAAAGAGTCCAAGTGACTACAGTGGCGAGATCTTAAGTTTATAAAACGACGAGAATACTTTTTGCGTGCAAAAAAAACACAAAAATAACGACTTTATTGAACCATCTCTTCTCTTCCATGTTTTTCTCCTAAGCTGTTGGCGTAGTGTAACTGCGCAGCGCTTCTGTGTTATACGTCACACGTAGGCTCACTATTGGCCGACGCTGGTCATGTGTGATTCAACCAGAAGTGTTGCGCAATAACACTCCGTGAAATCTCCAGGCCCAAAAAGAATTCTTGAATAAAGTCGCTATTTTTTTTTTTTTTTTTTTTTTTGCGCTCAAAAAGTATTCTCATAGCTCGATAAACTTAAGATCTAGCCACTGTAGTCACTTCGACTCTTTTAACGATTTCTTTAATAACTTTTCGGGGCAAGTTTCAATCCCTTAGAAGCCTATGGAGGAGTGATCCAGCTCTCAGATTTAATCACAAATATCTTAATTTGTGTTCCGAAGATGAACGAAGGTCTTAGGGGTTGGAACGACATGAGGGTGAGTAATTACTGACAGAATTTTCATTTTTGGGTGAACTATACCTTTAACACGGGTATATGTCGCCACATTTTTAAAATTTTCCTTTCGTCTGTACCTCAGCTCAGCTATATGTGTCACGGTCCATTGAAAAACCAATCAAATTAGTTACTCGACAAAAGTGCATTATTGTTACTTAGCAACAGCATTCTTTGACAAAAGACGTCCAATCTGTTACAAGGAATGTTTTAAAGGATTATTCCGGTATTTAACACTTTGAGTCTATTTTCTAGTTTGTTTTGGATGAACTAGAGTGGTGGACTTAGAAATGTTGACGATGGGTCCTGTCTCGAGTTTTTGACTATTTTAGGATCGTCTCTGAGCGCTTCAGAGTGGCTGTCTACGAGCATACTGAAACATGTGCTTAAAACAACACTTAACATTAGCTCTCAAAACTGTGCAACTCACCGAGTGGTTAGTGGTGTTCGTTGATGATTAAAAACAAATATATATCGGCGCAATGTATGCTTTCAATCCGTGTTATTTACTATAGTAGAACTATATTTTCAGATACCTCACAACCGCGTATAAACTTCCGCTCGATATTTGAGTCTGAAGCGTTAGCACACTCCCGACCACTTGATGGTGATCAGTTGCTCTGCTAGCCTTCTGAGAGACGGAGAACCGACCGAAAAGACTACAACCAGAGAATGTCTAATAAAGAGACTTATGCCATAGTCAAAAACTCGAGACAGGACCCATCGTCAAAATTTCTAAGTCCACCACTCTAGTTCATCCAAAACAAACTAGAAAATAGACTCAAAGTGTTAAATACCGGAGTTATCCTTTAAGTAGTAACCAATAAAAATATGTTTTACAATCTACCAGCCACTGTGGCTGGTATACAAGGCAAAGTCACCAGCCACTTTGAAAAAGTACCAGCCATTGGCTGGTGGCTGGTGCTAATTTCCCACCCTGCACATTTGGCAGTAAAGCACAGAGTTTGAATTGAGATACAGATCAAATTTAAGGATTAAAAAATTTAATTTTTCACATTAAATAAAACCATCGGATAATATTTAGAGATTTGAAGAGCTGGAAAAAGTGTGAAGCACTGGAAAGTCCTTGAAGTGCGCTTGGATTTCACTCTCAAAAGGTTGTACAAACCCTGAAATTAATAAATGTAATAACATTCGACTATTTTTGCCACAATACCATGGTTACAGTTAACGTTACTACATTAAAATCCAAGCAGAATGTGACTTGAGGACTGAAAAACCTTCTATAACTTTGTTCATGGCTCAATGTTTCTCCTGGTTTCCACACCAGCACTGTTTGATCTGATATCTATGGTCTGCGCTGTCCCAGCTCATAAACTGTCTGCGCAGCTTAAACGAGAAGCACAGTTTTGTTTCATTTGATGTTTTTCACATGCAACAGAAATGGCAGCTCTTATGAGTTGGGCAACGTGGTGGCTTTCCCACCAGTGCGACCTCTAACAAAATGTAGTCGCACTGACAAGAAAAAAGGTTACAAAATGAAAGCTGATTGTCCTCACAGTGCCAAACCACGTTTAAACATATTCCCGTGTTTGAGAATTTGCAAGTGCCTTGGTGGAAGAGTGGGGAAACATCTCACAGCAAGAACTGGCCAATCTTGTGCAGTCCTTGAGCATGATATGCATTGTACTACTTAAAGCAGCTGGTGGCCACACCAGATGCTGACAGTTCTTGAATCTTTATTTTCATACAAATATTTAGACGTTAAGAAATTTGCTGAAAGTGAGAGGATGTTTCATTTTTGCTGAGTTTATATGAGGAACAGACCATCTATCTTCATTCTATCTTCAGACTGGAACTGAGCCTATCAGCACTGAGAGAAGCAGTGGACCTTGATCCGAATTAGTTAAGTTCCATCTGCACAGCACATGCCTTCCATATTCTTATCATTCCACACATTCCAGGCCTCCAGTGAGGTAATGCTGCAATACTTTAGTCTTAAAGTGAGTGAGTTTGGGTCTGCTGCTTCCAGCTGGGCATTTAACTGAAGGACTAATTCATAGCTCATGCGTCATCTGTCTGTATCTGTAAGAGGATGTAGATGACAGAAAATGTTTGCTTCTCACATGAGCTGAGAACTCTAAAAAAGAAGAGAGGGAATGAGTCTTATTTAGCTGACATGAATCACTGTTTGAGAACACAAATAGCACCACCTAAACTCTGCAGTCCAGCCCGAAAAGCCAAACATTTAAAGCCCCCAAATCTATCCCTTTAACTGTAACTGGAGCTCTATGGTGAACCATTTCCAAACACAAACTAATAAAGACCTCTTCGTTCAGTCAGTACTAACCTTAATCCAACACAGTGTGTTGCTGTTTTACAGTAAGGTATATGTATATAAAATGTATAACTATTTTTTTTTAATTTAGGTTGTTTTTTAAACTACCTTTTTTAAACTTTTTGGGGCTGGAACGTGTTTGACAAGAGGAACATGATATTTATTCGCTTGATGTGGGGAAGAAATGTTTAAACACAGTAAAAGGCATAACCCAAAAATGTATTTTGAGTATGTGCATGAATGAATAATATTTGAAAGCTACAGTCAATTAAAAATAAAATTTATTTTTCAAATGAAAAATGGTAAGCTGCAAATTTAGATTCTAAAGCTCCTCAAACTTTGGCTCTTAGCGGGTGTAGCTCGCCAACTCTTATGTTTATGAAGTCGAGTCTAGAACTACATTCGTTGGGTGGTATTATTATTAATCATTACTAAAATGTTTGCTCTTTTGGGTTGACTCTAGTTGGTAAAAGGAAGTAAGATATCCATCACTGTATAGCACAACAGGAGACATTTCAGTTCTATAGCACTTGAGTATTTGAGCATCACTGTTGACTTCTCAAAAGTATACATCTAATTAAAGTACATTTTTTCCAGAATTAGCTAACTTCAACACTACTCGAGGTCCTGAGCCACAACATGGACCAAACTCAACACGTTGTGTAATGACTAGCAACAACATTCTTTCGCAAGACCGTTTATTTCCAGGACAGAGACAGAAAGAAGAGGAACACGTCACAGCGACTGGAAGAGAGACATATCCCACATTAAGCATTAAAATATGACCTTTTTACAATAAAATGCAGCAAATATGAGAAACTGTCTGTTCAAAAAAGCCAACCACAAATTCACACTTCCCTCAGATGAAGCAGCAGTAATTGAGCAAATCCACAAAGCTTTGATGTGGCCATTGTGCCGTGAGACAAATATGTTAACTATGCTGTGTGTGTAGCCTTGTGTTGAAGAAAAAAAACCAAGGAAAGATGGGAGTGATTGAGCAAAATACAGAGAAAAAGAAACAAAAAAGAAAGATGATGCATTTTCTTCTGACAGCACTGGACTTGCGTTAATCAATTAACCTACACAATCATATCTTTCATTTGCTCAGCCCACCTGCTCAGAAACAGCTTTATGGGACACAGAGGTCCTCAGAGGGTAAATACATATTTGATTACCTGTCTACACAAATGAGAGAGAGAGAAAAAAAAACTAACCTACTCCAACATGCAAAATTAGGCTATTTCCCCTGTTAACTCTCTTACTGAGAGAGGAAACCGTTTTTAGGAAAAATCTTTCATTCTTTACTGACCTAAAACAAAACAGCACTACCACATTCATACAGAAAATCCAGTGTGAAATGAGTGAGCAGATCTGATGAGAGTGCTCAAAGGAAACACTTTTCATTCTGAATGCGGTGTAAAGAGTAGAAAGCCATTAGAAGCACAGGCCTGGATCAAATGCTTCTGCACTGTGACAAATATGTGACTAATTCCAGGAATTCAGGAGAAGCATGCACTCCTTGAGGATTAAACAACACAGCAGCACTATAATTTTAAATAGAATCTAGATTCCCTCTTTGATGTAAAATATATTTTTACCCACTATGGTAATATATTAAGTACCCACTATGTTTAAATGAATAAACATGGTCACATGACATGCAAATGTATATGATTTAATTAATTAAATCCCCTGCACTTCCCTCACAAATGTTGTGGAAACCCTGAAATAGGGCATCTAATGTCACCACATCACATAAACAAGGTATTTTAAACATAGTTTAGAAATACATTGTTTTTATTATAAATTATTATAGATAGAGATGTACCAATACTAAATTTCTCAGCCGATATCGATAGCCGATTATTCAGAATGGCCAATGCCGATAGTTAGATTTTTATTAAGGAAAAAAATAATCTCCCCCAAATAATGCTGCAAACTATACAGGGAACACTCTCATACACTTTAATATTAGAGGTTAAAATTAACAACAGAGATATTACATTCAACTGCTATTTTTTCCAGATATAATATTTACACTTAATAAATTTGTTGTATACAACATTTAAACTTTTATTTGAAAGATGCATATAATTAAAAGTACATAAGCTCTTCTCTAGTGTTTTTATAGCTTACTAAAGAACTGTGAATGCTGAGGTAAATGGAACATTAAGTGATATTGTTCACAAGCTGTTTCATTGACGTCTTTCCGTGGCTGAAACACAGATTGAGTGATGTCACTTGTCACATGATGAGTCATGATATGGATTTTTGGTAAGTTGTACTGTATCTTTCAACAACTTCTATATACATGAATGTTTTTCTAGATATAATCTGTATTAAAGTGGAAGAAAAGACTTGAACAGCTTGAACTGAGCCGTTACAGCGATCTGTCACGTCACATTTAAGAGCGTCAAAACGCTGTTGTTTGAATTTATTGTTTGAATTTCGTGATAAAATGTACAGAATTTGAAAGCTGAGACTTTGTTTCTTATCAGAAATAAAGCAAAGAGCTATTTGCGATTATTGGATGGGAGGAGCTATAAATAATGTTTGATGTAGGGAAAAAAAAACGTAGATCTGGCAATCAGGTTTTGAACTACGGGTGATTCATAGGGTCAAATAAAGCCTGCATTAATGTCGCTATTTTTTAACTGTTAAAGAGTTATTGTCGCGTTAACTTGCCCTAAATTCAACACGAGATTTTCTTCACACATAGTATGAGTTGCAGTCCGATACATTTTTCCACACCCTTTATATTGACAACATATAATCGGCATTGATCATCGGTTGTTTTTAAACAATTGGCTGACACGGATTACTGGCCGATACATCAGTGCATAATATGTCTGCTTTTATAGCTGATGATCCAGGAATAATGAGTAACACAGCAAACCACAAAACCAGTTTAATGCATCAACCTTCAGAAACAGAACATCACAAGTCTGCTTTAGTTTTACTAGAACTTCTCATCATAAATGTTAATGCCCACAATCCCTAAATATGTCACGACAATTACTGTATAGAAGAATACCACCTGCTTCTTTTAACCATGCAGGGGTGGGATAAAATATAGATAGGGCAATAAATTGTTGTCCTTCGTGTGATATGAGAATCGATACACTGGCGGCAAATATTGATATTTTTATTAATAAAATAAGGCGCTCTATATAGATTTTCTTGCTCCCAGCGTCGCTACTTCATGGCTCCTTGAGGTGGCGCTCAACACATGAATAAGGGAAATCTGACCATAAGTTAACTAGCCTAAAGTCTCTTTTATGCTTCTGCGTCGAATCGACGGCGTACCCCAGCAGACCCCTCTGCGTCGCCGCGAACCCCTCGATGACCCCTACACCGTAGCTCGACGTGCACCTCCAAAAAATTGTAACTACGCGTCGAGGCGACGCAGACCGCAAGGGCTGTGATAAGTCAGATTATACGCGATGCAACGCAACCTGACGCAGAACCATAAAACCGCCATGACTCCGTAGGAGTGACGGCGTAGCTACGCCGTGGAGTTGACGCAGAAGCATAACGAGGCCTTAAGAAAATAGGTTTTTAACAGGATGGCGGACAGCAGTGCGAGTAAAATAATAGATGTCCCAGCCACGTTTAAGTCCAAAGTCTGGAAAACCTGCACTTAACCTTTAGACGGGCATTTTGTTTTCAGATATCATGATGTATCATTATAGGATTGTCTAGCAATATATTGATTACCGCAGAATTGCTTTGTAACGCTCAGCCTCACTGGAAGTACAATTATTATACCCTATGTGGCCAGGCTACAGCTTTATCGTGATATTATCGGTATCGTGAGCCATGTATCGTGTATTGTATCATATCGTGAGGTACCCTGTAATTCTCACCCCTATCACACATGCGCATTGAATTGGTTTTACTCTAATCAGTTGTTTCACATGGTGGCAACACTGGCCCAGCCCGTTGTTCTACAGTAGAAAACTAAACTAAAGAGACGAACAACAGCAACAACAAAATACCGAAGACTGCAACAACAACAGACATCCGCATTGACAAGAGGGTTATGAGATAGCCTCAACTTTAGTTTAAAAGAATACAAAAACGTTTTTATCGGTCATAACTTCTGGAGAAAAATAAAAGCTAAGTAAAAATAAAAATAATTAAAAAACTGAGTATACATTAAGCTTTAATCCCCTTATACTATAAAGTAAGATTACTAATCAAATGGAACTGATTCACACCTCTTCAAAGCAATGGGGGAATGGGAAGTTGAATGACGAGATGTGTGGCGCCGCCCTGGAGGAGAGAAGTGGACAAGGGCCATATTTGAGTTAGAGAGGATGTGAGACAGAAGTTGGTCAGGGGGTCCTGGCGCACCCTCTTTAGGGTCGGCTTCCTCAGGATATCCACAGTGGCAAAGGAAAGAGGGCTGACGGAAGCATAGTGAAGGAAGGGATATGAAAAGAGAGAAAGGGAGAGAGAGAAACGCCTGTGGTGCGCTGGGTGGAGAATGTTACATTAACTGGAATCAGTGGGGGGCGCAATGGCTCATCCAAAATTAAGATCAGTTACTGTCAAGGTGCTCAAGGACTGCGGATATGAGCAGCCACTTTCACACTCATTGTCTAATGTCCACTGGTGAAGCAAAAATATCATTTCTGAATACTGCTGCCACATGCATATTGTGTGTTTGGCATTCTTTACAGTTTGAATTAAGTAACATGCTTCCCATATGCTCAGTGTTTACTGCATGTTGAAGTGCAAAAACTATTGCATTTAAAGTCGGCATGAAATCAAATTTGACAAATCTTCTTTTTGTATGTAATATTGTAGTGTTTATTATAAATTTATTTATCTGTGCACTTCATTATTTTTTTAAAATTCATGTACCTTATAATCTTTAATCAAATACATTACCCTTGCCTCCCCCCTCGAAACGACCTCTCTTTTCTTCCGGTCACATGCAATGGCGAAAGGGTGCGGCCAGAGCCGATGAGGGTGCGGCTATCGGAGCACAGCCTCTCAGAGAACCTGTCAGTGTCAGTGTCCTCCAACGATCCAATCAATTCCCGAAGGATGGAATCAAGCCCCGCCCTACATTTTTTCAAATTTCAGAAGCCGTTTCACTCGAATATACGTCACAACAAGAAAAAAAATGACAATCTCAACTTCCGTTTCATGCCGACTTTAATGCAAATACGTAACTCAAGCTTCAACAAAGTTGCTCCTATTTTAGAAATGTGCCATGAGGCGAACAATTATCTCTCGAAAACATTCACAACCACAACAAAACAAATCCGAGAGGCTGCTGAAATGAGGGTGGCAAGCTGTTAATTGACTTTGAAGTGAATTTACATGAGTGGAACCACATATAAACGGGGTTTGCGTACACAGACAACACTTCAATGACAGGCAGACAGAGGTATTCTCATTAAGAGAGATGTATGAGCTTGGCATGCACTATGGTAAACCTCAGAATGTGGCTCTAACCCTTAATACGTTTCTCGGTAACCGCCAATTCTACAGATGCAGTTCATCAACATTAGCAATAAGAGAGTAAATCTTAAAGCCTCAAATAAAGCAACATATATAATTCAGAAAGCAAAAACTCTCTTACAATCTACATCACGTTATAATACAGTCTTACTTTTACAGACCGAGAGGTAGGCGCCCATCAAAACAACATTTCATAAGGCTTGTAAAAGTTGAAAGTAAAACAAACCGGACTGTCTAATGATCACCTTAAATTAAACTTAGAACTATTTTTAACGCAGAAAAAGAAAAAAACATTTCCCATATTTATTACAAGGCTCTCTGGAATACTTGACTCTGACTGGTCAATCATGGTGTGTAAACTGTATATTTTACCATTGTCCCTTGGAACCATTGTCTACACAGCTGTACTGGTTTAATCTCTAGCGTGAATCTCTAACAGTGAAGCAGAGTGTAAATTCTCCAAACCTCCACTAAAGTTGCTACAAAGCCAAAAGGTAGAGGATTCAATTAAAGAGGAGTTTGTTGGGGGTTGGGTGAAGCAAAGCCGAGAACACCTTCAGGTGCTACTTCTACAACTTTTCCCCGCACAACTGCTTCATAGAAGTAAAGATTTAACCTGCTGCATGAGCAATGTGGTTAAAGTCAGATGAGGAGAGACCACTGCAGGGCGATTTGTAACAAGAGGAGTAAACATGAGACATATTCCAAGGAAAGAGAAAAAGACTCATCCTCTAATAGTAACATCACAGAATAAAATAAGCCTGAGGGAGGAAGAGAGAACTCTCCACCCAACTTAAAGGACATTAATCACTAATGTGTCAGTGAGTATTACAGTTTATCTCCACTGGAAGTAGTATTGAATAAGTATATCTTTTCTCATTAAGTAATCTCACTTTTCTAGACAAAAAAGCAATACACACACTTCTTCAGACGCCAAATTAACACCCCAGCCATCAAAAGGCAAAGCCATTTTCACTGGAAATGGGTGTCACACCTTTATCTCTTTCATCTGAGTGTTTCACAAAAAGCATGTTAAGGCTCTGACCAAGTCCCAGGGAATAGTTGTATGTAGGCTAAATGCCCAGTTTACCCATTGTCCTACACAACAATAACAATTAATGTTTCAATTAAATCCAAAAAGAGACCAAGAAACCAAGACCATAGTCCATTTGAAGTGATCTCAATAGAAACATGAGCACTAAGGCCCCATTTACACTGCATGGTTCAAGTGACCCAAATCCGATTTTTTCCTCTCATGTGGCACAGATCGGATATGACCCATGACCGTGTAAGCAGGAAAAAAACGCATGGATTCCGATTTTCTCAGATCGGATCCAGGCCTCACTCATATGTGGTAATAAATCGGATATGAATCGGATATGTGCATTTGCGTGTGCCATGTAAGCAGACAAATCAGATATTCCCCAGTAAATGCGAGTCGTACGTCATTAAAAAAGTGACGTCAACCAGGGGGACACCACAACTGTGCGATCACATTCTTATTATAGGCGCGAGGGAGAAGGATACACACACAGTGGAGCGATGCGGAGGCTTTTAAGTGTTTGGGCGAAGAGACTGTGCACGCAAAAATGCAGGGTTGTTACAGAAATAAATCCGTGTTTGAAGACATTTCACGAGATATGGGGAGGCACGGTTTTAAGCACTCGTGGCTAAAGTGCCACCATAAGATACAAAGCTTAAAAAACAAATATACAAAACGAAAGCAAAACACTGGATAATTTTATTCGCATCTGCATCCATTGTATTTCGTGCTGTTTTACTTCCTATTCCGAGTCAGAACGTCTACATTTGGTAGTTTCAGCAGTGTATAGTGTAAATGCAAAAATCGGATACGGGTCACTTTTAAAAGATGATGTAAGCGGGTCGTCAAAAAAATCGGATATAGTCAGAAAATCGGATTTGGGCATCAAAACCTGCAGTGTAAATGCAGCCTAAGACACAACCAGAAGAAATTACACATTAGTAATATCTTTTTCCTCACACTCAAAGACTTATTTGATTTATAAATAAAAAATAAATAAATAAAAAAGAGCTATATTGTGAAATAGTATTGCAATTTAAAATTATGGTTTTCTATTTTAATATAGGCATGTTTTAAAATATAATTTATTTCTATGATGGCAAAGCTGAATTTTCATCAGCCATTACTCCAGTCTTCAGTGTCACGTGATTAATATGCTGGTTTATTATCAATGTTGGAAACAGATGTGCTGCTTAATATTTTTTTATAATCTCTAATGCTTTTTTGCAGGATTATTTGAGAAGTTAAAAAAGAAAATTTCTATTTTGAATAAATTCTGTTTTTTTATTCATCAATGAATACCTGAAAAAAGGTATCACAGGTTCCAAAAAATATTAAGCAACACAACTGTTTCCAACATTGATAATAACCAAGTATTAAATCAGCATATTTGAATGATTTCTAAAGGATCATGTTTCCAAACTTTGAACGGGATGTTACTGTATAACTTAGGCTATAACTGCATTAGAGAAAAACAATAGAAATACCCCAACTGTATAGGCCTTGATATGTAACATCTCAGTTAAATATATTAACCAGTCCAGAGAAAACACATGAAATGTTGATTAATAATATATTATACAATGATATATAAATATTGTTGCAGTGCTCGTTTTGTTACTAGGCCGATAGTTCTCAAAGTTGCCATGCTAGACTGCTTTGCGAACGATTTAATCGAACTTGCACGTAAGATAACACGACAGTTTCAACGCCAAACCACAATTTCGTGTCCATATATTATTAACATGAAAATCATAGTAATATCAAAGGATAATTTACAAAGAGTTAAATTGACAGAAGGAAAAAACATCTAGTTTCTGCGCTCTGTTTGAAATACGTTGTGTATCGGACTGCGCACGTGCGCCACTGAACCTGCGGAGCGTATAATAACAAACTCTTCAGTTACATACCATGTGATAGGATTCCCTGGAGATTTCTAAACTTCTCACTGCCTCTCAACAGACCAAATCACACAGCTTCAAAACTCATGTTCACCACGAGTGAGAGATAAGTTGTCCAGGAGCTCCTGTTGGCTGATTTAACATGCGCTTGGCATCAAAGCACAAGCAAGCACTACACACACACAATGAGCTCCAATAAATTAAGCCCCTTGGGTTAAAGGTCTTTTCTTAAGTTGCCTTCCTGTGACACCCATCCCCCAACCCCAAACTTACCAGCATCCCCATCACGTCCGACCAGAGCTGGGAGAAACTGTCCGATGATGCGGCGCTGACCGCCTGCGGCTCCTCGACAGAGGACACTTGATCCTCCTCCATTGTCAAACACTGATGGATTTACAGCTTACAATTTCAAGTTGATGAATGTTAATCCCAAAACCATAAAATACGTCCCGAAGTCTTTTTAAATCTGATTTAGTATTTCGCTTTTACGTGGTGCGTGTTCAAAAGTTGATGCCAAGTATTCCGTTAAAGTACAGAAATACATAATCATCAAGGTCGCTGATATGTTTTCCATTTGAATCCAGCTGAGCGCACTGTACGGCACAGAATAACACAACTCCAACTCAAGTATAACCGGACAGTTTTCAGTGATTCACTTGGCACTTTGTCGGTGCGAACCAACCAAAACTTTAAGGAGTTCGCTTTAGTGTGCAATATTCAACGATTTAACCACTACAATCCGTATATAAAATAAAAATCAACCCCAGCGAGACAAACAACCATCGAAAGTGCCCTCGAAATCACCATTCGCCAACAACAGTGACGAAAACGCCCGAAGCGGATTTTTTTTGCTTGTTGAGTTCTCCTGCCTCCCCCTCACCGACGCAATGGTTTACTCCGCCCAAAAACACGGCTCTCCCGCTTCACTGCCACAAACTAGACAAACTGATCCTTCCTCACTAAAACTTCACGAACCTATGACGAGACACAGAGACCTTTGGAAAAGGGCACCTCTCCTTTCGCTTTTCCAGCAATACTTTCCCCGCTATAAACAAACACAAAGGAACAAAGCGACATTTTGCTCACAATGCATTCAAAAACAAAAGCCTATGAGAAAATTATTTTAGAAGCATGACGCTATGCATTCTCTATTCATACAACTTCAAAGCACGCCTAAAAGTTTCACATAGCCTACAGCAGTCTTCCTCTTTTATTATTAATAAACCCCAAAAATCACATCAATAAGGTGGAAGTACTCATTCACTGCACTGGCAGCAAAACAGATAGCATTATCAGTAATATTTTTTTTCATTATTATTAATTTATTTGACAGGGATGTAGGCTACATTAATTAGCATTCCTGCAAATGCACCAGAATTAGCCAAAAGGCTATTTTTCATCCGTTGTCCCTGGACAGATCTTAATATTGTCTACCTTAAAAAGAAAAACAGCTTTAAAACATGAAGGAAAATACAAAATATAAAAACAATAAAAAAATATAACTCGTTAAATCCTTTAGATTAATACAGTGTACAAATTCACTATATTTTCAACATTAGGTTAAAATTAAATATAATAATGTTGAACACAGTTACCCAACAGGGACACAAATGACAGCACGATCGGGTAGAGGGAAATTATAGCCTATATACTTATTAGTGTTGACATGACTGGTGTATTATGAACCAGTTTTTTAGGTGCTTTTTAAACAAAGTGTATGTAGTGAGTTACTTACTAGTCACTTTCACACACACACACACACACACACACACACACACACACACACACACACACACACACACACACACACACACACACACACACACACACCACACACACACACACACACACACACACACACACACACACACACACACACACACACACACACACACAATAAAAAAAAAAACAATTAACACACATTGTTTTGTTTACTTAAAATGTTTTTAAAATCTTAAAAGTACACTGATATGGCTAGGTACAAGAGTAAACTCAGAAAAGTTAAAATAGGGTTATTGTAACAAAACAAAAACAAAACATTGTGTGCCACAAAGCTAATAAGTAAAATACAATCAGTAATTTCATCCTCATGTAACACAATCTGTGACATCATGTTCTTTCATGAAGATCTAGTAATGTGGCATCTGACCATTGTGGATGTCCTAAAGGGACACAGAGGTTTCACTAATCTAACTAACCTCTGAGCTCCTGTGTAATCTGAGCCGCAGTAAGCCAGGCATCAGGAGAGAATTGAATAATTGTGCATGTTCAAAGCACATGCCGTGGATATTTCTCATGTCACAAAGAAGCGCTATACATGTCTGTTCTTCTTCTTCTTTTTACTTTGTTTCCCAGAGACACATTACCAAAAGCAGCAACAGCTGTCCAGTCTTGTGACAGATGCCAGAACAGCCTGAGAGAGAAATAGAGGGGAAGAGAGAGCAAGTCCCTCTTGTTCTATGTGAGAATTCCTGCATTAGTCATACAGGGGCAGAGAGAAGACCATGTGATGATGTAGATCACACATAAACATCTGTGCAATACTGAAGCAAAAGAAAATGCTTTGAGTCTCAATACAAATCTTATATTTTTAAGTGGTCAACTTGTTTTGTAAGCACCATCTACATTATACTAACCCACGCACAAAGACAAATGCACACAGAAATGAATGCAGGTCTGATGGTAAAGGAGGAATGACTTTCACAGACAGGGCCTCAAAACAGCTGCTAAACAGGCTTAGTGTTTATAGCCTAAACATATAAAACACACGCTCAACTCTCTTTCAGTGGGCGCCGCACACACACACACACACACAACACACCCCACACACACACACACACACACACACACACACACACACACACACACACACACACACACACACACACACACACACACACACACACACACACACACACACACACACACACACACACACACACACACACACACACTTTAATGGTCACATAATCGTACACACATTTTAAATGGAAGTCTCAGATTGTTTGGTAGTGCTACACCTGATGTCTGCTCCTGATGGGTGATTAATACAATGTTTGTTTAAAAAGTGGCTGTCAATCAATTTAGAGGAAAGAGGTCCAGGAAGAGGTCAAAGCTTCGGGTAACTTATTTGTAAGGGAGTTCCCTGCTGAGTAAACAGAGTTCCTAATAGCACTGAATGGTAGAGCAAAGGTAATGATCTATTGTCGAGACGCCATCCGGGTTCAACCCAAAGTGTGTTGTTAAACTAAAGGGCCTCTTTCACCTGTAACCTACAGGAATTGGAAAAAACTTTTACACAATACTTCAAGAAACACTTAATTCAACGGTGGGCTGCAGGGGGCCAACAGAGCATATAGATCATGAGGAAGGAAAGTCAACAAAGCTGCACCCGATTCACACCACCCATAAATATTACCAACATCAAATATGGGACTCTAGGCTAACATATGAGTCTGTCACTAGCTATGTTTCCATCCACACGTTTTTATCTGCATTAAGTGATATCGAATGAAAATGTCTTATGGAAACAGTAAAATTCGATTGAATTTCATGAATATCAGCTCAAATGAAATACGATCGGTCTCATCGGATTTTATCTTGATCGATATACGGGCTTATGTGATAAACGCAGATGGAAACGTTATTATGGTGCGATCCATTTTGCCTAAAACTTTGTTCGCAAATGTTGGCTTGAACGTTGTGCAATTCAGTGAGAAAATGAATGGAAACACCTTAACATGTCTCAAATCAATTCGATATACCAATTTGATCGCAAAACAGCATGTGACGTCATTACACACAGGTTTTTATCTGCTTTAAAGCCGTTTGATGGAAACACACTTTCACCAGCTTTATTTGCATGAGGTTTTTTACCGAACTTCAGATAATTCGATTGACAAGTGGATGGAAACATGGCTACTGTCTGCAATGAGATCATAACAAACGGTTTTACAGGCATATAGTAAAGATAAGACTGTTTTCATCTGTAAAATAGGCTTATCCCATGCAAATTAAAAAAAAAAAAATTATTGAATGCTTCAAAGTAGCTTCTTATGTAAATTGAGACTATTGTGTCTTAGAACACCATCAGCATCAGCATTAATATTTCTGTATTTGATATTTGAGGAAAAGTCGTTTGTTTATGTTTTCTGCTCATGTCAGAGAGCTGCACCTGTGGTGCTGATGGTGATGCTGTTGCGTAAGACACACACAGTGGCTCTCTTGCAGGGCTGTGATTGGTATTCCAGTGATCTACATACTCAGTGGCAGGAACTACAGGCCAGTTTGGCCCGGCTCACTGGATCTGTTTATGTGGAAAGTGCCAAAATGCTGGCCACCTGCAGACTGTGGTTCGAGGACGATTTTTTAAAATCTTACTGACCTCAAACATCTGAACAAAAGAGAAGGAAACGGATATGAGATCAAAAAGCGGTTGACCTTATCCTAATGTGATTGATCTAACCAAGGTCACTTTCATGAGGGATATTTGGGTGATAACTTAAGATACACTTTTATTCATGACTAAAAGCAATAAACAGAGTAAGTGACCACACACATTCAATGACCTTCTGCAACAGGACATGAACTATCACTTTAATTAAACTGTAGCCTATATTTATGAGTGTTTATTCATATGATTGAATCTATACAAAAACCAATGTTTGCAGACTTTGCACACAATCCTGTATAATCAATCCAAGAATTATAAATGAAAACTGTGTAATAAAACACAATTGTGTATAATTTGTAAATCAAATGTGACGCAATATGCATATTCTAAAGTTTCCAGAAATCATGTTAGTAATAGTATTTCACCCAGTGAGTTTTAACCAAGCATTGTCCAGTTCAGGGAGGTGTCATGTTACCGCAGGATCAGTCATAATAATACGGGTGGCTTTTCAACAGCAGCCAGAACTAACTTCAAACAGAATACTCTCAGAAGTGTTTGTGTGTTTTCTGGTTCATGCTGGTAGTGGGAGGGCTTCACTTTAGCTGCACTGCACAACACACTGCTCAAAGACAACCTAAATAAATAAAAACTATACTCTGTGTGAAAGTTTTGTGATTGTTTCAGATCTTGAGGCGAGATGAGGCTTCACAGTGATCAGACCTGAACTTCATCCATTCCCCAGACATGAAAATTAAAATGAAACGTTAAAGATAAAAACCTTTATGTAAAATAAAGCAGCCCTACATGATTTGGAAACTTTTTTGCATATTGTGCACACTAATGTCTGTTATGCTTGACAAACTTCTTTGCATAAACTAGGCATCTCCCCTGTCAACGGGTCACTCAAGGTGTTACAGAGAAACACTTGCTTTTCTCATTATATCTCTAAACTCTTTGGGCGCTCCAGGCACTGAAGGGTACTGAAATGCAGGGATCATTTATCCCTGTTTGGCTGTGTTGCTCCATGACTGAGTAAACAGCTATTAGCTGGAGTGTTTCTTTTAGCTGCATTAGTCTTGCACACTAGAACTCAGCATTTGAGCCATCCAGCAACCGGCTGTCCATGTGCAACCACATTTGTCTGGAGATTTGGCACTGTGTGCACTTTAATCATAGTACGGTTGCTAACTGGTACGGTGTGAAGAAAAGCACAATGAGACCCGAACGCACATGCACATTATATTGACAAAAAAATGTGTGTGTGAATAGTGAGCATTCTGCAATGGATAATCTGCAAATATATTTGATAGAATGAGTATGAGTATGATATTTCATTCATCAAATAATAAACCATCAATCAAACCATTTCTGATGCTGCAATGTCATACTGTCCTCATGATGACACTATAACACTGCTATGTGTCTGTTAAATCTGTCATTCTAGGATTCATTTCTCTCTCTGGAAACTTAGTCTAGGACCAATGTAATCGCATTGTGAGCTATTCATTTTCAAATAGAGCCCCCTGGTGGTTGAAAAAAAGTACTAAGTACTTAGTATAAAGTACTAAGATTAGTCAGAATGAAGATGAAACCATCAAATCATAATAACAAAGGCTTTGCACTAAAGGTATATTCTAAAAATAAAATAAAAAATACTGACAAACTTTTGAATGGAAGTGTACAGTTTGCAGCCGCATTCACTTTAACCCTCTCTGATCTTTACCCTCTGTGTCTTGGCAATAGCGTTAATGCTAAACGCGTCGACTATGCTAGTATGAGGGAGATAAGAAACATGTTTGATGCTGGTTTTCCACTGACTTCATCTTTGTGATCTTTTCACCGAGTTTCCCACAGCAAGCCATAATGAGAACTGCACAGTCCCATAGCAATTATTAGAAGCCTGACAGAATCTTTCACATCCTCATTGAAGACCCAGATGCATGATAACAAACAGCTGTTCCCCACACATCGGACTAGCACATAACACAACATTTCCTTCCATTGAGCTGGTGTTAAAAGAATATTTCGGGTTCAGTATGTTACGTGACAGCACTTGTAGCATAATTTTGATTACCACAGTCTCTTAAAAAAATCGGGGTTACGGTGAGGCACTTTCAATGGAAGTGAAAGGGGCCAAACTGTAAGCTTTACTGTACTCACAGTCCCAATAGTATAGCCACAAGATGTAAACAATATACGTTAAACATGACTTTAGTGAGAAGAAAAATAGCTTACTAACAATTTCTATGAAATTTATAATCAACTTTGTTGCCATTTACAACCAATGTAATACAATAAACCTTAAGCAACTGCAAACATGATTTAAACCGCTCAAATAGTTTTTATTCCTTTAAATTCTATTTAGTTTAAAAATGGCTCAAAAGCACAATGAATACAAATGCCTGTCCTTGACATGCTATGTTGCGCCACACCATCCTGGAAGAGAGGCCAGTCCACCAGATGCTGGTGTTTGTCTCTCTCTGCTTCCCACCCACAACAAACAGGCCTGTCGCCATAGCAACCAATCCACCGGAGAGTGAAGTTACATTCAAGAAAAATGTTGTACTGATTGGAGCTTTACACACAGACAATCTGTCACACCGACAGGCATGTTAATATTCATAAACATACACTTTGGAACAACACACAATCACAGTTTCAGAGGAACGCAGTTGACTTACACAAAAGAACAATGGAAATAAGGATAAGAAAACAGAAACACATACATTTGTGAATATACCGATAAACTAAAGAATTGAGAATAAATATGCTTATATATTATTAATACAATATTTAGCTGCTGTAGAAATTGTAAAATAAAGATAGTCATACTGAAATGGATATATCTGAGAAAGTATTTGTTTATCAGTATGGTTGGGTTTTAGAAAAATACGAAAGCAGAAAGTAGACAATGCAAGTATTTTAGGCTTCAGCAATCTCCTAAGAACTACTCACTATAGAGGAACTACGCATGTGACCATCATCTCTTAATCCTCCTTTTCTACAGAGAAAATGAAGAGAGGAAGCGGAAAAGAAGGAGGCGAGGTAGGGAGATGCAGAATCAGCAGGCGAGAAATTGAGTTGACTACCTGCCAAACACAAGCAGAGGGGAGGAGGACACAGGAGGGTGGAGAGCAGGAGAGCAGGAGACCGCTGGCCTGAGGCGCTTGGCTCAGGTTTGTTAGTATGTCTACAGTAGAGTGGGGGAGTGATGAGTTCTCGCTACGGCCACTGGCCACTGACTGTCATAAAAACATGCCAGGGATATAAACACACTATGCCATGGGTACCTGTGTGTTTGAGTGTGGGTTGGACAGATCTGTTCTTTGCCTCAACCACAAGGGACAGACCACAGCTGATTTCTATGGAAACAGAAATAATATTTCAGCCATGGGTCATGAACACTGAGTTCCACAGTGAGGTTGATTACTCACTGACAAAGACTCACTGGGACATGCTTTATTATATATATATATATATATATATATATATATATATATATATATATATATATATATATATATATATATATATATATATATATATATATATATATATATATATATATATATGATAGATAGATAGATATTCCTGGTCCTCTTGCTTACTTTATATGTTCATTCATGTTCAGAAGTGCAGTTTGCACTTGTAAGGAAACAGCTCCCCCTGGGGTCATGAATGCACACACACACACACACACACACACATGTCTGGTTTACTATCTTTGTGGGGACTCTCCATAGACGTAATGGTTTTTATACTGTACAAACTGTATATTCTGTCCCCTACACTGCCCCTATCCCTAAACTACCATCACAGGAGACATTCTGCATTTTTACATTTTCAAAAAAAATGATTCTGTATGATTTATAAGCGTGTTTACCCATGGGGACCTCAGTTTAGGTCCCCACAGTGACACGAGTCCCCATGAGTCTGTGTGCATTCAGGTTTAAGTCCCCACCGGGATAGAAAAACATGAACACACACACACACACACACACACACACACACACACACACACACACACACACACACACACACACACACACACACACACACACACACACACACACACACACACACACACACACACACACACACACACACACACACACACACACACACACACACACACACACACACACACACACACACACACACACACAACACACACACACGTTGAGAATGTGGTATAATGTGTCATTTTCCCCATTTTTCACTGACAAAATCAACAGCTTTCAACACAAAATGTCTTTACCAGGCTGACCATAAAATCTCTCTGAGTTTACAGAACAAGTTTTACTGGTTACAACCATCATTTAAAATAAAACAGACTCTACTCACATAAAACAAGACACAGTTGTTATTTCTAACAATTTCACAGACAGATTCAACTGGGGTTCTTAAGTTTGTGGTTAGGGAACATGAACACTCAAATATGGGCTGCTGCAATGAAGTATTTGAGGTCAGACGCACACACACATTTGCATTTGTGAAACTCATTGCCCTTAAGCCAGTAGAGGAGAATCTGTTTTATGAAACATAGTTTTGACTTTCATTTCTGATTGGATGAGGCTCATTCAAAGCCAGTGTAAAATGCAGAAAAACAAACATCTCTGACCACTCATTCTACCTGAGGGGGAACAGGTAACTATTACTGAATATAAAACTATGTATTTAACAATGATGTCTTTAATCAAGTTGCTGTAACTGTCATTATATCAAATTAATGCTTTGCAGCATTTGATTCCTTGTGGTGACACAAACTGCCTCTCATATCTTAGGTTATATTACTTTTATCTCTAGCCTTTTCGTAAATAAAAAGCCTGAAAACTAAAACAACTTGTTTTAGAGAAAAATGTTTTTTTTTTTTTTTTGTTATGCTGGTTACATCCTGATAGCAATCAATAAGTTAAGTGGTTGCAATGTAATTTTATCTATATATCATCTGTGGAAGGTGTAGGACCATAAAATGTTCGTCCATGCTTGTTCCGAGGGCAATAATACGATGTCCACTTGCCTGTCAGAGTATGTATTTCCATACCTCCGCGAAGATGTAATTCCTACATTTAACTTAAAATTTCATGTAATCTCACTGTGATCACTTTTATTAGTAGGCTATAAACTTATAGCATTAACAAGCTAGTTTGCTAAAATACTAATTTGTTAACATGTTAACAATAATATGTTATAAAGTAGCACTTGCTGTATGAATGCAGAAATATAAAGGTTTAATTTGCTCTCAAATCAAGCTGCATGCACCACTTGTCACCATGATGGTAAAACCAACATTAACAGAAATTCTTCTAAATTACCATAACAAAACATTAATCACTACTAAATCAACCACTTAACATTAATCTTGCACAAAAAAACATTATATTACACTTAATTTTAGCATTTACTCTACCTTTCGAGTGCAAAGCATGCTGGGAAATAGACATCCAAGCGGTTTCAGTTAAATTAAGTTTGTCTAAATTAAAATAAATAATCTAAAAAAACTCAAAACAATGAAGCAGTTCAGTTTACTTAAAATATATCCATTCTGTGACCTTTAAAGAAAAAGAATACTCATAAAAGTTAATTTGACTGAACTATAATAAGTTTGATTTAAGTTTGTCCTACTCAAAGCAATTAATTATTTTGAGCGTTAGGGTTTACAGTGCTCGTTCTAAAGTTTGGGGTTTGTACCAACGATGCATTTATTTGATAGACAAATAGTAAAAACTGTAAAATTGTGAAATATTACAATTTTAAATAACTGATTCCTATTTTAATATATTTTCAAATTACTCCAATTGCAGTTTTCATGATCCTTTATAAATCATTATTATCTGCTGATTTGGTGCTTAAGAAACTTTTGTTATTACTATCAATGTTAAATGCTGCTTAATATGTTTTTGGAAAACTTGATAAATCATTTTTAGGATTCTTAGATTAATAGAATTATTACTTTTGCGCCCTGAATAGACGCAGAAGTATTCAAAAAAAAAAAAAAAAAAAAAACTGACCCAAACTTTTGAACAGTAGTGTAGGTGCAAAAAAGTTCATATGAGAAACACACATTGCACTGGAGAGAATACAACGTCCTAAAATTCTTCTCCTCCACTGCACTTTCCTGCTTTTGTGCTAGTAGGCATCATCAGAAAGCTCCTGCACTATTTACTCAGGCAGACACCCTCTGAGCGTTTAATAATGCCTGGGGGAGAGACAGAGATGGGTTGGGCTTTGATTGCTTCTGGCTGCCTTTGAAAGCATGCAGTGCAGGGCAGTTCAAGAGATCACAATCTATTCCACAATAAATCATCTGAACAGTGAGCCAGCCAAGATCAACTAAGACCTTCCTTAACTCAGTGCCAATGCTGATGTCAACTATGGATCAATTATGTTAAAGGTGAAGTGTATATATATATATATATATATATATATATATATATATATATATATATATATATATATATATATATATATATATATATATATATATATATATATATATATAATAAATGCTTTCTCATCTCTCAGTTTAATATGCTGAGACAACCAAGTAAGCAATTTGTAGATTGATTTCCCAGAACAGTCTCAACCATTGGACTACCTGGTTGTAAAGTGATGGAAATCGGGCTGTGTTTAATGAAACCTGTCTGGAAACGTATTTTTAAATATCTAATATCATTGTTTCACTAGTATTAAAAAAGATACAATGTGAACTGGATTTCATGATGTGTAAAGTGAGCAGTAGCCGGGCGGTAAAAGTGAACTTTGTTTGTGTTTGGACTCCTGCTGCTGTGGGCAAGAAAAGAGGAAAACGAAAACAACTCTTTTAATGGGCTGTTTCAATCTCCGCTCCCAAAACACCTATTCCCCCTCAGGTAGTCTTCCTCTATTAATATACTACTGCGGCCAGACGCCAACAAACACACTCACACACTGCAGCCCACTTAACTCGCCGCTGGGGGTGGAGGATGAAAGGGAAAAGAGTATATAGGTACAACTCCGCTGGCACTGATCAGGATGGGCTTGACTTTATTGGCACCATTATCCAGGTTTTTAATGTGGGACTGATTTTCATAAACACAACTCAGCGGGAGCTTTCAGACACACAATTAGACTTGGCTGTTACAGCAAGCAGCAAAATAACAATCATTAGTCCACAGGGATGTAGATGCTGTGTCAACATCTTTGCAGCTATATGTGGTCCCAGTGCGCGCGCGTGCTGTGTGTGTGTGTAAGCAACAAAGTATCTGTCTTTTTACTGGAAAAATCGACGTATCATCAAAACACTTCTCTGCCAGATTACACAAAGTCTAAACTTTTTCAAATAAACGAACACTGTGTGTTATGTCTTCAAGGTCTTAGCAGAAAGAGCACATTTCAACATGCCTTTTATTTCGAGTCTCTCTGGCAGGACTAAAGAGAACTGCTTGAGCTCACAGTATTGTGGGTGTCCTTATTTTATCTTGTTTCAGTGTGTTCTGTATTGATTTGTTTTTTGTTTTTTTTTTTAGCAAAACTGTCCTCAGAAATACAGTGTGTCCAGTGTAATTTGATTCATGAGAAAATGACTCTTATGAACAGATTCTTTTAATGAATCATTTAAGACAAGAGCTTTAGAGAGCACCAATTTGAATCGGGATGACAAATCCTAACTCACTGAATGCATCAGAACGGTTACTAATCAGCATCTAAATATCCATCTATCGTCCTATATTTCAGTCTATGTATTTTTCTGTCTGTCTATGAAAAATTGTACATATAAATTGTACTTAACATATACATATAAATATAGTGTATTGAACATTATGGACAGACAGAGCTAATGAAACCTGAACTGGCCCTATAACTAAATTGTACAGTTCAGGAAGGCAGGGCAGTCAAAAACGTGGCAGGCAGGCGGGGCGATCTCTGTTGGCATCACTGAGGCAGACAGATTCAGCATGGACCATTTAGAAAGCACATTTTTCAGGTTTAATCCACACACCTGTGATGCATATTATGAACACATATGAAACACAAGAGTGTGGAAAAAAAATTGGGAGTCCAGAATCAGAACTAAAGAATAAAATACATCTGCTAACAATACGATCCTGACATCACAAATGCTATCCCGGTCTTATTAGCCTTTTGGGTTTAAAAATTACACATATATTTGGCTTATTCGGAAATTATTTCGTTTTGATATCTTTCCAATATCCAGTAGTTATGCTATAAAAAAAACATTGCAATTGTTGAACTGACACTGGATGGTGTCCTCCATTGTATTTTTTTTATCATAAAATCTGTTGAAATAATTTGTGATAACCTGACACAACATATTACATTCTGTCCACCCCCATGGTTTGCCAGTGTAAGATGAAGGGATGTGTCTGTGTGCATGAGAGTGTGTGTGTGTGTGTGTGTGTGTGTGTGTGTGTGTGTGTGTGTGTGTGTGTGTGTGTGTGTGTGTGTGTGTGTGTGTGTGTGTGTGTGTGTGGTGTGTGTGTGTGTGTGTGTGTGTGTGTGTGTGTGTGCGCGTGTGTGTGTGTGTGGTGGTACAGGCCTGTGTGCTTGACTGCCACTACATGACACTGTTGTTGTGGATGAGCTCATTATTGAACAGCATTTCTGTCAGTGAACGAAACAAAAGACAGTCCTGTCTCTCTCATTCTACACACACATGCTCACTCATATGGGCAGCATCAGAGCATTAGTGTGTGTGTGCGTGCGCGTGTGTAAATGCTGTCAGTGTGTATTGTAAAAGGGTGGACAGCAGGAGAATGGGAGTGTCACACTTCATTGTCTTCACACACACATGTACAAGAGACGTGACTATACAGCATACACGCAACCAGTTTGTGATGTGATTGTATGAGTTCATGAATATTAAAGCACCACTTTCACACCATTTGGTAAAAACAATGCATAGGTGTTATGTTGTTCAAAATAAAAATATAAGTTAAAAAAAATCTTACAGGCCCTAAACTTTTAAAGGTAGTATAATTAAACATTGTGCTTAATTATAATTTTGATTTCCCCCCACAAAACTCTTATGTAAGGCTTACAATTTGAAGGGCTAATAGTGAAGTGCTTAATTTATAAACACAAAGAGATTATAGTATGTCCCCACTTAAGTATCTTAGTAAATGTACGTCTATGTGAAGAGAGAAAGAAATTGAGTGTTTCTTGTTCAGTGGGAGAGAGAAGATTTAGTTCATTGAATAGAGTTTCAAAACTGTGTCATTCTCCAGATGTGTGGTGACCTCATACAAACTTAACATCATGCTTTACAGAGACTCAAACAGCAGTGAACCACACTGGCTTATAAACACATATCCTAGTGTGTGCTGTGTTGCTGGGATTCTTTGCTGGCTTATTAGGGACTTTGTTATCTGCACTATTTTACAGTAAGAGTATCTTCTAGAGTTTGTCATTGGACTGTAAGCCAATCATATTGCTTCATTTCACATCAGTGATGTACATGGGTGTTTCTGTTCTGCAGGAGTGGCACACCATAAAGCCATGAAACTGTGCATGTGAGGGTGTGTATGTTTGACTTCATTCAGATGTGCATAAGTAAAAACAATAAAGTACAACCGACTTTAGGTTTTAACATGTTAGCCCATCATATTCCAACAACATTGACAATTTTTCAATCTTGATTATATCAAACATACAGAAAGTGAAAACAGATACCCCTTGTACACTGTAAAAAAATTATATGTTTTTACATTGCTTTAACTCACCAAAAATAAGTTAAGCAGTTTTCAACTTTTTTAAACTAATTTTTAAATTCAGTTTAATGTAATTTAAGTTGAAATTACTTAAACATCCAAATTGATTGTATTTTTTATTATTGTGTATGGGGGGAGGAAAAGGAGACAAAAAATGAATAGAGAAAGGAGGAGATGAACACAGGATGGGTATGATAGTATAGCTCAATATCATTGGATTGGTCGGCAAGACATTGAAAAATGTGGTAACACTTTATTTGAAGGGGTGTGCATAAGACTGACATGACACTGTCATAAACATGACATAACACCTGTCATAAACATGAAGGAGTCTTTATGAATGTTTATGACTGTTGTCATTAAGTGTCATTCGGTAAATTATGACACTTTCAATGCAAAGTTGACATTGTTTAAAATGTCTTTGTTATGACAACTTGACATTACCCAAGACAAAAATGTCTTGATTATGACAACTTGACATTAACAAAAACAGAAATGTCTTTGTTATGACAACTTGACATTAACCGAGAAATCATAACCTGTCAACCTGTCACAACTTTGGCCGTCATGACACCATTATAACTGTGTCATGAATATTACCTGTCCTCAAGTAAAGTGGAACACATTGTACTAGTTATAAAGATGTCATTAAGGGTTATTACACTGCAAAATGCTTGAAGTTTGATAATTAGACCTGTTATGACATATTTGTGACAGGTTGACAGGTTATGATTTCTTGGTTAATATCAAGTTGTCATAACAAAGACATTTCTGTCTTTGTTAATGTCAAGTTGTCATAATCAAGACATTTTTGTCTTGGGTAATGTCAAGTTGTCATAACAAAGACATTTTTGTCTTTGTTAATGTCAAGTTGTCATAACAAAGACATTTTAAACAATGTCAACTTTGCATTAAAAGTGTCATAATTTACCGAATGACACTTAATGACAACAGTCATAAACATTCATAAAGACTCCTTCATGTTCATGACAGGTGTTATGTCATGTTTATGACAGTGTCATGTCAGTCTTATGCACACCCCTTCAAATAAAGTGTTACCAAAAATGTTTTTGAAAAGTTTGTTCACCAAGGCTGCATTTCTAAAAAGCATCCAGCACTGCGTGCAAAAGCGCCGAGTCAAGCGAGTCGAGCCCCGTGTCAAGCGAGTCGAGCCCCGTGTCAAGCGAGTCGAGCCCCGTCTCAGGCGAGTCGAGCCCCGTGTCAAGCGAGTCGAGCCCCGTGTCAAGCGAGTCGAGCCCCGTCTCAAGCGAGTCGAGCCCCGTGTCAGGCGAGTCGAGCCCCGTCTCAAGCGAGTCGAGCCCCGTGTCAGGCGAGTCGAGCCCCGTCTCAAGCGAGTCGAGCCCCGTGTCAAGCGAGTCGAGCCCCGTGTCAGGCGAGTCGAGCCCCGTCTCAAGCGAGTCGAGCCCCGTGTCAGGCGAGTCGAGCCCCGTGTCAGGCGAGTCGAGCCCCGTGTCAAGCGAGTCGAGCCCCGTGTCAAGCGAGTCGAGCCCCGTCTCAAGCGAGTCGAGCCCGTGTCAGGCGAGTCGAGCCCCGTCTCAAGCGAGTCGAGCCCCGTGTCAGGCGAGTCGAGCCCCGTCTCAAGCGAGTCGAGCCCCGTGTCAAGCGAGTCGAGCCCCGTGTCAGGCGAGTCGAGCCCCGTCTCAAGCGAGTCGAGCCCCGTGTCAGGCGAGTCGAGCCCCGTGTCAGGCGAGTCGAGCCCCGTGTCAAGCGAGTCGAGCCCCGTGTCAAGCGAGTCGAGCCCCGTCTCAAGCGAGTCGAGCCCCGTGTCAGGCGAGTCGAGCCCCGTCTCAAGCGAGTCGAGCCCCGTGTCAGGCGAGTCGAGCCCCGTCTCAAGCGAGTCGAGCCCCGTGTCAAGCGAGTCGAGCCCTGTGTCAGGCGAGTCGAGCCCCGTCTCAAGCGAGTCGAGCCCCGTGTCAGGCGAGTCGAGCCCCGTGTCAGGCGAGTCGAGCCCCGTGTCAGGCGAGTCGAGCCCCGTGTCAGGCGAGTCGAGCCCGTGTCAGGCGAGTCGAGCCCCGTGTCAAGCGAGTCGAGCCCAGTGTCAAGCGAGTCGAGCCCAGTGTCAAGCGAGTCGAGCCCCGTGTCAGGCGAGTCGAGCCCCGTGTCAGGCGAGTCGAGCCCCGTGTCAGGCGAGTCGAGCCCCGTGTCAAGCGAGTCGAGCCCAGTGTCAAGCGAGTCGAGCCCCGTGTCAGGCGAGTCGAGCCCCGTGTCAAGCGAGTCGAGCCCCGTGTCAGGCGAGTCGAGCCCCGTGTCAAGCGAGTCGAGCCCCGTGTCAGGCGAGTCGAGCCCCGTGTCAAGCGAGTGATGCAGTGATGCTGACCTGGCGATCTTGTTGATGAACTAGTAAGTAAATCTCTTATTTGTAAACTTGTTTGCGTTCTATGTTTTATTATGTTGCGCTTGCTTGTAGTATGTCATTTTTTTACGATGCTGTTCATTCATCCATGTTTGCGATTATCATGAAGACAGTTGTCAATATCTCACATAATTATCAGGACACATATAAGCCTAGAGGTTGTAAATAGTGTAAACGAGCACAATTTGCAAAGTAGTATGATAAATTGCAATAATCGTGTCTAATGACATCATAACGGCCAATTTTATGAAATAATGCGACGTACTTTATTGATGTCATCTGGCATTTTGTAATGTTTACATTACAAGCAAAAAACACAAATGAAATTATACAGTAGGCCTAGACTATAGGCTATTTACTTGTGATTTAGCAGCAATCGTGTAAAACGTTATAAGACAGCAAACGCAGTAGAGTACTTTATTATTATAAAGTAGTCTAACACTTGACACATATAGTTATTATTATCCTATTACCATCATCAGTAGTTCAGTAAACTATGCAGTAACCTAATATTTGTATGAAATCGTGAAACATTACCTGGTCAATATCTTCGGAGTGTATCTGTGTCTGTTTCATGCCCTTGACGCTTCTAAAGCATGTTCTATAGCCACTGGTATATTGCTATTTACGACAGTGCAAGTATTCCACAGCGACTCTAGGGGTCGCTGTTTGACAAAAACACAAATGCTGCATAGTGTGCCTTTAAAAGATTTTGTTATGGGTGTGCTTGTTGTTCTTTTGTCTCAAAAGTATCATACGATTTGTTTGTCAGCGGTGCATTTAGCTGTTCATTAGTGCTGTTGATTAGTTGATATCAGTCAAAAAATAGTAATCATCAGCAAATCAGGCATACAATAAGACATCAAAAGATGTTTAAAATGATTAATAATAATAAAAAAAAGAAATAAAAAGAAATAAAGCCCGATTCCAAAAAGATATTTTAGTTCTTTCTCCACACTTTAGTTGAGGTGGGACGAATAATTGATAAAATAATACATTGCAATACATTACATTACAATGTACATTGCAATGATTTCTTGCAATACATTATCAGTACCCAGGCACTAATGCAGATTGCAGCTTGCTTTACTGTATACAAAAACAACTAGGCCTATTTCGGTTCTTGAACAACTAACAGTCAGTTTAATCAAATCTAGTATGTTCAGTTTATGTTAAACTCGTGTGAGAGCGATTCAAAAGCATAACAAACATTTCTTCTTACTATCAATGTTGAAAACAGATGTGCTGCTTAAAATTTTGTAGAAACCATGTTATATATTTTTTTCAAATATTATTTGGTGAATAAAGAGGTCAGATTAACAGACAGTTAACAAAGAAATGTAACATTGCAAATGCCTTTAATGTCAATTTTGATACATTTAATGCATCCTTGCTGAGTAAAAAGTATTAGGCCCAAAAAACTAATTTTGAACAACAGACAGACAGGCAGGCAGGCAGACAGACAGACAGACAGACAGACAGACAGACAGACAGGCAGACAGACAGGCAGGCAGACAGGCAGACAGACAGACAGACAGACAGGCAGACAGACAGGCAGGCAGACAGACAGACAGGCAGACAGACAGACAGACAGGCAGACAGACAGGCAGGCAGACAGACAGACAGGCAGACAGACAGGCAGGCAGGCAGACAGACAGACAGGCAGACAGACAGGCAGGCAGACAGACAGACAGGCAGACAGACAGACAGACAGACAGGCAGACAGACAGGCAGGCAGACAGACAGACAGACAGACAGGCAGGCAGGCAGACAGGCAGACAGGCAGACAGGCAGGCAGGCAGACAGACAGACAGGCAGACAGACAGGGAGACAGACAGACAGGCAGGCAGACAGACAGGCAGACAGACAGGCAGACAGACAGACAGGCAGACAGACAGGCAGACAGACAGACAGGCAGGCAGACAGACAGGCAGACAGACAGACAGCAGACAGACAGGCAGACAGACAGACAGGCAGACAGACAGACAGGCAGACAGACAGGCAGACAGACAGGCAGGCAGGCAGACAGACAGGCAGACAGACATGCAGACAGACAGGAAGACAGACAGACAGGCAGACAGACAGACAGGCAGACAGACAGGCAGACAGACAGGCAGACAGACAGGAAGACAGACAGACAGGCAGACAGACAGACAGGCAGACAGACAGGCAGGCAGACAGACAGGCAGACAGACAGACAGACAGGCAGACAGACAGACAGGCAGCAGACAGACAGGCAGGGAGGCAGGCAGACAGACAGGCAGACAGACAGACAGGCAGACAGACAGATAGACAGGCAGGCAGACAGACAGACAGACAGGCAGGCAGACAGACAGATTGATGTGACATTCTGTCCCCACAATGCAGGGAATACCTGGACCACACAAACTTTTCCAAAAAACAACATCCCTAAAATAATCCATAAATATGGTCCGCTCTGTTTGTGTGTGTGCGTGTCATGTCTACAGCAGAGGAGGATCGGAGGCTTGATTATACGTTGTCTGCCACTCCTGTATTATTGGCAATGACATCATCAGGCTGATGTTTGGGTTAAAACACAATATCTACAATGTATAATTACAAAAAAAAGTAAAACTAAGAATATAACTACAGCGATGTAGGAAAATCACACAGGCACCCATGCAAGAGTAGCCAAGAGTGGCTGTCAGCAGGTTGCTATGTGGTTGCTAGGGTGTTCTGGGTAGTTGCTATATCGCTTCTTGCCCAAGAAGAGTGCAGCCCAAAGATATTCTAGATTCGACTCATGTCCTTTCAAAGTTTGTGTGTGTAGCTATTGTAAAGAAAATTGTAAGTCGATGATTTAGAAAAGTAATAGCACCCCTCTTCTCAAAAAGCCACACAATTTGCGGTATCTTTTATGTCACAAACATTGTGGGATGTACTGAATTGCAATACTTAGGATTAGAGGTTTGTCCAAATCCTTAACCATAAGTATGGGCAATAATAACAGCGATGCTTGCTTTAGCAAACCCCACTAATAAACATTCATGCACATGACACTGACAGAGGACAAGCTGTCATCAAGCTGTGTACATTACTACAGCTTTGAAGACACAGACACAGGTAATCAGTAACGCAAACACAGATACCCTGCTCCCTCAGGCCACGTGCATATGTCTCTGCATGCAGAACAATAAATCCCAACACATTCAAAAGAGGAGACTGCACAATGGACCATAGCAGGGAACAGCCGGCGAGCAGGTACTGGCTCGTATCGTCATGGCAACACACAGCTCTGATCAGGATGGGATACCAGTTATGATGATTTCACTGATGAAACTAACAGCAGTTAAAGCAAATCACTGTCACTCTCTCTCTCACTTCATGTAGTTTGCGGAGTGTTTCTGACTTCTGCAAGCTATTTGATTCGTCTCTCCGTCTCTCCTTTCTATTTTAATCCTGAATTGATCCAGATGCTGTTGGACATCTTCCAGACAGGAAGTCAAACACAAGAGGCTTTGTATATGTGTATGTGTGTGTGTCTAAATGCTTCTTAGTAAAATTTCATTGTCAATGCAAGAGCTGTCGTCACAACACAAGCATAACTCATTGTTTAACTTCCTTTCCAGTTTGAATCCTAACTGCTGGGTTATTACGAATGGCTTTACATGGATGTGTGTCCCACAGTTTCATTGTGTCCGTTCCTGTGCTCTGCCTTTGCTTCTGCTATATGTTCTTGTGTGTCAACAGTGAAAATCAAATTCATATTTGTAAGGGTTCTTACTTGTGCACCAAATTACACTGTGCTTTATGAACGGCTTTTGTAACGAAATGAGATCACAATATGAATTAAGGTTCTTTTTTGTCAAACATCCATTCCTCATAATTCTTTTACTTTCATACACACTACTGTTCAAAAGTTTGGGGATCAGTAATATTATTTAACATTTTGAAAAAAGTCTTTTATCCTAACAAATTAAATTTATTTTGAAATGTAATTGATTCAAATGATGACAAAGCTAACTCTTATTATTATCAATGTTGAAATCAGTTGTGCTGCTTAATATATTGTGAAAACAGTTTTTGATGAAAGAAATGTGGAATAGAAAAGCATTTATTACAACTAGATTTTTGTTGTGAAAATGTAAAAGCCTTTCCCTTAAATAAAATGGTTAAATACAAATAGACCTACTACCACATAATATTATTTCTGTGGTAGTTGACAACATGCAACAGGTATTGTTCATATAACTTGTCTTTGTATCTTCAATAAGAGACACAGTTAATGACAGAGTGAGAGATGGAACACAACACTACATCACTGAACTTCATGTTGCTGCACTGAAAATAACTCCCACTTAGACAAAATGCAAACAAACTGAAAAACATTGTATGACATGCGAAAGTAAAACTCTCAAACTTTCTACGACTCTCTGTTAATCTCCAAACTATGAATGTTAGCAGCCTACTATTATATTTGGCAGAGTGCTGCAACTCTACTTGAAATTAATCTCTTGAGAATATTCAAATATTAATATTAAACACAAACTGCAAACGTTTCCACAGGAGTTTAAGAAGCACTCACCGGTATAATTGAGATCCTTTGCTGTAATGTCACTCAGAATAGACAGGTCTCCCTCCTTCTTTCTTTGTCTTTCTTTATTTCTTTTTCTGTTCTATCGCTCTCTAAACCTCCCTCCTCTTTTCCAAGTTCCCTCCTCCCTCAGTACAGCTTCCTCCACGCCTGCTCACTCTCTCTCATTACAGTGGGGAATATAGAACAATGCATGGCAGCAGAGGAGAGCTGGAATCAGGATGACCATACATAAGCCACCACAGAATCCTCCTCTCAGGTTATCAACATATCAGAACACAGTTCTGTGCTGCAATGGGTTGTAACGATAAGTATGCACACATACACACATCCATACAGACCACAGCTGTGTTCCCAATGGAAAGAGCGCTGCAGCGAAACATCTCTGGCTGGAGTGGAGAGTGACTGGGTTCAGTTGGGCTAGTGCTGATTGGCTCCAGTGGGATGACTGGCGTTTCCTGTTACTGTTAACCACTGCCAGCATCCTCCCTCAAACTTTAGAACACAACCAAAGGCAACAAACAAACACACACACACACACACCACACACACACACACACACACACACACACACACACACACACACACACACACACACACACACACACACACACACACACACACACACACACACACACACACACCACACACACACACACACACACACACACACACAACACACACACACACACACACACACACTTTCGCTTTCTCACTAAAGAACTCTCATGTATACATGACCCACATACAGAGAAGAGTAAGAGTAAGGGAAAGTATGATATTTCAAGCAGGAAAAACAGCAGTTGCTGAAGGGAGTCAAATAACAGTTTATTCAATGTAAAATAATGAATGTCTTGTTAAAAGAAATGAAATGAAATAAATAAATAAACAAGACAGACAAGATATTAATGAAATCTTTCAAATCATTTGGTTTACTTTCCTAAACAATTTCACTTGTTAGACGCTCTAATGAGTAGAACAATACCATAGACTTACATTGAAGAAGGGACCCAAGTCATTCATAGCGACCAGAATATAATAGATTCTTGGGGATGTGCTCTTTTAACACTCTAGCAACTGCTGTGTGTATGTTTATCACACATACACTCAGGCCATTGCTTGGTGGTTGCTACTTTATTCAGTATATAATTTAGATTTTTTTTCTCCTTGCTCGGCCACACACTGAGACACTGATTGATGGTTATTTTGAACATTTCAGATAATATGAGAGGCATGACTACATGTCTATCAAACAATCTTGGTCCCATGCCATGAGTAAACCTATTTAGGAAATAACATAAAATGTATAAAATGAGCTAAAATTACCCAATAATGATCCAATTGACAGAATGAAATAACTTAAATCTCATCTTATCTGCTTTCTATCCACTTTTCTGAAGAACATTTGATTCTGCTGGATGATTTGAAGAAGCTCCAGTAAACCAGACAGAAAAAAGTGAGCATTTTGTGTAATTGCAAGGAAAGAGAACAGTGGTTTCGAGTTATCCGGCCAAGAGAAAAGCTTGCTCTTTCAAGGAATGCTAAGAGTCATCCCATGAATTATGGGTAATAATAGCATTTCTGCTCTAGTTTAGATTTAAACCTCTGTTCCAGTCTGGTATTAAGATGCTCTACATTCAGTCCTGGCTCCTCTATGTCTACAGATCCAAACAGAAACAGCATCTAATCTGACTTTACTGAGCACTGCTGTTGAACTATCAGTTGGACAATATACAGCTTGAGTCATCACAATAAGCTATAGTACCAATCAAATCAATAAAAACTAAATGTCTTCCATGGGAATGGTGATAAATAACATTATATGCAAGCATACAGATTATACAGTGACATACAATACCATATGACCAGTGAAAGAGGATATTCAGGCACAAATTTTACTTCGCTTTCACAGTGGGGACATAAAATAGATTTCTATTGTTTTATAGTTCTATATTGATTCTATGGTTTTTCATAAGGTATTATTTAATGGAGTTTTTTTCCCCCCAACTAAGGCTGTCCTTAAATGTCCCCAAACTATTGCCAAGAACACACACACATATACACACTGAATTAAGAGTGTATTCATTCGATACCCCTGTGTTTTCAGTCTTCATTTGAACAAAAGCTCTCATCAAATTTAAACAAGCTCTGTCCTACTTACTGCAATTTATATGTAAATGAGAGAGTGTGTGTGTGTGTGTGTGTGTGTGTGTGTGTGTGTGTGTGTGTGTGTGTGTGTGTGTGTGTGTGTGTGTGTGTGTGTGTGTGTGTGTGTGTGTGTGTGTGTGTGTGTGTGTGTGTGTGTGTGTGTGTGTGTGTGTGTGTGTGTGTGTGTGTTGTTTGATCGGAAGAATGTGGCTAGGTTAGGTTTGACAAACTGTATGTGTGGTAATTGTGTTCATTCTGCAGTGTGTACCTAAGTGTCTATGTGAGGGGTATGTAAACACTGATGTTAATGTATGCATGTGTGAGATCCCTGACTGCACCAACACAATCCTCTTCACTCGTACTGTCTCTCTATAACGACAAGCACTGATTGGCTTTTGTGTCTAACAGCAGGAGTGGTGCAGATGACTGAGAGAGAGAGAGAGAAGAGAGAGAGAGAGAGAGAGAGAGAGAGAGAGAGAGAGAGAGAGAGAGAGAGAGAGAGAGAGAGAGAGAGAGAGAGAGAGAGAGAGAGAGAGAGAGAGAGAGAAATGTGGCACTAGGTGGCAGCAGAGTATTATGAAAATGAGGACACAAAGTTAAAAGACTAACACACATATCATAATATACCTTTGATCATGAATTCAAACCAGTACTCAAACATTTCCTAAAGCTGTTGTTTACCATACTGTCATATATATTATAAAGCACATACAATAACACATAAACATTATATGCCTGATGAACATTTATGGAATTTATGGATCATTGGTTTAACAAATATATATAAAAAGTGACAAATTACTACCAATCAATATTTCTGACTGCTGACATTTCATACAAACTTTGACCTCAGACAAAGTGTGACCCATCTAGGCATGACGTGACAAGTTTCCCAGAACAATCGGTTTGTTCACACTGAACACGAAACTGCTGTGTGAAAGTGACGATCACAGACAATAAGAAGATCGGATCGATGTAATAAGGTTATGAGGAACAGGGTTTTGGACTAACACACTGGATTGAAATTTTCGGTTGTCGCACAGACAGAAACCCAGTAAGAAACCCGTTTTGGTTAAAAGTGCTCTAAGCGATGTCACACGTTTTTTAGGCCAAAACATTTTTTGTCACATACAGCAAACATCTCCTCATTATCCACTAGCTGACTGTCCCCTGAACACACTATAAAAAACCTCGTCCTCTAAAAAACACCAGGATCCACAAACGGCAACAAAAACAAACTGGGCTAACCCGCACCATGAAACATAACGACCTGTTCCAGCCAATAACCGACAAGAATGATTTGGTGGTGGGGTTTGGGGGGTTAGTGCAGGGATGAGGAGGAGGGAGGGTCTAGCTAGCCTCCGTTTTGTTTGACAATACCGACACCGCTTAGAACACCTTTAAGTAGGACAGGTTAGAGATTGGCTATAATTAACAGTACCTAAAATATAATAATAAATAAATGTTAAATGACCATGTACTGTGTCAGCTACTCATGTGATCAATTCTGTGAGTTTGAACTGAATGCTTCAGACTTTCTGATCTCAGACAGCATTAGAGAGACAGAGTAAGACAAAGTGAGATAAAGTGAGAGAGAGAGCGGGTAAGAAGTATTGCCATCTGTCTCAACCTGTCTGTGATTACCAGAAGCAGGCAGACAGGAGAGATCTCCAGAGGGATCGGCGATGGATAGAGGAAGAAGAATTGTGAGGTAAAGGGTGAGAGTCAGGGGAAGAATAAAGGACTGGAATGAAGTGAGGGATGATTTAGAGAGGCGTGAGAGAGAGAGACAGACTCTCCTGAGGATAAGCGTGGATGGTCTATCAGTCAGACTGGAGGAAGAGGAGAAGGATGGAGCGTGAGAGAGAAGACACCAGTTAAACTTAAACTTAAAGTCTCTGGCTCAACCCCAAGTGTATTAAC
Source organism: Chrosomus eos (assembly GCA_036326025.1). NCBI lineage: Eukaryota > Metazoa > Chordata > Actinopteri > Cypriniformes > Leuciscidae > Chrosomus > Chrosomus eos. Next base: position 10,418,755 of record CM070829.1, on the reverse strand, counting down.
TGGCCAATATAGTATGCAAGATTAATAAGATCATCCTAAACCATTGTCCAATCAAAAGAGTATGCCAAAGATGTCCAGATGCCGAGTTCACACTTAACGATTTTAGGCCCAATTTTCGCTCGCCGACTGGTTTTGGTGAGATATTTGGCAAATTCAAAATCCTGCTGTGTGAATGTGTTCAGACTAAAAACTACATCGGCGATGACCTATAGCCAATGAGAGAGCAAGAAACAGGACATTGGGATGTTCGAGGAGGAGTTATAGACCAGAATATCAGTACAATTATATCAAACAGAAACAAAGCACAAACATTTGCATGACCAGCAGCAAGGACAGGACATTGCACAATTATTTATTTACCCCAAATCTCGACGCAGAACACACAATCCTTGCACCCCTCGTCTCCCCAACCATTTCCTCCAGCATAATCTTTTTTTCTCTCTCCTTTTCGCTGCAAATCAGCACACAGACAATTTGGATCATTTTTAATAACAATTTCGGTCTCATGCAGGCGTGATCTTGCGTTATTTCCTTATCACTTCTTACGTGTGTTTGATTGTGAAACGTAGTTTGCGGACCAGACAGAAGTTGTCAGCGATTCTTTCTTTAGTAATGTCATGCAGTGTGAAACCTCCTGACGCCGATCCATCTTGCAGTGTGAACACAGCAGCAACTGAATGTTCCCCCAGATAGTCGTGCAGTGTGAAAAGAACAATGACCCGACTACTTTGAAAATCGTGCTGTGTAAACTCGGCATTACTGTGTAAGCAGGAGTTTGTGACAGTTGTGCTTTAAATCTTCCAGTTATAGAAAAGACTGAATTTAAGACTGAAGCTGCTGAAGCATGCGATGTTTTTATGTTAAAACACCGTTCAAAAGTTTGGGGTCAGTACGTTTTGTTAATACTTTTATTTAATAGTACTTTTTATTCAGCAAGGATGCATAAATTGATAAAAATTACAGTGGAGTACTTTTACAAAAGGTTTTAAATTTAAATAAATACTGTTCTTTTGAACTTTGTTCATCAAAAGAATTCTGAACAAATGCATAAAGAATTATATATTATTGGCACAACCTTGATAAAAAGAAATATTTCTACACTGAATCAGCATATTAGAATAATTTCTGAAGGATGACACTGAAGACTGGAGTAATGGTGCTGGAAATTCAGTTTTGCCATCAAAGGAATTTTAAAATGTCTAAAATACAAAAGTTTTTAATAATATTCACAATATTGCTGTATTTACTCTAGTTTTGATCAAATAATTGCAGAAAAATTATTTGCACAAAAAAAGTATAAAAAAAAAATCCTACCAAACTCAAACTTTTGAACAGTAGTGTACTTTCTACCAGCGTAACATGCACTAATTGAGATACTATAAATAAACCATTTATATTAATGGCTTAACCAAAGCTGTGCTGGTTTTTGGCCAGGGTTTTCTGTTTGGCTGATCAATGAAAGGTGTAAGAGCGTGCCTGGGAACCCGGTTTCAAAACTCACTTTTTTACTATGAACTCAGTGACCTTTACAACTTGGAAAAAAATGTGACAGACCCGAAAGACAGAAAGAGAAAAATAATGAAAAGTGATACCAGATTTTATAACACTTCTTCAGAAATCAGAAATACAGTATATTCAAACACACACACACACACACACACACACACACACACACACACACACACACACACACACACACACACACACACACACACACACACACACACACACACACACACACACACACACACACACACACACACACACACACACACACACACACACACACACACACACACACACACACACACAAATCTTATCTAGGTCCTTGAAAGTGACAGTTTTGTCAAAACCTAATTTCAGGTTGGATGATAAAAATAAATTCCATCAAATGAGTGGTGTGTGTGTGTGTGTGTGTGTGTGTGTGTGTGTGTGTGTGTGTGTGTGGTGTGTTGTGTAAAGCGGTTCAGACTGTAATTGTAGTGTTTGCGTGTGTTGTGTTATAAAATATGGATGCCATTGTTCAGCGGTGGTGGTGTTCTCCATGAGTGATTTTAATTACAGATGGAGGGATAAACTGGCCTGAAAGACTGGACTCTAGTGCACACACACACACACCCACACACACACACACACACACTAGCCAACATGATGATAGATGACATGACATTAAAACGAGTCAGGGCTAAAGCCTCTTTCAGGGTGAAAAAAAAATGAATGAAAAGGTAAGCCTTGGGTTAAGAAAAAAAAGAAAGAAAACAAACCAATACCAATATAGAATTATTATAGTCTTCTCACTATATAAAGGCATGGGGGTGTGTGCATCTGGGATTTCTCTACTAATTAATGAAAATCTTGTTCGTTTTGAAAATGTTTTTATAATAAAGCCTTAAGCAACTCAGTGGCCCAGAAATTCCAATTAATAGTGACTCCCTCTCTCTTCTATTTTTCCATTTACTGACAGACTTGCTGCATTTCATTAAATGAGCAATGAAAACTACTACTAGGAAGAAAACAGATTTACAGGTAATGTATAAGTCTATATTATTTTTACCCTCACATAAATACCACAAACACACACAGCCAAAAGAAATGCAACACACCTCAGTGAGACTCAACCTTTTTGTTGGCTTTTACCAGAAACTAAACTCAGCTCCAGATATGAAAGCAGGGCATTTATTAGATGTGTGATGCTGGAGCTGAGCATGACAGCCCTGTCAGTGGTAAAACCATTAGGCTGACTGACAGCGAAATGAGACTATATTTCAGAAGCACTTCATTTAAATCAAATGTAGTCTACGGTTCCCACAATGCTTTGTGTCAGCAATTCCTAATGTACAAGGATATTACCCATCATAATAACTGAGGCCTTACTAGTAGCCCAGGGAAAGCAGCAGATTCAGAAATCCAGAAACATAATTTCTTCAGTTTACCCCAAAAAGTATGGTTTTGAGACACATACACAAGAGTTTATCTATTGCTTATCATAGTCAGACATAAATGAAAACATTTTTATGATCATAAAACACAAGAAAAAGAGTGTGTTTTTGTGCCTGCCAGACACTCATAATGAGACCCTGAGGACACACACACACACATTTTTTGGCCATAATGAAATTCAGTGAAGCTCTATGTTCCCATCATCATTGCAATTTACGAAGGTCAAATGCATTTCAGAACAAAATGATGCATTAAAATGGTTTAATCCAAGCTAAACTATCAATGTGGCTTAAAAAGATCTATATCATAGATGTCACAACAAACTATTTTTAATTATTTATACTACCTTTTAAAAGTTTGTGGTTGAGTGTTTTTTTTTTGTTTTGTTTTTTAAATCAAAACTTTTATTCAGGAAGAATCCATTAAATTGATCAAAAGTGACAGTAAATACATTAATGTTACAAAATATAGTTCAAATAAATGCTGTTAAAAATCTCCATGTTCCACAAAAAGCAGCAACTGTTTTCAACATTGATAGTAAAAAGAAATGTTTCTTATTAGAATGATTTCTGAAGGATCATGTGACATTTAACGTGTATTTTAGAGTAAATTCAGCTTTACCATCACAGGAATAAATTGCATTTTTAAATATATTAAAACAGAAAACACCTATTTTAAATTGTAATAATATTTCACAATATTACTGTTTTACTGTAGATCAAATAAGTGCATCCTAGCAGAGCACAGGAGACTTCTTTCAAAAAACATTAAACAAATTCCAACCCCAAACATGAGCATGTGCTGGAGGTGCTGGATCTGGCTTTTTCAAATTGTGCCCTACTCTAACCCAGCTTCAGTACAACACAAACACCTGTAATGAGGAAATTAAGTAAAACCGGGATAATCATCCTGCTCTTGTAAATGTATCCTCAAGTGACAGCCTATTAATGTAGCATTCACAAGCCCATTAATCTTGATTTAGAGAGGCAGACAGAAGTCACTGGCTCCCTGCTGACTACATTATGCTTGTTTCATGTCTGCCTGAGTGATTATTTTAAACACTGCATCCTGTAATAGTGTGACTGTAAGAAAGTGCATTGTAATGGCTCTTTCTGTGGACAGTGTCACAATGCTGAGCGTTTCAGATGGAGGTTGAAGCTCTGCATCAAATGTACCACTAGAACAAATCAGTTCACATTTTTTATGCCTACTTCCTTTATTGTTCCCAGATATACAAATATACACAAAAATACATGCACAGACATGCATTCTTCACACAAGGCATATCCAAATGGGTCTTTCATGCTGTCATTTTGGGTTTCAAATCCAATCATCAGAATGCATGGTGAAATGTGTTAAATAGAACTGGCATAAAATGAAAAAAACAATAAATAAATTTGATGCATCTGTACAACCAACTCAGCGACCACCACCAAAAATCTCAAAAACAACTTAAAGGGCAACAAATCACTGTCATCAAAAAATTTGTAGTCATTACTCTTTGCAGTAGCATAACATTCAGGCTAAAATATCATATTAAACATCACAAATAGCAAACACAATTTGCAGCTAGACAAAGGGTAGATGTTCATTAACAATCACATAGGCCTACATGTTACGGAATGCTATGTTTTCTATGGAATAGTTTAATATATTTATGTACCCTGTGGGGCATCTCATCATCTACGGTATACTCATTAAACCGTATATCTCAAGCTAATGGCATTTCAAATTGCGCGATTTCAGCTAGTTTAAGTAATTAGTCTTAGCTAGCACACGTCAGATCTTATAGATGTTTGACCTTCAGGCTATCAGAGCACATAATCAATGACTGAAACATCTGAATGTCTGTTAAAGGCTCACTAGGATTTGCATCTTAATCAGCATGTTGTCTAGAGAATATATGTACATTATTCAAAGAAGAGAAATTCACTTAAGAAACAAAATTACATATTATATTCATAATAATATATATTAATATGCCTAATAAATATTAATTAAATTACATTCACATTTATAATACATTGTATACAATATGTCCAGAGAATATATCTTGAATTATTTATAATATATCTTATTCCATTGAATATATTCATTTATTTATCTGAAAAGTTTACATAATTATTTACAGATTTGCCTAGCAAGCAATACTAATATATGTTTATTAGAAAGCAAGACTATTTGATTTTTATTTGCAGTGTGAAACAAGCACTTCTCATACACAAATCTGTCTGCAATCAGTCTTTCTGAATAGGAAACAAAACTGGTGTTTAATAATTTGTCTAGCATGAGCTTTCTTATTTACCAGGAAAAGACATTGCTCTTTTCAGAACCCCAAGGCCAAAGTACAGAAGCCTTCTCGTTCTCAACTTGTTTGTGTGAGTGAGTTCATGAGATAAAACATAAAGAGCATGGTCGGTGTGAATCATCCTTATTAAACATTGGTGTTGAATCACTGACCACCTCATATATTTCTTTCAGTAACTTACAGTGCATGCATGCTACCAAGAAGACAAAGATATTGCTACTCTTGTTATATTACAGATAGATATTCTCAGATATTGCTCTTGGGCATCTTAAAATTTCATTTAGTGTTGTTTTACGATCCTGAAAAGGTCATTTTGTGCTGTTTTCAATAAGATTTCTTGTTATTGCTCCAGATGGTGTCATTTTCCAGAGAGCACTTTTGTTTTTCAGCATCCGCTGGTGGCAAGATATGGACTTATTTTTAGCACTATACAGTTCTTATTGATGTATTCATCATCCGAGGAGGGAGCGATCACCTCTCCAGACCTGAAACAATCATACAAGCTGTCATCTAACATGATTTATAATAAATGACCGTTCTAAAGCAAACAGTCTGATTCTTTAGGTTTGAAAGAGTTTCACTTGCACTGGTTTGCACCTTTAACACTTTCTTACCATCAAAGGCCAGGATTAATTTGATGCTCAGAATGATACATATACTGCTCATCCACCATTTTAATAATATTCCTATTTAAATGCATGAACAATGTTTAGCTTCAGGCAAGTTAACCCAGTCCCTCCATTCTCCTCTCTTCTCTTCTCTTGCTCTCTTTCTCTTTCTATAACACATATTCATGCAAAACAGAGTTCTATATGTTTAAACCTGGAAACTCACTCCCTCTGTCTCTCTTGATAAAACAGCCAATTTCCTTGAAATTTTTGGGAAATGTTATAGAATAACAATTTCATCCTCTCTTGCCTCTGTAAATTGTGAGTGTCAATTTAGTGTCAATTTTTCTTTTCTCTCTCAGTGTTGCTGCTTTGTATGACAAACAGTTACTAGTCCCCGTCCAGTTGTGAAACAGTGCCTTCCAGCACAAGATGCCCCAGACATCCTCAGCTTTAAGCCTAGTCTATCTAACAGGATTAAGTGGATGGGTTCTGCAGCTGGAAGGAAACGCTCTCAAGAACAAAAGAAGGCAGTGCAAATCTTCAGATTATAGAAAACAAAAATATACTAAATACGAAAAGATCACTTTATATACACTACACTCCATAATATAATAGTGGGGTAAATATTATTTAGTATATAAATACCAAGTGGGAGAGAGAGAGAGAGAGAGAGAGAGAGAGAGAGAGAGAGAGAGAGGAGAGAGAGAGAGAGAGAGAGAGAGAGAGAGAGAGAGGAGAGAGAGAGAGAGAGAGAGAGAGAGAGAGAGAGAGAGAGAGAGAGAGAGAGAGAGAGAGAGAGAGAGAGAGAGAGAGAGAGAGAGAAGGAAGTGATTTTGCTCTAGTGGACACGTGCATAATTCATTCATTTTTCAGTCAGGCTGGATAAAGTCATGGACCTATAGCTCACACTTGGCTTGACCTATAGCTTAGACTTCCACTGTGTGTGAAGGCTGAAGAAATACACTATCAGACACTGTGCAGGATGCTAAACCACTCACTCAGCTTCTATTCTGCCCAGAGTACATCTCTGTGTGGTATCCTGCATGCATCCTTGAATGCTGACAATGCATACATAACTACATAATGCATAACAGCACAGAATGCAAAATATGAAGCTTATTACCATGTAGAAAACTATCCCTTTAACCTCCAAACCTTACACAGATGTTGTAACACACAATAAATGTTCAATACAAAATAAAATACTAAGATATATTGAATACAGTACATTCAATGCATGCTTCATAGCACAAACTGGTATGTGAGCACATGTTCAGACAGCAGAAGTATGTTGGAGACGTGACACACATATGGTCTATCTCTTCACCTTTAACCTCAAGTGTAACTGTCATATCAAACATATGGCTAGTGTGTGTGTCTGTATCTGAGTGTTATACCTGTGGAGTGAAGAATCAGGTTGCACAGTGAGTGAGTGTGTGTGTGTGTGTGTGTGTGTTGTGTGTGTGTGTGTGTGTGTGTGTGTGTGTGTGTGTGTGTGTGTGTGTGTGTGTGTGTGTGTGTGTGTGTGTGGTGTGTGTTTTGTGTGTGTGTGGTGTGTCCCAGCAGAGAGAGCCATCCAAGGTCAGTGTGACCCATAACTTGAGTTCTGACACACAGTCTCAAAGAGGACATAAGATGATTATGAATTTCTACATGGTAAAAATCACAATTTATCTTAAAATGGGTTTTATAAACAATAGTTGCTTGAATCATATCCAAAGTCTGAGGCCATATTAATAATTTCTTAGCCATAAAATCAGATTTTCAATTTGTACTCGTTGTAGATACTTGTGGATTTCATGCCAGAGAGAAGTAGGATTTTGAGGTGTAATTATACAATTCTGAGCTGTTTATCACTCCATAATCATGCCGTGTTTAATGTGATACACGTACAAACATCACACACCTTTTTCTGACATTTATGTCTCGTTCAGTCCCCCCAAGGTGATATTTCAACAAATGTAAGATGGTGACCCTTGTGAAGTGTCATCTGAAGAGGATGTCTTCTTGAATCCCACAGCTTTATGACAGTCTGGTCACAGAAGATTTATGTAGCTTTACTGTCATATGAAACTCATATATAGACATTCAGAAGTGTAGGATAACATGAAAAGGTCAATCTAAAATATCACTGTCATCTCACAATGTCTGTTTCTGATTCTGTCAAATCTTCACGTGTTCATTAGCACATGCATGACTGAGCTTACATCGAGGCACCAGAGCAGACTCCTCATATTAAATCAGAGGATATTGCTCAAGCTTCCATGAAATGTACCATGACTTGCAAATTAGACACTTGGGATCCATAAACTCTAGAGAATCTACTATGTTTTCATGTTGAAGACAAATAGCTTAAAGAAAAGAAATGTACAATTAACACAATTAACAGTTAGCCACCTGTTCAATCCGAATACATTTTTATCAAACAGAAAATAATTTTCTTAATTTTTATTTACCCATTAACATTTTAAGCATTAACCTTAGTAAATTTGATTGTTAAACTAAGAAAAAGGGTATAAACTGTCTACTATTTTACACAGTTTTGCTTTTCAGTTAAATGTTTATTTTTATTTTTATGGATGACTTAATATTTTTACTATAAAATAAGACAAAAGTACTGATATTGTATATATAGAAATACTGAAAATATTTTTGGGGTCAGTAAGATTTTAAATTAATTTTTAATACTGTTATACGTACAGTATGCATTAAATTGATCAAATTTATGATTTCCATTTAAAATAAATTATATAAAATTTCTATTCGTCAAAGAAAAAGTAAAAACTGTTCTTACCAACCTAGAAATTTTGAACAATAGTGTATATAGATGTTTATCTTATTGGTATGCAGATGTTTATCTTAGTAAGACACTATTGTACTAATAAGAAGATATATGATCAAAACATAAAACTTTTTTATAGAAAATGTCTTGCAAAAGGAATTGCTTCATGGTTTGACTGGGGATGCAAAAATGCACAAGTAACCAAACACACAAACACACAGAGATGCAGGTTTATGCAAGCCTATTCAATGTATTTGAAAATGTATGAATTATATCAATTAATCGCAGAAAAGATGCTCTCTCTCTCTCTCTCTCTTCTTCTCTCTTCTCTCTCTCTTCTCTCTCTCTCTCTCTCTCTCTCTCTCTCTCTCTCTCTCTCTCTCTCTCTATCACACACACACACAACACACACACACACACACACACACACACACACACAACACACACCACACACACACACACACACACACACACACACACACACACACACACACACACACACACACACACACACACACACACACACACACACACACGTCTCCTGCTGTGTGTAGACTCATCATTACCATGGAAATAACTGTTTCTGCAGGTGATACTGCTGCTGATGACAGGTGCATATGAAGACTTGTGTGTCAGCCTCTTCACATATAAACTTTGCACAATTTACCTTTATTATTTTCCATTTTCAAACTGTACAGGTGAAGTTTTAATTACCTTGCCTTGGAAGCCTTGGACTACTTTACTGTGCTCAATAAACATATTACTTAGTGTAAAAATAGCATAGTTCCTGACAATAACGAACATCCCACAAAAGTATACAGACCGAGTGAGAGACCTTTCTACTAGATTGTTCAGAGTTTTCTGTGTTGACACAAAGCCAAAAGTGCTTGTTGGGAAAAATTCTGGGAAGACTTCATCTCAGACAAGATATGAAAGGATCCTTAGGTTATATCTCTACATCAAAAGGACAGACACACCAGGCACACACACACACACACACACACACACACACACACACACACACACACACACACAACACACACACACACACACACACACACACACACACACACACACACACACACACACACACACACACACACGTTGGCATAGTGTGTATGTGTATTTGAGATTTTTTGCTTTGCTATTTGTAAAGTGGAAGAAAAAATTATATCAAACAAAATTTTCAAATATGCTCTTGCATGACACTTTTGTCTTGATATATAATATAATCCACAATTTCCCCACTGCAGTACAGTATAGAGATGTGAGGAATGCAAATGAAAATTAGGCTGCATTTTAAATACATTTTTAATTTCTGCCCAAAATCTCCAAACCAGATAGAGTATCTTTCTTTCTGCTTGCACTGAAATTTAAAATTTCAGCATATTGAGGCAGATCTTTGATCTGACTTCACCAATGGTGTGAACTTACACTAAAGGCCTGACGCTGAAGGAATGACACAGTACTTGCAAAAATGCCACATGACAAGCAAGCCCAAACATAAGCTGTGAGCAACACACAAACAAACCCAAACAGAATGGTTAATCAAACAGAATCTGAAATAAGGGACCCAGCCAATCTTTAGCTTTGAATAACTATTTTTTTTATCGTATGTGTAAAGATGATAAATATGCTGCTGTAAACTACTGCACTGTTGTATGGGACTTGATCAGGTTGGGAAACAATGAACATGCCACTGGTCACCCAATAACCCACCACAGCATTTCCTGTGCTCCAACATTGCACAAACATTTAGCTGTGCATTTGTTTTATAGGAAAACAGCACACAATGGCTATAAACTATGCAGTTATGAAAATGATCCTATCTTCTATTCACTGTTGATAGGCATGATCCCTGTTGCTGAAGCAATCTCTAATTATATGATATAAACATACAATTTAGTCATTAGACATTAACAATAAAAAATGAACAGTAGAATATGTGCTCATTACCAAAATGTCAAGAAGCCCCAATCTTAAATCAAACAATTAGAGAAATGAAACCCCAGGAGCTGTCATAGGATAAATGCAGCAATTACCACACTATTTCTGTAAGTCTACAAGATCCTGATCTTGAAGCAACATTAAATAGAGGTTAACACATCTGATATGAGATGTGGGCACTGCAGAACAATTCAATTATATTAATTACTTGAGGTGTGATCATGTCTTTCCAACAATAACACATAAACCTAACAAAACTACAACATGATTTCACTTCATGTTATAATTATATAATGTAAATCATCCACAGTAAAATGCCTTTAGCCAGGAGACGTAACAGCTGTGAGAATCTCAGAAGGATGAACGCCACAAAACATACACAATAAAAGTCAGAATTTTTTGAGAATGGATTTTAGCATATTATAGCTGTACACTTATTGTGTATATCTTTACATTATTACAGTACTTATTTTTTATGTAAGTGCATAGTAGTTAAGAACACCTAATATAAAGTGTGACCGACTTAAGTAAGATGAAGTGACAATGCAACACAGGTCATTGGGCCATCCTTTTTTCTTGAGCCCTGAACTGTATGAAGTTCACCTAGACAATTTAAACAGGATCCTAGAACTGCCATGGGATGCACAGAGGGTTTTTTTTTAAAGACAGGGCAAGTGGTTTTTAAAAAGTAGAATTCTTCTAGAACATCCTTCTGCTGCCAACTGGCTATAATATGCCTTATATTTCAGAGAAATGTAGCAACCAGAAACAAGAAAATCTCAACATATGAATTTCAGGAAGGAAAAAAGCAAACCTGCAATTTGCAATTTATCCTCCCCTAAATGTACTAACCAGTGTCTGTATGTGGTCTGCGCAGTGTTTAAATTCCACTCCAGCACTGATGTCTGTCACACTGTTCTAAGGCAAACTTGCATCTTGACAAGGTCGGGGTTTAGTAACCGGTTAACCAGAGTTAGAGTGATATTTGCTGCTGCCCGTCTGAGAGTGGCTGCTCCCCAGACCGAGAACTGACCACAGATCAGAGAAAATCACAGGCTGCAGTGGCCAAATCCTTATAACCAGTGGAAAATTCTGCACTTCAATCACACTGCATGGCAAAGGCTGATTTGATGAAGTGCAGTTTGATTAATAAAGAGAAATAAACCAAAATGCCGTCATTTGGGTACGATTACTCTACTTTGTGCTTAAGAATGCAACGGTTAGGGGTGCACCGATTTTAGCCAATAATTATTTTAATGTTTTGGCAGATAACAATAAATGGCTAATATGAAAATTCTATACTACTTTGTTTAAATAAATAATAAAATATAAAATAAAACAATAAAAAATGTAATATTGATATTAATTGATTTCATTTTGAGATTTGCTAAAGATTACATTTAACAGCATTATTAAATAATTAATTTAAAGCATTAATCTTTAATAAAAAAATCTGAAGAAATAAGCATGCACAATTAAATATCCAATACTGATAGATACATAAAATATTGTTCGATAACTGATATAAAACTTATGAACATTGAGAACACATTGTGATATATGTGTCATATGAACATATTGTGCATCCCTAATAGGAGTGGCACTTCTTATCTTCTGCTGATATTCAAAGTTAAAATTAAAATAAAATAAAGATATCAAAGACCTGAGCTGCTGAATTGGGGGGCTAATGTGCTTGAGAAGCAGATTCAGTTAGGAAGCCTGGTTGTAGAGGGTATTATCTCACCGACACAACAATCTAGTCCAGAACACAATGAATGGAAGAAAAGTGGAACACAAAGTCCTGTATACCAAACATAGCCAAGCTCATAACTATACATACGCTACTCACCAAACAGGTAAAAACAGGGAGGATGTAAACTTCAAACTTACCTAAGAAGAGAAGAAAAGAGAAAATTGGAATTAACTCATTAAAATGTAGGCTACACAAAGAATATTGATAACTATTATAATCATAACATGGATAAACTATAAACCATTGTTCATATTGAACAATGAGCATACACAGATTAATTCATTAATGGATAAAAAAAACTTCTTGTATTGACATTTGAAATAGTTTAAGCCAGAAGAGCGTTCACTGAATAATGGGACCAGAATGACAGATTCAGCTTCAAGCGGTTCTACAATTTGAAACCCACATCCCAGGTTATTTTAGTGAACAACAGCTGAATAGAAAAGCCCGAAAGGGCACTTTACCCAAAACAGTTCCCCATCTACCAGCAGACAGAAATGAATAAGCAGAGTCTATAATAACAACCACACTCATATTCATAAATCCACATTTGTAATTTAGGCCAAACTACTGATGCCAACACAGCTAACTCCTGAATTGACAGCCATGATCCTACAAACACACAATGCATTATTCATAAACCTACAGCATATAGTTTCTTTATGAACAATGCAGTTTCAAGCATTAACGATTATTAGGAACCCAGTGTAAGCAAGTGGTTTACTTCGCGATATTCAAAACATCAACACACTTTGATCCTGAGAGTTAAACCATTTTGATGCTGCTTGAGCTGTTCACAACCATGTACATATTTTCTTTCCTATTGTCTCATCTGTATTCATCCATCTCTCGGTTGAACCCTTCATTGGCCTTTTGCAGGATCAATACATTTGGAACAAATGCTGCCTGTGGCTCTGAAAATCAGCACGCAGCTACAAGAGAAATGTGACAGACCTGTGGTGAACACACAAATGCATAAACACACTAAACCTTTGCAAGTCGCTATGTTTGACAGAGGTTGAGGTTTGTGGAGCAAGCATGCCTGTATGGGAAGATGCAGCCGGTTTTTCCTACTGTATACTGAGGGCCACGTCCTAGGGGTGCACACTAGGGGTGCACACACTAGGGGTGCAACGGATCGTAGTTGATCCGTGATCTGTACGGACCAGGACCCACAGTTTGGCATGCATGTGATTCGCGGATTAATTGCTAAGTTTAACCATCATAGAGTGAACGTTTATCATTTGCATGTGTTTTTCCTTGATAATTTATACATTTAAACGGTTTTTAAACCATTCCAGTGCAAGAAGACACAGACGAGAACTCGACCGTGCAATGTTTTCTGTGCACACAACCACACACACACGAAGCGCGCACACACAGAGGCTTATTTCAGATTCAGAACACAGAATTGATTCCTCTTTTGCGTCTCCCTGCACTTGAACAGAGACACATACACACAAAATTGTGTTAAAATACCCATCTCTGCAAGTATTCTCATAAACACAGTCAGTTTTATGTGTGTACCACGGTTGTGTGTGGACTGAACATGCGCACAAACTTTTTTTTCATATATCAATCCGTGGATCACGTGTGTGCCGAACCGAAGATATTGATCCGAACGGATCACGGATCAATGATGATCTGTTGCACCACTTGTCTTCAGTGAATGTAAAAGTTGAGAAAGAAATCGAATGAGTATCATAATATTGGATCCGTTCATTAGGGCTTAAAGTGACTGCATCCTGCTAAGACATTATTGTTAATCAAACAGCAAAACACATCTTTAGCAAAGTTGAATCTATATTTAATTTATACAGTGAACACTATAGTGTTCTTATGTAGATGTAAAAGTTATTTTACATTTAATGATTACATTTCTGTACCTTAATACTACTGTTGGTCCTATTTGTAACTTTGTTTTATTGTATTTATCGATGCTTGTAGACTTGTGCATTTGTTCTTATTTTATTACTGACTGTTCACTTGCCGTTAACAATGTTTTATTATTAAAAACTAGAGAAAAGTTAAATTTTTCTCAGAGCAAATACACCCTTTCTGTAAATTAGACTTCTTATATAATAAGTCAGTAAGATTTTTTTTTCAGCAAGGGTGCATTAAATTGATCCAAAGTTATACATTTATAATAATAATAAGACATATTTATTGAGCAAGAAATTAGTATATTAGAATGATTTCTGAAGGATCATGTGACACTGAGGACTGGGTTAATGGCTGTTGAAGATTCAAAATATAGTAAAACCTTTTTTTTTTTTTGGAATTGTAATGACATTTCACAACATTACTGTTTTCATTGTTTTTTTGATCAAATCAATGTAGCCTTGATGAGCATAAGAGACTTACAAAAATATTTAAAACATCTTAGGACCTATATATAAAATCATCACATACTCTTGAACAACAAATAAACCCAGGTTCATAAGTTACCATTTTATCATGTGTTATGTTGACATTGACAACCCATTAAACAGACATCCATCCAGATGATCCAGCAATAATGGGAAAATCAAATAAATAAATAAATGAGATATAAAAGGCCAGATTTTAGGTCATTAAATAAACTGGAATTACCAGGCAGGGTTTTCCTATTATACTGGTTTAACGAGGCTTTTCACACGAGAGCTACTGAGATCTTCACAGCCCTGTAAGAAAGCACCAAACTCTCAGTGAAGATGTCCTTCATTATCCTTTATTCCTCAACCCAAATACTGAAGCAAATCACAATCCTCTCTGCTCCTTTTAATCAAGGTGGTAAAAATAAGACTATGAGCTGAATTCTCCATTAAGCCTCTTTTGTTAGTTCTGAATAGCTTTTTCTGTGTGCAGATTCTATTGTGCCGGTGAAGGCGTGCAGCCGAGAGAATATTCACGGCCCGGCAATATATTGTGATCGACTCAGCTGTTCATTCAGCAGGTGTTCAAAGGAACTGATCAACAGTCACCTTCAAAAATGGCCTAGGTTAAATTTTTATGTGCAGAGCAGATCCGAACCCAAGAGATGACGGGGTGAACATAAACCCAGCTTTGAATCTTATTTATGGGTAATCGCTCATTTTCAGATGTCTCTTATGAGGTGCGAATATGTTGTGTTTACAGTGCAGAGACACAATGTGTGATGAGCTACATAATTGGACAGTATTCATGTGCCAAAAGAATTGAGAGCAACAGTAGGGAAAAGAGGTGAAAGCCAAGGTTTTAGCCTTGTTAGAATTCTGACAGCAAGGTGCACTTCATTGGTCGCGACGATAATTCCGCAGAGCTACTTCATGAATATTCTTATGCGAGACCTCTCTCACCCTTTACTGCATCACTGCAATAAGAATAAAATCTAGTGAAATCCCAGGAGAAGGATGATGAAAAAGAGAGATACATGAGGCAACAACAGAGAAAGAAAGTATGCATAAATTAAAGAAATAGTTCATCCAAATGAGTATCATCAGCTTAGTGTCGATCTGTGTAGTCTCTTCTTTCTTCCCAAAATGAGATATTGGACAGAATGTGTGCGCTGTTCTTTTCCATACAATGATTGGTGTGTGTGCCAAGCTCAAAAAAAAAAATTAGTCATCATTCAAGTGTCAATAATGGTCACTGTAAAATACTGTTTCGACACACACCACACACACACACACACACACACACACACACACACCACACACGCACACACGCACGCACGCACGCACGCACGCACACAAACAATGTTTTAGAGAAGGTTCTGGGTGATTAAACTCTCTGTGTTTGAATAAAATACATAATACATTTTGAGCTAACTAAATTAAGATATTTTTCATTGCTGTACCAGAATAAACAGACAGTGGTAAAGATGTCTCAATTGGAGCATGTCTCATGTCATAAGTGAGAGCTGTAAGCCTATTTGATCTGAAGAAAGTTTCAGAGAGCTCTCTCTGTCAGAGCTTTGCAAAACTCTTTTAGGCCTTCCTTTGAAAGGCGGTGTTACACTGGCACATTCCATACCTGCTTCTGAAAACCCAGCCACACGCACACACTCCCAAATTTTAATAACAAAGCACCATTCAAGCAGACTTGGCAGCAGCAGCAGAAGGAGCATTTTCCGTTCCGAGACAAGACTGCAGATGTGATAGTTTCTGTGTGGCTGTCAGCAACTGCAGTACAATTGTTATGGAATGCTGTACCTTCTCAAATCCCCATAGTGCATTAAATATACATGATTATATTACACAGTCAAAGCATGTAGCCCCTTCAATTGATTATATAATTCATATTTAATCACATGAAACAATAAAAAGGTAAACATCTTAATCACAATTTAATGTTTTGACTCATTATGGCTTTTAACTGTGTGTTAAAAGTTTTAATTAGATATTGAGATGTGATATAGACACAAAAACAGACAACACAAAGGGTTTTATAAACGCAGAAAGAACAAATTGCTTATTATTCTAAAGTAGTAACCAAAGGAGCATGCATGCCAATATTTTCCAATGTGCAGTCTCCAAGCACAATAATAAATGGCTCATTTCATTTTAATCTAGAGATTTTGACCTTATTTTCTCTCCAGTACAATATATCTGACTAAATCAGCACCGTCTGAAATGCTTTTACATTAAAGTGCATTTAATTAGAAAGAAACTCCCTGAGGATCATTCTGTGTGCATAACTCAGCTAATACATATTTAATGGGAAAGCTGCATGTCACTCTCTTAATGGGTTTTCAACAATCATTGGATTCATGATATTATACTGAAATAGTCATTTAAATAGTCATGTGTGTGTTTGCAATGTAAAAACATATTTAAAGCTATTTAATGGAGATAAACAAGCAACAACCTGTCTTTCTCAGTATGAGAGATATTTTTAAGTCAGTTCAGTTCGTTTTTGGTACATATCAAAGTATGAATGAGCTGTAAAATTCAGCAGAAGATTTTGACCTTGGGGAATTAAACCTACTCGGTCTGAACAATTACGTGTTTATTGTGCGTTATGTTTCAATTCCAATTAAAAGACATCGATGTGGTTCTGTGATTCACTAATACAAACTGCCAGAAGAGAATTCAGCTTTCATTTCCTTGGTGAGCTCAATTCTATGAAAGCAGTATCACATATCGCTATTAAATGTTAATACAGCAACATGGGAAACTCCATTATAATTTCTGAGCCTCCCATACAAACATCAATTAGGTTGTCTGGTCTCATTTTCCCCAAACCAAATGATGAGTAAGACAGCTTGAATCAGCAGCTCTGATAAAACGTATGAGCTTCCTCTCAGCCAAAGCCAAAGCCGAACCCAAACCCAAGAGGCATCATCATACACAGAGATATGTCGCTCATGAATAATTAATCATCTTAAATGAATAATCAGTATCACATAATGAGCACAGATAAATTTTCATTAACTCTGAGACAAGGAAGTGATTGGAGACTGCATTGGTTTCTCACCCGGTGTCGAACCAAAACAACATCAAAGTGAAAGTTGAACAGAAAAAAACGTCCTATGGTAAAACACAACTACGCTGCACAGTTGTATTGCTTTCTTCAGTAAACTCTCGCTGTCTCTATCCCTCCCTTTTCCCCAGTCTCATTAGCGTGTAAAGCCTGTAGAAATATTGCACTGCGACTGACCTATAAATCTGATATTGCAGAAATAGGATGATGCCTGTTTAAAATTATTACTCTACTTCTGAAAAGAAAGGAGGACTCGTGTGACAGCGATGTTGGGCATGCTCATAATTACTTCCTGGTGAGAGGTTAGCTAAAAAAGATTTAAATGGCCAACAGGTCAAAAGATTCCAACTGGTTGGATGTTCATTCCTTTAGCACTGCTTAACATTGCGATGATTAATTTTCAGTATCGCCTGTATGTAGAATACCAAGCAATTTGTGCCCTCTATTAACACAGTAATTTGTTGTTGGTACACACTAAGATGATGGTTGGAATAGAATTATATTGAGGCTTTAACAGATGGGATTGGATTATTAACAGAGCAACAACAAATAGCCTTAAATTAGCATCTAGCACAAGGAATTCGCTGCAGTTTTACATGGGTTTAAGTATTTTATGCCAGTTTTTCCAAATCTTTTTTGTCTCCCAAATCCTCACAGCCCCTAGCCTAGAAATCTAGACGCAACCCTAGCGGCAGCGAAAATCATTTCGCTGCCAGTGTGGTTAGCAACTCTCAATAGGCTTTTGAGCTGGAAAAAACCAAAAACTGGTCAGGCCAATCACATCGTGTATAGAGTCGGCGGGCGGGCTTAACACAATGACGGCACAGTTCATGACGTTCCGCGTGATTTCCATAGGTGATTTCCCTGCTACTTGAAAACAATGAAGATGCAGCGGTCTTTCGAGTTGGCTTTGGCCGCGACTCTGGAGGATTTGGAGTTAAGAGAACGTCACTTAAGTCATTCTTAAAAAAGGAAGATGTGTTCGGAGTTTTGACGACCGGATACGGCAAAAGTTTAATATATCATTTAGCTCCGGTGGTGGAAAACGCATGGGACTCACTCGTCCACAGCCGTTCGTTGCTCTGGTTGGTTGTAGCGTTATCCTATTGCGTGCCGAGGTATTTTGAAAGACAGCCGTTTATCCCGCCCCTCGGATTGAGGCATGTCAATGGAGAGTTCCCAGACCTAACATCTTGATGTAGGTCTGGCATGCCAGGCTACACAGCCCCATCAGTTAGGCTCAATTGTATTTTATAATCATGCTTCTTTACACAACTTCTTTGTTTGACAATTATTACCTTTTTTTTTAAACAGGAGCAAATGATAAATAGAAACTGCTTTGAGCACTAACTGGAGGAAAGGTTCATTAAATTTAGGTTCATTCTGGAATGAAACCAAGCCTAAAGGAGAAACCTCTCTTCACTTCAAAACAAAAGAGATTATTGAAAAAAACTCTGAAAAGCTCTGCTTATCCCTCCTTTCTCCCTGAAGGTTTCTTTAATTATTTTCATCCATTCCTCTAAATCCTCTAGTGATTTGTGCCTGGTGACATCATGCAAAATGGATGAGAGCAGTCTAGGTGGCATGCTAAGCACTTATTCAGTTTCCACAGGAAAATCACATTCATGTCAAATGATGATGTATTACAGATGAGGGATGCTGGAGAAACAAGCGATGGGGAGCAATGAGTATTGTTACATGGGTAAACAATGTGTTTATTGCTGGAGCAGTGTGTTAGAATTGCAAGTCAGCAACTGATATAACTAAAACAATGACAACATTCAGCAAATCAGAATTGCTAGATGTAAGACTGAAAATTTCATGAAAACCAATTGTCCGTGATATAACTCTAAGTAAAGGTGAACATGACCAGAAACCAGCATTATGAGGCAAGCTAAAGCTTTCAGACAGCCAACTGACTAACCGATGTTCAAAATGTGCATCTAACTGAAGTAACTAATTACTTGAAGTGTACTTCATATTTAAGACACACATCATAATATGGCATCTACACCACCCATATTTAGCAAGGATGAAATTAAATTGATCAAAAGACAGTAAAGACATTTATAATGTAACAAAAGATTTCTGTCAAATAAATGCTCTTTTGAAATTTCTATTCATCAAAGAATCTTGAATAAAAATGTCAAAGTTTCACACAAAATATTAAGCAGAAAAAATAGTTCTCTTACGAGAGTATCTCTCGTACTGCGTAATATCTTACGCTATGGGGAAAACTCTTTTCCACGAGATATTGAAGCCAAAAATTATCCTTAATTTTTTACTAATGTAAAACGCTTTGCAGCAGCAAGCAGACCTAGGCGAGACAGCTCGCGCGCCTATTGGCTGCTCTGCGGCAATAGCAGCAGCCTATCGAGAGAGGCTCTGCGTGACGTCACGACGAATGGGGGCCCTTCGCGCCCATATCGTCACGTCCCGCCAGAAAGGGCGTGGTCTCGCCCTATATCTTGGCTCGATAGCTGCTCTTACGTCGATTTTTATCTCTTCAGCGAAGCCTCACGCATCGCTGGATCCAGAGTGAGAAGCCGCGCCGTCGACCTGTAGCCTTCAGCGGGACGTGCCATTGAGTCTGGAGTCGCTGGCCTCGCCGCCTTCAGCCGCCGTACCTGCTGTGCTTTCCGGCGTTATATCCTTTCCTCTGCATAGAGTGTGTGTGTGTGTGTTTGCATATCTGCTTTTTCCCACCCCCCTCTAAAAGAGCGGCGTCTTTTTAAAGATGCCTTCCTGCGGTTCTTGCCGAGCCCCACTCAGCGACGAGGACCGACATGTCATCTGCGTGTCCTGCCTGGGTGAGGATCACGCGGCCATCGCGCTCGCTGACGGCGGATGCCATCACTGCGAACGTTTGCCTATGGTGACTCTGCGGACTCGCCTGGCTTCGTTCTCCGAGCCCGTATCCCAGCCTGCCGTGACGCCGCGTCGCAAGAAGCGCCGCGCCCAGCGCGCTCCCGAGCTATCTCCAGCCCGCCAAAGCTCGCCGGTTCGCCCGCCAGCTTCGCCGGCTTCGCTCGAGTCGCTCACCGACGGACAGCGGCCGCCGTCCGCCGCTGCGTCCGCCATCGAGTTGGACGACAACACCGAGGCGTGTTCTCTCTTGGCTTCGGATAGCGAGGATTGGGCGAGCTCTGTGGACCTCCCCTCCGCTAACGCTCCCCGCCAACCCTCTGGGAAGAGAGCCGGCATTGAGTCTGAGCTGATGCGTCTGCTCACCAAGGCCGTAGAAAGCATCGGCCTCGATTGGGAGGCACCCACGCTGCCGCCGCGCAACAGATTAGACGGGCGCTTTCTCGGCAAAGACGAGGCTCCGTCAAAATCTAGGCCCGCGCCCTTCCTCCCGGAACTTCACGAGGAGGTTGCAAAGTCGTGGAAGGCCCCCTTTTCCGCCAGGATGCGTACCTCTACCTCCGCGGCATTCTCCGCTGTCGACGGTGCGGGAAGTAGAGGCTACCTCGCCATTCCTCCGGTGGAGACGGCTGTCGCGTCGCATCTCTGCCCGCCCTTGCGGGACGGCGGGTTCAGACGACGCTCCCGTCCAAAGCCTGCGAGTGACATCATCGCTGCACGGACGCGCTCTACACCGCCGCCGGGCAAGCAGTCTCAGCGCTGCACACGATGTCTATTCTGCAGATCTACCAGGCAGACCTCCTTCTCAAGCTGGACGAGGAGGGACCCGGTGCTATCTGTGTGGCGGACCTGAGGAGCGCTACGGACCTCGCTCTACGCGCTTCTAAAGCCGCTGCGCAAGCCATGGGGCGGAACATGGCCTCTCTCGCTGTCGCCGAGAGACACTTATGGTTGACGCTGTCTGAGATGACGGAAGCCGAGCGCTCTGTGTTCCTCGACGCGCCCATTTCCCCGGAGGGCCTGTTCGGAACGGCCGTCAAGGACTTCGCGGACAGGTTTGTTGAGGTGCAGAAGACTTCTCAGGCTATGAAGCACTTCCTGCCGAAGCGCTCGAGCTCCGCTACAGGCCGCACCAAGCCGCCTGCTCGCAGCTCTCAGCCCCAGCCTGCACCGCCCTCCGCCGCCGCCGCCTCACAGCGCCGCCAGGCCCGGGATCAGAGACCGCGGTCTCGCTCCGCCGGACGCCGCCCCCCTCACCGCGGGCCCCGGCCGAGGATTGAGATCAAGCCCGAGGCCCAAAGTCTTCCTAGCCACTCTAGGAAAACGACGGTGTTCAGATCCCGCTGCGGCCGGATTTCCACCAAAACTTCTCGCTCGTTCAGCCCCATGCGTTGTGACTGTACCAGTGTATTTTGCAGTGAAGCAGCCGGTGTCTCAGCCCGCTTGCCTGCACACAAAAGCTGTTTTTACGGCTACCCAGATAAATCCAATAAAGAGTGTATTTTCTGGTGTCCCGGCCTCGGCCAATGGTGTTATGAGTGTTGTAAGAATGCCCACGCCCCAGTGCCCATTCCCACACCCAGACACAGCCCGCCACGGTGCAGGGCTCGCACAAATAAAATCGACTCCGGTCGATTGTGCAAACACTGTAGTGAACGCGCCCATATCCCCATGCCCGCTTACACTACACACTGCGTGTCCCTCGGTTTCTGTAAAAAACGAAACCAACACACATTCAGTCGGCCCTAAACGACAGTGTTTTCAGTGTAGCAAATGTGCCCGTGGTCCCGCGCCCACATTTCCTCACAGACACGCCGAATCCCACGGGATTCGCCCCGCTCTCTCTTCGGCGCTACCCGCCTCAGAGGAGATGAGCGCGGCCAGGCTGCCGCTGTGATCAGCGCGCCCCCCGCCTCGAACGCCGTAAACACGGCGCTGTGTTCCCAGCACACGCGGGCTCTTGTGCCGCCGCTTTCCCGCGGCCAGAGCCCAGACTTCATTCTGCCCCTAGCTATTCACGCGGATGCGTGGTCAAGGCTTCCCGGGGTATCAGAGTGGGTGATGAACACTATAAAGAGAGGCTATTCGCTACAATTCGCTCGACGCCCTCGCCGCTACGCGGCGCGCGTCGAAACTACGGTGAAAAGCGAAGTATCTCATCTACTTCGAGCCGAGATAGCGAAACTACTGAGAAAGGGGGGCTATAGAACCTTTATCTCAGGCTCAGAGCGAAGGGGGCTTATACAGCAGATATTTTCTGGTACCGAAGAAAGATGGTGGGCTCAGACCCATTCTAGATCTGAGGCTGCTGAACAGAGCGCTCGTGAAACGCCAGTTCAGGATGCTTACGACCAGGAAAATCCTCGCGCAAGTGCGCCAAGGAGACTGGTTCATGTCAATAGATCTGAAAGACGCGTATTTCCAAATACAAATAGCGTCCCATCACAGGCGATTCTTGAGATTCG
The DNA here is from genome assembly GCA_036326025.1 of Chrosomus eos. Classification (NCBI taxonomy): domain Eukaryota; kingdom Metazoa; phylum Chordata; class Actinopteri; order Cypriniformes; family Leuciscidae; genus Chrosomus; species Chrosomus eos. The sequence goes on along the minus strand of CM070829.1, from coordinate 10,395,642 downwards.
CCTTCGAGGGCCAGGCATATCAATACACAGTCCTGCCATTCGGCCTGTCCCTAGCACCCCGTACGTTCACGAAGTGCATGGACGCGGCCCTCGCTCCCCTGAGACTTCGGGGCATGCGAGTTTTGAATTACTTGGACGATTGGCTGATTCTAGCTCGTTCACGAACGGAGCTCTTAGAACACAGGGCCACATTACTCGAGCACCTCGAGAAGCTGGGCCTTACAGTCAATTGGGCGAAAAGCTCACTGCTCCCCAGTCGGAGGATTTCCTTTCTGGGAACAGTGTTAGACTCGCTATCCATGACGGCACGCCTGTCACCAGAGCGCGGATTGAATATCCAGCACGTCGCGAAATCCTTCCGCCACGGCTCTATAGTCCCGCTCAGAAGGTTTCAGAAAATGCTGGGTCTTATGGCCTCAGCAGCCTCTGTACTCCAGTTGGGCCTGCTCCGCATGCGCCCACTGCAGCTATGGCTAAAAGCACGAGTTCCCCCCAGGGCATGGACCGCAGGTCTGTTTCGCCTCAGGGTCGACCATCAGTGCATTTCGGCTCTGAAACCATGGAAAGCGACCGACTGGTATCAGTCGGGCGTGAGTCTGGGGATCCCTCAAGTGTGAAGGTGGTGTCTACGGACGCCTCCACTTCGGGGTGGGGAGCGCTGCTCGAGGGCAGACCGCTGGCTGGCCTGTGGTCAGTGCGGGAGAAGCTCCTACACATAAACTGCTTGGAATTGATAGCAGTCGACAAAGCGCTAAGGCGCTTCTGTCCCCAGATAACAGGCCACCACGTATTGGTCCGGTCGGACAACATGTCAGTGGTGGCGTACATAAATCGCCAGGGCGGCGTCAGGTCCCGAAACCTTTGCAGGCTGACGGAACGCCTCCTGGTCTGGGCTCAGCACAACTGCTCTCGCTGAGAGCGGCGCATGTGCCTGGTCACCTAAATGTGGGACCAGACAGGCTGTCCAGAAACAACGTTCCAGCAGGAGAATGGTCTCTGCACCCGCAGACGATCCAGCTGCTGTGGGAAACGTTTGGCAGAGCGCAGGTGGACCTGTTCGCGTCCCAAGGAAAACGCTCACTGCCCGAGATTCTTCTCGAAAAGCCGGGACGCGCTGGCCCATGTCTGGCCCCGCCGCCCCTTTATGCTTTTCCCCCTGTCTCACTCCTGCCTCAGGTGTTGGAGCGAATCAGGAGGGAGGGATGCCCAGTGCTACTCATAGCTCCGCTCTGGACAAACCAGTCGTGGTTCCCTGTCCTGATGCAGCTGACCAGCGCTGCCCCATGGCGTTACCGCTGAGGAGAGACCTCCTCTCTCAGGCGGAAGGCTCGATTTGGCATCCTCGCCCAGATCTGTGGTCCCTGCACGCATGGGCCATCAACGGGTACCCGCTGACCTCCAGAGGGAGTGCTAAACACGATCGCGCAGGCTAGAGCCCCGTCTACCAGACGGCTCTACTCCTCGAAGTGGTCTGTGTTCTCTGCGTGGTGTCAAGCGCAGGGCTTTTCACCTGTAGACTGCGGGGTTACGGAAGTGCTTTCCTTCCTTCAGGAGCTACTGGATAAGGGCAGGTCCCCTTCCACGCTCAAAGTATACGTGGCGGCCATAGCAACGTTTGCAAAACCGGTGTTGGCCAGTCACTAGGAAAGAGCGACTTAGTCGTGCGTTTCCTTAGAGGAGCTCGGAGGCTAAACCCTCCCAGGCCCCCTTCAGTCCCGACATGGGACCTTTCCACGGTCTTGGAGGCCATGAAAGGCGCCCCATTCGAGCCAATCCAGTCGTCAGACATGAAACACTTGTCTTTCAAGACGGCGTTTCTTATGGCTCTCGCTTCAGTGAAGCGCGTAGGGGACTTGCAAGCGCTCTCAGTAAGCGCGTCATGCATGGAGTTTGGACCTAACGACTCTAAGGTCATACTCAAACCAAAGCACGGTTACGTGCCAAAATCCCTCAACACACCGTTCAGGGCCCAGGTGATTTCCCTGTCTGCCCTTCCGGTTCTCAATGAGGAGAAGGACGCGAGTCTCCTTTGCCCTGTCAGGGCACTAAGGGCTTATGTGTCCCGCTCGTCTGGTTTCAGACAGACTGAGCAGCTTTTTGTTTCGTTTGGCGGCCGTACTAAGGGACTTGCCGCGTCGAAACAGAGCTTATCCAGATGGATAGTTGGTGCCATAGCGCTGGCTTACACTTCTAAGGGCCTTCAGTGCCCTTTGGGTGTTAGAGCGCACTCCACGAGAGGCATGGCCTCCTCGTGGGCATGGTCTAGCGGGGTTACCCTGCAAGATATTTGTATGGCCGCGGGCTGGGCCTCGCCGTCTACATTTATAAAATACTATAATCTGGAGGTCCCCGCCTTACAAGCTAAGCTTTTAGCGGTATAGAATTCAGTGCTATCTGCCCGCTGTGCGGCTCGGATACTGAGTTTGGCCTGCGTATCGCTCACTGACCGGTACAGCAGCTCATTTAAAAATTGACACACTTGTGGCCACCCAGTTCAGGCTGAATGTTCACCCTGACGGTTTGGTTATTGTCATATGATTGGCCCCTTTCGGAGGCTATTTACAGGGAATATTTTACATCTCTTCCTCTAATCTCTAGTGATTTTGCTGGTGATATGCAAATGGATCGGAGCGTCTTAGGTGTTGGATCCCTAAGCACTTTGCATGTGTTCCACAGGTAAATAATTCGCAAATGATGAGATTACATCTGTAAGGAGTACTGGGAACAACGTACTGGGAGCAATAGAGTAGTTACATGGGTAACTGCGTTTATTGCGAGCATTGGTGTTGATTGCAAGTCAGCACTGAATAAAAAACTGACTAATCAGCAAATCGATGCCTAAGATATAGAGTTCATGAAACCAAGCCTTTACTCTGTGGTGAACAGTCAGAACGCATTATGAGGCAAGCCAAACTTTCGAGACAGCCACGCAACCATTTCAGAAATGTGCATCTATGAAGAACACAATACGGGGAAGTGTCTTCACTTTAAGACCATCTTATGCATCTACAATAAGCGTTTTAAATTGATTAAAAGAAGTAAGGACATTTATATGTAACAAAGATTCTGAAATAAATGTTTTGAAATTTCCATATAAAGATCTTAATAAAAAGTCAAGTTCCTTCAGAGAGAAATACGTTAAGTAAAATACGTTTTCAACATTCATAATAATAAGAAATGTTTCCTCGAATCGGCATATATGTTTCTAAAGGATCATGTGACACTGAAAAATGGTGTTACGGGTCACAGGAAATTACATTTTAAAATATATTAAAATAGAAAACCATTCTTTTAAAATTTTAATAATATTTCAAAAAATTACTGTTCTTCATTAAATAAATTAGTAAAGACATTACATTTACTAATTTATTTTATCAGACTCTGTACGATTTATTTATTAAGTAAATTAAACAACAATTGTACAGGATTTGTGTATATTCATTTAAAAAATATAGTTCTTTACTAAATACATAAATATGGAGGGAGGGAGTATCTGTGTGGTGTCTTATTAGCATGTTTGTGTGTGGTATGCAAGTACACACTTGTCTGTATTGGTCTTCGCTCCCCTGTGGTGTGGACGAAGGGGGACTGAGAAGAGGACACACGGATCACAGGGTCAGTTTAGTGCTAGCGTGTTAATGTGAAGCAGCATGGGGTTACAGCTAGCAGAAACAGTGGCACAGTCTGGGGCTCTGGATCTCTCATTCAGATCAATAATTAAACAGCAGACATGCAATAATGAGGCCCTGATGTTATTTAGGAGATAACACTTCAGCTTGGGAAACATGCTCAAACATACAGACTAACATAGCTTTTTGCTAAAATCTCTCTGTGTCTAACACGTTTTCAATCGCATTTTCTTTTTAATGCCCACCTCTTTCTCTCTTTCCCCCTCCTGTTTTCAACCCATTCCTCTTTGAAGCTTGAAAGTCTTTGTCTTTGTAATTCTCTCTCCACACTTTCTTCTTGAGGACTGAATTGCTTTTGAAGGCTCTTAAAATCCTGTTATACTCTCAAAGGACAGATTATTATTACAGAATATTACTATTGGCAAACGTGCAGGAAAAAATAGGTCAAATTCATCGTAACAAAGTTAATAATAATATTTTTATGCCAGCTTCTGCATGCATAATGAATCTGGAAAGCAGCAGATAACGTATTGATATATCTTCTAAAGTAGGAAGTTGACCACAGCAATAAGAAAGGTTACTGACCACATCCATCACGCCACAAGGCCTCTCTCTCTCCTCCTCGGTTTAATGGGACTCGTTAATCAGACTGGAGTCCCGCCCATGACAAAGATCTGTCTGACATTGACAAATTCACCCTTACAACTGAAAATAATGACACAGCAAGTGTTCATACGCATGGCAGCCTATGATATGTCATGTATATTATGACAAGCCATTGTAATAGACTGCAATAATTGATTGACGGCACACAGGAGCGTTTTTATCCGAAGTTGGTGCTTAAGAAATATTCTCACATAGCAAAGTAAAAGGCTTTTGTGAAGACTGAAAACCATCTATCAAGACACATGTAAACAGGTGTTTCTTCACCTAGAGCACTTTGAACCTGTGGACTTTTCTAATCACAAATACATCTTGAGTTTGATAGCATTATGTGGTGGAAGTGACATTTGAAAAAAAAAAAAAAAAAAAACAAAAAAAAAAGTTTGTCCTAACTATTTTAAGATTTATAAATAAATACAATAAATCAGTTTCACATAATTTGACACTGGAATTACAGTTTGGAAATGGAGCACAATAAAAATATTCTGTTGATGATATTTACCATTTTTTCTTTACCCATATTATACATATTTCATCCGGATACTCTTTACTAACATAACTTTTTTCCATAGTCAAACGTGTAAAAATGGCAACTTTAACATAATAAAGATATTAGCATCACCATCGCACACTGGCAGGTTCATGGGAGAATAGACCAAATAAGTCAGGTAAAAAATCTGAGATGGATCATTTTAAATGTGATTGAGTTTGAATAGTACAATTGTATGTGCCTGATGAAGGTCATGAGACCAAAACTTTACTAATCAAATTTTGATACTCGTTTGCAAGTATTGATAGTGTGCGAGATTTCCATGTTTTTCTTTTAATAATAAAGATAGAAATGATTCTGATTATTTCCACTTAATTAAGACTGTGAATATTTAAATACTTTCAAATGCAATAATTCATATTTTTAGGATTATTCTGATATTTTGAGGCCAAAGTTCTGGGACTGAGACAAGCGTGCAACAATATATATCATAGGGCCTATATAATTTGAAAATTAGTAAAAAAGAAATAGCATGGTAAAAAAATTCTAAGACTTTTAAGTGACCTTCAAATAACAAAAAGCTTAAATTGCATGCGTTTTACTATGAACCAACTCACTGCGGATAGTAGCTGAAGAAACACCGCAAAACAGCACAATTCATAACAGAATATCATCAATCACGGCATGAAAATGTGCGAGAAGAATAGGAGGAGAAAAGACTCTTGTCTCATATTGGTCCAGCATCTGTAGTGAAGCATTAATGGTGTGGATTAGCAGGGCTTTACTGTCACACTCCCAGATCCAGCTCCTGTCTGACAGAAATACACACACATACAGCAGAAAAGCTAGATAAGCTTATCAGAAATCACCACAACCCTGAAGTTAATCTCATTCAGACGCAAACCGACTGCAACTTGTATATCCGAAACAGAGACTGCTAGTGTCGTTTGGGCTGAGTGAAAATCTCCTGGGGATGTTACTGAACCCGTCAACCTGAGTAGTAATACAGACTGAGACTGTAGTCAAGCATGTACTGCATGGATGACCCACAGTGGCAATCAAATTCCATATTTATAACATACACACACCTCTATACACACATTTCCCTTCATTTCTCATATCCATAATTTATATCACTCCATTTCCTTGCATCGACTGTCTCATGCAATTTTATACAAAAACTTGCAAAACGCACAACTCTCGAATACCAAATTTTCATCATTCTTACATGGATAAATGAGAGTGACAGTAACTGGTACTTTAACAACAGCAAAGCAGCCTGTCCTTTGAGTTGTACGTGTTTTATTTGCCCTGAGTCCAGATAATTGCATCTGATTCCGTCTGTTAGATAAACTGGAAGATGATGGTAGGGATACTGAAAATCAGCTCTTTGGGAAAAGGTAATTACAGGTCTTGCTGTGTTCTCCTGTGATTTCATTAGCCCTCTGAGCATACAGATGTACACACACACACACACACACACACACACACACACACACACACACACACACACACACACACACACACACACACACACACACACACACACACACACACACACACACACACACACACACACACACCACACACACACACACACACACACACACACACACACACACACAACGATGATGTCGGTGCACTTAACTTGTTTAATAACATGTGTCTTTTAGCTCAGTGGTTTACTGTCAGGATCCAAGGTTGCCATGATATAGATATACAGTAAATAAATATAGATCTAGATATATACACTGTATATATATATATATATATATATATATATATATATATATATATATATTATATATATATATATATATATATATATATATATATATATATATATATATATATATAGGATGGATTAAGGGAGGATTAAGAGTCATTTTTTCACATGAATGGGCACCTCCAGACCTTAAATTCATTGAAAGTCTTTGGGATGTGCTGGAGTAGACTTTACAGAGTGCTTGACTCTTGCATTGTCAATACAAGATCTTGACCAACAAATGTATGCACCTCTTGATGGAAATAAATGTTATGATGTTATGTCCATCAAGAAGCTAAAAGTGTAGTGGTATTAGCTGTATTAAAAAGTGAATAATTCAATCATCCATCTGATTGATTGCACAGCCTTTGATGTCAACAAACGATATAGAAGTATTTTTCCCTCCTTTTAAAAGCACATAAGACTATGAAGACTGTTTTATGATTCTTACTATGCATGATTACATGGTGAGTTGCATTTAATTGCATTTAGAGTCAGAATGGACATGCAACCCACTTTTTGGCTGGTTACCAAAAGAGATCCAGCGTCTAAGCTTGTCCTATTGTATTTTACTGCACCTTCCCTATGTGGAGAGAGAATGAGAGAGGAGAAGATGTGTATGATATGATGTGATATATTACACTTGACAAATAGTGGAGGTCACACCAATATACCTTTCAAAAGAACTGGGAAATTACTTTCTATTCTGCTAATATAGAGGCCTGGCAAGGATGTTATCCACTTCTAGGTACTGTAGAAATGAGCACTGCTGCAGGGACAGCAAACAATATTTCACACTTAAGATCCAAAACCACCAGCGGACATATCACTACTCTCTCTCTCTAACCTTTAGTGTTATTGCTGAGAGGGCTTTATGTTGTGCTGACTTAAGCTGTCAAAGATTCTTGTTCACTGTGGTCCTGGTCACTCTTAGGACATCTGCCTAGTGCATGTACAAGAGTATCTGTGCATGTGAAACAGCCTTACAGACTTCTGTTGGTCTCATTTTATTATGTAGTACTGATGTATGTTAGGCAACATAACGTACTCGGTTACTAACGTAACCTCGGTTCTCTCTAGAGAGGGAACGAGTACTGCGTAATATCTTACGCTATGGGGAATACTCTTTTCCTCGAGATATTGAAGCCAAAAATTATCCTTAATTTTTTAAATATGCAAAACGCTTTTGCAGCAGCAAGCAGACAAGGGCGAGACAGCTCGCGCGCCCATTGGCTGCCTTGCTGGAAAAGCTGCAGCCTATCGAGTGAGGCACTGCGTGACGTAATGACGAATGGGGACGCTTCGCGCCCATTTCGTCATGTCCCGCCAGTCGAGGCGTGGTCTCGCCCTATAAATACCCCCTCGATAGCTGTATTTCCTCTGATTTTTCAACGCCGAAGCGAACCAGAGCGTATTCCGAGCACGGCAAGATACGCAGTACTCGTTCCCTCTCTAGAGAGAACCGAGGTTACGCTAGTAACCGAGTACGTTCTCTTACGAGAGTATCTCTCGTACTGCGTAATATCTTACGCTATGGGGAACACCATGCAACACGCCGTGCGGACAGGGATCCAACACCAGAGTCCCGGGGCCAAGCCCGGGGCGCATCTAGTGCACAATCACCACAATCCACACAGAGTAGAGGAGGAGAGGCTAGAAGCATCACTCCTTCATAAAAAGTCCCGTAGGGGTAACAGACCCGTAGGGGTACCACACTCATGGGGCTGCCGCATCGAACTGAGCGATGCACAGGCTAACACTCCACACATAAGCCGCATGGCGGCCGATAAACCCGAACTTCAGACCGCCAAAAGCTTAGCTTGTAAGGCGGGCACCTCCAGGTTATAGTACTTGATAAATGTAGACGGCGAGGCCCAGCCCGCAGCCGTACAGATATCCTGCAGGGAGACCCCGCTATACCATGCCCACGACGAGGCCACGCCTCTCGTGGAGTGCGCTTTGACACCCAATGGGCACTGCAGGCCCTTGGAAGTGTAAGCCAGCGCTATGGCATCCACTATCCATCTGGATAGGCTCTGTTTTGAAGCGGCAAGTCCCTTAGAACGGCCGCCAAACAACACGAAAAGCTGCTCGGTCTGTCTGAACCCAGCCGAGCGGGACACATAAGCCCTTAACGCCCTGACAGGGCAAAGGAGACTCGCGTCCCTCTCCTCATTGAGAACCGGAAGGGCAGACAGGGAAATTACCTGGGCCCTAAACGGTGTATTGAGGGATTTCGGCACGTAGCCGTGCCTCGGTTTGAGTACGAACTTTGAGTCGTTAGGCCCAAACTCCAGACATGACGCGCTTACAGAAAGCGCCTGTAAGTCCCCTACACGCTTCACTGAAGCGAGAGCCAATAGAAACACCGTCTTAAGGGACAGGTGCTTCATGTCCGACAGCTGGATCGGCTCAAACGGGGCGCCTTTCATGGCCTCCAAGACCGTGGAAAGGTCCCAAGCCGGGACTGAAGGGGGCCTGGGAGGGTTTAACCTCCGAGCTCCTCGTAGGAAACGCACGACTAAGTCGTTTTTTTCCCCAGTGACTGGCCAGACACCGGTTTAGCAAACGTTGCTATGGCCGCCACATAAACTTTGAGCGTGGATGGGGTCCTACCCTTATCCATCAGCTCCTGAAGGAAGGCAAGCACTTCCGTAACCCCGCAGTCCACAGGTGAAAAGCCACGGGCTCGACACCAAGTAGAGAACACCGACCATTTCGAGGCATAGAGCCGTCTGGTAGACGGAGCTCTAGCCTGCGCGATCGTGTTTAGCACTCCTTCTGGGAGGCTAGCGGGTACCCGTTGATGGCCCATGCGTGCAGGGACCACAGATCCGGGCGAGGATGCCAAATCGAGCCCTCCGCCTGAGAGAGGAGATCTTTCCTCAATTGTACAGGCCACGGGGCAGTGCTGGCCAGCCGCATCAGGACCGGAAACCAAGCCTGGTTCGTCCAGAGCGGAGCTACAAGCAGCACTGGGCATCCATTTTCCCTGATCCGCTCCAACACCTGAGGCAGGAGCGAGACGGGGGGAAAAGCATACAGGGGACCGCTGGGCCAAGCATGGGCCAGCGCGTCCCTGCTTTTCGAGAAGAATACTGGGCAGTGAGCGTTCTCGCGGGACGCGAACAGGTCCACCTGCGCTCTGCCAAACGTTTCCCACAGCAGCTGGACCGTCTGCGGATGCAGCGACCATTCTCCTGTCGGGACGTTGTCTCTGGACAGCTTGTCTGGACCCGTATTCAGGTGCCCAGGCACGTGCGCCGCTTTCAGAGAAAGGAGGTTGCGCTGGGCCCAGACCAAGAGGGTTCCGTCAGCCTGCAAAGGCGTGTGGACCCGACGCCGCCCTGGCGATTTATGTACGCCACCACTGACATGTTGTCCGACCGGACCAAGACGTGGTGGCCTTTTATCAGGGCACGGAAGCGCCGTAGCGCTTTGTCGACTGCTATCATTTCCAAGCAGTTTATGTGAAGGAGCTTCTCCCGCTCTGACCATAGGCCAGCCAGCGGTCTGCCCTCGAGCAGCGCTCCCCACCCCGTGGTGGAGGCATCCGTAGACACCACTTTCACCCTTGAGGCGTCCCCAGACTCACACCAGACTGATACCAGCTGGTTACTTTCCAGGGTTCCAGAGCCGAAACGCACCATTGGTCGACCCTGAGGCGACACCGGCCCGTGGTCCATGCCCGGGGCGGGACCCGTGCTTTCAGCCACCTCTGCAGTGGGCGCATGCGAAGCAGGCCCAGCTGGAGTACAGAGGATGCTGAGGCCATCAGGCCCAGCATTTTCTGAAAACCGTCTGAGCGGGACTATAGAGCCGTGGCGGAAGGATTCCGCGACGCGCTGAATACTTAGTACGCGCTCCGGTGACAGGCGTGCCGTCATGGATAGCGAGTCTAACACTGTTCCCAGGAAAGAAATTCTCTGGCTGGGACACAGCGAGCTCTTTTCCCAGTTGACTGTCAGGCCCAGTTTCTCGAGGTGCTCGAGCAGTGTGGCCCTTTGTTCTATGAGCTCTGACCGTGATCGAGCTAGAATCAGCCAATCGTCCAAGTAGTTCATAACTCGCATGCCCTGAAGTCTCAGGGGTGCGAGAGCCGCGTCCATGCACTTCGTAAATGTACGGGGTGCCAAGGACAGGCCGAACGGCAGGACTGTGTATTGATATGCCTGGCCCTCGAACGCGAATCTCAAGAATCGCCTGTGATGGGACGCTATTTGTATTTGGAAATAGGCGTCTTTCAGATCTATTGACATAAACCAGTCCCTTAGCGCACTTGCGCGAGGATTCCGCTGGTCGTAAGCATCCTGAACTGGCGCTTCACAAGCGCTTTGTTCAGCTGTCTCAGATCTAGAATGGGTCTGAAGCCCCCATCTTTTTTCGGTACCAGAAAATATCTGCTGTACAAGCCCCCCTCGCTCTGAGCCTGAGAAAGGGGCTCTATGGCCCCCTTGCTCAGCAGTTTCGCTATCTCGGCTCGAAGTAGATGAGATACTTCGTTTCTCACCGTAGTCTCGACGCGCGCCGTATAACGGCGGGGACGTCGTGCGAATTGTAGCGAGTAGCCTCTCTTTATAGTGTTTAGCACCCAGTCTGATACCCTGGGTAGCTTTGACTAGAGCCCTGCACGGGCCTCAAATCTAGGCCCTAGCCCGGCCCTGGCCCGAGACGCTCAGGCCCTAGCCCGGCCCGTGTCCGACAGCTCATCAGAATGATCAGCCCGAGTCCGACCCGAGCCCGTTTATAAAAAAAAAAAAAAATAAAAAAAAAGGATAATACACAGCCTGCCCTATGTTGCAGTCAGTAAACCAGATATGTTTCGTTTTCAAAGGCAAAGTATTTACCGGTAAGTTTATTTTCATTTCTTTATAAAGTTAATTAAGAAAAAAATTTTTTTTATTTTTTTATTTATTATTTTTTATTTTTATGACGACCAAGTAGCCGACAGCGAGTTAAACATGTTTGATCCATTGATTTATAGCCTCTCAAATCAACACTTTACTTGGCTACAATAAAATCCATAGATATAAAACAACTTAAGCATATCACACAGACAGTTAACGTTAGTTTAAACGTTTGTTTAAACTTTTTTTTGTCATTTTTGAAAAGCTGAGGCAAACTGCTCTGCTGCTCAGAGCAACAGCGCTCGCAAACTAAATGAGTTTATACAATAGGCTAACAATACAGAGAACGCAATCTAAAAAATCAACATAAATTACATTAAAAACAACCATGCAGGTTATCTTACCTCAAAAATCAAGTCTTCACTACAGAACATGGCCATTCTTATTTCCACCTTACATCCTTGTTTCCAACAGACTCATGAAAATGAAGTCAAACAAAAAACAGCCTCCAAACATGGCTAAGAACAGTCTCAGAGCATCGTGAAGAAAAAGCACAGCATCCACAGTGAAAGGTTTTAATCCAGTCGTACTTTTTCCAGCTGCGCTGAAGTCACGCTCGCTACCGGGACTCTAAACACAGAACGAGCCGGTCGCGCGAATCTCACATCGCGCCGCCGGGAAACCTGTGCGCGTGCGTGTGTGTGTGTGTGTGTGTGCGTGAGCGTGAGCGTGAGCAGACTGTCATGTCAGTCATATGTCAGTGTGTTAGGTTATAAAACGTCTTTCTATGTTTGCGTTTAATCGTCATCTTCTCATATTTATTTTAATTAATGTCTAAAATATGCTATAAAAAAGATAAGCCTAAAACCCGGCCCGGCCCGGCCCGCAGTGTGAACTATGACGTGAAAATTGGCCCGAAGCCCGGCCCTAGGAGCGTAAATAAGTCGGGGCCCGTCGGGCTCGGGCTGAAATGCAGGCCTCTAGCTTTGACCACGCTTCTGCGTGAATAGCTAGAGGTAGAATGCAGACCGGGCTCTGGCCGTGACCAGGCAACGGCTCGAGAGCCCCGGTACCCTGGGAACACAACGCCGTGTTTACAGCGTTCGAGGCGGGGGGCGCGCTGAACACAGCGGGCAGCCTGGCCGCGCTCAAATTCTCTATGGCGGGACGCACAGCGAGAGTGAGCGGGGCGAATCCCGTGGGATTCGGGGTGCTTGCGGGGGGATGTGGGCGCAAACTTACGGGCACATCTACTGCACTGTACACGCTTTCGGTCGGAGCCGATAGATTGTGTGTTGGTTTCGTTTTTACAGAAACCAAGGGACACGCGGCATGTAGCGTGAGCGGGCATTGTATGGGCGCATTCACTACATTGTCTGCACAATCGACCTGAGTCAGATTTATGTGTGCTAGCCTCGCACCGTGGCGGGCTGTGTCTGGGTGTGGGAATGGGCACTGGGGCGTGGGCATTCTTACAACACTCATAACACCATCGGCCGTGGCCGGTTATACCAGAAAATACACTCTTTATTGGATTTATCTGGGTAGCCATAAAAACGGCTTTTGTGTGCAGGCAAGCGGGCTGAGACACCGGCTGCTTCACTGCTAAATACACTGGCACAGTCACATCGCAAGGAACTGAACGAGCGAATCGTTTCGGTGGGGAACCGGCCGCAGCGGGATCCGAACACCGTCGCTTTCCTAGAGTGGCTAGGAAAGCTTCGAGGCCTCGGGCTTGAGCTCAATCTTCGGCCGGGGCCCGCGCTGAGCGGGGCGGCGTCCAGCAGAGCGAGAGCGCGGTCTCTGATCCCGGCCTGGCGGCGCTGTGTAGCGGCGGCTGCGGGCGATGCAGGCAGAGGCTGCGAGCTGCGAGCAGACGGCTGCTTAGAGCGACCTGCAGCGGAGCTCGAGCGCTTCGGGAGATGTATTTGAGCAAAGTCGGGACTGAGCAACTGCAACAATTTATTCATAGGGCCTAAATCTTTGAAAATTAGTAAACAAGATGGTCAGCATGGGAAAAATTCTGACAAGTGATCGAAAAAACAAAGCAATCAGCTTTCCGTACATCCTCAAGTACTGAAGCGCAAACAGCACAATTCTACTTCATCAATACGGTGAAATGGCGCAGAAGACTAAGGCTGAGAAAGCTCTTTTATATGGCCGCATCTGTAGAAGCAATGGTTGGTTAGCGGTTTCTGTAAATCCGCCAGATGCAGCACCTGTCTACAATCACACATACAGCAGAAAAGCTAGATAAGTTAGCAGGAAATCCAACAACCGCTAAGTTAGTCATTCAGCGCAAGACGCAACTGTAATCCAGACAGCAGAGACGCTAGTGCAGTTGGGAAGTGAAACCCTGGGATTTGAAGAAGCGTCGACCTGAGTGCAAACAGACCCGCAGATGCGGGCAAGATGCACGCAGGCCATCCACAGTGGCAATAAATATCCTATTATCATACCCACCTCGTTGACACACATTTAACCGCGGGTATTCCATCGAAATAACACGCATGTTCCATGATCGACTTCTCTGATTTGTATACAAACTGGGCAAAACGCACAGACTTAGACAGGCCTTTCATCTTCTTAATGGAAAAGCAGAGTGACAGTTGGTACTTGACAACGCAAAGCAGCCTCCCTTGAGATGTACGTGGGTTTAGCCCTGATCAGATATGCATCTATTCCGGTCTGTTATAAACGGGTTGGTAGGGATACTGAAAATCAGGCGTGGGAAAGGTACACGGGTCTTCTGGTTCTCTGTGATTCAAAAGCCCGAGCAAAGATGACATACACAATCACACCTCCACTACCAGGGAGCGAAGCCGAGCAGCAACAGGCAGCCTGTCACTCACAGCACACAACAAACACCCAACAAGCACCACACGAACCACGAGCTTTGGCGGGCTGAACTTGTTAATGGACAGTGTCTTTTAGCTCAGCTGGTTTACGTCGGGCCAGAGGTTGCCGATTAGGTCTACAGAAAACATACGCATCTAGTTCCTTCAAAGATACCAATAAGCAGATATTTATATTAGCGAATCAAAATCGATGGATAAGGAGGATTAAGAGCATTTTTCCATGATGGACTCCAGACTGACACACATTGAAGTCTTGGATGTCTGGACTATACTTGAGTGTTGAGCGCATGTCAACGAGCCAACAAAAGAGCACTCTTTAAAAAAGTTAGATGTTAGATAAGACTAAAAGGTGTAGTGGTATAGCGTAAAAGTGCAATAATCAACACCACTATTAGAAAGTTGATGTAAAAGGATATAAGTACCCGCTTTAAAAGCACAGCATGAGGCGTTTGAGGATGGCTACCATGCGATTACATGGTAAGATGCATTTTCATGCATTAAGTCTCAGAATGGTCAACCGCACTGGCTGTTACCAAATTGAGTCCAGCGCTAGCTTGTCATGATGTTACGTGCATTAGTAGAGAAAATAGAGGAAAGATAGCTATGAAGGAGTGATATATTATTACTGGGAGGACCAACCTTCAAGACTGGGAAATTATCTACGAATATGGGCTGGAAGGTGTTACCACTTCGTAGTTACTGTAGATGAGCCTGCTGCAGGACTGCACTTTTCCAGCAAGTCACAAAGCCCGCGGCATTCGTCCTCCGCACCTTAGTTTTGCTGAGCAAAAGGCTTTTTGGCTATTTAAAACTTCAAGATCATTTTTGGTCTTCAAACATCTCAGGAACAAGAGTATTGTCATAACGCCTTAAGATTATTGCATATATGTAGTACTATGTATGTAGGCAACTAAAATAGGCATAATAACACACACACACACACACACACCACACACACACACACACCACACACACACACACACACACACCACAACACACACCACACCACCACACACACACAACACACACACACAAATCTAAATTATTTTATATCATATTATATATAGTTATAATGTATACTGCGCTTTAGTGATTGCCTAATTATATACCAGCCCTTCTCCATCCCAAGGCGTCATACATGTGACGCTTTTGACATTTCGTCGAAATCTTACGCATATGGCATCCTTTAGCAGTCAATATGAGACGCAGAACCCAAGGCGTCATACAGGTGACGCAGCTAACAGTCGGTCTAAATCCGACGCACATGGCATCCTTTAGCGTCAATATGAGACGCAGATCCCAAGGCGTCATAACCTAACGCTACCCCAGACCTAAACCTACCCATAACAGTGCGTGTTATATTGACCTAAAGGGTGCCATGTGCGTAAGATTTCGACGAAATGTCATATGGCGTCACCTATATACCAAAAGGGATGCGTCACAATATATAGTCCTTTGAAATTACTAAATAATGATAAAGTTTAAAATGATTTTCAAACAGGTTTGAATTCTCAATTTGAGGTTGCAGGGCACACACACACACACACACACACACACCACACACACACACACACACACACACACCACACACACACACACACACACACACACACACCACACACACACACACACACACACACACACAACACACAGTTATAAGTTATAATGTTATAATGTATACTGCGCTTTATTAAGTAAGTGATTGCCTAATTAGTATTATATACATATATAGTCCTTTGAAATGACAAAATAATGAAAAAGTTTAAAATGATTTTCAAACAGGTTTGAATTCTCAATTTGAGGTTGCAGGGCACACACACACACACACACACACACACACACACACACACACACACACACACACACACCACACACACACACACACACACACACACACACACACACACACACACACACACACACACACACACACACACACACACACACAGAAGGCGAGTGTTAAACAGTGCACAAGATTTCTCACACTCTTCCCTCACTCCCTCTCTCATTTAAAAACACAGGCTGTACTCATGCGGGTGACAGGCCAAGCCTCGGCTGTCAAAACACTCACGGCAGGGGACGAGCCCAGCTGAGACAAACAAAACCACACGGGCCGTGCTCGGTCACCATTCACACTCTGAGGGCGAAATGTTTAGACAGCTTGTTGCATATTAGTTTACAAAAACAACATATTTGTTTAGCGGACAACATAGCAAATTATGATGAAAGGTTGTCTTGTAATTTGTCCACTTTAGGCATTCACACTGATCACTCGTCAGTAATGGAAATGCTGCTTTATTGTTTATGTGTTTAAAGGTCATCTTATTAAATATAAACTAATAGCCTATTTGAATTTAGTTACAGGATAGTTTCTTGTGATAACCTTTAGAAGGCGAGTGAACTACAGGCCTCAAATTTTAGATTTTATAAAAGAAATTGGCATAAAAACAGGTGAACTTAAATTTTCAGATGCTAAATAATTTATTCAGTTAGTTGCCTGTTGTTCAGAGAAAGAACAAACTGCACTGGGATTGTAAATATGATTGACCAATATTTTCACCCCTTTTAAATTGACATGACTTACTGTTTACTGAACAAGCCTTTTTGAAAATAATTTTTCTTAAATAACATAAGCTAGGGCTGCACGATTATGACAAAAAGCGTAATTGTCGATTCTTTCCTTGAAATTGTAAATATAAATTACGATTATCACAATTTACATTGAATGACGTTTTGATGCAACTGTATGCAATGTTTTTATAAAAATAAAAAAGCTGAAACCACTCTTCCTGAAAAACTTTTATTCCATTTCTATAGCATAAAACCTCAAATGTCTTTGCTCAGAATATCGATACGACAATACATCGTCATGAACTCATGGATACTAGACTCTCGTGTTTATGAGTCGGGAAATGGCGGTATATTCACTTGCCCAATCGGGCCAGCATTGCATCATGACTAAAGTTTACCATTTGCACGTCTTTTTAAGTCTTACCAGTTTAAAAATTCAAGTGATTTTAAACTATTCAGTACTCGCACACTCTCTGAGAGATGGTTTTCTCTGTGTGCATAGCAAAGCCGCCTCACAAACAGCTCGCTAGTAACAAAAGTTATTTTACAGACAAAAACACGCAAAATGATGTCAAAAATGTCGGTATTGGTTAGTATCTTCTAAACACAGTCGGTTATGTCTTAAATAAGGATAAAATGCATGTGACAGTATAATGAAAACAGGATCAGTGCACTAACTCTTAAAGTTACAGCAGCCATATGTATCTGTTATTAATTTTGTTGTCAAAACTACAAAAGATAGTTTTAATTTTTAGGAATCTGGATTAATAACCTATGCATTTAATTTAGTCAGGACTAAAATACTATCCAGTGTTATTTTTACATTTGATTACTTTAAGTTTCTGTAGTATTTCTGAATACTAGTGCTAGACCTATTCAAAAACTTTTTTCTTTATTGGAAGGCTCTTTATTCTATTGTATTTAGTTTAAAATGATTTCAAAGCAATATGAAGAAATTACTTTGTTTGTTGCACATTCCAACACATAAGACCAAATTTTTAAATACTAGGTGTTTAAAAGAGTTTGAGAAAACTAAGTTAAATTTAAGCTGTTACAGTTGTTGCTTTTATGGAATGTTTTAAGTTTTGTTTAGTCATTGAGCATTGTTGACACACTCAGTGTCACACTAATTGACACTATAATTGTCATTTCAGTTATTGAGGCAGAGACTTTAAAAGCAGAAGTGACCCTGGATTTCCACCAACTGCAGAACGGCTGCGGATCGGCTCCGCTGCGTGTCGGATCCGTGCTCCGCCGTCCTTCAATACCTACCAGATCCGGATTTATTGCGGAACGGCTGCGACCATGACTGACAGCTGAAGTCACGAGGACACACGATATCTAGCGAATTTACATGTGATCGCTCGATATAACAGGATTTAGTTTCTAAACAGAACCACAAAACCAGCAACAGTTTGTTTCCATCCAGATGAGTATACAGGGAAAACAACTGTGCTGACCTGCTGATCTCCTTTTTTGTGGAGATAATTGTGATTCTAGTACAATTATTTATAAATAAATATAATCAACTTATAAAATGCTAAATGTTTATTTGGGTTCCTTTTTGAATTTATTGGGAAAGTATTAGGCTGTGTAAATACATTTAGGCTACTATTGTTCTTGTTGGAAAAGGGAAAACTATGTTTTATTTTGGAAATTACCGGATGTTTTATTTAGTTTCTGTACTCGACTTCCTGCGGCGCTCTCCGGCATCCGGCAAAAATAGAAACTCTGCGTATCTTCTCCGGAGAGCTGCGGTCGCCGGAGCTGGGACGGAGTCGGAACGCAGCCGTTCCGCAGTCAGTGAAAATACATGCATTGACTTTAATGGAAACCTATTGACTCCGCCGCCGTTCCTGAGCGGATCCGCAGCCGTTCCGCAGTTGGTGGAAATTGGGGGTAAGAGCCAGGGCCGTGCACAGACATTTTGAGGGGCAGTGGCTTAAACCAAAAAAGGGGGCACTAAGAGTTTGACTGAGGCAGTATCATCTTAATACTGTATTAATACTTTATTTTTTAAATGAAAACTTTGATGACAGTATATTTATTGAACAAACATTTGTTATTTAATTTATCAAAATAACCCAACATTTTTTATAAACTTTGCTAAAGTGATTGTTTTGAATGTTAAATTATTACAATTATTAATTTAGCTAAAGTATTTATCAATACTAAGTGTATTTTGTACCATGCTGGTTTTAACCCGTGTGTACATCCTTGCCACCTCATTCATTAACACGATTTTTAAACTAACAAACCAGCATGGTACAAAATGATTTATTTTATGATTTATGATTTATTTTCACACAAAATCTGTTGCTCCATCAATTTTCAATTTTTTTCTGCAATCATACACTATGGGAGTAGTGAAAAGCAAATGTTAGGGTGTTCCTTTAGCCCCCTTGTAACCTACTATACTAAGGTACTATTCATTTAGATTATGGTATATTACCTTTTTATTATGTATAATGTTAATATGGTCTCATTAAAATATTAGAAATATGATATGTTATACATAGATAGTAGTATAAACTAAGGCAATTTATTATAATGGAAAAAAATATATTCACAGGAGTTAAAGTGTGAAAAACTGTCTGCTAAATATTCTATACATAATAATTTACCCACTGGCTTTCTAGAACTTTGAATGCATTTTTGCAATGTTGAATGGGCTTTAACCTGTCTTTGCTCTTTCTCACTCTGTCTTCTTCTAATTTTGTGAAGGCATTGTTTTTTGTCTACAAAATCTGCTGACAACAGAAAATGTTATTTATTTATTCGTGTTTTATTTATTTATTAGTGTTATTATATTATATCATATGTTGAACAAGTTGTTAGCACTATTTGAAGACCAGGCAGGAGCAAAACATTATACCGACAGAAATACAAAAACAAATAGCCAAAATATTAATTTCAACCACTGTCTGTAATGTGGATTGTAATTTCTAATCGACCTGTCAATGGGACGAAATTCTATTCTGAAACTGTCGTCGGAGAGCGGGCGCGGGCGCATGCGCATGCATGTCTGTGAGTGATGCTGCGGAGCGAGCATGAAAACACGGAGCGGATTAGCAGAATCAGTTGATCTTTAGCGGAGCGATAACAGAACGTTTTTAAGGGAATCCTCTGGAGGGTTAGGGAGGGGGGCGAGAGGCGCACCTCAGCTGATGAGGGCAGAAGGGCAGTGGCTCTAGCCACCGGGCCACCCCCTGTGCACGGCCCTGGTAAGAGCCATTTGAAGCATTTTAGTGAATTTTTTAAATTTAATTTAACTCGTTTTTTTAATGAGAAAAACTAAATCGTTTTTCAGTTATCACAATTGTTATAGCACTGGTTATTCAATAAACAGATATTACTGTTACTAAACTCTGCTCAAAAGAAATTAAAGGTGCTCTAAGCGATGTTGGGTGACGTCACTTCTTGTTGACGTTTAAAGTATTGTCAAAGAAAACGGAGGCTAGCTAGACCCTCCCTCCCAGGGGTGCCGCCACGAATTTTGGGCCCCATGACAAAAAAATCACATTGGGCCCCCTCTACGCAGCTGTTGTCACCACATCTCTAGGACCTAACTGTCCCATCAAAAGCTTTACATAACTCTAATCAAAGGCTTGCAACTGTCTTGCTTCTTGTAGTTCAATAGTACTAGCACAATATTTACTGCTGGTGATTTATAAATGCAAGTCTGCATACAGTATGCATTTCAATATTTTTTTTGCCAGACACCAATAAATAACACTAACACTACAGAACATTGACACAAATACATTAGATACTGTGTGTGTGTGTGTGTGTGTGTGTGTGTGTGTGTGTGTGTGTGTGTGTGTGTGTGTGTGTGTGTGTGTGTGTGTGTGTGTGTGTGTGTGTGTGTGTGTGTGTGTGTGTGTGTGTGTGTGTGTGTGTGTGTGTTGCCCTTCATGATGGAAAATAATAAAGTCTGTATAGATGTCATTTACGGCCAAAATTCAGTCTAAATGAACTGATCAAACTGGATTATTTTAATACTGTCTGTAACTTACTTGCAGGTTGAGGTAAGATACTATTGTTTCTAACTGCATCTACTGTACAGACAGGAGATTATTTTTTTTAATTGTCATAATGGGCAAAAATATTTTTTGTTGATGTCAAAAAAAAAATTATGGTAAAAAAGAGCAAGAGAGACAGAGAACCCCACACAGACTCCCTGGAAGGATGCTCATTAACAGTCATTAACACAATGTTGCTCACCTTCTTCACTGGGACAGGGACAGGGAGGGGTGCAGTTAGTATGGGGAGACTGGGGTGCTGACCCATCTGTTGTTGTTGTTGTTAAGTCTGCTAAAAGGGGCATGGATGATTCAATATGAATATATTGCTAAACGTTTCCCTGCACTTATTAAATGTTGATGAAATGTAGGCTAACACTAGCCTGCAGCTAGCTAGCTTATTTCACTATGGACAACAGGTTACCACTCACAGACTAAAGGCTACCCACCTTTCTTTGTGAAAAACTGGTATACAGAACGACAGCCTTTCCTCTCTCTCTTTCCTTTTCTGGAAACCAGATTTTATCTTACTATTCGACATTATGGTCTCTCTGTATTTCTAGCACGCCGGCGCCTTCGCCGTGCGATTGACTGTCTGCTAAATAGAGTTGTGACGTTCGCGAACGAATCGATTCTTTTGAACGGCTCATAAACATGAACGATGGGAGCCGATTCGCGGCTGGAGGGGAGCCGTTCTTTCTGTCGTTCTTTTTTTCCTATGCGTGTTTCACACATATGCACACAAATTAGCTCCTCAGTAATAGGGGAAGGGGCGCACCCAGCGCAGGGGTGCTACTGCCTAATGGTGTGTTCACATCGAACGCGAATAGAGCATCAAATACGCGTCTATCGCGTCTAGTTAGACGCTTGAACATTCGCTCAAGCTCAAATTTTTCAACTTGTGCGGAAGACATTCGCGGCAAACGCGCCGTCACATGGTTACTCCAGTAAAAAAAAAAAAAAAAACACACACACGTGCGAGTGCCTCTCGGAACTGCTTTGTATTTATTTACATTGCATTTTGTGTTCATGTTCATGTTATTGTATCTACAGTATATATTTACAACTTTAAATATATATATATATATTTTTTTTTCAAAGTGTTCTTGAGTTATTGTATGAATAACATAAGTCAACATAGCTTTACACATACACACACTTATAGCCTACTAAAGGTAAATCCAAAATAGTGATGTCACTTTCTAAAGCAGAGGGATGTTGTGCAACCCTATGGAATATAGTCCACACATGACAAATGAGGTAATAATCAATATTTCAGAATAATTCAAACTCAGATATTGGTGTGTGATATCTGAGTTTTAATTATTTGACTACAAATATCACCTCATCATTCCTCCCAGTGATTATTTCCAGGATAAAGTGAGATGCCCCCAAGCTGGCTTCTTAAAACTGACTAAATATTTAAAAAGAGCCAAAAGAGCCGTTCTTTTGAACGGCTCTTTGAAAGGAACGGATCGCCAAGATCCGGATCCCCTCAAAGAGCCATAAATCCCATCACTACTGCTAAACACCGTCACCGATGCGCGCTTAGGCAGGACCAAACCATTTCATGCAGATACATGGGGGTGGTCGGTCAATATGGATATTTACTTTTTAGTCAATGGGATATTTAACTTTTATTGCCAAAATAAGTCAAATCAAAGACATAATTCAATTTATTATTATTTGAAATATACTCAATGATGATGTTTTATATATATATTTTTTTTTTTTTCAAAAAGTTTTTACCTATTTGCTGGGCCCCCTGTCAGTCAGGGGCCCTTGGAATTGTCCTAACTTTTCCCCCCTATACGGCGCCCCTGCTCCCTCCTCCTCATCCGCGCACTAACCTCCCAAACCCCACCCCCAAATCATTCTTGTTAGTTATTGGCTGGAACAGTTTGTTATGTTTCGTGGTGTGGGTTAGCCCAGTTTGTTTTTGTTGCAGTTTGTGGAGCCTGGAGTGTCTGCAGAGACCGTGTCTTTTTACAGTGTGACTGTGTCACTTTTTATGTGACAAAAAATGTTTTGGCCTAAAAAAACGCGTGACATCGCCTAGAGCACCATTAAAATTCCAAATTGATCCATATTGTGATATGTATCGTATCGTGGCTTAAGTATCGTGATGCGTATCACATTGTTGGTGATACACAGCCCTACTAAACATTTGTTTCTTCTTTAAACGAAAAGAAAAAAGTTAAAATATGCATGGTATAATAATAGGGGCTTTCACAACAGGTAGTTAGGAACTTAGTTATAGGAACTAGCCACCAGGGTGGTTCATCGAGAACTAAATATGGCCGTTTTCCTGGTTGCATTTGCATCGTCAGTAGGAACTCTGAAGTAATGTAAGCCATCTTTATTGTTGTATTTAAGGCGCAGAGAATGGCAGAGCCTGAGCACATCTTTCCCATCTTTATTAGTTTACGAACTGTTTAACAGCCCTGTCTAATACGTCATTAGACAGAACTGTTGTACAAAGTAGACAGTATAAGAAAAAGTATTAGCGTTTGTCGTGTGGTTGATGTCGAATGTCGCAAGCTGAGCAGAAATACATAATTTTAGTTTGATTTATAGTTTCGCTTGTTTCCTTTAAAGGTTGATTTTCTATCACTGTTTTCCATGTTCATAGAGTTAGTTTGTTGAGAAAATATATAGGCTGTGTACACGGCTTTTTAAAAATAGTGGGTGTTGTTGAAACAACTGTTGTTTCACGTGTATTTGACCAATCAGCGTACACTAACGTCACTGGTAGTTCCTATTATGCTAGGTTCTCTGTGAGAGGCAAATAACCAAAGTAACGTTCTAAAC
Source organism: Chrosomus eos (assembly GCA_036326025.1). Classification (NCBI taxonomy): domain Eukaryota; kingdom Metazoa; phylum Chordata; class Actinopteri; order Cypriniformes; family Leuciscidae; genus Chrosomus; species Chrosomus eos. The sequence goes on along the minus strand of CM070829.1, from coordinate 10,371,986 downwards.
ACACCTCTTAAGCTAGCAGAATAATGTAAGTGGACCTTTTTTTGTAATCGCGGCTTTGAACGATTATGTAATTGTGGCATGCGTAATCGCAATAAGAAATTTGATTAATTGCGCAGCCCTAGAAGCAAAACTTTCTTTCTTGTATATACTCACTCATACTCAATACCCAAGACTTCATGCTTGTCCACATTAATGTCCTTGACACTATTTGTAAACTGCAGGACAGCTTTTGAAAAGTTGTGGAGTCGTGAGCTCACACATACCCTGTTTGAACCTGACCGCACACACTGTGTTCACTGCAGCACAAACCACAGGGACAAGCTTGACATTAATAAACAAGTCTGATGGACACTCACAAACCGGCACATTTAAACACCCTCCACAAGGAAAAACTGTTGTAGCGCAATGACAACATCCCCGTAGTGACATTTTAGCCGGGACATACTTCCTTAGAGACACCAATCTGGCAGTGAAGCCTAAATGATACACTTGGCTTGCCTTCTCTGCTGACCTGTAACAATGCTGGTATACAGTGTTTGTGTCTTGCCCGGGTCTCAACCCTAATCACAAAGTCACAACAAACACACAAACGGACTAAAAATTCACAAAAAAAGTCCATACTGTCAATGATGTTTGCTAGCAATCAAAGCTAAAAGAAGGCATGCCTGAATGAGAGACCTCCAGAAAACAAAACAAATCTAGCAGTGCAGAAGGTTCACTAAAACACTGTAAGCTCATTCAATTCATTCTTAAACATTCAGTAAGAATCATTTCTATAGTGAGGGGAGTTAACAGGGAGTGGGAGTGTAAACGCTGCTGTTCACACTCGAATGCTTCGGAACTTTATAATTGACTCCATTAATTTACTCTTACCTGAGTCAAACAGTTTCACAGCAATTTCTGCATGACTGCATGGCAAGTGCCAACTACTCTATATTCTCAGAGCTGGCAAAACCAACATCTTCATAGTAAAAGCTGTTATTGGGTCTGATTTGTTCTTGTTATTTCTATACACATGATATTAGCAAATAAATAGATATCTAATTGTATAATATGAAGACCAACACAGGTTCTACCTTCATTTTTACAACACTCCAAAACTGTACACAATTCACTGCAGTTCCCAGCTAAAATGAACCTTTCATTCCTTTTCATACAAATTATGATAAATTGGTAGATTATCATATCAATTAATAAAGGTTTTTTACACAATGCTCTGTTATGACCTCTAGCCACTTTTACCATAGAGCATGATTTGTAAACTACTACATTGCGACATTTGCATCACATAAAACCATGTGTTTGGCTTTCTGACGTAGTAAGCTTGCTTAGTATCTCACCTGGTACACTTTGATGAGGATCGCTCAGGTACGAGTTCCGTGAAGGTCAAGGTTAAAAGAAAGGTTAAAAGAACTCAAAGACCTGTAGAAGCATGCTAAAATGGCATGGCTGTTTCAGCAAATGCATTTTTATGTTGCGTTTGCTTTTGTCAACACTATCGGTTTTTTTTACAAACGCGATAGACCATTTACTTCTGAACTGCTAAAATACGTACAAGAGCCACCATAATAAAACAATGCCAATTTGTGTTGGCGAAAACTGAATGCATTTTTTAGCACCATTCAGTGGACATTAAAGTGCAAGAAGCAACCTAATATTTTGCACTCATTTTGCAGAAATGATGCCACAGGCACGTTTTTCCAATGAGCCTTGTTTGGTAAAAACAATAAGTGCCTATTTACACCTGGTCACTTACTGCTTCCGTTTTACTGGTCAGCTAGTTTATCAAAACGATTCCATTTACACCTGCTCACATGTGTTTTCGCAAAATGTATATAAACCCGATCTTCAATTTCCACGCAGATTTAATTGAGTTTGCGTCACGAAAGCAACAGATATGAGCTGTATTTATTGTAATCATATTTCAAATCATGAATAGGAAGTGGCAACAGCCCTGGTAAGATCATTTTGTTTCTTTACTTTTAATCAAGATGATTGTGTGTTAAGCGTCTGCAACTTACTTTCACTTTGATTTGCGATAGTTTGCTCATTGGCTTGATGAATAGATGCTCAGCTGCGGTGATGCGTGTTGCAGTAGCCTTGTCATATCTGGGCCATAAAGCCATAAAGCCTATAACACGCTGTCACACGTTTAGTTTTTAGCATTGTTGGGAGTAAAATTTACATAATGTGGTTTCAACAATCAGATGAATTTACACTTGTCCAGTTTCATCTGGAATCCTGATGTGGTCTGAGCGATCAGATTTAAATCCATCTCGAATGCATTTAGGAGGACATTTACACCTGGTCTTTTCACGATCAGATAGCTATCCGATCACAGAAAACACATGAAGTGGCCAGGGGAAGATGGCAAAATCTGGTCCGATTATTCTACAGAAGCTGTGACAGGGTTTTTCCTGGCCCAAAATGAGGCGCAAGTGGTAAAATTGTAACACTAGGGGGATCCGGGGGCATGCCCCCCCGGGAGAAAATTTTGTACATTTTAAAGATAAATTCATTAATCTGGTGCACTTTGAGTCACTCGAATCTGTTGTTAAAAATAAATAATAATCCACCCGCCAACCACCCATATTCTTTGATTTAGATATCTGCATCTGATCATCACATTACAATTATTCAATTAAGCATGATAATATGGTAACATATCACACAATTAACATTTATTTAAATTAAAAGTTCTTCTTTTGGCAAAATCACATTTTTTTATAGCCTAAACAGAGGCTTTACTCCCTTTAAACTTATTGTCAATGTTTCTTTTTTGAAAACACTCTTATCGGAATAATTTTTTGTACCTTTATAAAGGGCATTCCCTAATTTTATTTAATGTATGCTCTAAATTTCATTTAAAATTCTTACATTTTATCAATACATTCAATTAAAATAATAAGACACTAGGCTGTTACCAATCAAATTAAATAATTTACATTGAAAAATTATAACTGTATTAAATGAGATTATTTTGAATATTTTTTGAATATACAAGGAATGTTGAAAAGAATGATACTTTGAAACTAAACCGCCAGTAGGAGGGGGCAGGCGGCCGTCTTAATGAGCGAGTCATTGAGTCATTAATGTAAACGATTCGTTCAAACGGCTGATTGATTCAGAATGACGCGGTTTAATAATGGACAATTGAATCTTAAACTCAAGCGATTAGTTCAAAACGCTGAATGATTCAGTAATGAATCATGGATGAGTGTTGCTGTGAGACGCGATATATGGTTCTGTTGTTTGGAACTATTTTCGCTGCTAAAACAGAACAAAAACAGTCTAAAAATGTAAGTAACTTAATTTTAACTATTTGTTTATTGAACTGTTATGAAATTAATATCTCGGTTTCAATCGTGATGGCATTCAGGAAAACAGCACTCTGGTCGTGTGTAGCCTATAGGCCTATATTGTTTCTTAACTATAATTAATGTTATAAATAACTTTGCGAGACTCAACAGCGCAACTTTGTTACCGTCCGTACATTAGGTACCATGATGGGAGTTCCGTGTCTTTACACTCGTTTAGCTGTCATCCACCCTTGATTGAATGGAATGTTTTTAACGCTCGCTCGACCCGCGGATTATGATGCGTGCAGCACTATCGGCAAACTACACGGTTAGAGAATGGACACAAGCGGGAATCGCGACAGAACTGTCACGGTGGATAAAGTGTATATGAGCACGTGACTTGTAGCGATGCTACAGTGTCAAATAATATTTAATTAATAATCACATTAAATGACACAAAAAATAAATCTACACAACTTCATAATATTTATTAAAATTCATACAAAAGAAAACCTAAATATAGTAACGAAAAAAGGTGGGGTTTGTGTGATTGAGAGGAAAAGAAAAGAGGAAGTAGAGAAACGGAAGGAAGGCCGGTCGGGAAGTTTGGATTAGCGTCTGAGGAAGTTGAAGTGAAATCGAGGACGTTGTTTCAGCGTGTCGTGAAGATACCCTGTTGGATATTTGTTCATGTGGATGATCCGAATTTCTGCACTGCAAAGATGGGAAAGGACGCGCATGTACGGAATAGACGGGGTTAACTGAGCGAGCTGGAACCTGAACGTCGCCCGTAAACCAAAGCCAAAGAGGATTCTGACAGTGAAGTTGAAAACCTGTGAGTGTTGGTTCTTTCACTTCGACGACCTGAGATCACTTATCCTAGAGGTAAAGGAAACAATTGCCTTCCCGTGCCTTTCCGTTTAGGCTGCTGGTCTCGATAAAACTTTAAACAATAGCAAACGACTCCACACTCTCATCGGAAGAACAATTACTAACACTCCTTACTGACTTCCATTAACAGTGTTTAGACAAATTTCGTTTCTATTTGATATTTACCATATTTTTGAATGATTTTGACTTCTTTTATTGTATATATTTTTGTTAAACAAAAGCATATTGCTGAACTTTGACGGCCGGTGCGCAGACGCGCCTGTAGGCTATTTCTTTTGTCATTAATTGTTTCGTTTTGTTCGTTTTTTGAAGGTGTGTTTTTGGACACTAAGAGACTATAAAGTTTATTGCTACAAGAAGTGAATGGACATTTCGATTTCTTTTCTTTTTTCATAACTGGTGGTTAACAGGAAAATATAAAAATGTTTGTCAGTTACTAAACTGTCTGGCGCCCAACTTAAAGCTAGAAACCACTCCGTTACAGACTGTACGAGTTTTGTCGAGAGGCGGAGGCGGCACGAAATTTGACGGAGGCGGCCGCCTCATAAATGTCTATGCAGGAAAAACCCTGTGGGAATAGCTCTGGGCTGTCTCAGCACTAGTGATAAATAAATCATTATTTGTGGGTGATGTGTATATCAGAGTTCCCCAATAACTACAACTAAACACTCATTTTTCCATTAGCACTCTTCTCAACCGAGACAAGATCCCACTCTGGAGACAACGCTGAAGGTCACCGAGGGTTGATGAAGTTCACCCTGAGCATGACAATGACGGATTGGAAAGAGAGAGAAAGAGCTTAAGGGCAGTGGGGAAAAAATGCTTGTTGAAGCACCTGGAGATAACTTGTGTCAGCAGTCATGACACCTGATGGACCTCCCATCATTCCAGGAATTCACATGGAAAGATCCAATCCCCGTATATTATCCTTTGATTTCCTCAAAAGTGCATCGCTGAATTTCTATCACAGCTTTTCACTATGGTGCAAGATGTTTAACTCTATGCCCTTGCATTAGCATATCACCCTGCAGGAATTAATAGTTTTCTAGACTATACAGACTCTCTGTACAGATAGATATTTATATATAAAAATATAGATGGATGGATAATAAACCTTCTTATACTTACAATAATGCTGTAAAGTAGGACAGGAAGATTGGTCTGTCTTTTACCTTTTAAACTGTGTCAGTTCAGTTCACGACTAATATTACATGCTGTTCGCAGTCACACAAAACAAATAATGACTTTTTGCTTTACTAGAATGTGAGAGACAGGAAGCAGTCAAATGGATGCTTTTATGTATCTGAATCTGACTCTCTCTCACACAAAAACAAATTGGCCTCATACGCAGCCAAATCATTTGCTGTTCTACTTACAGCCTCTCTTATCACAGTTTGGCTTCCACGTGTCGTACACACACACTCACTCACTCATTCACACAGGCTGTCTTGTCTCCCCCAAGCATCTGATCAGTGGGGTGAATCGGTTAATGTGATGCAGACACACTCGTTGTGTTCCTCTCAAACTCTTTGAATGAGTGTTGTAGGGTGAATCGCTTGCGCTAGAAGTAAAGCAGAGCTGCAGTTTTCCTGCATTTCAACCCTTCTTTTGTGAACAGAAGCTTTTCCTCCCAAAAGCCCCCATTTAATCAAGCACCCACCGCCTGTTATAAAATCCCAATATGAACTCTCCATCACCCTTTACAAATAAAGTACACTTTCAAGCTCTTCAAGCAACTATAACTTACTATAACTTGCTTAATGATAAAGAGAATGAATGTGATAAGAAAACTTATTCTCTTTAGTCTCTTTATCCGCCCCTGCAGCATCATTCCAAATGCTGCAAAGGATTACTTCACCAATAATATTAATACAAAAAAATACTACTATTTACTCAACCACACATCATTCCAAACCTGTATGATTTTATTCTGCAACAAATAAAAAGACAGACAGATGAAAGCCATTTTCAGAAAAATCCTTCCCTCTATTAAGCTCTGAATGGGTAAAAAATAAGTATGGACTACCTTTATTATGATTTGGAATAACATGAGGGTGAGTAAATAATGATATTTTTTATTTTGGGGTGCACTCTTCATTTTAAAGGATATAACCAATTATGATACAGGTGTAGTGAAAACTCTGATTTATTTAACTTTGGAGTTTTACGTTGCAGTCATAAGAGCTTTATGTCTGACTTGTCTTGCTAATAGCAGAGAACATGCCTTGTTCTCAAATTCTCACATGCAAACGGATGAGCATTATTTCACATTTCAGCAGCACCCAAATCTACATAAACCCTCTCAACAAGCATTTCATTTTCAAAATAGAGAATATGAAAAAAAGGAAATAGAAATTGGCAAGACAAAGAAGCATCTCTCAAGCACGAGCATTTAACTAAATCAGTATGAAAAACTATATATGAAGAATAAGCTATAAAGAAACCTGTGGGCAAGCAATCAAACCAAGTTTGCTCAGCAAATGTCATTTTGTTTGACATAACAGATACACACACACACCTGCACGAAAACACTCACATCCAGGCCTGTTTCCAGAGGTAGTACAAGACGACATCGAAACTCGATCATGTTGTAAAACCACTTCCCACTGACAGCTAAATGCCAGTGCTTTGACACATTATACACAGATTCACATCGACACAAACATGTGCAGACATAACAATGTGAGAAAGGCCACAATGACACAAGGCAACACTTCAGAAAAATGTCCAAATGCTCGAATAAACCAGTGGACAAAAAGGCAGAAAACATCTACAACAAAATTATCAAATAAATAAACAAATAAAAGATGACATGTTTTACTTGTTCCTTAAAAATGCAAACATAATAAATGCAGGGGGTGCATGTTATATTCCAGATTTATGAGTGGGTGTGCACTGATTTCTGGGCTGATGTCATTTTCAGATTTGGCTGACATTTCATGCACTGACCTCGCAGCATTTTTACTCATAAGCAAAGCACACAGTCATTTGACCTTGGTGATATTAAGTGGACTATTCCAAACTCAACCAGTTTGTTTTGAAACAAATGAAGCGTATGTGTCACACACTTCATAAGATGCTTTATCCTGCCAAAGCAGTCAGTATCATACTCAATAAAAAGCTAGAGGTTGACAACAGCTGGCACACTATCATTACGATACACATTTGTGGGTGTACAAATCTTGCGCTGCGTCCAAAACCGAATACTTAACTACTAGGGCTGGGTATTGTTAGGAATTTCACAATTCGATTCGATTTCGATTCTTGAGGCTTCGATTCGATTCGATTTCGATTCGATTCGATATTGATTTATTAGCTTCGATATCGATTCAATAATAAGTAAATACACAAGTAATTAAGTACCTGGTATATTTTTTAAATAATGTGTGCAGTATTACCAATGTTAAGTACAAATTGACCCCAGCATGTTTCCTGTCATGGTTTATTTAGCAGAACAAACTGTACAATATTGTACATGTGTTAAATACAAACCACAACTGTAACAAACAGGTGCTTTATTAACACCTCTAAAGTGCATGTAACTGTAAGTAGTAGAAAGTATATTTCTTTCTTCCTATACATTCAAGTTATAAAAGAAATGTAAACAGAAGCACAAAATGTGCATACTCATAAAACAAAGTGCAGCCATAGATATTTGTCAACACAATAAATAACACTGACCAGCTGATCAGAGAACCATGTTAACTCTGAAGCATTTTTTATCAAACTAGTGCACATGTAGGTATTTTTTAACGTTGCGACGTTCGTCTGTTATATAGGACAACTTAGTTTGAATAAACGAGCATTTCCGTTAAATGAATCACACACAGTAAACAAAACATTAACAAAAAAACTTTGCAATGAACTGCAATTTAGACGCGCAAACTGCGTGCTGGTGCGGTGACGTACAGCTCGGGAAGATTCGGCTTGAAGTCGTTCATCCTCGGACGCGGCGCCGCGCGTGCTGTTACAAAAAAAGCCTTGCACACAGCCTAGCGAAATGAGGCTCGTGCGGATTATAGACAGTAAAAGAAACGGACGCGTCGAGTATAAACAAGGCTTTTCTCCGTGTCAGCGCGCGTGGTATTTAAACATTCTCCATGATAAAAACAGCGTCTGAACGCTCTCACTAGAGTGTTGCCCACAGCGCCGCCACTGGCCGGTGGGCTGAATCGATTCATAGGATTTGATGAATCGATATTGAATTGAGAAACAAATAATTGCAATGCATTGATGAATCGATATTTTTACCCAGCCCTATTAACTACGGTATAGTATGCGAAAAACAGTACGCCAATCGAGTAGTATGTTCGAATATTCGGATAACCGGCAAGATTCTGAAGTGCTCATTTGATGGACACTTTACTATCCCATGAGGCCATGGGAGAGGATTTATTAATGGAGGTGATGCAAATGACGCTGGTAGGTCACATGATAATGACAACATGGTGGATGTACTGTAGTATGTCCGGATTACACTCATACTATATAGAACATACTTTTTTTTAACGGTCGCAAAGTAAATTCAAATTCAAATGTGCCTACTCAGCTCACGATTTTGGACATACCGTTTGCTTTTGCATTAGACGTTCTTTATGCTTAGCAATAAATCCCAGAACAATGGCTACTTAAAATGTTTGATAATGTGGCATAACAATTGTTTGGTGTGTTTTAATGCAATTTTGACGTGTGTTCACAAAGTTGCTTAGAAAAACCGACCAGTTCAAAGCTAGTGAAGGCTAAGGTACTGATCTATTAGCCCATGTCAATATGGTGAATAGTTTATAAAGTTAGTACCAAGTGTACTGGGCTCAGGGTCACAGATGTGGTTCGGAGACAATCTGATTTACACAGTGAGAGGGCATCTAGATTTAAAGGGCCTACCAGAGTGTTTCAATGAACCAGCAAGATTAACTGCAAATTCAAATCAATGAACAGCAAATACCCATAACATAAAGGGACAGTGCAGCTAACCAAAGCAATGAAAAAAGTTTGAGGTCTGTGAATTTAAAAAAAAATGTTTTTGAAAGAAGTCTTTTATTATCACCAAGGCTGCATTTATTTGATTAAAAATGCAGTAAAAACAGTCAAATTGTGAAATAAACAGTATAGTATATTGTGAAATATAAATTATATTAACTGTTTTCTATCTTAATATATTTTAAAATGTAATTTATTCCTGTGATGGCAAAGTTGAAGTATTCAGCGTCACATGATCCTTCAGAAATCATTCTAATATGCTGATTTGTTGCTCTGACTTTTCTTATATTATTGGAAAAGGTTGCGCTGCTTAAAATTTTTATGGAATTGAATTCAAAAGTGCAACATTTATTTAAAATAGATTTTTTTGTAACAATTTAAATGTCTTTACTGTAACATTTGATCAATTTAATGCATCCTTGCAGAATACTTCTGACAGGTATAGAGTACAAAAATGATCAAATATTTGATAAAATTCTCATTTTATAAACTGACATTTTAGTTTAAACTGAAACACATGTGGTTATTCTATTAAAATCATTTAACCAAATAAACAACTAATATGAGTGAGATGAATTCTGACACTGCTGGAAACACATCTCACCATCTGAATCAGTCCTAGAGTTAGAAAAGTCACACACACACACTCTTAAAAAACTATAATCACTTTAAATGAGCCCTCCCTGTTTTCCATTTTGGACTGATCACAACCCCAGCCCTGCTGCTGCTGCCTCGCTTTGTCAAGCTTCACAGAAACCAGACAGAAATTGGCTGTAAATAACAAAAGTACTATTGTCTTTTAATGGAGCAACAGAGCTGTCTACCGCCAGACACATAATGGGGAGAAATTTAGAGAGACGAAGATAAAGAACTGTGAGGTTTGTGAAGAAGATGGGAACGTTGTGGTTACGTATTTTCGCTTGCAGCACAAATTTTTTGAATTGCAAACATGCAATTATTTCAACCCAACTTGGTAAATAACGCATGTAACATTTGGAGTTATGAACCTACACCAGTTAAAACTGCCAGATTTCCCTTCATCCAAATGGCTCCATTCTTGGAGAAGTGGTCAAATGTGAGCGCGTTTTACTGTCGTCATTCAGTTTTATACTATTATGCAATTAAAATGAAACACTCCATTTCATCTCCCTAGTCTTTATTTGACTGAGTGTGTGGTCAGTAAACTGGTATAATAAATTGGTGTATAAATACATCCAGTGAAGTCTAGACTAAAAGCTAAAATATGTGCTCTAAATTAATTGCTAATGCAGAGTAACTGTCTGACCACTTGAACCACTTTCACCTCCAAATATTAAAGAGTTTAAACCATTAGCCATATAGGGGATTATATTTTCTGTCCTTTCCATTTAGTCATCTCATGGGATCTATGAACAGTGACATTCTGGATTAAAGTCTGAAATATAATCCTGTCTGAAAACTCAACATGAACAAAGTGCCTTCATAACCACAAACACAGACATCTGTGAACCAGACAGAATTTGCTAAAAACCCTTGTGAAAAAAGGTCTCTATACTTGATCTTGTAATTGCTCAAAGGTAATCATTGTAACTAGTCCAAAAGCACACTAGAGACTGAACATGCAACTTGATGAAAAACTGTTGAAGTTTTTTTATGCTATTTCAGTTGATGTCCTTAGCTCAGAAACTTCACTGAATGATGTAAATGTAATCTATATTACACTAGGGGAAAAATTTTCAAATAGGTTTATTAGGTGGAGTCTTTTGCCACATGGCTTTAAACCTCTACCCGTTCCTGGGTGGCACTGTGACCCTTGATTATATTCAATCAGGTTTAATGGTCTTGAACAGCACCAAGCGTAAGAAAATTACAGTGGAGCAGTTCGTGAAAAATGAGTGCAGCTGTGTCAGCTAAGAAAAGAGATTTGTGTTTAAACAACATTTACTTAAAGAAACATCTTCACCTTATAGCTATTTACCAGAATAAAATGTTTACACAAACACACAACTTATGAGAGAAAAATTCTGTGCAACACAGTCGGACAGCCCCTTTTTACCACAGTTCTACTGCAATTTGCTCTCAGGGGGAAAAAGCTTCACACTAGGTGTTTCAAGCTCTTTGCGACAGTTTTTATTTATAGAACAGAGACTAATGGCCACAACACAGCCTATCATTTTATTAGCGCAAAGAGGTCTGTCAGAAGCATATTACTCACCGCAGGGCTTTTCTTAATGCCGAGTCAATAAGGAGACAGAAGAGAAAGTGACAGACATAGATCACAAAAAAAATAAAAATTAGTCAGACAGGTTGACCATGGCAAAAAACACTTAAATGGATGTGTTGAATTGATAAAATGTGATTAACTCAGTGATACTCGTGCGTAATGATTTAGTCCATGCTAATAGGGAATAGATGACAGCATTTAGAAAGATTATAGGATCTGTCCATGTCCATCAGGGTAGTTCGGAATGTTCAGAAACAGGAAATTAGGGAACATTTTCATCAGAGAGGCCAATGAAAAATGACCTTTCCAATTTCCTGTGACACCCATCCACTTCCTGCTCACTCTGTGTGTCTGACAAGCGAGCAGGCTGAAAAGAGGGAGGAAAAATGACTGTCTTCAGGTGCTAAATGAATCTAATCGGCTGGAAACAGATTTTAACCCCTCACAGTGTGCTATTGTCTGCAGAGTGAGCCGTGTGGAGCTCAGTGGAAACTGATACGCAGAGGTCCAGCTCCGTGGAGACCATAGAGATAAGATAAACAGTGTAATTGGTGCACCACACACTCCCTCAGATCAGCACAGCAATATGGGCCCATGTAGCGCAACAGATTCTTGCCAAGACATACATCATGTCCAATAAATGCCACTGGCGAACACAGGGAAATTAGGATTAGTTTACAATCTTGACAACACAATAAATCAGTTGGCTGATTGATTCAATCAAACAAAGGATTTTTTTTTATGTGGCATCATTTTGCAGAAACAACCAGAATAAAAGTTTACAATATAAAGCTATTTTGGCCTCCGATTCTCAGTTCCTGATTTGAAGTGACCTCTTCGGTCACAGCTGAGTGCCGCTGCAGCAGGGCTACTTCAAATAACAGATTTCATAGTTCAGAACATTAGAGCAGAGATCATATTAACAATTATGATTATGTATCTCTGGAGAGATTCCATATCAGCTTGTTAAGGAGTGGAGTCTCTCCTCCTCAATACTCAAATGTTTTATGGACTCATATTCTAAAATAGTGCAACCAATACAACCATTAAAGTGAAGGGCCCAGAGCTGCCCCTCAGAATAGCAGATTAAATGCAGAGTCTGACTCTCATGCTGCACAGTGTATTAAAGAGCAGGCATTTGCAGTATTATACTCTTTTATGCTTACCTTTATGTAAATAGAATTGTATCATTATTTTTATCATCTGCTCTCAATGAACCCTAACCTGTCAGCATCAGAAGGAATCGTTTTTTAACCTATCCATTTAATTACCCCAACACAGAAAATAATGGAATACAAAAAAAATATAACTAAATGCAATAGACCAGAATAGAATAGAATAGAATAGAATAGAATAGGTGTTGGGAACCAAGAACAGATTGCTTATTCAGAATTGGCCAAGAAAAGAGAGAGAGAGAGAGAGAGAGAGAGAGAGAGAGAGAGAGAGAGAGAGAGAGAGAGAAAAGAGAGAGAGAGAGAGAGAGAGAGAGAGAAGAGAGAGAGAGAGAGAGAGAGAGAGAGAGAGAGGAATTGAATGTTTTGTTCCATTAACGATTCTTCCACCAATGCACAATGCAGAAGCATTTGTAACACTGTATTAAAATAGGCATTATAACACAGATACTGAATCTTATAAAGCATAGAATACAGTGCAATCAGTGTATTAAAATCCTGAACGAACAACTTAACAGACAATAAAGTCATCAAGAAGTCAGTGTAAACACACCTTTTTCCAATTCGCAGAATTATTAAATGGAACTATTATGGAACTGGAAACATTAAATTTCTTATGAATTCCTTATGACAAAACACAAAGCAAAACAAAACTAAATCAGAATACAGCCTAACCAGGTATGAGAATTGTAATTCATTGCTGATGACAGCAAACACACACACACACACACACACACACACACACACACACACACACACACACACACACACACACACACACACACACACACACACACACACACACACACACACACAAACACACAACACACACACACACACACACACACACACACACACACACACACACACACACACACACACACACACACACACACACACACACACACACACACACACAAACACACTCCGAGCACAGACTGCAGACGAGCTGAATGTGTGCCAGTGAATGTTCAAGCAGACATTATCTGAATGTATAATTGACAAGAAGGTGAGGGATGCTGCTAGGTCAGTGTAGATTGGGTGGTATGAGTGTGAGTGTGTATGTGTGTGAGGCTGGCATATGGGGTGGAGGAGGGCAGGTTGTCTTGAACAGGAACACACGAGAGAGGAATGGCTAAGCAGTCACTAATTATTTCGAAATCAATATTATGACAGCAGGAGCAGAGAAGTGTACGGTCAAATCCCAGTCTGTCAGATTTCAGTCCGGCTCAGTCCTTTCTGCATCTGTAAACAGTGCTTTCTCTCGCTCACCCTTTTCTTTCTCTCTAGTGTGATTGATTACAGGGATATTCCTTGTGTGCAGGGCTGTTTGGAGATGCTGGGGAGGAAACAGGTATTGATCAGACATCTTAATGTGTGCACCTTTGTGTCGTGATCATTGCAGAGCCCCCTTTAAATTGAAGCTAGGCTTAGCTTTTTTACACACAATGTGGGGTTATTTTATCAATAATATATCCCTAAATCCCACTCATACTTACAAAGGAGTTACATTAACACTGGAAATCCTCCCCAGAAGATGTTCTGACAAACCTGCATCAAAGTGTCGGGTCAATAGAAAACAGACGGAAGATCTATGAGGGAAAGTCCAATCTCATATAGGCTAATTATGTCTGATAACTCATTTCTTGAGGTCTGGCCTCTATCTGTATCGTCTTCTCCCATTAGGGGCTATCCTAAATCCTGAGACCTGCTGATCAGACCAGATGTGATGATAACAGACCACATCTCTCCATTTACTGTAGCGCCAATCTGTCTGTAGGCAACCAACTAATGTGCCATACAGTAACCCAAGCACATAAAAGTACACTTTTATTCATATTCATATATATATTTATATAGTGTTTATTTTAAATATACATTTAATTTGATATATATATATATATATATATATATATATATATATATATATATATATATATATATATATATATATATATATATATATATATATATATATATATATATATATTGTGTGTGTGTGTTTCTTGAGAACCAAATCAGCATATTAGAATGATTTCTGTGACACTAAAGACTGCAGTAATGGCTGCTGAAAAAATACATTATCTGCATAACAATGAGATTTGAGAATGATTTAAAAAGTACCTTGAGTGCTTACATTTTTAAAACGTTAAAATAAATTCTGTTTTTAAATAGATTTCTGTATATTCACATGCTCACATACAGAGAGAACATCATTACATTGTATTTTTATTAGAAGGTCAAAGTCTTCTGCAAATTGTCTTTTTCTTAAATGGGATGACACTTGCTTTGAAGGGGTTGGTTTGAGAAGGAATATTTGGACCTCAATGCTCACAACAGGCATCCTCATTGAGATTCTTCTTTCCTTGTTCTTTTCCTTGCACTTTTCTCCTTGAATCTAGAGCTTTTACCCTTATATGCAGACTTGTGGATTGGTAGAAAAGGGATATCCAAGGTTGTTTCCATGGAAAAAGCAAAGAGGAGGTGAAAGCTCTTTGCTGCACTGTGTGACAGGGATCACTTAACCTTCAGACCTTGACGAACAACACACACTAAACTCAGAAAGATAGCATATGCAAATTAACAGTCACTGAATAGACCCTCTTAAACACTTGGGGTGGTTTCAATGATTGCTGATTTACAAATCTGACAAAAGGAGAAAAACTAACTCGGATTTAAACATGGCAGAGCACTGCAAAAAGCACACATAAACATCTTAAGACAAATGCAAGAATGCATACAGGCAGCTGTCTGTTAAGGCAGCATTCTAATCGGCACTGACATTCATAGGTAACCAATTTGAAATGCTCTACATGGGCAGCAACTCCACGACACACCAATAGAGCTTCACATCAGAGTGACTCAACATGACACGCAACTGATTAACATAAGCATGTTGCTGAAAGTTGGAATAAAGTTTAATATCCTCTAACTGGATGAAATCGTAGTATGAAGCTAACAAATCGGAGTCTGTGTCCATTACACTACATGATTTTCTGTGAAATCTGCAGTGATGCCGGTAACGCGTTACTTAATAACGCGTTACTCTAATTTGACCACTTTTTTCAGTAACGAGTAATCTAACGCGTTACTATTTCAAAACCAGTAATCAGATTAAAGTTACTTATCCAAGTCACTGTGCGTTACTATTTTTGTCATTTTCCTTAGTAAAAATATATATTTATTTCTTCTTGCATCTCGGGGAGTGTGCGCGACAAGTCACGTTTTCAGCATGAGGTTCACGTCACGTGTACGTACCACGCAGCGACACAAACGTAAACAACAATGGAGGGAGGAGAGAGATGCGCTTTTTCTAGCTGGAAATACAGTCACTATTTTGAGTTTGTGTCTGTCAGCTAAAGATGGCAACATTAAGGTCCGTTGTAAACTCTGTGCTGGTGGCGACAAAGTGTTATCTACCTACAGAAACACTTCGTCGAATTTGAAAAAACATATGGAGTCGCAGCACCGCACAGTCAAACTTACGCCCGTTTCACACATACTTGTCTCCGTCTGCAGTGCGTATGCGGTGCATATTTTTTCCCGTACCCATGTTAACAGGTTAGAGCTTTCACACTGCACGCGGGTGCGGTCCGTCGATCTGTTCCAGGTGCGTGAGTATACAGCAGTGCAGAGATCGTTTCCGCACCTAGTCTATTTTTGCTGTGCTGCACCGTGCTGAATTAAAGTGGCAGCGCATTGTTCACATTAAAATAGACATAGATTGACAAGAAACTGTATTAATTTCATCATATACGCAAAATTACAGTTAACGTGTTCTACAGTTACTAAATTACAGGGTCAAGAAAAACAAAAAAACAATATATATTTTATAAAAACAAGTATTTATATTAAGTGAAGTCAAGAAAGACTGTTTTTTCAGGAAATAGTTTTTAAGTTCAACTTTAAATGTCAGGAGATAGATTGTTGATATTACTGTTAAAACTACACTTCCAATAAAGTGAGTGTTGGCAAAACCGGTTGTCATTTTTATGTTGAGGTGGTGGGGGTGTTGTCGGCAACTGCTGAATGTAACTAATAAAAGTAACTTGTAAAGTAACTTAGTTACTTTTAAAATCAAGTAACTTGTAAAGTAACTTAGTTACTTTTAAAATCAAGTAACTTGTAAAGTAACTTAGTTACTTTTTCAAAGTAACTGTGGCAACACTGGAAATCTGTCACCTCTGACTACCTAAAATCTGTAGACTGGCCCTGACAAAAATCTAGGCAAAAGTTGTGCAATGCATTCCACTCTTAAGCTAAATGGTGTGATGCTCTAATAAGCATGAAATTCACAACACAAAAAATACTATGTGATAAATACTCGTTTTCCTTAATTCTCAATAAAACTGACTTTATTTTTCTTCTCCTTCTTTTACCAGTTCACACAAATCATCTGTGCCCATTTTTTCTTCATCACTCTCAGCCTTCAGTCTCTTCTACCACCTTTGCTTTCATCACCTCTTTCTTTCTCTTTCTCTCTCACCTTCCACCACTTAGTGACCGAGAGCCAAACTCAACATCCCCACCTGAGCCCAAGGTCACAGTCTTGCCGGGGAAATAAACACCCGTTCTCTTCCTCTTCTGCTCATGCTGTTGCCCTAGTATTATCTCACATAAAAGAGCATTAATAACCTGAAAGAGAGAATATTCTAGCAAGGTCACAACAGTCCAATGAGACAAATCTCATAATGACATGTTTCACTGACAAAGACAACAACAGAAATAAAACGCATTAAAAAAAAATCAATACTGGTGCTGTCTTTATTCAGTCACACATAAATATGGTTTGAAAGTTGTGTCTGTTTAGTGACAAAACTAATGAAATAAGGAAATATTCAAATAGATTTGAACAGCAGCTGAGGCTTCTGTTAGATGAAAGGCTCATTAATCCAAGCAGGCCTTTTTACTTCCTTCCTGATTAAAAGATGCTTCCTTTTGCTCTGGGTTATATCATATCAATCCGTCCAAATGTCCTAATGAGTCCATAATGCTACTGGAGCTTTATGGGTACTTAAAGGGCATATTGCAGGTTAGAGGACCCAACGAGTCAATGTGTAGAAAAACAATGTAGTAACTAGATTTTCTTAAAAATATACTTATAAATACGCTACATTGGCTTCTGGAGTCGTTTTTGTGAGAAAATTTTACTTCCGCATCTGAAAATGGGCGTGACAGGCGTGACGCAACTGGAGGGAGAGCGGTTGATTCAAACCATTCAAACAACAGGAAAACAATGGATCGCAATGACATTCGTATGACGGACGACGGACCACAGCCATACAATTATGAGCCTGCTATGCTGCCGAGAGAGCAGGGACAGGCCTGGATTAATGTTAGAACAACGGTCAGAGGAGATACACATTATTGCAAAAGTATTATTATAAAAAAATGTGTGTGGAGTGAGTGTGCGCAGCCGCAGTTAATCGCACGTCTTTTTGATTAGCCTAGCTGTCAGATACCGAGTAAACATTAAAAGAAACAGCCTATTCAGTCTTCCCTGGATGTTTTTTTTAACGAAGAAATTAAATAATAGCAATCAGGAGAATCGAAGCAGCAATAAAAAATGAGGACTGTATGCTGTCGGCAAACACTTATGCAATAAAAACTGCACTGCAACAAAAAGGTAAGGCATATGTGTTTTTATGTTTAATGCTGTTCACTGTGAGTTTTAATTAATACTGTAATAGAGTTTTAGTGCATCCTTCATTCTGTTAGTTAAAATGTGAGGTGTACTGTATATCGTTCGGTAATGTTGTTGTAGCAAAGTAATTGGGAATACTCTAGGTTTGTGAAATGACGCATTTGAGAACGGCAGGTGTCGTGAAAGACCGCTGCTAGCTTATAGATATAACTTAGCCTACACGTTCGCTAACGATTGTGCTCACAGTGTTGTACAGATTATTACCATTGTATATCAGTTAATAGCAAAGCTATTATTGGTCATCTAGGAGTATTGGAATTTACCAATAACAGAAACTTTAAGCTTTGATCAGGCACGTATGTCATGCTCATTAATATCCGTCCAGACTAACGTTACGTGATATAACTTAGCGGTTTCTCATCGAGAGACAGAGAGATGTTTTTATTCCTGATAAACGTTTTTGTTCCTCCGATCTGTTGTTCACTACACACGATCGTGTTTCTCGAAGCTGATGCGGAAGAGAAATCCCGTCTCTTCAGCTGCACAAACCCATTACAAACCCATACATAGCACAAACCGCACCCAGGCGCGAATAGCACCGTCCTTTTTCTTGTTAATAAACCTGTGGACTCGATGTCCTGACAGGCCGGAGTTTTAAGCTCCACAAACACAATAACTTACCATGACGATGATAAATTAAAATACTAAAACTACCAAAAACACTGATTCAGGACAGCTCTTACTGACTGTTTTAATTCAATGCCACAAGGACAAGAGGTTTTACATATTCACAATATCACATTAACATTAGCAGCCAGGAAATAAAAAATACAAAAAACGTTTTACATAAAATCCAGTGATTTCAAAGCATTACATGTTTTTCGTTTGTTCCAAAAGATGTACATATAATTTGAAGTCATTTATAAAATGTGAAAAAAAGCCCAATTCTTTTTATGTATATGGTATTTTCCTAATAAAACAAATAACTGTATAATATGTTGTTGTTTACATTCCAAATTGTCATTCTGAGTATAAAAAAGCACATTTACCCGCTGTTACTGAATACAAACCTATCTGCGCTGCTGAGGCTCCCTCCCTCTAGTGACGTAAAATGACGCGATGTTGAAAAAAAAGCGGTTTTTATGAGCAGTCAAAGAAACGCTCACTTTATCTACTAAATTGGTGCCCTTATGTCGTTTTAAAACATTTAAAATCCTGCATTACCTTTTCATATGGTATTTTAATACAAGGTTATATATTAATTTAGATTTTTTTTTTACCTGCAATATGCTCTTTAAATAGAAACAACTTTTGAGAATTTGACACTTCCTGGTTATACTACATCTAAAACTACTTTAAACTGTTTTAAACTTTAAATGCAGCTTATATTAATTGAGAGGATTCCTATTTTAAACATTTAAAAATAATAATGTCACATTGCAGGACAAAGTAAAATGAACTTTCAGAAGGCAGAAATAAAACACCTAAAATAAACAAATAACTATAAATGCCTCTAAAGTCCAAAACGCTGCTCATTTCAGTCATTCATATACCTTGAATTAATACCTTCATTATCACAGGCAACATTTGGTTGTCATGACTTTCCTTCATGTCATGAAAACAGAAATCTGTGTCAGTCTGGATTGAGAAATAATTCAACTCCGCAACACAGGAATTTTCCCTTCCTCTTTCAAACTAGCTCTGATCAATACAGAAGCATTCATCCATTAAAAGCTGGAGGCAACTAAACCAAAAACATTAAGTGAATGCACATCTGCGTGGTCACTACTTCTAATGCCAATTTGTCAGCTGTAGCAGAAGTGAATACAGTAAAGGCTTTCAAAAGACCTGCAGTAAGCAGCGCTGAAGGCTTTTTAGAGTTCTAATCAAGTGAAATGCCTCTGGTAATGCTGACTGAGATAAACTGATTGCAGACAGGCTGAAATTCTGGGGAACAACTGCAAGGTCTAGAGGACAAAAAAATACACAGAGAAGTCTTAGTGTACCATCTGATTTCATGAGCTTCATGATGTTTTTTATTGTGAAACGATTTGCTTTTTTCTTTCAGAATACACTTGATATCAGAGTTACAGTTATTAGTATATATATTAGGGATGCACCGATACCGATACCAGTATCGGTATCGGGCCCGATACTGAGCTCATGTACTTGTACTCGTACTCGTAAAAATGCCCCGATACCAACAACCGATACCAGGCAGCATGTGTATAGTGTCAGAAATTATAATGGGGATAAAAAAAGAAGGCTGTATATGAAGTAAATGTATCTTATCAGTGGAATATTAAACAGAATATATTAACGCGTCGCCTATTAACTGTGGTGCGCAAGCTGATAAGAGAAAAACGTGCAGTGGATTAAGCACGCTATGACACAGACGCGCGAGCTGGTCAAGCGCATCCCTTTTTCACAGACGTCAGTGGAAAGTTTGTAGTTCAGTCGGATGTCAATGGCAAATAAAGTAAAACGAGGCATGTAGCTTATTAATAACGTTAAATGACCATAGAGAGAGAGAGAGAGAGAGAGAGAGAGAGAGAGAGAGCGCACTTCTGTTGAATGCTGTTGGTTGCGGATCGTTCACTCAGCACGTGTTATTTGGATTAAAACTAAATCGTATATGTAAGTAAAACATGAATTGTTACCTTATTTGTGTTTAACGAGTGGTTACCTACATTATTACTGGACATTTGCAGGTCAAGAATTTCCATGAACTTCAAACATCCACAGCGCGCGCCCCGAAAACCACCAGACAGCGCGCGAATACTGAATGGAAGTCTTTCACATATTGCGCTTGTACGGACGAATTCACACAAAACTATGTAAAAACACGTGTCTTGGCGAGTATCCTAGTAAAAGTCTGTTATATATCTCAAGTGAACGTAGACAGTATAATTAAAATGGCGTACGTGCGTTCGGTCTTAAAGGAGCAGCAAATAAATCTGCTGCTGTGTTAGGCTAATCAAACGAAGGACAAATAAATGACTGTCTGCTTTTTTCTAAATAGGCTACCTCTTTCAACTTTACAAAAAGATCCATCTATATTTAATTTATAAAGTAATGAATATTCAGTGCATGAAATATATATTTGATGAATTAATTAAGTTTAAATTTAATAAACAACTAATATGATTGATATTATTTTGGTTTCTCTACCAATACATTTAAAATTTACAAATGCATGAATTGAAAATTAAAAATACAGGTATCGGTTATGGTATCGGTATCGGCGAGTACCAAAAATGAAAGTATCGGTATCGGACTCGGTCTGGAAAAAGTGGTATCGGTGCATCCCTAATATATATATATATATATATATATACACACACACACACTAATAATATATATATATTGACAGCCCAATAAAATATACAAAACATAAGATAACTAATGCCCAAATTCAATAGATCACATGAAGATGAACACTGCAGACTAACATAAAACCAGAGATGATCAGTAACTGAATTACTCAACAGAATAAAATAAACAGATTAGTCTAAGAGCACCAGGGACACACACGCTGTAAACTTATATGGACACACACATACAACAACCACAACATTCCTTGTGTATAATAAGTTCTAAACCTTCACATTTAAATCAGATGATCCCTTTTGCTTACATAGAAAACTGTAAACAAAGGCAACATGAGCCAGAGAAAACAGCTGCTGAACCCACCAGGAGAATAATGAAACGTCTGGCAAATTCTCAAAGCAGTGTCTACGGTAAATACGACTCTTCTAAGCCTAATGAAGATAAATCCTGTGGGTCTTTGGCCTTAAATCACAGACATTAATTAGAACTAGCATTTAACCAGAATGGCACCTAAAATACGAGGTTTGGACCAACATGGACTCTCATCTTAGTACACTAATAGCCATCATTGTAATTGGCTAAATGCTTATACAAAATTCGAATACCTATGTGGATAAGTCGTGTCTGCACATACAGTATGTGTGTGTTTTCATGCGAGCTTAATTTATTCAACCTCCTCATCGCCATGAGCAACAGCCTCTAAGCACTGAAAATCCAATCAGGAAGGAGGAAAAAACACAGCAAGTGGCATTCAATAGCGGGCCTAATGAGTCTGGTATTTAGCCACAGATGTACACACACTCACATATACACAGCACTGATTGGGGGAAATAGGTTTGATATTTAGCTCTAATATAACCAAATTCATATTACACTGTTAGTGTGTGTGTGTGTGTGTGTGTGTGTGTGTGTGTGTGTGGTATTTTCATGATCAATCACTGTAGTGCTCGATCACGGCAGGAATGCTCGTTTTAAATGCTGCCTTAATTATGGTGGTTTTGTTTGTTTGTTTGTGTATATGTGTGTGCGTTCTGGGGAGAAGCCGGTGTGCATATCAATGATTCCACGGCATATGGCTGAACGTCTCAGGTGCAGTCAGGATACCAGGGGTTTAAAAAGACAGGTTGATTCATTAGAAGAAAGACAACAGATTAAAGAGAGACAGATACAGGCAGGATGACAGAAGAATGTAAGCTGTAGAACCTGACATCATGAGTAGTTATTAGTATTTGTGAAGGAAATAATACAAGGTTTGAAATACCTGTCGTGGCTATATAATAATTTAAAACATTAACTATACAAGCAGATGATGTAAATTACAATTAGCTAAATGATTAATTAGCTGGATGCAGTGTGAAGAAGTTCAAACATTAAATTAGTCAGCTGTCCAGAACACACACCAGTGTAAAAGTCAATGACAATGATTTTTTCAAGTATTTCATTGTCATATTTCATTGTTATTTATTTTACAATTTACAATTCATTCACTATGACAATGATTTCTGAAGGATCATGGGACACAGACTGAAGACTGGAGTAATGGCTGCCTAAAATTTTCTATTTTATGTATTTTAAATGGTAATATTATTTTTCAATATTAAATGTTTACTACATTTTTGAACAGATAAATGCAGACTTGGTGTACATAAGAGACATCTTTCAAAGACATGATGAGATCCTGCAGTACTGCCACACAACCCCTAGGGTCACCGACATAGACACTGTCATTGACTTTCACAATATTGCAAATTGTGTTGTGAAGGAACAATGACTATTATCAGCTAAGACAAAAGACAGCACAACAGACACAAACTGTCACAAAAAAAAATTCAGCTTGCCTTACCTGTCAATCATCCACATGACCATGTGCAAGAGAGGAGAGGGACAGAATGAGACAAAAAAAGAGTGATATTAGAAAATATGTACAATGAAACACTGTCAGAAATCACATCACGTCAAAAAGTTTCTGCAACATAATACTTGAAAGTAACTAGCTTGCCAGTCTCTTTCTAAACAATACCATGATCTACCACGTGCATTTGCTGCCAATGAAGATGAGTTCAGTGTGAAGAGCTCTAGCAAATCTGTTCTGTAAAATTCACAAGTAATTTTCCCAACTTCCCACAATAGCTTTCTGCGTTTGCCCGTCTTGAGATGCTCTTTACATAAACATTTGATTTTGCACAGAGACAACAAGCTCATCTCAAAATCTGAATGATCTGCCTCTCAAAAACTCACACACTCAGATTGTTACTAGGGTTGTTGTCGCTATAATGGTCTGGCATTTGAATTCCACTTCACACACAAAAAAGGTTGACTTCTTTTAAAGGGCAACTGTGAGATGGCAGTATTGATTATAATATGACTTTAAAGGGGGAAAATATTGCATGTGTTTAAGTTCTTGCTGTATCTAATGGCTGTCTTGACAATTTTGTCCTCAAATTATAGCCTACTCGAGGCTTTACGCCATTTAGACACTAGCTCTTCTTGAATTTGATCTTTTCAAGTTCATTTGGTTCACAAAACTGGTCTAAAAGATTTATGAAAAACATAACATAAAATGAATAATCAATTATTCCAATTGGGGCTTTTAACATCACCACAACATTATCACTACAGCTATCATATAGCTCTAATAAAATACTTGAGTGTCAGGAGGAAAACAAGGATAGGTGAAGAAGGTTGTGCAGAGTACTACATTACTGTGCTATTGCATAATACAAAACACATTCTAATACACACACCAACAGACCAAATTCTAAAGCTTTTAGAATTAGAGCCTAAATACAGCAACAGAAGTGCTAAAACAACACATTAGGAAGGTGTTTGCTTTCACACTGTAACATTTGGTGGATTGAGATGCCAGATCAGCAAGCATCTGCATCTAACAAGCATCAGTTTGCAGAGCGGCACTGCGTATCAAAGCCAAATCAAAACTTAAAGGTGCCGTATGCATTTTCTCAAAATCGTTGTTGAACACTGTTGATAAACACACACAATGCAATGCAAGTGTGTCTCTTTCATCATAGCAGAAGCGAAGCAAATTAATGCTTCACAAAAAAAAAAAAAATGCGAAGATGATTAACAAATGACAAGGAAGATAGTACACAAGACTATGTACAAGCAGAGTTCATTGTAAGTCGCCAGCAGCACAGCAGACATGACACTCAAAACCAATATTATTCACATATGAAGCAAAAACAATGCAACCTCAGCGTCCGTTTTCAGGCCTTCCTGTTTCTCCAGCCCTGGAAAGCTTTTCTAATATTAACGCAGGTCTTAAAGCTCTTGTCTGATCATATCCCTTTCTTCTTCCAGTGATTTTCAGCTCTTCTCTTTTGTAATGTCTCTCAGCCATCTCTCTTTCTAAACTCTCTCCTCTCCCATCATGACTGGACACGCCCCCTACTACTGATTGGCTACAAGTTTGCTCCGTCCGATCCACTTTCAACAGCGTTTTTCAAAAATCGCTTATTGCACCTTTAACAGTTTAAAGGTTTCTTAGGCCACACTGACACACAAAGCAACCGACTGACAGAGAAAGTATGTCAGTGGCATAGTTTAAATATCTATGAATTTGAAATGAAAATATCTGTTATTTTATGTTACTTTATGTTATGTTGTCTCTGCATGAAGACAATATTCCCCTAATGAGAATTAAGGGAATTATGAGAATACCCGGCAGAGGAAATTATGACTGGAATGCCACAAACAGCCCAGATATCAAGGAAGATACTGTAGCCCAAGAGCATCTCTTGAAAAAAATGACAAAATCTTCACTCATAACAATACCAACCAATCCTCTTCAATGTATGCAGCACTTTTAAATGAGACTGTAAACTGTTTAGATGGCCAATAATCAATGATTAAATCTATAACCAGCCCTGGCTCCAACCCACAAATTGAATATAATTAATATTAAATTTAAACAACAGAAATATAAATACTACGAATAAAGACACATAGAAAATGTGTATACATATACGTACAAGTGGATGTATATCAGAAGAGTATAAAAGAATAAGAGAGAGAGACAGACTGACCAAGTGGCTTTCAAGAGTAAACGAAAGCTTAAAGGGGTGGTTGATTATGATTTCACTTTTCTAACTTTAGTTAGTGTGTAATGTTGCTGTTTGAGCATAAACAACATCTGCAAAGTTACGACGCTCAAAGTTCGAACAAAAGGAAGATATTTGCTTTTTAAAAAAATTTTTTTTTAAGGACTACAACAAACGGCTGGTAGGGACTACACGACATTCCTTCCATTGTTAGTGACATCACTAACCAAAAAATGTACATAGACCCCATCCCCGGGAACACGCAGTCCATGAGTTGTTGTAGTAGAGCACATTTGTGTCTGCTCAAGCAGTCGCATCCGTCTTTTCACATGCAATACCAGTATGTAACACAAAGCAATACAGTACGTAACACAAATGCAATAGGATGTCACTCTGTAGGCAACTTACAACAGTTCCCAGATGAGCGATTTTATAGGGACACATAAACTACATAAATTCATCAACTAACCAGGGTATTTTGAGCTAAAAATGTACATACAAACTCTGGAGACAACAGAGACTTATTTTACATATTGTAAAAAAGGGGCATTATACCACCCTTTAACAAATTCAGAGCATGCCACTTTGTAAGGAACCCTTCAGTTTAATGGTTTATGGATTATAGCATCACAGACAGCACTCAACCCCCAAATACTGACCTCTCACTGGGTCTGAAAAGATAGTCTGTGCCCAATGGCCATCTACCTCTCTGACAAATAAAGAGAAAAGTTACACACCTTCATTCAAATCTCACTTCTATTAGCTCTATTTATGCTTACCTTCACTCATCTCTAATGTCATGTGTGCTTATTATTATGCAAATGAGCAGCATTAATTAGCGCCCTGGTCGTCTGAGTGAAGCTTAATCTCGAATTCATTAATACACTAATACACATTACTAATTAGGCACCGGTGTGGTTTTATTACTCACAAAAATGACTGAGACACCCACTTCTTATCTAATCAAATCAATTAAAGCAAGAACGATAACAGAGGAAATCCGGTTACCCTGGAAGCATATCGCTCAACTGCAACAATATGCATTTGTATGTTTGTTTGCTGTTCCCAAGATAATATAGTTTAGACTGTTTTAAATTCGCGGAAAACATTTTCTATAGTCAAAATGTGGTCCAATAAATGTCTAAGGTTAATAATACATTAAAGCAAAACTATGTAAAGCAAAACTACATTTTTTACCTTAAAATAATGTTTCCAAAATCTTATCAGTGGTTCATCAAGTCGTAACAGGGTGAAAGGCACTTCTGCCATAGCCTGACGGGGTCTGTTTTGCTTTTACTGGCACTATGTAACTTCGGGGTTCGGGTAGTAACCCAACCACAAAAAGAACTAAAAAATTCGACTGCTTTATGTCAAGCGCTACAATAGTCATTATTCCGTTTTTCTTCGTTTCTGATGTCGCAATACATCATCCTTTCATGAAATCATGTAACATACTCTACCTTGTCTGTGGACATCGTTCATTCTAAAGCCGGTGCTGGATAAACAGCGAGCGTGCGTGCGACGGTAGGCTAAATTATTTACGACAGCGGCAATGGACAATTTTGTTTCCAACCAGTAGGGCGACCGAAGAGGAAAAGTTCCATGATGTTGCTTTAATGGAGACATTTTTTTTGTCATTACTAATCCACCCTTCCAATTTTTTTGTCATTATTTACTCACACTCATGTTGTTCCAAACCTCTATGACTTTCTTTCTTCTGTGAAATACAACTAACTATTGATACAATTTGTCCATACAATGATAGCTAATGGGGTCCATTTTTGTTTCGGACCCCATTTATTTTGTTTACGGATAAAATAAAGAACATTTATATTATTTACAATGGCAAAGATTTACAAAAACACTACACTAGTTCAAGTATTAAGATTTAAGTGTTATTTCTCTCTTTCTAAAGATGGTATGACATCATTGTATTTTGTCTCAGAACAATGACATGGCTGAGTACTGAAACCACTGTACTTTAATACCTATAGAGTTGTTATTCAGAGTGTGTCAGAGACTCCAGTGTCTCAGGGGCCACAGACCCACCTCTGTACAACACTCTCAATAACAAACAGCACCAGAGTACAGTAATTACACTTTGACTCTTTCTCTCTCTCACTCACTTCCCTTTTAGAGAGAGAAGGGGAGAAAGGGAGAACTGTGTGTGAACAATCATTTTACTCTCCTCCCTCTGATTTCTAAATGTTAACTTGTGTTAAGTCAAACATGCTCAGCAGTCAGCAGCTCAAAAAACTCTGGAATCACACATAAAATCATCCTCATCCGGTATTTAGACAAAAACACACACTTTTTTAGTGTTATTACTTTTCAGTTCCATGTTTATTCTATATTTAAGATAGATTTAAACATTCAGTGTTCTTTTTTGCAAACACAAAATGTCACTGCAGACATTCTTTACAACTTAAAAGTAGGCAGCTTACTTACTTTGCTCAGATAACAGAAGTCAACATGCCATACCAAACAAGACCACAGGAAGATGCCAAAGGACTGCAGCTACTATACGGATCCATTTAGAATTATTAAAACACACCAAAATACAAATGAAAAATAAAAACATTCTGAATGTGTGGAAACTGAAGGCGGGTCAATGTCATGAGTGAACTGTGTTTAATGAACAGTTCCTCTTTCAGAACAAGCAATCTTGTCTGTGTTTAAAGCGTCTGATGCCCATGTGTACATAAACTTTACTGATCCTCACAAACTTCTCCAAAATAAGCTTCTTTCTTCGAGCATCCATTATAAAACAACCACAGTACATTATTTTTGTCAACTATGCGAATATACTGAGCAGTGTTCATGCAGAAATACGAAATTATAGCGATCAGAGAGCCAAGAGGCCACATACACTGTTTGCGCATCAATAATAATGCGCAGATTGCGTATGCCTAATGTACAACTCCTGTATGTCACTGTAATAGTCTTTACCTTTATAACAATCGTTATCCATCAAAACTTTATAAGCGACGCTGGTTTTCTTTATCCGACTGAGAGATGTAGTTTGCATATCCTATGTTCATGAAGCGGTTGGGTGTTTTGAGCCACCGCTCAGTCTGTATTTCACACAGTGCGATGAGAAACGGCTTGGGCTGCTCCGAAACAATCACAGAATACGAACAAGAGAGGTGGTGCTTTGTTAATATTTTTAATGTAATGTATTAATAATAAATTAATGAATTACAGTAGGTAGCCAACCAGAATGCCTATTGCCGCCGCGGCGTCTACCGCGGTGAATTCACCGCGGCAAAAAAAAACCAGTCGCATTTCTAAGTCATTCGCGAAATGACCGCCAGGTGGCGCAAAGGGACATTTAGCGAAAGCAAAACGTATGTAAAAGTAGCTTACATTTTAAATAGAATATAGCAAACTTTTAGAGCAGAACATTTTATGAATCAAAATTTAAAGGAGGCCTATCTCGCAGTCAGTGAAAATAAATTAGGTGCAATCAATGGTGCTAAACTATTGAGGAATGAGAAGATTGAAGAGTGCATCTGTCGTTTGTGGGCACACTGGTTTTGAACAGTGCGTGGGCACACAAGTTAACCGAGCTTGTGGTCGAGTGGTAAAGCTGAAGGTTTAAACAGTACAAAGACACAGGTTCGAAACCCGAATAAATATGTTTTTTATATAATTACCATGCATTTCCATTTTACACTAAGGAACAAATCTCATTCAACAGATTGACTGAATTTACGTCTTCAAAAACAGTTCTGTTAAAAAATAAACAAACAAACAAAAAAAACTTCACGGACAGGACAGCAGACAGCAGGACTGGAATTCTTTCCATATGCAGAAATAATTTTAAAAGCAAGGTGCGATTTGCCGGTGGGTGATTTCCCCCCTCCACAGTAGGCTATAGCGAATAGGCCTACCCTAAATAGACCTTATCAAATATAGTATATATATTTTTTAAATATAGCCTAAAACACGCACGTTTAAACAACAAACAATAAAATCTGAACCAGCGCTTCTGCTCCTGTATTGAGAGATAACATGCAGCGCATTTAAGTTACGATCCTGGTTCCAATTGTATTAATACATTCACGGCTTTTTAAAATGTCACAAAGCGTTTTGATGTGGTTTTGAACGAAATATTGAAGTTTATAATTAAGTATTTTGACACACCACGCCTAGTGCGTATTCTAAAAATGGGGTTTTCTTCTGCCATTGAATTAGAGTTCGACAAACGCCGCATTCACTTGAATTTCTTTTTCTGCTAAAATAACAGGCTATAGCCTACTTCGTTATTTTTGGTCATACAGATAGGATATCATATTTTAAAACTGTAAAAGGTCTATTTTATTCATGTAAAGTAGGCTACACTCACAATAGGCTAACAACAAAACATTCTCACTCATTTGAGCGAACACACACTGCATAAACGTTTGGGCTTTTCTCAGTGAGCTTCGACATGGCCGAGTGGTAGAGCTGACGGTTCATCAATCGGAAGACCTGCGTTCAAATCCCGAAAAAACATGGACTTATGTAAAAATATATATATTTTTAGGCTATTAATGCAGATTTGTTTAGTTCTAAAACTCTGTTACACCATATATTTTTTTGCTTATATTTATAAAATAATATTACCATGCATTTCCATTTTACACTAAGGAACAAATAGGCTATCCAACAGAACGACTTTAGATCTGTAGCTAATAATACCAATTGTTCAAAAGCAGTTTTGTATAAAAAAAAAGATATATAGGCCTATATATATCTATATTTGTTGTATTCCCTATAGCCTACATAGAGTTTTTAAAAACATGGTTTTAAGCAAAGTTTTCGACAAACGAGGCAGCGCGTTCATTTGATTTATTTTTCTCATAACAGCTAAAATAACTTAATAGGCTATACGTGATTTTTTTTTGGTCATACAGATAAGAGTAGAGTAGCCTACATCGTTCAAAACTGTAAACTTTTTTTTAGGCTAATGACAAAAGTTTATCTGTCGTCTCTCTCGGTCTCCGGGAACTGCGCGTCACAAAAATAAACCGAAAGCCACTTGCCTCAGCTCAGACACGATAGGAAATCGGATATGTCTAAAGCCTTTAAATGTCTAAATATTTAGGTTAATAAATGTTATCTGATTATGTAATCCATATGAAAACGAGAGCTACAGAGAATCTGCTCAAATATGTTTATGTGATTGTGAGCGCCTCGCAATGAGAAAATGACAAGGTGAAAATCTCGTTTAATTAAAATCGCCCTGAATTAAAATGTAAAAACAGATCAAATCATTTATTCGTCGAAGTGTTGCTATATTGTTTCATTTAAAGTTCATAATTATTATCTAAATGTTATTTAGTTTATCAGCAGTAGGCTACCACGAAGCACCGATATTTATTTGAATAATAATAATTTAAAAAATAACTAATTCACATTTTACATGCCTGGACCCAAAGATCCCTGTAGAATTTAATATTGAGTTGAGCATTTTGTTCATGACAACAAAATGAACATGCGTTTGAAGATTATATTTAGTTTTGCTTGGAAAAAGCTGGCCCAAACCAGTTTTATTTCTTAAATTATTTAAATAATTAAATATTTAGTAATAAACTTTTATGACAGAAATACCACAACATGTAGCTTAAATCATTTAATTCTTTCATTATCAACACTTTTATAGCCTAATGCTAGAGCGATTTAAGTGTGAATTGCGACTTCTCCTTATTTTAAGTCAGACTCAGACTCAAAGAGCCTTTGGGGGGTTTGGAGGGACAGACAATAGGTGTTAATGTTCCTCATTCATATGGAGAGTGTCGGATAGCCAGCCCGATGGCAAAGGCAAAATTATTTTAAGGATAGGCTACATCTCTCGATGTGTCCCCATATTTGATTAAATTATAAATATTGTAGTTTATTTATTGTAGCCTATTTAAAGTGTTTTCACACACAAATTTAAATTGAAGTGTTCAATCCAGTTGTTTCAACTGGTTCTGTAGAGTTTAAGAATGTTTGAGCAAGGGAGACTAAATAAACTTGCTGAGATCCAGCGCGAGAGAGGCAAAACTCATGTTTTTAATTTATGTTGCTGTGGACTATTTTCGATTTGTACCGTTTTGTTTAATTTAGCTGCAATTTCTTTGGCAAAACAAATTTAAAATGTAGCAAGAATAAGATTGTGTGTTTCTTTTTTGCATGGAAATAAAGTCTAAATGCAAGTTAGGTTGCCACCGGTTCCGGTTTTACCGGGATTGTCCTTCTTTTTAATAACCTGTCCCGGGAAATTGAAGCACTCTCCCGGGACAATGAATGTCCCGGTTTTCGAAAGGCTACGTGATTATGCAAGTTCAAACCATAGACAGGTTCAAACTGTGTAGCGCGCGGCCGCTTGCACGGCAGAGAGAGGGAGAGACAGAACACCGGCTAGATCCCCCCTAACTACAGATGGTATTGCCGCTCAAAGTGTGGGGCGCGCCCCTCTATGGGTGGGAAATAGCCTAGAGAAGTGACAGGTTGGGCGCGCCAACGGGAGGAACTTTTCCTTTTTATGCCTTTATATCTTTTTTCGTTCATGGCGAGTCTACATCGCATCTTCATCTTTGCAGCGACGCAGAAAACACCAGTTTATTAATAAACAATGAAATGTCTCCTTGCTATTTTTTACACATTCACCATTGCCGGCTCGTGCGCTTGAGTGCAGCTTTATAACACTCACTCATTACCCTGTATAGCCTATTTAAGTTATTAAATCAATATAAAGGGGTGATTTGTCCACTGATGGCTTAAATAAACAACTAGGCTACTAGTTGACTAGAAAAAAACTAGTCGGAGACAGCATGAGCGCGCGACCCTGAGCGGAATGAGCGAGCCGAGGAATATCCAGAAATGCTCACATGCTCTGATCGGAACAAAGGAATTTTGACATAATTAATCATTAGTTTATATCTCATGCAGTGCCCATAATTTTAATCCCATATCAAACACATTAGCCTATGTTATGTCTATTTTAATTTTTTTGTCTTGCCAAATGGATTTATCTTCTTTTCTTTTTTTAACATTTTGACACAGCAGCACTTTAATTTTCTCTATTTTTGTTTTTGTTTGTTTAGTTTGTATTTAGATACTAGCCTACTTGTTACTTCAATAAATTGGAACATTTTAAGCTTGTTGCGTATTTCATTAGCATTGTGTTGGGGCGATGGGGGCAGTGGGGCTTGAAAATTATGAGTCTATCCATCGGGTGCAGAAAAAAGATTGCATGTGTGTGCTAGTGTGCGTGTGTTTATGAAGCGAATGTAAGAAGCCCCCCTACAACAACCCCCCAGCTCTACTGTAGCAATGTTGTAATATGCCATTGATTATTAAACAAAACGCTTGACTTTAAATAAATAAACAGTTAATAAACTCGCAAATAAAGAGTCACCTATTTAAGCATCAAGAACGGTTAAAGATTAATGCTGTCGGCCAACATGGTGTTATATTGAGATTCGATCTCGGGTCTCTTGGATCTCCGTGTCGTTGCGTTAACCACAGAGCCACCGCCTGAACGCTGTTCCGTTAACGTCTTATACTCTTCCAAAGCCTTGATGTAGCCTAATATGTTTCTATTGCAATGTTTTATATGGAAATGTTTTCATTATTTATTCAATTTAATTTAAGTATTGTGATGAATTATTTAACTACATTTCACTTAAATTCATCTGCTACCAGCTTTCAATCGCTCTGAATGAGCCGCGACGCAGCGGCAGATTACGCAATAGAGAGAATAAACGGACACTTTTCAAAGTCTGTGATTGTAGCGCCTCTTAGCGGTTAAAGGCAGCAAATACACCCCGAATTTCACCGCCGCGGCAAAGCGGCGGCGTTGAAAGTATTATTCTGGTTGGTAACCTACTGTATATTAATATATTTTAAATTATTTTTTGTTATCTCACGGACCCCCTGGAGGAGCACTGAGGACCCCCAGTGGGCCGCGCCCCACCGGTTGAGTACCACTGGTCTATAGGATTCCAGAAAGATTCACACATGGCTGGCATCTTTATAAGACTCATTTTCCACACTCCTGCATCTGGAGAACGACATACCCTTTATAATCATCAAAGCTAAATGAACTTGAGGGTGATTACTGCAGCCTGTTAGATGCCTGAATAGAGAGATTGTAAAGAAAATTGCTGGTGGCTGAACTGGCAACCCTGTTCAAAGGCAACTGAGATGAGCTCCTTTTAACGGCTATGGTGGTTCTGGCCGGAAAGGAAACTGATGCTGATTAGATTGTCAAATGACACTCTAAGGCATACTAAAACTGGCAGAGGAAAGCAGTTCCCAGGATACTTGGCATGAGACAGGATGGAAAGTTAAATGTTTAAATTGAGTGTCATTTTATGTACCGTACCAACTCTGGGTTTTTTGCACATGCTGTCGACATTGTTTCGGTGCCTGATTCACTAAAGGAATTATGCAAATCCAGTAATGCAACAAACCAATAGCTGCTGTTATGAATAGAAAATGCAAACCTCTATTTTAAACAAATGTCTTTACAGCCAGCTTTCTGCAAGCAGTAATAATGCAACATTAATTGCACAAGATGAATAGTATTGAAAATTTAAAATAAGACTTGTTCTATGAGTGTGTTTGCACTGAAAAGAATGAAAATGACTAAATTCTCAAGGTACAGCACTGTTTCTGTGCATTTAGCTTAGCATGTGGTTCAACTGGATTACGGGTGTTTAGTGAAGACAACAGATGTTTTTGCAGTAAAAAAAAAAACACACAGAAAACTGCTGCAACAGTGAATCTGCCACCAAGGTCTCTCACTGCGCAACACTGCTGAGAAAAGAGCACAAAATAGAGTGATTGATGGCTTGTGAGAAAGCAAGAAACTTGTTTCTGGCCTCCATTAGAGAGAAGTCACATCAGAGCTTTGTGGGTAATGTAGCACACAGTAGGCAAGTCATGGAGAAGGACAGAGGAATGATAATGAGATTTTAATCTACAGCTAGCTGTCAAAATGTAAAAAGACTGTGGGCAGGATTCTTCATGCTTGTATACAGAATGTTTCCATTAATTGAGTCGACTTTTGCGGTGTGGTACACACTCTCATTTCAACAATTAAAGAGTAGCTGTGTAAACATCACTCAACAATGAACCGCTAATTAAAACAGAGTTAGAGGCAGACTCAAGAAAAAATAAATAAAAAGGGTCTCTCTCTAAACCCTCTACAATCCATTAAACGTGCCTCAACGGAGAGATTTTCTGCCACTAAATCACCAGCATCATTAATTCCTGTCAGTAAATCAGTTAACTTGGATGACCAGACAGTGTGTCCCTTTATGACACTTTCTAGTCGAGAGAAAGAGCACTTTCTTATCAGGCACAGATCTCCCTTCACTTTGACCCCAAGCTAGTCTAAGGACATTCCTGCTGTTAGTGTACACTAAAAGTCATTTTATATGACAAGAATGTGCCAAAGACAGTGCAAAGTAAATCTTGTGTAAAGTAAAAGAGAAATTGTCTCTAAATATACTTTTAGGTAAACAATCTCCATAATCTGTCGGCGCCAATAGCCTCGTGGGCAGCATGGCGACATATAGCTGCGTTGTGCCACGGGCGACCAGCTTGAGTCCCAGCTTGTTCGAGTCCCGGCCTTTCCCCGATTGTGGCTTGTGGACCTTTCCTGATTCTGTAATCCCTCTCTCTCCAACCTCGCTTCCTGTCCACTCTACACTATCCTGTCACAATAAAGGCAAAAATCTTAAAAAAAGAAAAAATCTCCATAATAAGACAAACAACAGTAATTCCAAAGTGCCTTGCCTTTGTGCTATTAGATTCTTCCCTTTTCTTTAAAAAAAAACTGAGAAACTGGATGAGTAAAGAGCAGGTTATTAAAGGGGGGGTGAAATGCTGTTTCATGCATAGTGAGTTTTTTACACTGTTAAAGAGTTGGATTCCCATGCTAAACATGGACAAAGTTTCAAAATGAAGTTGTAAGTTTGATGGAGTATTTCTGTTCCAAAAACACTCCTTCCGGTTTGTCACAAGTTTCGGAAAGTTTTTTTCGAATACGGACCTACGTGACGTCAGAGTGGGCGGAATTTCCTTATACGGGTCTTAAGGCACTTCTCCCGGAAGAGCGCGCGCGCATCTGTAGCCAGTGTGTGCGAGAGCGTCCATCAGCGCTGGGCTCTGCTGCGCTGCAATAAAAAAAATGCCACCAAAAAGTGCGTTTTTGGTTGCCAGGGCAAGACAACACTGCACAAATTTCCAAAGAACCCAGCGTTAAGGGACCTGTGGATGGATTTTGTTTTTCCACAGCAGCAACGGAGTTCTTGTTTGTTCCCTTCATTTCGACGGTAATAGTTTTATAAACAAGGCACAGTTTGACGCCGGATTTGCAGATCGCCTAATACTTAAAGATGGAGCAGTCCCAACGATAAAGGTTCACTGTCGTGCGTTGGAACCGCAGGCGGTGAGTAAAACTGCTTCAAATGTCTGTGTGTTGTTAACTATCGGCGTGTAAGCTAAGCACAGCAAGTAAACACTGATCACACATATCTTGGGCATTAGTATGTTATGTACATGTGCAGTGTGTAGGTGTGTGTGTGTGGTTGTGTTTGTGTGTTTAAATACATTCGTTTAGCTGGCCACTGTAGGTGTCAGTTTGTTTATTGTAAAACTAAATCATGTCCTCATAAACCACCAGTCTGTCTGCTTACAACACACGCAAAAGCTTCGCGCACTCCCGCCCACACGGCACGCCTCCACCCGCTCGGCTTTTTCCGGAAAGACTCGGTACAGCCTATCTGTCTTTTATAAATATAATAAAACTAAAGACTTTTTGGATATATGAAGGATGCATTACTACTCTATAGGTACTCAAGATTAACATGAGATTGAGTGAAACTGAGTGTTTCACCCCGCCTTTAAACAAAGAGAGCGGTGACTGTCTCACAGTGCTGACCAGAGAATTCAGTACACACAAACACATGAGCAAACATGCCCTGACCACACATGGCTGATCACATACATGGCTTGATGACCCAGTAACTACCAAACCAGACCACTACAAATCAGTGAACTTAGTCATAACTGATCTTGCATGTTTAGAGGATGCATTTGGCTGGAACGCTGTATTGACATCCAGGAACAGTACTATCAGTTTCATAGTTCACATACTGTAAAATCAGATTAACTGCCTATAAGGACACTACAATTTAGTTTAAGGAGTTTAAGGACTCAAATCTTCATTCAGTTTTGTTATATTTAAAAGTGATTAGGACAAAAAAAATGACACAGAAAAAGGTCATAAAGGACTTGAACAACATGCCAGATTTCTGCATTTTTCAGCACTGTAGTACTGCAACAGTAAGCAGCAATGCAACTGGATCAACATTTCACCTGAGAGAATGAGATTGTTCTGCATCAGGGGATGAAAATGTACAAATACTTCCTGTACTAAACAGAGAGTCTACAAAAGAGCCTTTGAAAGCAGCTCACATTCAACTGCTGCTGACTAGCATTTTTCCCCATCAACAAAAACATGACTCACACACCCTCATAGACACACAAGGGCTATACACAATTCAGACACTACTAAGAGACCAACATACTGCTGCTAGCATCAGCAGCATAGCTCACCAGACTTTCTGCTGAGAGAGACTATTCACTAACAAAGAGCTCAATACAGTCTCATACAATCAGCAATGTCCTGCAGAATAACCCCCAGAAAAGATGAAGTTGTGGTGTTTTAATGAAAGAAGAGAGGGAAAATTAAATGAATTATTTAAGGGAATTTATCTGTCTGAAATGTAGGTATATCCCATGTAAGCCTCTTTGTTAACTGCCCTCTTCACCTTTCTAAAACGTCCTCTCTGCTAATGAATTAGTATGGATTTACGGTAAACAGTCTCTGTCTGTATTTCAGCCTAGGTTAATTTAATGCAACATATTGGAAATCAAATCAAGCTTTCAACACGGTAACCTAAATTAACGAGAGAAAGAGCGATTATGCATCTTCAAAATATAACCTACATTTCATTGAATTCTGAATTGGAGCATATCTTGAATGAGGTCTGGCACAGGATAAGCTGATTTTATGCCTCCGTGAAATCCTAGTTATGGCTACACCATATTCCTTGAGTTGAAGCACATTTGTATGCCGTCGGCTTCAGGAGAGTCGTCGCTGCAAACCAGATAAATTTGTGCATGTCATGTTACAAGAAGGATTCAAAGTCAAAATAATAATGTAATATGCTACCTATCTTCCACGGAATATGCTCCATCTCATTCTGAATGCTCATTATAGGAGCTTATATGAGATATTGTAAATGGGAAAGGTTGTACAGGCCACAGTATTGATTGTGTAAATGCATTCAATGTATGCAGCGCTGTAGATACAATTTCTAAGCAGGATTTATTTCCACTGATCTTTCTACACTCAACTCCCTAGAGAAAAGCAAATGTTATGTCTGTTCAATATGAAGTAGTATTTCTGAGAAAAATTGCATATGTGTGTGCATTTACCTACCCTCCAGCATCTAATGAGCTGCCAATTGCCTGAGCGTCAAACTGTAAAGACAAATCAAAAGCTCCTCAATCCTGTCAGAGCCAGACACGTGCAATCAGTACGTAACCAATCAGTGTCAAAGCGCATCAAATAAGCATACCACATCAAACCTCATTTGCATAGTTCAGCCTGACCATACATAACACCTGACATTAGGACAGCATTATAATGCCAAAGGTTGTTTTACCGTTTCCTTCATAATACTTGATGACCCATTCACCACTGTTTCCATTAACAGACCATATGTCGGGTCTGTGGTTGTATTATAATTCACTCTGGATAGACAAAGTGTTGAAAAAACAATAACCAAAAATGTTTAGGTGCGGGGGCTTGAGATGTCTGCATTTAGAAATAACATGAATAAAGTGTCTACAGAGACACTAGCAGATTTAGTAATGTCTAGGAATATAAAATGTTTAAGAAATAAAAGTACTTATACTCATGGAAATATGTAAATACACACTTCAGAAATCTTGTGGAAAAACAACAAGAGTTTGAATTCAAACAAACAGCAGACCACTAAAATAAATGTACTGATTGTTTTAAACAATTAATCAAAATGAGCAAACTGTGATTCAATTATTGCCTCAGTGGGCCTTAAGAAGCAGTCACAGATACGTTCCCTCAGTTTAAAATATCAGGAACAGAGGTTAGCAAGAGAAGATAGCCTGAAGTCAGTGCAGGTGTTGAAAAGCGGCAGGCAGCAGGTTAGAGTCCACCTGGCACACAGCCTAAATCTCAACAGCCAAAACACAGTCACAACCACAGGAGAGAGAACTTTGGAAAAGACCCCATGCAATGTGTTTCACATCCCCCACTGCTCCCTGAGAGTGAACAATAACTTTACCACCCATCCCTTTCTTCCTTCCACAATTCTCTTTTTCTTCCCCCCAAAAAATATTGTTTACATATTTTTGTGTTTGTGTGTAGTGATTTGTGTGCCAGCCAGGGAGTTTGAGCTCTACTCTGTCAGCCGATTTGACTTAATTTAAGAGCACTGGCTCTGAACATATATGATTGTGTAGTACGCGTGTGTGCAACCATGCGTGTTTCATAGAACTAATTAAATGAACTCCATCAGACTGATGATTTAACCATGCAAACTCATTTATATACCAAATGCGGACCCTCAAATCTCTTTAGCAGGCAACGCACTAAGAGCAAAAAGGAGAGGCAGGTTAATTTATTCCATTTATCTCTCTTAATGCTTCACAAATGCCGATATAAAGCAGAATATTTTCATTAAGTCTTGGCCAGTGGCTCAGACTATTTTTCTCTAACAAGGCAAGTTATGTACATGGCACCATTTTCATAAAAAAAAAACTTTTAATGCAACTTTTTTTTTACTTTACCTGATTTCTTGATCAACTAAGGTTAACATTATATCAACATTGATCTATATAACATACTGAGATATATACCAAAATAAATGCGCTATTAATGAATGAATTAATATAAAACAGATAACAGTAATAACCTGCTGAAGCTGTAAATTACAGTGTATCAGAGTTTCAAATGACTGTGATAGGCTTATCAAATGAATCGGAAACTTAATAATTTCAACATATTTAATAGAGACTCTGTCCATTTTTTCCTCCTCAGAATTCTTATTCCTCCTACAACATGAAAAGTCATTTAACAGTGGATTAATTATAGCAGGAATTGCACCAGGGTGCAAGAGGTGATTCCTCCTTGGCAACTGCACAGATTTAAGCTCCGTTACCCATGATTCCCAGCAGCCACTGATATTCGTTCCATCCAGAAACTCTGCTACGGTATTGCACACAAAAAGGCAGAGTGACATCACTGCAGTCATGGTAAATTACACTATTTTTTTTCCATAGGAGTCCCTAAACACACTTAAAAGTGTGACTCCTCTGCTGTTAGCTGAATCCAGCCCACTCATTGACAGCTTTGTGGAGGAACTCTGACCATGAAACTACCTTACTAGACACCTCTACTCATGCTATTATTGATAGCAACAAAAATAGACCAACAAACACTGCAGGAAAACCTGTCAGCAGAAAAAGCGCAAAAAATTGAGTGCACATTTTAAATGTTTTATACTTAAAACAGGTACTTTTATGAAATCTGACATTTTCATTCACTTCATGTACTGGTTTGATTCATAAAGATCAGTCTAACAAATATCAACACACAATATTTCCAGATTCTATTTCATCGAGAATACGGTCTTGACCTTTGTCTGGTGCAAAGCCTCCATCACTGTTTTAATGTTGTTGCATTTTCCTTCCCTCTGTGCTTAAGGGTGCATGAAAAAATCATGCTTGTTTTCAGTGCCAAGAGGGATTAAAAAAACCTGACTGTATTATAAATCATGCGGTAAATAAAACCCAGAAAGAACATCAAAGCCACATTCTTAGTTAAGCAAAGCATAAATTATGTGAGCAGAACAAATACATAACTATTTAGTCACTGCGAGAAAGGATGGCTTTATTTACTAAACCTTGACCCAATGTCCAGCCATGCAACTACCCCACATAGCAGCTCTCATGCTGTGACCTGCATGATTGCCTCTCTTTTAATGGGTTTCTGATGCTGTAGGAAAGCAGGATTCAGTTCACCCTCCATATGTCACAGTCTTAGCAACAACATAATATTGCTGGAATAGTGCCAGTGTTTGCATCAGAAAATAAAGGGAATGTGGAAGACAGACCTAACCCGTGTTAAACTTACTTAAACTGTATACGAATTAAGAAACACTCAAACTATAATTTAAAACAATGACTTTGAATCATTCTGCATTAATTATGGTTATAGTTTATTATTAGAGAGAGCGATCATTTGTGATTATGATCGACTTCACTTCTTTATTTCACTTAATGCTGCCATTGATTACTCAATCCAGATATTATAGCACTATTTAATATTTCATATTAATCCCCCTAAGATGAGGGGTTGTGTCCTATCCATGCATATTAAAATGATAACTTTGGCACAGGTTCAGTTGTAACTAATGATTGTTGCATTGACAGATCTCAAACAAGCATTAAGTAACAAGTTTCTTAATTAACTGCATTCTCAGATTTCACTTTCATTTTTACTGGCTACATCTGTGGAATGACAGCTCAGAGTGAAATCCCAGTCACACAACAAACAAGCTGCTGGTAAACCAGCCAACGTTTATACAGAGTAAGAAGATTTGACAGAAACAGTGAGGAGTAGTGAAACTGTCTCTCATGTTTAAATAAAAGAAAATTAATCTGTTCAAATAAAACTTAATGCATCATGCACATGGAATTACGACATTCCCCACAGAGGTATCGGTTATGTCATGAAGTAAGTCAGAACAAGACTGTACCGAAAGCAGCTCCAGCTGAGGGTCTCTTGGGTTATGAAGGTCAGCATGCGACTGAACCTGAGGGTGTTCAGTAACAAGCAAATCACAGTCAGGACACTGTTAACATGGAGAGGGACCGCTGAGCCAATGGCACACACTGACCTAAATCATGGTAAATACACTCACCATGGATACTATACTGGGATATCCCAGGGTGGGGCACAACACTTCAACACAATACAAAGACAAAAGAAAAGAGTGCGGATGATGCACTGAGAGTTGCAAGTGTTGGCAACAAAACCATATTAGGCCATACTATTTCAGAATTTGACATGCCACCACATCTATAGAGATTACATTTTCAAAAGAATATGCTTTTGTAATTTACTGTTTGATCTTTGATAATAATGACAAACAACTAAATTTAAGTTAAATCTGAGTTATGACTCAGAACGTTTATTCGATCTGGAGCTGTCAAACATCTTAATTCAAACAAGCATAATTCCTGCCTTTCTGGATGACACTGTCCTGTACACTTCTTTTTTCTGAGCTCAGTGAAGAACAAACTCAAATAAACATTTCTACATGTGAAACAAGAAGCTAACAAACACATGATTACGATAGTACATGTATGTGGTTCGTGTGTGATTTTCATGCAATTTGGGCTATTTTCATGTCATTCGATTAGCTAAATATAAAAATGGACATAACATATTTGAACATCCTTATATGACTAAAGCACATATTAGATCTAATCCCATACGAATGCGAATGTCTGTGATTGCTGATGTTGTATTATCCAAATGCTTCTCCTCATGTGTTTTTGACCTACCGTTTGCGCACCAATCTTCGGCATGCTTTAATTTTGTTTTATGGATGGTATCCAGAAACTCTGCTGGATACCAGTGGCTCAGTGGTTCATGTAGATTATCTACAAACCGAAAGGTTGGTGGTTCGATCCTAGGTTCCACCTGATCAAGTGTCGAGGTGTCCATGACACCTAACCCCAGCTGCTCCCGACGAGCTGGGTGGCGCCTTGCATGACTGACACCGCCGTCGGTGTATGAATGAGTGAGTGAATGGGTGAATGTGAGGCAAATATGTAAAGCGCTTTGGTGTCCATTGCGTCTGTGAAAGCGCTATATAAATGCAGTCCATTTACCATTTTACCATTTATCCGATGAGAAAATAACATACAATTAATAAATAGAACCAAATCTGCGAAACTGCGAAGAGCCAATAGAGCCAAATCTGCGAAATAGCAAAGACTGCCCTTTTTAAAGGGTACCTATTATGGCATTTAAAATGTTCCTAATAATGTTCTGGGAGTCCCCAACAACAGTTTTACATGCATGCAATGACAAAAAACACTTTTGTTGTCTTATAATATGCATTTATTTTTACCTGATTTGCTCACCGACTCCCTAATGATTTGTTTGAAGACTCATTTGTCCAAACCCCTCCTTTGCGTGACACTAATCG
Organism: Chrosomus eos; assembly: GCA_036326025.1. Lineage (NCBI taxonomy): Eukaryota > Metazoa > Chordata > Actinopteri > Cypriniformes > Leuciscidae > Chrosomus > Chrosomus eos. The sequence continues at coordinate 10,329,100 of CM070829.1, read as the reverse complement.
GCGGTGATTGGTCAGATGACCCAGTCAGTTATATTTTGCGTTAGCCCAAAGCTTAAACATATTGATAAAGCACTGCAGTACTACAATACGCTTCACATAATTTCACATATTTCAAAAAACAAAAAAAATTACATTGGAGACCTAGAAGCTGCTGAGCGTAACTCTCACTCTCTCACACACACACACACACACACACACACACACACACCACACACACACACACACACACACACACACACACACACACACACACACATAAAAGCAACAATTATTAATAGTACTTACAGGTTGTGATTCGGAGGAGGAAGCTGATCCAAATAAACTTGGTATTGAACGTTCCTTCAGTATCAGGCGACCCGCGAATCCACACTTGAAAGCATTTGTGTTTGTGAAGCGATCGTCATTAAAATAACGCGAACACAGCTCAAGGTGGCTATACTTGTGTTATATAGTTGTAAATATAAACTCTAGCCACTGAGTCTTCACATGCTTGTCCCTGGGCAGTGAAAAAAAAAGTTTGCTTTTGATTCGCACTTCAGAACAGAGTCTCGTCGACATGTTGTTGTCAGGTTTCTCTGTCTACTCGGTGCGCGCACTGAGTGGGCGTGTCGAATTCAAATAACTTGTACAAGTGACGTACGAAAGTGCATCGTTCGTCTATCGATTCATATCAGCGACTCAGAGTCGACTCTTACTTTTGAGAGACAATAACTTTGTATACGGTGAACTTTCATATTTAAAACTTTGCAGGATGTTTTTGTTCACTTAGATCTATGTTACACACTACATGAAAGGTAATTTTCAAAATTCCATGATAGGTACCCTTTAATATCAGTGCCAGGTAAGAGTACTTGTCTATATTTCTCAGCTCACTTATTTAGTATAAAAACAGCCACTGCTATAAACTCGTGAAGTTTAATTACATGGGTTTTTCTATAATACATTAAAATCATATAATAAATTAAAAGACATAAGTGACACACGCACAACACATGCCATTTTGTAACGCCACGTCGTTAAAACACACACTCCCACTTCTGTAATAAACACAGAGATGTTAGTCCAGTCCGAATCAGTACATTAAATTACCGACGTCGAGTGATAAGAATAGTAACTCAAACTGTGTTTAGAAAACTAGTCCCGTCTGAATAGGGCTATAGTTTTGGAGATATGATCCTCAGATTTAAAATGAAGCATAAGCAGACTTGTGGCGTCAATATAATTGTGGTTATAAGTTGTTATACCACATCCACACATAATATTTGTATCCATTGAAATTTTTTTTTATTTTTTATTTTAGTTTTCATGTTTGAGCTTATTCTGAGTTTTATTCTAGCTTATTCTAATTCTGAGTCTTGAACTGTAAAATCTCAAGTGTTGGCTTTCTAAATATATGTTGATTATGTGTCTATCTAGTATGACTTATGAGCAGCAACTTTTTATTTATTTTGGGATGTCATTTATGTCCCACTTGCCAAAATGGGGGGTGTGCACTAAGGGGTTAATCACCTACAATTAAGCTAACACAGAATGGTTGGGACACAGTTGCATAAAAGTGTAAACAAAGACAATCATTATCCATCCATCCATCCATCCATCTTCTTCCGCTTATCCGGGACTGGATCGCGTGGGCAGCAGTCTAAGCAGAGACGCCCAGACTTTCCTCTCCCTCGTCACTTCCTCCAGCTCTTCCGGGGGAATACCGAGGCCTTCCCAGGCCAGCCAGGAGGCATAATGCCTCCAGCGTGTCCTAGGTCTTCCTCTGGGTCTCCTCCCGGTGGGACGTGGTCTGATGAGGCCAACATGACAACAACATCATCCGCAAAAAGCAGAGCAGAATCATGTGGTCCCCAAACAGGACACTCTCTGGCCCCTGGCTGCGCATAGAAATTCTGTCCATAAAAATTATGACCAGAACCGGTAATAAAGGGCAGCCTTGCCGGAGGCATGCATCGCGAACAAGTCTGACTTACTGCCGGCAATGCGAACCAAGCTCCCGGACCTCATACTCCCAGAGCACCCTCCACAGGACGCCCCGAGGGACACAGTCGAATGTCTTCTCCAAATCCACAAAGCACAAGTGGATTGGTTGGGCAAACTCCCTTGAACCCTCCAACACCCTGGAGAGGGTATAGAGCTGTTCCAGTGTTCCACAGCCGGAACGGAAACCACACTGTTCCTCCTGAAGCCGAGGTTCCACTATCAGCTGAATTCTCCTCTCCAGTACCCTGGCATAGACTTTCCCGGGGAGGCTGAGGAGTGTGATCCCCCTGTAGTTCGAACACACCCTCCGGTCCCCCTTCTTGAAAAGAGGGACCACCACCCCGGTCTTCCAGTCCAGAGATACTGTCGCCGAATGCCACGTGATGCTGCAGAGGCATGCCAGCCAAGACATCCCCACAACATCCAGAGACTTGAGGTACTCAGGGCGGATCTCATCGACTCCCGGAGTCTTTCCACGAGGAGCTTTTTAACTACTTCTGTGATTTCAGCTTGGGTGATGGACGAGTCAACCTCCAACCCTTGGCCTCTGCTTCCTCAATGGAAGATGTGTCGGCGGGATTGAGGAGCCCCTTGAAGTATTCCTTCTACCATCCGACGATATCCCAGTTGAGGTTAACAGCTACCCACCTCCACTGTAAACAGTTTTGGTAGGGCACTGCTTCCCTCTTCTAAGGCGCCAGACGGTTTGCCAGAATCTCTTCGAAGCCAACCGATAATCCTTCTCCATGGTCTCACCGAACTCCTCCATTTTTTGCCTCCACAACTACCTGGGCTGCAGTCCGCTTGGACTGCCGGTCCCCGTCAGCTGCCTCAGGAGTCCCACAAGCCAGCCAGGCCTGATAGGACTCCTTCTTCAGCTTGACTTTTGACTTTCAGCTTCCCTTACTTCTGGTGTCGACCACTGGGTTCGGGGATTGACGCCTCGATAAGCACCGGAGACCTTATGGCCAAAGCTCCGAGCGGCCGTGTCGACAATGGAGGTGGAGAACATGGTCCACTCTGACTCAATATCTCCAGACTCCCTCGGGACCAGGTCGAAGCTCCGCCGGAGGTTGGAGTTAAAGATATCTCTGACAGGGGACTCGGCCAAACGTTCCAAACAGACCCTCACAGTCTTACGATTCCTCTTGCAGATGGTGAGTGCATGGGAGGGCGGCCCCACGTCACTCTTTCGGGCTGAGCCTGGCCGGGCAGCATTGGAGGGGCCCCAGCTGCGCCATGCCGGGCGACGTCTTGGTCCTTGATTTCTCTTTCTTCATAAGGGGTTTTGAACCTCTCTTAGTCTGACCCGTCACCTAGGAACTGTTTGCCTTGGAAGACCCTACCAGGAGCAAATATTGAATAATTATACTGATTGACTGATATACCGACTGAAATAAAGGGGTTTGTTAAAATTACTCTAGCTACACCTTATGTAGTTCGACATGGATTCTTCTCGCAGCTGTTGGGTATAGTACAGTAAACACAGCTATGTATTGTGAGACATCTGATCAGGGTTACTGAGTTATTTTAGAGTATTAACAGGTGCTCTTGCGTAGAGCACACACACACACATACACACACACACAGACACAGAAAGACACACACACACACACACACACACACACACACACACACACACACACACACACAGATAATAAAACGAAGTAAAAGAAGCATCATTCTCCTTTACTGTTGGTCTGGGCTTTGCCAATAGAAAAAATAAAACCATTCTGTTTAGTTCATTGAAGAGGTCAGCTATTCATCATGGTAGAGTTCAAATGAAAGGTGCAAAACTGTATTAAAGAGGAAAGGCTCTGAGGGAGAATGGTAAGTAAAAAGAGATTAGAGAAAGAATGGGGGCTGGTTATTTAAAAGGGAAAATGCTCTTAAAATGGCACATTTAGGATCAAAATGAAAGGAAATTGAATTTTTTAATCAAGGTCTATCCCACACAAAAGATATTCCAAGAATGCATCTCACAGGTGACGTTCATTAACACTCACGCCACCGGCCTTGCGGCGTTCTCTCACGTCCCTCGGCCTCGTTCTGCTCGCCACAACTACTGTTTCTGTATTCTCAATAAAAGGCAAATTATTTTTTTTTTGTTGATTTATTTGAAACTTAATAGATATCATGTAAAAATTTCTAGTATTGAATCGAATCAAATCGTATCGCAGGAAATTCTGAAGAATCGAAAATAATCTAATCGTTGGCTTAAGAAATCGGTATTGTATCGAACCGTCATTAAGACTCCGATTTACACTACTCCTGAATCTACTACACTACTACTTTGAATCCTATTCTCTACAGTAGCAAAAAGAGGGGAAAAGGGAAAGCACTGCGTTCATAATTTTCGTGAATGTATGAGAAGCGCGACACCTTCAAAAAACACAAATCTCACGAAGCGCCTGTGATGAGGGGCTATCTGAAGGTGAAAGTTTATGCGTCTTTCAGGTCCACCACTGTAAACCAATTCCCGGGTTGAATTTTCGCGAGGACCGTTTTTATCGTGATCATTTTGAGCGCGCGCTTATGCCATTCGCGTTATCACGTCACTGTGTACCAATTGAAGATACTATTTACCGCTATTGAGGTATTGCGTCATGTTTAATCTATTAACCCTCTGGGGTCGAAAACCGCGTGCCCGCGTTTTGCTGGATTTTTTCCTTATCAGTGCAAAAGAGAATCAAATTACTCTGTTAATTTTGATCTTAAATATAAGTGTTGTACATCATTAGATCCTGTTAAGTTTCTATTTTTTTTGTGGATACTCACAATAAAAACAAAGTGTTGTGCTTTTCGTCAAACAAAGAAAAATAAACATGATGCGCGTTTTCCCTTCTCTCTGTCTTTGAGGTCCGTTCTGAAACGCGTCCGAAACATTCACTTTAACTCTGTCAATACTTGTCACAGAGATACGAGAGATGTCTCTTTATGAAGCTGAGATTCTCTTCTTTCAAATGAAGTATTTTTTTTTTTTTTTTTTTATATTTCCAGTTTATGTAATCCGTTTGAAACCAAGGAGAGTTACAGTTTTTTCGCTCTCCCTTCATAATATATAATTAGGTGAGCCCGCCACACCCCCAGCGCTTTTGACATGGTAAATAGGCGATATGCATCGCACACGCGGCACGCCCCCGATCACTGCATAACAACATGAAGATTCTTCATCAGAGATTCACTGATAGTTCATCGCGTTTTAGGGATGGAAGCACGCTAACGTTACTCCTTCAGAAGTTCAGAGGATTATGGACAGCTGGGAATAATTAACCTTTTCCTCAGTGGAATTTGAAACTCAGACGAGCGGTTGCATTTTGAAGAACGGATTGACCCCGAGGATACAAGTTCGGAGTAAGTTTAGTGTTTTATAATTCCTTTTCTGATCATAGAGCTCAAATGCATTTTCAGACTATAGTAAATATTAACTCACAACGTTCGTGTAGGCCTATACGCTCGTGTAAACTTTTTAAATAACTGCTTAGTTTGTAATGATTTAGTGAAATATATTGATCTGCAAGTTTTGTTTGAGTTCTCCTGTGGTCTAGTGGTTAGATCAATTGCCAAGCGTGTTAGAGGTTACAGGTTCGAATCCACCACTAGCATATTTTTTTTCTCTCATCAAAACCGAATATGTTCATCAGTGGTTACAGTCTATATCAAACACACACGTATATAGGACACACGTTTGTGTGCATTTTATTTTGTGATTTCACCGGAATGAATAGTGTCCGCAATGGCAATAGATTGAAAAGCACGTTCTGTGCGCGCGCCGCCACAAGAGACTCACTGTATCCATGACACTGATAGCAGGACCAGAGCGCTCAGCTTGAGTTCAAAAACAAAACATTTTAGCTCTAGATCTCTTATTTAAGAGCGGACTAAATGAATGATCTACTAGTTAACTAGAGATGTTTTATTTGTATTAGGTACAGCCGTTCATTGAGTGTATCAGTAAATGCGTGCGGTCGATGAGCCATAAACAGATACTCGCGGTTACGCAGTCTACCAATCAATAGATGTTTCTCTGTCCATCAACAGATACATTGTGCATCTATAATCATAATAGTCCATCAGTTTACTTTGGATAATGTGCTAACAGTTTTTTGCTTTTGTTTTGTTGTGTTTACATCGTCACCATCAGCCTTCAGAAATCATTCTGATATAATTTTTTTTTTAAAATCAATGTTGTAAACAGTTATGCTGCTTAATTTTTTTTAACCTGTAATAGTTTTTTTAGGATTCTTTGAATGCACTTTTTTTATTTATATAAGCACTATATAAGCAATATTTTATATATTTTTTTTATATAAAAAAAAACAAGTTTGGTCTTTTTATGTTTTTTTTTTTAAAGGAAGTGTTAAGTGATATGAATGACTTTAAGTCTTTATGTTCTTAGGAAAGATTTCTATTTTGAATAAATGCTGTTCTTTTTAACTTTTTATACATCGAATCATTCTTAGTTCAGGCTGCCTCACAGCACCTTGATGGGGCATTAGCACATTGGGGGAGTGTCTTTAGTCTCCCCAGGTGTAAATCACATTAATATTCATGGGCATTAACACTCCCACGCATACAGCAGTAATGACCCAAAAACTGATGTAAGAAATTCAAATCGTTATATTGATCTTTCTGAAAGAGTGGTCAGAATGATTTTCACTTCATTTTGAAGTAAAAGTTCTAGCCTACAAGAATAGTAACTCAACAGTATTGTTTTCAACTATTCAGTATGTGTTAAATGGCCTTATTGCGGTGACATTTTTTTTCCCAAAACGTACTAACCACGCATATTATTTTTTTTCTATAAAATGCAAACATGTACATCCATTTTGCTCACATATTATTGTAGCAGAGTTTGTGCTGAATACAGCAAATTTATTTGTTGGCAAATGGTATGTTTTAAGTAGCTGAAATAAGCACAAATGTCAGGGCATACCAAAACACAGAAAGAGCCCGAAAACAGCTCAGACCCCAGAGGGTTAATAATGCCATCAGAATGCAACCAAAGCACAGGATAGCAGATGGCTATAAGTAATTGTAAATCATTCAAAATAAATGCCATGACAATATTTTATACAGGTGTTCCTACTATAATGATTTTGTAAGTGATGATCAGTAAACCAAATATTGATAATGTGGAAGTTACTGCCTTTTGCCTTGGCATGACTTCTCACGTTTTGCAGACAGTAACAGTAACTTCAAAATAGGGCTCAAAATGAAGTTTGAGCTCAAGATTTTTTTTATGTAGATAATTTTCATTACTAAAACATATAATTTACAGATTTCCAGTGTCCTACCTATAATTAATTTGGCTAGACAACTTAAAATCTTTAATGTCATTTTTCTCAGTTCCACACTCTAGCGAGTTAAGGTCTTTTGCCTTTGTAGTATGGAAGAGAGTAATTTTACACAAGTGGAGGGACATATTGCACAGCTCTACCATTATAGTATCTGTGAAATGGCTTTCATTTTTCATTTCAACCAAAAAGCCATGGTTGCAATTAGATTAAAATTATTGAAAGATTTAATTATATTTAAATTAATTCTTGCAAAAAGAAAAAAATAGATAAATTAGCTGAAAAAAATCCTTTGTTTTACACAATTAAATAGATAAAAATTTCTTGAGGTGCCACAATATATGTTCATGGTAGAATGTCATACTCAGTGAATCCAAGGTCACTTCAAGGGCACAATGTTTCACTCTTCTCAATGGATAATGGGTCTTTGTCTTATAAGTATTCGAAAAAACTCAAGTAACAATATAATCATTGTGGGCTTAAGGTGACTGAAGACATTCTTTCTCATTTCTGTATAATAATATTTTATGATAGAACTGAGGTCACCTATCACTTTCTGTTTCTCCTTTCGACTTATGAGTATGTGTTTCACTCAGAGGAATGGGCCTCTCTTTAATAGTAGGGTCCATTTGGTCGGAAAAAGCATTATAGGTATTTATTGCTCCTGAAGGGCTTTTGTAGCACAAGGCTAAGGATTATGGCCCAGCGTACTCAGAGGCAACAATCTATGACCTCTCAGAGGATCTGTTACAGAATATTTCTGAATACATAGTAAACAAACTGCTGTAGGCTATTTGTGGATATATTTCACTGTCAGAAGAGCAAGTACAGATGTTACACAGCATCATTCATATAATATACCAAGAGTAAACAAGTATTTTCCTGTTATACAATCCTGAATCAATATGATAATAAGAAAATATGGGTTGAGAAGAAAATGCTGACAAAATGAAAAGAGAAAAAATATTGCTAAGATTATACAGACACACACAAATACCATAGACTATATTATTATTTTTGAAGTATTGTTTGTCTTAACATCAGCACATTTTCTAAAATTGGTTTTATAAACAATCAGTCTTTAAAAAAGTGCAAAGTAAACATAAACTGCCTTAAGATTTGTGGCATTATAGTGCAGATCCATGTTGTCACCATATTCTTTCCTGAATAAATCCAATAAATCATTCAACGTCTATTGCTGCTGATTTGCTATGATTACCATTTAGACGAAAAAAGCAGAGGTGTGTAATTTATGTGGCTTACTTTGTATAGTTAGTATGAGAGAAAGCATTTTGCCATCTAGTTACATACTTTAATCTTGCCTAAATTAAACTGTTAAGTTTACTGTGTTTTTGTTCTTGTTATTGTTTTAAACAGATTCAATGTATTTTTAAAATATTTTTTATAATGGCTGATTTAGATGTAGAACACACCAGAAATAATCAAACATTCAAATAAACATACTTCACAGCTACACAAAGAAGTAAAATCAATGTGTAAATACAGGCCCTGTCTTTATGAATGTATTTCTGCTGCTCTAATGATGAGGCCATTTCACAGATCAATCCAAGACAAGGCAGCAGATGATCAATAACATTGCAATAATAAAGTAGATATTTATGAGGAAAAAATGAGATAGGAGGAACAATTGACCTTCGCGGCCCTCCCCAAAATGCCATTGTCAATGCTTTGCGTTCTCTTACAAATGTGTTGCGTTCCCCCGAGAAACTTTACCTTTGCTTGCTAAATGCTTGCAAAGTTTCTCTGGGAAATGCATTTGCTTGCAAACCTTTTCTTTGCAAGTGAACGCAAATGTTACGAAAACACTGAAACAAAGCTGTCACTAGGGCAGTACCCTTTCAAAAGGAGCACCTTTTGCACTCTTACATATTGGTACTAAAAGTATACATATTAGTGTACCTAAATGGTATAGACCCCTTTTAAAGAATACCATCCCAGTGACAGCTTTTGTACCATTTTTTTTCTGAGTGCTTCATCTCATATTTATATCAAAGCCAGAGTTTTGTGGCTTTTAGTTCAAAAATGAAAACTCTTATTCACTCATTTACCCAAGACTTTATTCTGTGGAACCAAAAGAAGGTATTTTGAAAAATGTTTTTTTTTTTCTTTCATGAAATAAAAGTCAATAGGGTCCAAAGTTTAGTTCCTAACATTTTTAAAAACAAACTGTTTTTGTTCAGCAGAAGAAAGAATGATAGTCTTACAGGTTTGAAATGATAAAGAGTGAGTAAATTACAGAATAACCAATTTTGAGTATATCTCTAACTGAAGCTTTTTTGGCTAGAGAAGAAGAGAAAAAAAAAGAATGAGACAATCCCTTCAATATCCTGAATCCAACTTCCCAGTATAAAAAATATCAGCATGTATAAAAACCTATACTCATCAAGCAATTTCATGGGGTTCTGAGAGCAAGACAATAAAAAATGTATTCCAAAACTTAGGTCTTATAATGCAATGACCCTATACCTATTCCAAAAGACACCCCCCAACTCAAAAAATCAACCCATGACAGTCCACACAACAGTCAGCACCAAAAATAATTTCAGAAGTGACAGGCATCTCAAAATCCATTTGAGGAGATAAGAAAGAAATTCCATCACATTCCAGATAGTGGAAATGTGTGCATGTGAGAAAGAGTGATAAAATATTTATGTCTCCGCTCAGTGGTGGTGTGGCGTTCTACATGGCTGACTTTAATTACAGATAGAAGATAATCCAGCTATAGTAACTGGAAAAAACACATGGAACGGGAAACTAACAGGCACAGCCACACACAAGCACACAGCAGAATAGAAAGATGATTGATGATGTGTCATAGAACAGTAATGGACGTACAAGAGAAGAAGTCCTACGGTGGCCCTTTGGGCAACAAAGCAACAAGGAATAAAATCATTCAGCTCATTCACCCATGCAGGAGTCAACATTAATGTGCATCTCTGTGTGTGTTCCTGATTTAGGCTAATTGATGAAAAATAGATGGACTTATTCTTTTTAAAAATATTTCATAATGAGCCCTTGAGCTATACCGTGGCCCAGAAATTCTAATTAATAAAGATTCCCTCTCTCTCTCTCTCCCTCTCACTCTCTGTTACTATCTCTGTGATTCGTTTTTCTACTCTACCAATACCATTTTCAATTTAATTAAAAGACAGAGATAAAAATGGCTTAATCTGAAATAGAAAAAGCTCAGTAATGAAGGTGAACACTATTTTACACACACATACACAGGCAAAGTGATACAACATTTGAATTTGACCTCTAACCCCTTACTTTGATACAAAATTGATCTACTGATATCCATTGGGTTTAGAATTTGATGAGAATTAGAGAAAGGTACACATTCACACAGTGCCGCCAACGTTTCCATTATGAATAAGCACAGATGTGTGATTTTGTTAAAAGCTTAAATGATGGTATCAAACGGTGATACTTGCAGCTCTCAGATCATTTCTGAAGAAAGTAGAAATAATTACAATATAATGCAAGGATAAACAGAACAAAGCTAATGACAGTTTACACTGGACTGGGTTAAAAAATAAATTCTGATGGACACACACATACATTCTCTTCAAGATGAAGCACACCTTTATGAAAAGATGAGATGATCTGTAGTGCAAGTATTTTGAAAACTGGGTTGAGATAAACTGCTGGATGGGACAGCTCAAATCACAACAACGGGACAGTAAACAAACACACATCAAGGGAAAATCGAACAGAAAATTTAAGAGTCACCATTGAGCCTGACCAAATAATGATGCAAAAACAAGAAAAACCTGATGTGTTTTTCAAATATTTGTAATATTTGAATATCTGATATTTGAATATCTGATATTTGTAAACAGTCACCACTACTGTCATTTTGCACATGAAGGATGCCATAATGTCATAATTACCAGTCGTTGCAGAGGCATAACCATGCATGTTTCTCAGCTTGAAGGCATGTGAAGTTGTCACTGTAGAAGCAGAGCTATATTTTGGTTTGAATAATGAATCCCTGTGGGCTCACACACACACACAAAAAAGAGAAACTGCAGCTCTACTAGAGTTCAGCTTGAGACTCTGCCCAAACGGTCAAATACCCCAAAGACATGCACACATATAACCATATATTTAAGGAATAAACAGCTAAAGAAATACATATTCAAACCAGCATATACAGCGTCAACAACAACAAAAATAAAGTTATGTCACTATTTACTCACCCTCATGTTATTCCAAACCCATAAACTGTTTTATTTTATTTTTTTATTATTATTTTTATGTGGAGCATAATAGATGGAAAATATTCAGAAATATACAATCAAATATCCATAAAATGACTGTTCACAGTGACTACATCTAGGGTTGCTCGATTATGGCAAAAATCCTAATCATGATTTTGGACAATATTGAAATCACAATTATTTAACATGATTATTGGTGGGTGAAATGTTCAAAGTCTTATTTCATGATATGAGTAATTTTAAATTCTCAGTTTAATTTATGAAATTCACAATTATCGATATGCTGCAGCAAAAACTAATACTAGGTTAATTAATGCAAGTAAAAGGCCTCAGAACAGTTACAGAAGAGAAGTAAACAGTCAGCAATAAAATAAGAACAAAGAAACTAATTAAAAACAAAACCGACAAAAAATACAACAGAACAAAAGTACAAATTAAATAAACAGTTTAAGTTAATGAAGATGTACTAACAGTGGTATTCAGATAAGTAAGAGCCAACAACAAAACTACAAAAGTTATTAATTTAAGAGTAATCTTGTTTTCATAAATGTTAGAAGCCAAAATCATACGATTAATCGCACAGCCCTAACTACTTCTGTTAAATCCCAAATCATGCAGCCCTACGTTTCTCCTGATATCAGCATGTTCACAGTTTTTTTTTTTTTTTTTTTTTTTTTACAGGGACCAGATGCCACTGATGAGACCTGCTGAACCTCCTTAGACCCTTAGACTTAAACATTCACTCGAGTCTCTGTACATGAACATGGTGAAATGAAAAAGCAAAAACCTTGGAAATGACAGGTATGGTGAACAGGAACTGTTTTAGGAATGGCACAAAGGTGTGTGACTGTTCAAGTCTCTGTCTTTAGATTAGTGTGTTCAATAATGTGCCTTTTTTTCCTTCGTTGTGCATCTTTGGATTATCTTGTGTTGTAAATAAATCCAAACAATCAAAAAGCCATTCTTTTAATCTTAACACTTTCTTTGTTCTAGTTCAGATTCAGTTTTCAAAAGTCATGTGAACAAATAATCAGTATGGGTTCTATTACCCTATTTCAGTGACTTTTTTTTTCACAAACCACGCATAAACGTCAATTTTCTCAAAACTACAAAGTTTTACACACATGCTGCTCACATATTATTGTAGCAGTGTTTGTGCTGAATACAGCATAATCAGACTTAAGCCATGAAAATTTTACAAATAACAGAAGTAAGCAAAAAAAGTCAGAGCATGTCAGAACACCCCCCCACCCCCTCCCAAAAAATTTGATTATCTATTTGCAGAGGAATGGAAATATGGACCAATTTTATGGTGCATTTTTTGTCATTTTTATGAACTATCAGAAATGAACTGCATAAAGATTCTTAAAATTTTTCCCTGAGATTAGACCAACATGTGGAGGACAGAAGTTTCATATTTAGGTGAAGTACCCTTTTAAAAGCCATAAAGGGTGGTGTATGTGTGTTACGATTCACAAATACTGTCTTAATATAATGATTGTGATGTGTGTGATGTGCATTTTCCAGCAGTTTCAGACAATATATTGTGGTCATGAAAAGCACACACACAAACACAAAGACTACAGCAGTGTTTGTCTATAATAAGAGCCAGCAGACAGCTTGTTCACTCTGTTCAGTGTGGCATATCGATCTGATTCTCCACTGTGATAAACCAAACACGTGTCCCTGTGGAGCTCAGTGCCATTGTTCAAGAATGAACAAAAATGCGCGTGCACACACACACACACACACACACACACACACACACACACACACACACACACACACACACACACACACACACACACCACACACACACACACACACACACACACACACACACACACACACATGTAACCCGTCTTGTCTTTCTGCGTTGTGTTCTGGGTTGTTCCCAAGTAGACTCAGAGGCACGGCCAGTCACAATGCAGTTTATTATCTGCGGTCATAAACAATATGACAATGAGTGTTGCGTGACATCAGGTTAGCATCTCAGTCAAATCCAGCATTGCTCTGACTGAGGTCAAACGTGCGCGGCGCAAGTCCCCGCTCTGATGACGTCACACACACACACTGCACTAACCCGACGCGCAGGCAGAATGAACCCAAATGAAACTCCCAGTAATACAAAAATAAATATTTTTATGGTGGAATTCATAAGTATACAAACAAACCTGCTACATTCACCCCCCTGAATTCCACCAAAATATCACCACCCCTGAATTCCATAATAACACCAAAGATGCATTAATGTAAACACACTCGTACCCAGACCAAATAACAATGAGATCTAATCCCAAAGTTCAGTAAAAACTATCCGTAAAACAGATCAAGAGAAAAAAAGAAGGTTGATCAGGCCCTCATCCTCTCAGGAACATAAAGGTGCAGCCTACACCCCTAAACATCTGGTCCCCTGGCTTGAAAAACTCCACAGTACGGTTTCACATTCAAGGATGGAGAAAAAACAAACAAACAAAAACTTAACGATGTGCACTCTAAATCAAACTTTCTGAGGCAAAGAGAGGCCCCATATAATAGGTCTCTGAACCATACTCTCAATAAGCCTATTGACAGTCCTAACCACACCTCCCAGTTCTAGTTACAACCCTGCCTTGAACTCTGTTATTAACTACAGCAGTTTGAGTCACAGTAGAGTCAGCATGTGAGCGGGCTTGAGTGGGGGTAGAGTCAGTCGGACTCGTATCAACGTCAGCAGGTTCATTTGACTGAACAGGGTCTGGGTCAGGCAGAGTCGCTTCAGGTGGACTGGCCATGACTTCATGAGTGTGAGACTCATCCTCAAGTTCTGGAATAGAAGCTTCTTCGGCTGCTGAAGCCTCAGCAGCTCGATCTGGGTCTGACAGAACCCATGAGGACGTCCGTGCCAAGGAAGACTCTCGCTCCAGATTGCTCAGGTTATCCGCATCTCCACAGACACTTGAGTCTCCAAATTCCAACGAGCTGACCAAAGACTGATTCTCCAAGGTGTCTTGGATAGGAAGGAAGCTCACGTCAAGCAAAAGGTTCCTGTGCACAACCTTGCTCTGGCCAGAGGCATCGCTGATCCTGTAAATGTGAGTCTTGGGGTTCCGCTCCACTACCGTAAACACTGCAGGTTCCCACTTGTCGGCTAACTTCTTTTTTCCTTTTTCCCTCTTGTTCGCGAGCAGCACTCGGGCTCCAACATGTAAGGAAACCCCTCTGACCTTTTTATTGTACTGATTGGCCTGCTGTTCCTGCTCTTTAGTGGCATGCTGCTGGGCGATGTTGGCTGCCTCAGACAGGTAAGATAGCAGGGTCCTTGAGTAGGTGCTGAAGTCTGTCACAGTGAGGTCATGCAGAACAGACTGAAAGACAACATCAACTGGGAGCCTTGGAACGCGGCCAAACATCAAGTGGAAGGGTGCATAACCGGTTGTTTCGTGAGCAGTCGCGTTGTATGCAAATGTCAGTGTATGGATCTGCTGTGGCCATTCTCGCTTGGCTCTCAGAGGAAGACTCCTTATCATGTTTCCCAGTGTGCGGTTTAAAGCGCTCTGTGCCCCCGTTGCCCATTGGGTGATATGCCGTTGTATGAGACTTTGCCACCCCCGACAGCTGCAGCAACTCAGACACCAGCTCGCTCTCAAAACTAGGGCCCTGGTCAGAGTGGATGCGCTCAGGGAACCCGTAGACACAAAAGACACAATCCCATAACTTTTTGGCCACTTGCTTGGCAGTCTGGTTCCTGCAAGGAAAGGCAAAAGCCATTTTCGTAAAGTGGTCAGTCGCCACCAGCACATCAACAGAGTTCTTGTTCTTATCCTCTGCTGACCAAAAATCAATGCAGACCAGTTCCATGGCAGTGGAAGTTTTAATACTTTCCAAGGGGGCGCGTGCTGAGGGCTCCGGAGATTTTGCAAGTACACACCTCTCACAGCATCGCACATGCTCTCTCGTGTCTCTCTCCATACTGGGCCAGAAGAAACGCTGTCTCGCCAGATGGAGCGTCCTCGCCTGTCCTTGATGTCCTGCCAAGTCATGAACTCCCTTCAAGGCCTCATCCCTCAAACTGGCTGGCAGTAGCAACTGGAATCTTCTCATCCTACTCACAGGGTCCTTCGTCTCTCGGTACAAGACACCATTCCGAATGACTAGCCTCTCCCAGTGTTTCAGTAGGTCATAGACAAAGTCGGGAGTCGCGTCAGTGGAGTTATGTCGTAGAGTAACCCGCACTACATCTCTAGCCTTTCCCCTTAGCTTAGCTAATATCTCCTGTAGCTGCTGGTGTACTGGAACATTACTCTTACGAAAATATGCCCCCACCATTTCCACCCACTCCCGGACAGAACACTTATCACTGCTATCGCCCCTATAAATAGGTGGCTCCTTAGCATCAGATTGCATTACTAGCCTAACACCGGACAAATTAAACTCCGTTGGTTGCTGTTCAGGCTGTGAACCCCCCTTTTTTTCAGATGTGTCGTTTGCTGTTACAGCACTATTACGTTGTAGCTGGTCTGCAATAGACTGGCCAATTTGGCTGGCTAACTCTGTAATAAGGGCTCTTACATCATCACTAGAGGCTGATGTGGTACGCTGCTCACTTGGGGAAGGACTGCGGGGAAACTGGACACGACTGGAACACGCCCTGGGTGTTCTCAACCCTCCCACATCAGGCGACTGAACCTCGTCCTTGAATAACCTCCCCCTCCCAAACCCCACAGTATCATACACATCTCGACCAACAACCCCCGTACCCACTGGTGTATTTACTGAGTCCATTGTGCAATACTTGGGTGAAACAATACAGTCCCCACGGCGATCGAAGTGGCGTCGATACTCGAAGAATCCAGAAGGTCACGGCACCAATGTAACCCGTCTTGTCTTTCTGCGTTGTGTTCTGGGTTGTTCCCAAGTAGACTCAGAGGCACGGCCAGTCACAATGCAGTTTATTATCTGCGGTCATAAACAATATGACAATGAGTGTTGCGTGACATCAGGTTAGCATCTCAGTCAAATCCAGCATTGCTCTGACTGAGGTCAAACGTGCGCGGCGCAAGTCCCCGCTCTGATGACGTCACACACACACACTGCACTAACCCGACGCGCAGGCAGAATGAACCCAAAATGAAACTCCCAGTAATACAAAAATAAATATTTTTATGGTGGAATTCATAAGTATACAAACAAACCTGCTACACACACACACACACACACACACACACACGAAAAAGCAATATTTGTAGTTCTATTGTTCTTTTAAAGAGGAACCAAGATACGTGTTCTTGACACCATGAATGATTTTAACTGTTTGTCTGCAGTCCATCCTTTCAGAGTGCCACCCAGAGATTTAAACGTTGTCCAGTACAAAAGACAGCACATATTCTCATCAATCCTCAGCAGGATTGTCTGCACTTGCAGTGATTGTTCATGTCTAAAGTATGCACACGACAGCTTTTGCTGTCATGACCTCACCAATCCATCTCCTTTAGTCTGACAGCTCACTCATGGACAGTCTCCATGAAGACGTCTAAACGAAGCACTGTTAGGAGATGGCTAAATTAAACACACTACGGGAAATCTGACAGCAGGTTATTTGATCAATACAACATTCCATCAGATGATTCCTTGGCCCAATGTGATCAGCATCTCCGTCAACTCAAAAAATAGGCTACACATTTAGTAAAAAAAATTGTGTATGTTGCCATTAATCTTCATTTATTAAGAAATTATTGGTCTCCTGCTGATTCTGTCATTTATGCCACAGCTTATTGGGCAATGATTTAGAAACGGTAACTAATAATGATTTAAGCCATGCAAAAAATTACAGATCTTTTCTCCTAATTAATGCATCAACATGCAGTGAAGCTGAACATTTAGGGGCTGCACTATTAGTAAACAGCTATTTTAAATTGTAATATTTCCCAATAGAACTGTTTTTACTGTATTTTTGATCAAATAAATGCAGCCTTGGTGAGCATAGATGACTTCTTTCAAAAACATAAAAAAACTGGATACATGTTCTATATAGGTCTATATACAACTGTCTAAAAAGAGGTGTATCTGCCAGCAACAACCAATGTCATTTATCCACCTAAACTGATGTTATTCATGTTGGTGATTTTTTTCTTTGCGTTTTATTTGTTCTCACCCTAATCTTGTTTCCATCTTTATTTCCAAATCACAGTGAGGTTCTTATTTCAGTTTTGGCACCCTGTATTTGACTGTTATGATGTGGTGCATGAAAAATCCTCCCAAAGCTTCTAGTCAAGACTGGCGATCTCTCCCTCCAGATGAAAACATCAATTTCCGTGAAGTGATGGGAGATGTTACCAAATGCCAATTTCATTCTTCCTTGTCTCTGCAAATTGTGCTTTTCCTCTTAAATCTGATCCTCACTCTACCTGTGCTTCAGTAGACAGAAGCTATTGGTCGCCTTCCAGCTCTGAAATAGAGCCTTCAAAGAACAACACTAGAGTCTCACAGTTTAAAACTGTCTCAACTTTAAGCCCAGGCTATCTAGAAGGATTAAATAGATGGCTTCTGCAGCTGCTGCCACAGAGGAAGAGGATACATATAGGAGAGATAACAAGAAAGAGAATATCAAGAAAGGCAGAATTAACCTTGAAAAAACACACAGAAATAAAACCCAAGCAGCTAGGAAAGACAGCAGTAAAACTACTGTATTTAAATATAATACAGAGACAAAAAACACATGGACATTGTCAGATGTCACAGATTTATTCCACGTCAGTTTGTGGCCCTTTATCAATTGAGATTCAGCCCACCCATTACACCACATGAGTGTTTAAAATGGCCTTCCATTAGTGGGTACTGGGACTCATTAAGACATGTGAGATGACACATGGATGATGTGTCTTAAATTCCTCCCTGTGGAACTGCCACATCAAACATATGGCCAGTGTGTGTGTGTGTGTAGGGGGGGGGGGGGGGGGGGGAACAGCTGTGAGTTGTGTGAGTGCGCATGCAGGGACATGCGATACATGTGGAGTCAAAGATTGGGATCTGTGTGTGTGTGTGTGTGTGTGTGTGTGTGTGTGTGTGTGTGTGTGTGTGTGTGTGTGTGTGTGTGTGTGTGTGTGTGTGTGTGTGTGTGTGTGTGTGTGTGTGTGTGTGTGTGTGTGTTTGTGTGTGTGTGTGTGTGTGTGTGTGTGTGTGTGTGTGTGTGTGTGTGTGTGTGTCTCCCAGCAGAGAAAGACATTCGAGGTCAGTGTGACCCACAGCTTGAGCTTTGACAAACATCTCACACTTCACATTGTCTGCTTTTCAGATTATTAAGTAACTAGGTTGTATTTGTTGTAACAATTATAACAACATAGCATAATTTTATAAAAAATATATTAAACAATAATGAAATATTGTTGTTGTTGTTAGTAATAATAACAGCAACAATTAATTATTTAATCATTCTTTAATAACATTTTAATAAAATAATGCTGTTCTTAATATTGTTTAATAATAATACTAAAAATAATAAAACAATTAAAATATTGTATTAAATACTTTCATAAATTAACATGATTATCAGCATTATAATCAAATGAGTTTAAATCAAATTTGAATATATAATATGTAATACATATAATATATTTTGATGAATGCAATCTCTATAAAGACTAAACTTTAAAAATGTTCAAATAAAAGCACTGTGACATTCAGAAAACATTTCCAGTTGTTATTTTCAGCCTTAATGGCAATTCTTCCATCATCCATTACAGTGATCAGACAATTTCCCAGTTCCTACCTCACAACATACAAATGATAAATGAGTGTAATTTCTGTACTGTTTGTATTTGTATGGAAAGGAAGGACTGAAAAAGACAGAGGCATGTCTGACTCAATGAAAAGTCATTCATTAATGCCTTTTAACTGATACTTTTCATACTAGCTATGTGCAAGTGGTCTGCCAGACTGTAGAGGTCTGAATATTTGGCGTGCAGATATAAAGAGAGAGTGAACAGAACCCCAGGAGGGAAACATATGGCCAAAATAAAAACATCTCTAATAGCATTTCAGTTCAGGGACCTTAAGACTTCAATTTCAATTAACTCCAACACTTATCATTCAGAATTAAAACTGACTGCTGACAGCAAAGTCATTTACTTCAGATGTGACTCATTCTACGTGTCCACTGGTGCAGAAGAAACATGCTCAAAATACCAGAGACCTGCTGCTGTGGGGCGTTGTCTGGAAAATGTGTAGCAAGAGTGGCTATTTTAATATGTGAGCTGAGCTATTATGAAAACTGCAACTAACTGAATATTAATTACATGCAAACTACATTTAATTAAATATAGAATGTTATTCAAGCATTGTGTCTTACTAAAAACTTTAGAAGAAATTATAGATGTCACTGCCTTCACTTTGGCTGATTTTATTTATTTATTTATTTTTGCATGAAGTTTCATGTTTCTCAACTTTTTGAAACTGTTACCACTTGCCCTGCTGTCAATCCAGCAATCCCTGAGAGAGCCCGCTCTCATCTCCCACTGAGAATGAATAAAGAACACTCACTTACATCCGCTCACTCAGCATCAGTGGATACATACGGTGATTACATTCATAATGACTGACTCTTTCAACTTCAATTGACTATAATTTACTTCACTTTTAATGCACACAAGACTAAATGCTTGTAAAATATGTCTCTTACTAATTTCCTCTGCTCCAATAATCATGTAAGCATAGAAATGCACAAGATAGAACAAAAGTGCAATGAACAAACAAAAATGCAATCTTAAAATCAGATTAACTGATTCTCAATCTAAACAAGAAAGTTCACTTGCAAAAATCCCCACAGACATAATTGTAGCTAAGAACTGATTCTCTTTGAACTCTAATAAAACTTTCCCAGTAAAACATTTATAGACAACAGCACTGTAAACTTGCAAATAATTTAAATAATTTTGATTTGGATAATGGGAAAGCATGTCATTAGCAGCAGAATGTTTGAGTCACACAGGTTTGGTGATAACTCATTCCAACATCAAAGGAGGGAAATGATGACTGTAATGAATGTGTGTTGATTCCTTTAGGTCTATTCAAAGTTGGCGTGACAACAAAAAGCATTCCTCACTTAATAGGTTAACCAAACCAACAATCTTGTCTTATTGCTAATGGCAATTGCATTGCTGCAGCGTGAGCCAACATTCAATCCTTCGGTACATTTAGATACATATTTTTGATATGAGTTTGCCTGTCTGTGAAAACACACAGACACTAGTGTGTGAAAATGGGAAAATGCACTGACTTATAATTTTTTTAATCCACTCAAACACATATAGTATGCAATAAATATGCAAGCACAAATTGTGCTCAAAAGACAAGATGATGAGGGAAAATGCACGTCTATTTGCATACAACAACTGAAAAAAAAAATTGAGCTTGATGCAGAAATGAGCATTTGTTTGTGTGTATAATAGGCTGTATATATATTGTTAGATATATCAGTGCTGGTCACCCCAATAGAGGTCACATCATTTTGCTGTCATCAAACTGTAATCTGTGAGAACAATCCATTTCATTCCAGTCAATACTCCTCAATTACAAAAGAGCAGACAATTATTGCTCACCAAGATGTTTCCAGTAGAACAAATTTGCTATGAAGACACAATTACACATGCAAACACACACAAGCACACAGATCAATACGTCATGCTTATGACATTTGTCAGACTCGATTGAACCTCATTAATGTGTGCATGCAACACAGCACGTTTGACACCACTGGCATAAGACCAAATCTGTCTATATTTGACATAACCTGTCATATGACACTGTTAGCCATAGATGGTCAGAGTGTGATAATTTCCGCGGGTCCAGATCTCATTAGCTACATATTGTATTGTGATTGCAATACATTTATTATCATAACAGCATAAAATAATTTTTTACAGAAATAAAATAAAAAAAGGCTAAAACAAAAATAAAAGTGTAGCACACTATAGGAATAATAAGGAAAATTACAGTTGCATTATATCCCTCGAACTCCATGGTGGGCCAAGACCACACTGAACCTTTTAAAAAGTGGTTATGATTTTCAATATATAAAATAACTCTAATTAGCACGGGTGTAATATACACAGAAGCTTAAATACCTCCAGGATTATTGTCCTTACCGGTAATATAAGATCTATCATCAAAACCCTCAAGGTATTTTTTAAACTAAAGATCTCTGATCCAAAAACTAATGCCAGATCTGTGAATCATAAAATCAGGAAAAAGCGCCTTTAGCAGTGAGGCAATTCCTTTGATAACCACAAAAAGACTACAGTAAAACAAGCTATTGAAAAAAAAAAAAGTCAAGGTACTTGTATGGGGTAACACCTTACAGACATTAAAAGCATGCCGGCTGGTATGTCGAAGAGCTTTGATCATCATCTGCATGTAAATGTCTTATGCCAACCCAGATGCATTACAACATATTATAAAAGGAAAATAAGAAATGTACTAAATCCTTCCATTTAGAAATAATAATAACATTTTGAGGAAGTTTAGTTTATTTGGCCACAGAAGAACAAAAATGTGGCTGGTCACACATTTTGACTTTGGCAGTGTAATCCAACTAGTGCTCACATACCTATATCTGCCTTTTAGCAGTGGTGAACAGTAATAAAGTATTTCATAAACTTCATGCATTCATAAAGTACATTTTTCAAGTATCTGTACTTTATCAGAGTATTTTTATCTTGGGAAACTTTTACTTTTACTATACATTCCAAAGCATAATATCATACTTTTTACTCCAACTAAATTTCATAAAAACATGTCGTTCCACGTTATTTTGAACTGGAGAAACCAACACCCGCACACTGAGACGCGATAGCAATGTCCGATTTGTGAACACGCTGATTCTTTTCAGTTAACCCATTAAATCAGTTAGCAAATCGCACTAAGTGATTCATCCCTGAATTGGACTGATCCGATTGCATCTGTTCTCGAGTCAACAACTCACTGATTCAAATGATCCAGTCAGAGCGAGTCTTAATAATTCACTGAATGTACATATCTGACTCAAAATGAGCCAAGAATGGAGGTCGTCGCAGCTCACATGTGCACGCACAACTGATGCCGCAGAAAGTTACTAATGACCAATTTTAGAATTTATGATTGTAAATAAAAATCATATTTAGTTTGTCAGTTGTTTGTGAACTATATCTGCTGTAAAAGGGCAAGCTGATTTTATGCTTGAATATGAACATGTCCACGTCTGTGTATTACTGTCTGAACTGGGTAGGCTTTAATTAAAAAATAAATGTTAAAATAACGCGAATTAAACTGGTATGTTTGCTTAGTTTTCTTGCCCTATGTGATGTCTGTTTTTATATTATATTTAGCCTGTCAACACACATTTACAATAAAAAAAAATTTACTCATTGTTATATACTAGGCTATATGGTATATTTTGTTATTTTCACTTGTTTGCATACTTGAATTATCATTAATTATAAGTAGTAGTTATTATCAGTGTATGAAAAGTTTTGGCAATAAAATAAAATGTTTTCTTGCTCGCAGAACAATAAATATTAAACTGTGTTTCCCATACATTGATTTATTTGTGGCGGCCCACCACAATATCTGCATTCAGTCCATCAAATAGATTTCAGTGCTTCCCATTCATTACAGACTGTGGTGGCCTGAAAATATATGTAAACTTCTTATAATAACATAAAAGGAATGTTGTGTTTTTGCGCCATTGCTGTCAAAAACTAAACTAGAAAGCGTGATAAGGCTTTGTGTCCTTATTTATGCGCTGTGCAAAGAGAAGTGTGCACTTCGCTCACGCGATCAGAACATGATCAACTCCGCGGGTTCGATTCTCAATACCAGTGCACAGTGAATGTTAAGCTCCCTGAGACAATGTGTATTGTGAAAAGCGCTATACAAATAAACTTGAATTGAATTGAATGAATGTGAACTCCATTCGCATTATTTTGACATTTGGATATGTAATGGATGTAATGGATTTGTAATGAGACGTGTTTGTAAACTTGTTTTCCGCCAAAATAAAGGCTTTACTGCAGTTTCCACCAAAACAAAAGCTTACGGATTGATCCATGGGTTAATCTCTAGCATAGAAATTAGGACAAAACGAATTATGAAAGTTTCATTTATTTTTCAGTACCTTTGTTTTACAATATATTGCTATTACAGAATACTATTATAACATTATTATCATAAGTAATGTAGACTGACAAACTATATCACAAATAAATAGAGGTTTGAGTCCCCTTTAGCCCCCAGACCCCCATCCCACCACAGTTTCACAAAATCCTGTGGGAAACACTTTTAACTGTCTGCACAATCTTCCTTATTGACTAGTGCTGGCTACTTGACAACTCATAATAATTAATTCATAATTTGTCAGACTGAGCTATAACCTATTTAAGTTCTATCTGTGTCTAGTACATTATATTTACACCCCCTCCCCATGTATTTTGAGTAGTATGATGATGGAATGTAAAATTGCTAAATTAATCAATCAGTACTTTTAATATAAAACAAATCAAGTACTTCTGTGCTTTTATTCAAATAAAATTGAAAAGGAATACTTAATATACTTTTACTAATATTTTATTAGAGTATCTGTACTACTTGCATACTTGATTTGTGTAATTTATCCACCACCACCTATTAGTAAGTCACTAATAGGGAGAAAGTCACATCACAATTAATATGAATGACTAAAAATGCACCTAGCACAGTTTGTGCCGAGCTGCTGACAGATATTAAGCTCCCTGAGGAGAGAAGAAATGTAGAACAGAAGTGAAGAAAAGCCTTTGTTGACAGAAAATATGAATCGTTAAGATTCATAGCTGTTGTAACAATCTTTTAGGCCTAAATATAATCTTTATGACAAAAATCTTTCCAGGAATTCTAAGCTTTCAAACCTCCTCCTGAGTGTATCCATGGTAACGATGCATTTAAATCAAGTCATACTTGGGAAGAGATGTGTACGGGAATTTTAAAATGTTCTACACCTCTAGGTCCCTTGAGGCATTCAGAAATAATTCTGAAAATATGTGCATAAAACATGCATTAAATGATTTGCAATTCACAATATTAGTGGAACTTAAGTATTAAAGCTAAGCATCACAATTTACACAAGTGGTTTATGAAAGTCAAAAATAAGAACATTAGCTGAAATCACTTCTATTTATTTTATTCTATTCTATTATATGGACTTTTCTTAATTCATTTTATTTTGTAATATAATGTTTCTATAGAAAAAAAGGTAAATCTAATGTGGCTTGACGAATTAAATGAAATAGGTATATCAGTCAAATATAGGCACATATAAGGCAGCAAACACAGATAATGTGTTTAAAGTGGTCCTAGTTTTCTCTGTAATTGGATTCTACATAAAATAAGATGGGTGATACAGTAATTCAGGGAAATATTCCAGAACATCATCCATGCTGCCAGCAGCTGTAAAATGTCTGGCATTTCAGAAGAGAGCGGCGACCAGAAACATGTCAGGGAAGAAAATCTCTGTATATCAATTTAAGGCAGAAAAAAGCAAAGCTATAATTTATCTCGGATCGCTCCCAAATTTATAAAAGAGTGTCTACATGCGGTCTGTGCTCCGTTTCAGCACAACTCCAGTGCTGATGTTTATCATTATAATGCAAGGAGTACCATCTCAACAACATGTTACATTTAGCTGAGACCGGTTAACGGAAAGTGAAATGACTTTCGTCCCTATCCGATCCACGGTCCAAGAGCTCACCGCAGATCACAGACAATCACTGCCTGTGCTGACCAAAGCATTTCCACATGACCACTGGAAAATTCAACCCGCACCGCATGGCAAAAGAATATTAAATCAAACATACAGTGGGTAAAATTATGTGAAATTACTCTGTAGAAAATAGTGACGTTTTTCATGAAGCATGTTTGTTCCACAAATTATATTAAGTACAGTTGAATGTAAAGATTTCATGATGCTAAACTGGGTGGCTGATCTGTGTGTGTTTAGCGGCTCTGCGGGGGGACTTGTGCCTGAAGCTTTGCTAATGTGCATGAGCAGCACAGTCTCAGTAAGGAAACCTGGGTCCAGGTGGTATTCTGTGAGTGGACACACATCAGACTGACACAACCATCTGTCGGAATATTTCAGTCCATAATTCAGCACCCTAACACAGAGAGAAGGAACCTGTTACACGGTCGAGGGTGAGAACATGCAGTCATAAATATTCAAACATACAGTCATTTAAATTACATTCATTTCTTTTCTTTTTCTTGATGTTCTCTATGATAAAAAGGCACTCTTATTGCTGTGTGCACACTGGTCTGGAAGTACAGATATTTTGTCAGATCAGAGGGATTTTAAAAAGCAGTTATTCCAAAAAATAAAACATAAATGTGACCCTGGACCACAAAACCAGTCACAAGGGTCTTTTTTTTATTGAGATGAATACATCATCTGAAAGCTGAATAAATAATTATGGAAATGACCATATTTGACCAATATTTTCCCTAATTTTTGAGAAAATCGGCTGAAATTTGTCCATTTATGTTCGCGACTTTGCTGCATCCACTCACAAAAATAAATCTTTTATATATTTACGGTAAGAAATTTACTAATTATCTTCATGGAACATGATCTTTACTTAATATCCTAACGATTTTTGGCATAAAAGAAAAATCAATAATTTTGACCCATACAATGTATTGTTGGCTATTAACAAAAATATACCCATGCGACTTGTGACTGGTTTTGTGGTCCAGTGTCACATAAATAAAATAAAATAAAATAAAATAATCCATCTGTGGTTGTGGTTGGCTTGTCTCCCATCTTCCTTTAGCTCCAACATGAAAAAATCCAACATGAAAAAATTAGCTCCAACATGAAAAAAATCATATGAATTCTCAAAACAAACCTAAATACAATGAGATTGAACGGCAATGTAATTAAAGTCATACAACACTATGAATGCCGGCTGTTTAGGGTGACTTTGAAAGGTTTCTGAACAATTAACAATGTTCTTATGGAAGGGTCTTCCTAAAATGGCTCTTTAATCTAGGAGAAATTATTTAAGATTTACACAATGGCATTCACTGTATAATGAGCACATTGTGTGGACTCCAGAATGGCAGACTTAAGCTTTAAGGGGGTTTCAAAGTGTTCACTAATATTGAAATAATAATGAAGCAGAAATTTAATAAAATAATAGGGTATGAAGAAAATGGCCTTGCCAGGATTTATAGGAGCTGCTTACAAAATGAACTGGCTTATTGATGAGTACAAAACAATGACTTTACATACTGTGAATTAGGAGGAATAAAACATTTTATTTTGTATGTGGATGAGAGTTGGAAGTTGTGGATTTGTACATTGTGTTTCTAGTCCAAATGCTGAATTCTTTCCAGAAACTTGCTTTATCTTCACTCTGCTGTTAAATGAGTTTGATTTTTCTGCAACATTTCCACCACACAACAATATTATACACAATGCATAACTTGAGATGTGATGTATAGGAGAGTTTCTTTTCTGACAGCAAGACCAAAAGGTGATCATAAATACATACAGTACACATACAGTACATGCACACTATTCAGCCATTTATTTAACATTGTTCAGGTCTGACTTCAGGTCTGACAGAGAGTAGCTAGAAGTATCTCCTTGCTTGTTACACAGTGACATTTTAAATCTTAAAAAGTTAAGCAGGATTAGAAGAACGAACATGCATTCCTGCATACTGAAGTGAGAAAAGCAGCACATTGAGGTCAATCTCCTACATTCCTCAGTCATTCTGTAACATTGCAAAAGCCTCTTAAAGGGTTAGTTCACCCAAAAATGAAATTTATATCAGTTATTACTCCCCTTCATGTAGTTTCAATCCCGTGAGACTTTCGTTCATCTTCGGAACACAAATTAAGATATTTTTGATAAAATCTGAGAGCTGGCTCACTCCTTCATAGGCTTCTAGGCAATTTAACTCTGCCTTTTTTCATTCACACTTTTACGTTTTCTCGTTAGTTTCTCACGATTGGGACATCCAAGAAATACACACTTTAGAACCATTTTAAACACTACATCGAGACCAATCTGCGTCATCTTCTCAGTTCTCGCAACATGCGTTGTGGCGTACTTTGAATAAAGTCGTTATTTTTGTTTGTTTTTTTGCGCACAAAAAACTATTCTTGTCGCTTGATAAACTTGGTTGAGGTTGAGCCACTGTAGTCACTTGGACTATTTTAATGATGTCTTTACTAACTTTTCTGGACCGGCAGATGCAATTACCTAGCAGCCTATGAAGGACTGAGCCAGCTCTCAGATTTCATTAAAAATATCTAAATTTGTGTTCTGAAGATGAACGAAAGTCTTACGGGTTGGAACAACATGAGGGTGAGTAATTACTGACAGAATTTTCATTTTTGGGTGAACTAACCCTTTAACCCTGAGAAGTGAGCACAGAGAATGTTTAGACGGACTTTGAAAGAGTGCCAAGCAACACCATTATGGTAAGCGTTTTTTTTGCATACTTTTTTGCATGCCCTGCTGAGGAGGTGAGGGATGCTGCACTTTTTTTTGTGTGTGTGTATGTTGTAGATAATCTAATGGGAGATTTGTGCCCTGTCCGATATCACACATGCCCCATGTGACATACTCTGTTTTCCACCTATTGCAAAGGCCTTGTAGAGTCTTGATGATCACAGCTTCAAGAGAGCTTAACCCAAGGACAAAATCAATGCCCATTCAAGAGAACATTTAAGAGTGATTTAGGTTTTACAGAGTGTGTTTGTGACTGACCAGGCTCTCCTTAATGCTGTAAACACCTGGTAGTATGGAGACCACCAGATTTTTCTTGTAGCCTGTAGTGGTGCATTTCATCCACACTCATTACACGCAGTTCCTTGGTTTTGTTCTGGTGTGCATATTCAGGGTGTCTACAGATATAAACAAGTTCAATTTAAGACTTTTTAAGACCTTTTTAATGCCACTTTGAATGAAATTTAAGACCAAACCTGTGATGAAAATATATGTAACATATATGTAATATTTAATGTTTAACCTAGTAATTGAAGAAATTTAATATTAACTACTTGTTTATTGAACTAAAATCAATGTAACATTTGCAATCGTGAGATTATTCAGCAAAATAGCTCCTGTCATGTTATGTTACTTAATATTCCATATTTTGAAGCATCAATCTGATGCATTTTGAGCCAAACTGGGGAGAGCTGAAAAAACTTAACTTTAGCCATGAGTCAAAAATATTATGGCCTCCGTAGCATTAGTTAATAATTTTCCACCGGAGCTTTAGCTAGCTGGCTAACGCTGCATTCTCTCCTGCTGTGTTCAACGACTCAATTCATCAAGCTGTAGCTAACGTTAGCTAAGCCTATGTCAACAGAGCTCCTGATATACCAGAAAATATTAGGGATGTCCCGATACCATTTTTTCTGAACCGATTCGATACCAAAAATTCTGAGTATCGACCGATACCGATACCAGTCCAGTAAAAAAAATAAAAATCAAGTAGAATTTCTATAACTGTGTGTTGAACTGATAATCACTCTAATCTTAATACAGACAACTTCATTATAAAGAAAAACAACAAATCAAAAAAAATATGATCATAACCTATGACAAAAATTCTATAATAAACTAGATTAGTGGATAACTCAGCAGTAAAATCTAGTCTAGAAAAATCACAAGTGCACAATAATTGTATAAAATCTGAACATTTAGTGAAAAAAACATTATTTAGTGGGGAACAAATAAGAGACAATAAGTGTAACACTAAATCTGGTAAAACGTTACACATTGCTCTTTGTATTGTTGTAAAATACATTCATGAAAAACAAGATTAAAAAACAGAAAGATTATTTTATATAGTCTAGCCTACTATAAAATTAAGACATTTTTTAAATGTATATCACAGCTGTTTAATGAGGCAGCAGCATATAATAGATAGGACAGAACAAAAAAGGCTTTTAATTATCTTTCATTGCACAAAAGTATTATGATAATGAAGACTCCAATACAGTGCGGAACAAATCGCTTATGCGCATCCCGAGCGCAGAATGATGCGCTTGAAGCAACACGGAGTCACAGCGCGCAGCGCAGAGTCCGCATTGAAAAGTTCAAAGCACAAAGGAAAGACATATCGATGCTGCAGGTGCATGCATAGTGTATTATACAGTATCTATCTATCATGCAATAGTTTAATGAGCCTTTTCTTTTAACAGTTTTAAATTTCAGTTACTGCGCGTGAAGAACAATTATAGTGCTCCAGTGTTGTGATCTAACAGACACCCGGTAGAAAAGAACATGATTAAGGTACAGCAATACAGTCCAGCAATATAGTCGTTTTATGCGAAACCATAGAGCTTTATCTACAGATCAAGTATAATAATATCAACATTGAATCATCTTGGAGAGAGTTTCATTCGTTGACTGTCGTGACTGTCCCGAACGCGACGCGCTGTTTGAATACTGAATGCAGAATGATTGACAGCCACAGCGGAGGGAAAAGTTTACGTGAACTTGAATTTAATGACTTAAATATACATTTCTATCTCACATTATACTATAGGCTAGGCTATGGCTTCATATAGTATATAGTAGGGCCTATACCTTCATTTCTCACTATAAAATCTCTCACAGAGACAGGCAGCGCGAGTCTCAACAGCGCTACAGAAATACATTATCATTATCAATCGCTGTTTATGTAATAAAATCAGAATCATTCTCGCGATTCGATGCTTAACTGGTTATTTGACGGACATTGGGTCCGTGAGACTGGAGACATTTTAGCGGCAATGTGACCAGAAATATTTAAGACCCATCGAATCTGAATTTAAGACATTTTAATACTTTTTAAGGCCTTTTATTAGGAAAACTTTATTTAAGACTTTTTAAGACTTTTTAAGGACCCGCGGCCACCCTGATATTAGTGTTTAACAAGTAGGCCTACGTGGGACACTCTCTCTCGCTCCCTCTCTCATACTTGTTCTTTCTTACTTTTTTTGGTTTTATTGTACTGCAGAAGGTTTTGAGAATCCCACGGACAGCATGGCTTAGCTGTGGTGTGTGTGTGTGTGTGTGTGTGTGTGTGTGTGTGTGTGTGTGTGTGTGTGTGTGTGTGTGTGTGTGTGTGTGTGTGTGTGTGCATCTGCTTTTTTGTGCTTCTAAAGATTCCATTTTCATTATCTGCCAGCCTGTTTCCACCTGGAGGTGTGAAGCGCTGTGTGATGTGGCCATAGGTGGGTGGAACTAACTATAGATTGTGTTTTGGATCAGTAACTAGACAGGAAAATGATACAAAGTGCTTATTTTTTCCCCTTTTGAGCACGGTATGGTTCAGCTGTAGTTTTCTTATTCTTTAACTTTCAGCCCTGCTTGCAATTTCTTGATATTCCCTTCTTTACCTCTCTGGTTCATCATTGCATAAATACTTCTTTGGAAGCACTGTACTAATACAGCTTGAGAGCAGAGCGAGATTAGTTTGAGCAGATTAATAGAGTATGACAATGACCCCTAGAGTGCACATTGCAGTCTGTCAGGGCCAGTGATTTTTAACACTCTGTTTGTGTATGTAAATAGCACAGTGAGTTACAACATGTTTGATAATGGAATAATAAACCGTTCAAAAGATAAAAATAGAGAGAGAGAAAAAGAGAAAGCAAACCAGCCATCATTTTGCCAAGTAAAACATCTTTTGTTGTCCTATTTTGATACAATCTTGATTGCCACGATCTCTTGCCAGTGCTGAATATCAGGTTTGTGCAAATCAGAACTGACTCCATTTAAATTCATCCATCCATCCATCCATCCATCCATCCATCCATCCATCCATCCATCCATCCATCTATCCAACGACACTGCACATGTTCTTACATTTTGTTCAGATTACATTAATGCACATGCAAATGAAAATGTGTAATGTTGATTAGGGTTCATACACAGCACTTTCAGAATCTGAAATTGGATTGGACTCATTGGGATTGACGAAAATTAGTGCATGTAAACATACCTAGTTAAATTAACTCGTACCCATACATTCAAATTCAAATTCAAATAGCAATTATACATTGTGTTTGCTACCTCAATTCAAATGGAAATATTCAAGAAATAAAAAGAGGCATTCTCAATTCATTTCTGAATAGCACAACCCTGTAAATTATAGTAGTCAATACTAGAATGCATGTGTCCATCTTCTCTTTCTCTCTTTGCAGTTTCGTGGGAAGGTTGCTTTAGGTGTCTGTTAAAGGTGGAATGAACCTCTTACATAATGGATTTGCTCTACATGATTCTTGTCTTCATTTTCATCGGTACAATAGCATTAAAGATGAGTCCTCACTTCAGGTGGTATAAAGTACTGCTTCTCACTGCTGAAGCAGCACTTATTCAGTCACTTACTGCTGACTGAGGTCTATTCACATGGGCTACAGCCTGGTTATCACATGCTAGACGGTTGTGTGTGTGTGTGTGTGTGTGTGTGTGTGTGTGTGTGTGTGTGTGTGTGTGTGTGTGTGTGTGTGTGTGTGTGTGTGTGTGTGTGTGTGTGTGTGTGTGTGTGTGTGTGTGTGTGTGTGTGTGTGTGTGTGTGTGTGTGTGTGTGTGTGTGTGTGTAACCTCTTCATATCACTTACCAGCTTTGTCACATTAATCAAAAATATTTTAATTGAAAATGTAACCAAATGGTTTCGTCAATCAACTGAAATAATAAAAAAAACTAAAATAAATGTTTATGATTCCAAAACTAGCTAAAGTAAAATATAAATGCATTATATTTGGTATTAGGGAAAATCTTGGTCAACTGAAGTCCTGAAATTTAGAAACTAGAAATCGACTAAACATCAATGGGGGACGGGGAAAAAACGTTAGATTAATTAGCTGCACAGTACTTGGTAGCCTTATCCGCCTAAATTAATTATAAATAAACATAAAAACTAGTAGGCTATTTGCAGTATATTAAATCGTTTTTGACCTAATTATTTTGCACTGAAATAACTCGAGTCTGTCATCACGTGCAACTGTGCAATATTATAGCCTATGATTTCCGAAAATAGTACTATGTCAACTAGTGATATCAGCACAATAACTGTTGAGGAATATGCGACATAATTTAGACAATTGTTTTTGTCATATGTTATAATAACTGACAGACACTATAATTTCAGCATGTGCATTCATTTGTGCATGTCCTCGCACAGAGCGAGGCTGAACGAGCTCAGATTCGCGGCCTAGACATGAATAGACTATTAACTTAAAGCTTTTACTCTTAAACACAAAAGACACGCCCACTTTAATAAAAAATAGTATTAAACAAACCAGATCAAGACGAAAGCAGAAATGAAATAAAGTGCATAACTGAAAAATTAAAGCATAGGCTCAAAACAAATAAAACCAGTGGGCACAGCGCAATTGCTAATTAGGTTAAGGCATTGGGTTGGGCTAATCCAAAAAAAGTGAAAACAAGGGAGACTGGTACCTGTGAAACAGGGGTGCTCTGAAAACACTCCCATTAGCAATTAGTGCTTTCCACCTGATGAAATGAACACGGCAAAAAATCGACCAATCAGAATTTTGTTCGAGCCAGAACGTATAAATCGACTAGTCGAATGGGAGATTACAGCCCTATTTGGTATATTACAAAACATGAAACTTTTACAACCCAACTATAATAACCTGGTTCCCGTCACTGATGTAAATCAGTGGTTCTCAACCATGGGGCCAGGGCCCACTACGGGGCCTCAGCAAACTCAGGATAACTAAATAAATATTTAAGGGATACTCCACCCAAAAATGGAAATTCTGTCATCATTTACTCACCCTCAAGTTGTTGCAAACCTGTATGAGTTTCTTTCTTCTGCTGAACACAAAGGAAGATATTTTGAAGAACGATTGGAACCAAACAGTTGTTTGGCACCATTGAATTCCATAGTAGAAAAAAAAATACTATGGAAGTCAATGGTGCCAAAGTTCCAATCGTTCTTCAAAATATCTTCCTTTGTGTTCAGCAGAAGAAAGAAACTCATACAGGGTTGCAACAACTTGAGGCTGAGTAAATGATGACAGAATTTTCATTTTTATTAATTATAATTACTAATCATATTAGTCTGAAATGTGTACCTTTGAAGTTATATATGCACATTTTGGGAAATGTCTTGTGTAACGGATTTGTTTTTCTTGTATGAATCAAATCCAGTGAGAAAAGTGAAAAGTGAGAAATATGTAAAAAGATTAGGCATACACAGTAAAGGCTTCAGCCTGCACATTTATAATAAAATAAAAATAAAATAACAAATAGTTATCCATTTTATATAACATTTTTAAATTGTTTTTAAACAACAAACAGTTTGAATCCTTTGAGTTTGAGTCCTTCAGGAAGGAATTCTCTTTTATTCTCGAAATTGATGTTTTATAATGTGTTTTGACAGTTATGCCACAAACTCTATTTTGTTTATTGGTGACAGAACGAGTGGTTGAGTTGTTGACAGTATCAACCTCATGACTCTAGTGTTCAGTGCTTCTACCTTCTGATTGGGCTGATTGGGCCATGATTAAGTAACCATGACGACAGATGAGATATTCAGCTGTGCGCTTTGCTAATCAGATTAGGCATGAAAAATCACGGGCTGAAAACTCAACTCACACAAAGAGTGGTCATGTCCTGAGAAAATGAAATGAATGCTATTTTTAGGTAGGCCATTAGCAGGAGAGATACAGATCTCTTTTCTAAATTAATCATTAGACATTTGCCACTGAAGAGCGTTGTTAGACCACACGTCACTACAAATGACTGCTTAACTGAGACCTTAGCGGACATTAAAAAAGAAAAACAACTGTGGCGAGCAGGACGAGGCCGGTGGCGTGAGTGATAATGAACGTCACCTGTGAGACGCACCGGTCTCGCATCTCTCACGGAGGAGCGACGACGGTGAAGATCGAGAGAGGAACAGGCCTGATTTTATGTTCTGTTTTGTTTTTCTTTTGTGTAGCCAGTCGTCTGTGAGGGCTGCTGGCGGATCCTTTTGTTTTTGTATTTGTTTATTTTATTTAATAAAGTGTTGAATGTTCGCTGGTTCCCGCCTCCTTCTTCCCTGAAATCTTAAACCCCGTTACACATACAAATCTAGATGCATTCAGAAATCATCTAAAGCCACGTCTAGAAGGTTAGTCCAAATCCGATGTCAAAAAATCACATAAAATACGATTTTTACAAATCCATTTCAAGCTAAATTGATATGTGGTACGCATTTCTGGAAATCCGTTTCAGTCTGACCGTTCTGATCAGATTTTGCGTGGTTTATATGACTTTCTCACGCCATGTAAAATGTAAAGTGCAGACATTGTTATCGGATAAATGCTGAAAGTCGCTGCAGAAACAGGGTTGTGTTGTGTGTGCCGGATGAGCAGAAAATGACAATATAACGTAGACATGTTTTGAAACCGGCAGAGATGACAGCAGCAGAATAAAAACACTCATACCAGCCTCCTAAGTTTGTGCCGCTGCCTCATTAAAACGCAGTAGTCCAGAGTTGTAAATAGGACAACATCTGTATTGCAAACCCCTCCACATTGCAATTGTTGTTGTTTTTGGCATATGACTACCAACGTAACATCATAGAAACCAACACAGTTATTTTGCATGTGGCATGGACATACAAATCGGATATGAACAGTTGTGATACACAATGTGGATAATTTTAGATAAGATTAGATTAGATCAGATCAGATCAGATAGATGGTCTAATTGCTTTTTTAGCATCTCATTCTTGATGATCATTGAAATTTGCTAAGCAGGAATGAAGGTTAATAACAATTTCACATTATCCAAGGAAGACAATATCCAATATTGAATCCCTTTCTTCAGCGAAAATAGGGAAATGAGAGGAAAACATGACTGAGACAATGCAGAGATAAAAGGACTCATAATTCCACTTTAGAGCTCTAACAAAAGGTTAATTAGATCCACGTGACAATCAAACACCTGCTTGTGTGGGTGTCAGATGGGAAGGTTATCTTTCGTTCTTATATTATTGGGGTTTTATCTCTCAATATTTCAAAACAAAAGAGATCATTTACACCCTCCCCTCCCCACTTAATTATTTCCGCAAGTCATCTGCAGGGTTTCTCCACTGTGATATCATGAAAAATGAACAATGGGTGACAGTGGTTTTGACAGCTTCCTATTAATTAATTTAATCCTTTGCTTGTTATTGCTGACCATATTCATATATCATACATGAATGATGATTTGTGGAGAGGTTAACAGTGAGGAGGGCTGATACGACAATACAACTACTATTTCCTGTATATCTCGTTGGTTGCATGTGCCACCAAACATGCATGATTTAGGAAATAACTATTTGGGTACGAATTACTTTTTAATCTTGTGAGCCATTTTTAATAAATTGGTTGGTTCACAGATCAGAGTGATTGAATCAGTCTAACAACTCGCTCCCTCAGCGAATCAGTCAGAGTGGTCAATAAATAGGAATATACACTAAACCCCAAGTCATTTCTTTTGAACATTTTCAATTAAAAATGTTCTAGAAATTATTGTATTATGTGTACTTAGGGTTCACGAACAATCAAATTACAGAAAAAATATATAGCTGCATAGGGGTGTCGAAATTAATCGTTTCTACGATGCACCGCGATGCAGACAAGGACGATTCGGTATCGGTTCAGTAATAGACTACCCTATAAATTAGACGCTCCCTAGCGGCAGCAAAAATTATTTTGCTGCAAAGTTTGGTCTAGCAACTCTCCGTTGGCATTCAAGTTGGAAAAAACAAACTCTGATCAGGCCAATCAGATCGTGAATAGAGTTGGTGGGAGTTAAGAGAACGTCACTTAAGTCATTCCTAAAAAAGGAAGATGTGTTCGGAGTTTTGACGACCGGATACGGCAAAAGTTTACTATATCAACTAGCTCCACTGGTGGAAAAACGCATGGGACTCACTCAGCCACAGCCGTTCGTTGCTTTGGTTGGTTGTAGCGCTGTCCTATTGCGTGCAGAGGGATATTGAAAGACAACCGTTTATCCCACCCTCGGATTGAGGCATGCCACTCACACCGCGCGCGCGCACTAGAGATGCGTGGATGTGCTATTATTTCATCCGCAACCACATCACAAAACTCATCATCAGTCCGCCATCCATCCGCACCAACGTTTTTGACCAATTTTCAAAACCACACCCGCCCGCCATCCGCTGATTGGGCGATACAAGGCGCTGCTGATGACAGCCGCGAGACTAGAAAGCTCTCAGAATATCAGCAGTGAACTCCGTCTCCAATCGGCGCGCAGGGATAAAAATAAAGAAATAGCCTAAATTAAACGCACTTTGGCAAACCTGAACTTATCTGATAGGCAGTGGCGGCCTTAAGCAACTGGGGGCCCGTTTCAATAACTAATATGGGGCCCTACCCACATAAAACATAAACATAGAGCAGAAAAGGCAAGGATTCCTGTTGGTTTGCATCAATTGTATATTATTTTATTACGTGCACTTTCAGCTTCATGAACAGGCAGCTCAACATATAAATAATCCAATTTTATTTGATTAAAACTATATACAATTATACAGCGTTTTACGTTGGAATAAGCCTCGCCCTTAAATTACTATTATTTGAAGTTAACATTATACAATATACGTAGACCTACCTACTACACCACAAAACTAGTTGAGCATAAATTCTTTAAAATTGGGGAATCCGTTACGGATTTTCACAGAGACCTCAAACAGAAAGCACAAAGCCTTTCTTTAAAGTGAATTTCGTTTTGTTTTAATTGTATCCTAATTTTAATCAATGTTTCATCAACCAAATGCCTGGATTTAATAAATAAGAAGTAAATATAGCAGATATAGCCTATAATCACAAAACCGAAAGCCTATATCAGCACCGAAAACATGGAAATTTTTTACAATAAATTACAAGCTGCTAGTGCGTTATTTAGTTAATCGCCTGTCGCAAGTGCAAATGCAAAGTTGCAAAGCTGATTTAATCATGTTAAAACTGAATTAATTTACACAATAGTTTTCATTTGTATTTCAGCATTTCGCTCTTAGGTGTGTTCACACCGAACGCGAATAGAGCGTCAAATACGCGTCTAGTTAGACGCTTGAACATATATTTTTCATTTGATTGGTTCAACCGCCTGCCACCCGCCCGAATTTAATTAAAATATTTTTTCCGTCACGTCATTCGCCCGATCCGCGGTTTATCTGCAGAGTCCACGGCTGTAACCGCCAACCGCGCATCTCTAGCACGCACGCATACACGCATTGAAATAATGAATGAGGGGAGGTGTGGTGTGATTCAAAATTTCATTAGCTGAGAAACAAAGTGGATCACACACACACACACACACACACACACACACACACACACACACACACACACACAGTCATTTTTGCAAGACATTCTCGTCAGTGTTCACCAAGACAAATAATCAATTTCCTGAAGCCCTGCTGTTCTCATGAATCCAAATAGACTCCTTTCCCCTTAATATCTTCTGCACAGAATAAAATATGAATGACATACCACCTAAACTCTGTAATGAATCATCAATGAGTCATTTCTTACATTTGGTGAATCGGAAATGACTCCCTCCTGAGTAATAGTCTTTGATAGCACTGATTCATAAATTATAACATGGAACGTGTAGATTCTTGTGGTAAGTGTGTAGTGCTTGAAGTTCATGCAGAAGAGTTCAGTGATCAGAATTAGTTATGTTCCAGACACAGTCTAGCTTCTCTTATATGACTGCAAAGGTATTTAAGTTTTTGTAGTTTTATGATTGAAAACAAGAAAAAATATTCTCAACAGCATGCAGCCTTGTGCCAAAAAAAACACTTTTAACGACTTTTATGCTTACACCAA
Source organism: Chrosomus eos (assembly GCA_036326025.1). Taxonomy (NCBI): domain Eukaryota; kingdom Metazoa; phylum Chordata; class Actinopteri; order Cypriniformes; family Leuciscidae; genus Chrosomus; species Chrosomus eos. The sequence goes on along the minus strand of CM070829.1, from coordinate 10,290,725 downwards.
ACACTTCTATTTGATCTATTTCCATGACATATTTAGCAAGAAGACTCTGGCAGGGTCCTAACATGGTATGTGATGACAAAAGTGATGTGAAAACTTTGAGCAATTATAATTTTTGTGCATTTTCTTGTCCATTTTGTAAGACTAACATCTTTCCAAGACAACAATTAAAAAAACACTCATTAACTCAAAGTACTCATTAAAATTTCATGATTACACCATTCTATATACTGTATCTTAGCCACTATGGAAAGATGGAAAATACAACTTGGACTACCAACCCATAGCAGCTGCTGAGATAACATATTTGCAAATGCTTAAAACGCACGTTCAACTCTACACCTTTTCTGGAATCACTCCCAAGAACTATGAGCTGAAGTAGTTGCATGAAACTTTCCGTTTCCACTTTAAGACCCTCAGTTGGCTGCACTGATCTGCCCTTAGTCATTTTCTACAGATTGCACAAATAAGCAGATGTCAATATCAACAGATATCAAACTAGAGTTTTCCTTGAGGCTGTCTTTCTCCTAAAGAGAAACACTGTGGGCTGCACGACATTCATTCATCACAACAATCTTCTAAATACTTTAGAAAAATGACACCAATTCACTTACTTGGTTCAAAGTTCCCTTTGTATGCTATCAAGTGTACTGCATTGATGAGCAAAGTAAATAAAACAAGATGGGCATGTCAGCCTGCTTTAAAACATCAAATGATGTAAATGGTATTACAGAGTGATCCTGAAATCAATACCACACAGACCCAACTACAATAGGACTTCAATGACCACAGCAATACACTATAATTAATCACATATCATATGCATATTTGTAATAGCATATTTTCTCTCTATTCATTGCTGTCTAGAAGGAATATTAAACATCTCATTGTGATTTGTCCTTTCTATTCACAGTGCAATTGATTAACATAAAAGATGATCCTTCAAAAGGAGTTTTTGTTACTTTTGTTATTGACAGACACTTCAAACTAATTTACAAGAAATCGTATAAAATGTGTCTGTGATTATGTATGTGATTAAGAAGTAAATACTAAAACAAAAATAAGAGCCAATAAAAACACAATGTCAACATTGTTCTCAACTCATATCTACACTATTTGACGCACAAGCTCCACGGAACATGATGCTAATGCAATTGTGGCGAATTAGAAATGTTTATGTAAGAAAAAGCTCATTTAATTAAGCTAATTTAATAACTCTAGCCTATAACCATAGTGGCTAAAAATACAGACGACAAGTTTAGTGGGCTGGAACAAGAGTGCAACGCTGCAAACTGCTGCTGTCAGACTTACCACCTAGCGGTGAAGACCTGGCAGATATTACAGTCACACACACTTACCTAAAAAAAGAAGAGAGAGGAAAATTATTTGACAACAGGCCAACTATGCAAACACACACATGCTACATATACATACACATATGTAAAGCGGAAAGGGCAGGACCATAATAGTTAGTTCTGTTTCATTCTTGTTTATGAATCCTATTATACAGTTGAGCAATGAGATTCCACAACAAAAGTATAGTATTTTGCAGACATACTCAAATCTATTAAACTCTCAACATCCTTTGCTTTCACTGACTGCATGTCAGCGGAAAACACACTTTTATTTCAGCACAATAGCAGGAAGGGACTAATTCCACCGCTAATCCAGACAGAACAGAGGCAGCGCACAGCAGGCCGGAAGAGAGACGGACTCGCTTATCAGCTACACTATAACCAGAGACAGGACAGCAATCAGGAGGGGAAAAGATAACGGGGAGCACTTTCTTCTCTGTCTATTTCAGAAGCCCAGCCCACAAAAGGAAAAGAGAAAGGGGCTATTTTGGAATTCCATTCTCTGGAAAATAAAATGCTGTTTTTAGAATTGAAAAAAAAAAGCGGATTCGGTTCTTCCAATGAGATGATTTCGGTGTGTCATGTGACCATTTCGCATTTGTATGATTGGCATGTTTCTGTCGCAAGCGACAATGCAGGTAACAATAGGATACAGAAATATAGTGGCTAGCATAGTTCATGTTTGTTGGTTGGATTCCCGGCGACATTCTTTTAGCCGCTGGAGGTTGTTGGCAAAGTCATGAGACTTTCCTCTGTATAAATCAGCTCTCCATTAAGCTTGGTTTTGGGTAGCTGGGTCCAGGAGTCAGTTGGTATGCTAAAATCTATCAGATCTCTTTACAGGACATCTTCTTACCCCAGTTTGGGTCTACCAACAATCACAATCACAACCACGAAAACCTAACCCAATAAGTTCCCTACAAACAGACTGCCATTGAATTTGTATATTGTGAACTAATAATGGGAACATATACAAATAATTACTTAACTTTTCAATTTAGCAATGGTACACACGTGATGGATGAAAACAAAACAAATGAAAACAAAAACTCCCAGACACAATTAAATGTTATAGATCTTCACATAGCTCAGGGTTAACATGTTAGGACAAGTGCTTGCTTGGGCTTGCATGGTATAATTTCAATTTAATTTTAATTTTAAATAAAGAACGGATGTGGACTGGTGACCTTAAAATGTCCAATTGATTTGGTCCAATGTGACCAATAGCTTGGCTAAGAGGCATACTGTACAGTCTAATACAGATGATAGTCACACAGTCTGCCTCGGTTTTTACAGAAAATCTCACAAGGGATCTTAGAAGACTATACAAATACTACACAATCTTGCAAGAAACAATTACAAATAACAGAGGAAATGAGCATTAGGATTTAAGTACACATTTGTCTGTGCTGTCCTGTAGTGTGGATGAACACCTATGAAGACAAAGGACTAAAAAGAGGAGACACTGATTAGTCAGTGTAAATGTGTTAATGTGAAGCACATCTAAAGCAGCATGGGGTTACAGCTAGCAGAAACAGTTGAAGAACAGTCTGGGGCTCTGGATTTCTCATGCAGGTATCAATAATTAAGCAGCAGACATGCACTAATGAGGAGGACCTGATGCTATTCAGGAGATAACACTTGAGGTATGTGAAGATCTATGACCCTCATATATTTCAGCCCTTACAACCCATCCATCTCTGTTCTAACTCTCCATTCTTCTCTGTCACAGTTTTGAATACTCCTTTGTGTTCGCAGCCTCCTTTCTCTTTGTTCCATTTCAACCTCTCACATTTTAATGGTAATAAACTAATGGTCTTTTGCTTATTTTCCAGTTTCGTCTGGAATGCGGCCCAGACCACCTCCTGAAGTGGTTTGAGCGATCAGATTCAAATCCGTCTCGAATGTGTGCGTTAGATTAATTAATAGGCATATCATGTAATTAATTAGATTAAAAATACAGTGTATGTGTGTATATATATATATATATATATATAATATATATATATATATATATATATATATATATATATATATATATTAGTGGTGCACGATATATCGGCCAACGATATAATATCGGCCGATATGGTCAATTTTTTACACATCGGTATCGTTCCGATGTCAAAATAGGGCCGATGTGAACAGGCCGATAATCATTCCTGTGTATTGTGTGTAGATGTGAGTGTGAGGGGGGGGATGTTAGTTTTTGCACGAGCGCATACATTACACGTCACATAATGTGCTGAAGCAGGTGCTGGAGGCGGAAAAAAAGTCAAAGTCAGTTTAACTTTGCCTTTGGTGAGGGAGCAACGATGTCGTCTGTCTGGTTGATCTTCAAAGTGTCTAAAGAGGATCCTCGCTATGTGTTTTCTATACAGAGATATCGACATCGGTAAATATCGGTATCGGGCTATCGGCCATTACAGCAATATTAATATCGGTTATCGGTATCGGCCACAATTTTCACATCGGTGCATCACTAATATATATACATACTAGGGGTGTCAAAATTAATCGTTTCTTCGATGCATCTCAATGCACACGAGGACGATTCGGTATCGGTTCAGTAATAGACCATAACCGATTATAATGTTGGCTACTGGCGCTTTTCTAACGTCATTTATCGCGTATGTGCTTTGTCGCGGTAGCATACAATGGCAGAGGGAGGCGAGACACGAGTGCGAGTAATTAAAAATTCTCCATCTAATTTAAAAGCCTACATCTGGGCACATTTCGGCTTTTATGAAATGGCATAATTATTGATGAATTATTTCATTTTCTTAATGGCGTAAACAGGATTTACTCCCTTGAAACCTAAACTGGAATGTCACTGTTTCTGTCACTGCGACTTCACGAACAGGCGAACACTCACACGCGCGCGCAACGCACATCACTTTTAAAGTAAAATTGAGGAAGCAGTGCATCATGATGCATCGCAATATCGAATTGAACTGAATCGGTGACATGATAATCGTAATCGAACCGAATCGTGAGACCAGTGTAGGTTCACACCCCTAATACATACACACATACATACATATACATTATATATACTGTATATATATACACACATATGTATACACACTGATGAACTGATGATATCTCTTCATCCCTGAAATCAGCAAACAACACATTAATATGGCTGTTCAAAGAGGAGCTTGACAGGAGTAGTAAAGATTGTGACCAATCTCATACATCAACCTGCTAGCTCTTTCTCTCTCTCTTCGTCAATATCTTTCTCTTCCTTCTGTCCCCCATCAAGATAGAGCTTAATGATGCTCGTTAATCAAATGCAGTCCTGAAACAAAAGCCAGTTCTTCTTCACAAATGTATTCTGCTAAAGAAATGAGCAGAACTGAAATGTTTGTTCCAAGTAATGGGACAGGGACATCATACAGTAATCTCATACATGTATACTCATAAATAATAACTTACAACAAGAATGAGCCATCTCATATGCTGTGAAATTTGATTATGATTAGAGCTGTCGCGATAGTCAATATATCGACTTATCGCACGATATATGGAAATGAGCGCGATATTTTTTTGTGCCGCGATATATTGCAACTGATAATTTGTTTTATTATTAAAAATAATAATTAGATTGATTTTGAATGTCACCAACATTTTAGTTGATCGCGCTGCCTCTGTCATCTTGTCTGCACTCTGTGTCGGAGGCGGGGCTCAGGCAGCGTGTCCACACACACACACACACACACACACACACAGACACAGAGAGAGAGAGAGCGGACACCGTCAGGTGAAGAGAAGGCGTGAACCAACTGCATTTTAAAGTGTTCTGTTTCGTGACATCTACAGCGAGCCAGTTGATTTCAAAGCCGCAATCTTCAGCCCCGGTGTGGGAACATTTTGGCTTTAAGCCGAACGAGAGAGGAGAGCTAATTAACGTGAACGAGCCGGTATGTCGACTGTGTTTTAAAACAGTAGCAACGAAAAGAGGCAACACAACAAACTTAAAATCGCACCTGTCGAGTCGAGTATAAACCTATTTTTTACAGTCTATGGTATAAACAAGGCTTTTGCAAGCGCGCTCTCTCTCTCACACTCACACTCACACTCACACTCACACACACACGTGTAGTTATAAACTCTTTAGACTGTTAATGATTAGTGCTTTTTTTTTTAATTTGTGGGTAAGAATCATGTAAAAAAAAAATCCATTATTTTGGGGATGGATTCCGGGAAATCTCCCTTATTTTTAGTGTTCAATGTTGACAGCTATGATTTATTTACTTGTTTTATTTATTTGGGATATATTTTTTCACATTTTACAATGTCTAAATATTGAATAGAATAAGAATAAAATGTTCTTCGTTCTTTGAAACAGTGTACTTGCATTATTATGCTATTATATTATCATTATGTAATCAGTGGCATAAAATGGTCTGAAAATTACAATAATATCGTTTATCGCAATTAATTTTGGTGCAATATATCGCACATCAAAAAGTAGTTATCGTGACAGCTCTAATTATGATCATTCTATTCATAAGTCATCTAAAGGCTGGGATACACTAAACGACTTTTGAAAACACTTGGCATCATACACTTCAGGTCCGTAGCCAGCCTATCGAAAGGGGGGGTTCTTTTTTTCAAAAAGTGGACCTTTTTTGCAGTTTTTTTCCCTATTTAATTATGAGGTTCAAATACTTCCTTTTGGTGACCTTTTATGCACCAATTTGTGCTGGATTAGTTTATCTGCTGGTTAACGAGCACGCTTTTTGATGCACCTAAAATATTTTATATTAATTACGCTACGTTTATATGGCTGTTATATTGTAGCCTAGACTATTGAGTGGATAAAATATATAAATCCTTTTAATAAAAAAAAAAAATATATATATATATATCTAACTCCTCCCCCAGGTGAGAAGGATATTACCCCTCTAGGGGGGTCCGGGGGAGCATGCTCCCCCGTGAGAAAATTTTAAATATTCCATATTTTAAAGCATCAATCTGATGCATTTTGAGATGCATATTTTGCCATCTATCTATACAATAGTTTATTGAGCCTTTTCTTTTAACAGTTAAATTTCAGTTTTAAATTTCAGCTACTGTGCGCGTGAAGAATGATAATGCTCTCCAGTGTTGTGATTAACAGACACCCGGTAAGGAAAGGAACATGGTTAAGATACAGCAATACAGTCCGGCAATATAGTCATTTTATGCGAAACCATAGAGCTTTATCTACTGATCAAGTATAATAATATTAACATTGAATCATCTTGGAGAGAGTTTCATCATGACTGTCGTACCCGAACGCGACGCGCTGTTTGATGCTGAGTGGAGAATGACTGACAGCCGCAGCGGAGGGAAAAGTTTACGTGAACTTGAATTTAATGACTTAAAAATTAATTTGATTGTTTTTGATCAGATTTATTGTCCTAAACTACAACGAGTAGGCTAAGATCATTTCCCTTAATGGAATCGATTCCAACCTTTGCATTTTGAGCCTTTGGAATCTACTCTCAGATTGTTTTTGGAATCGATCCCCCGCCCTATCATTCAGAGGCGATGCTTCTTCACCGTTGCTTTGAAAAGTGTATTACGAACTCTCTCTGAACCGCGTGCGGCACACACACACGTCCAGCTACAATAATCATATTAATTTGAAACAGCAACCCAGAATATTTGTCACAAGCATTGATTAAAACAATGATGACAATAATCACATGGGGGGAAAAAACGACTTAAATTCTGGACCTTTGTCAGTGAGGAGGGGGGTTCGTTCGAACCACCCGAACCCCCCCCTGCCTACGGGCTTGCACTTGCAGACTTGCAAATGGTTACAGAGGAAAAACTGGACATCATACACAAAACGACAGAGGATCACACACTACCAGACATTCAAATTGTTCCAAACACAACAAACTTGCACAGAAGCACGAGTCTCATTGCTAGGAGAAGCATTACAGATGAAACAGTTGTTGTAGTGACTTTAGTTGTAGGGAAAAACGAGCCAAGCGCATTTGGATGCGGTCTTGGGTGGGTAGACGCGGTCAGTATAAACTCTACAGAATATAACAGGAGTTAGAAGTGAGTGGCGTAGACAGTTGTTCTATCTGTGCTGAGGAGTCAAATATTGAGGCTAATTTGTTACGCATGTTCTGTTGACTTACTTTTGTATAGATATTGTAATTGTATTGTATTGTATTTTATTGCCACAGCTTCAGTTTAAGTAGCGATGCGTCATACACGATTTTCTGTGAAATCTGTCAACTTCGACTCCACCAAAACCTGAAGACTGGCAGAGAGTTTCGGCAACTATTGTCAACTCATCTATAGCAAATCGGGGCAAAAATCTTAACAAAAGTCTTGTGTATTTCAGCCTTAATTCAGTCATCTAAAAGCTAACATACTGTACTTACCAGGCCATTAATGGAGTAGGATTAATGTTGCTTCACACATTTCCAGATTCAGACAGTAATAATCTCATAGCCAGCAGAACATTCTAGTAAAACTTATTATAAACAAATCACATCCACAACCCATCCCACTCAAACCATAATTTAACAGTGACTCATTATTATGACAAAACTGTCTAAACCAATGCTTGGTATAACTAGTCGAAGTTTTAGGCCCATAATGAATCCCAGCCATGGGACCAAAAGAAAAAAAAGTTAAAGGTTACCTTTAGCAGTGAGAGAGGCTTTATTTTTTTGTTCATTTCTGCAAGGAGGACAGTTAAACCAAACAAAACCAAAAGCATCAGGCTAGCTTCTGAATAGCTTTTTACCAGCAGTCTCCCTTAAAACTTGGCTTTGATGAGTAAATTAACTCAACGGTTGGCCAGTAACTTTAATCAAGTGTTATGTTACAGTTACTAATACAGTAAAGACAAAGTGAAGGAACTAGTGTGAGCCACTTTGTGTAAGTGATTCAAATTAACCATCTTGTAACAGGATTAAAAAGGTCATCAAATTATTATTATTTAAACATTTTAGTTTGTAAAATAAAGCAAAATTATAATAATAATAATAATAATGATTTTTGGCTAGTAAGGAATATGTAATATTGGTAATTTCTGAATTCACCCATCATTTGCAAACGTGGCAAAACGTTAATTTTAGACAATGCATACAGGTCTCCACTGTGCATACAGGTATCCAATGAGTGACAGAAGAACATTTTGAAAGGCAAACAGAGAGAGAGAGACAACAACAGCAACACACATACAATTTATTACGGTCAGGCTCATAACAACCAGTTCCAACATGTGGCCATGAATGCACTGAGATGTTCCTAAAACATGTTCAAGCAAATCAGTTTGATCAGTAGTGTGTGTGGGACGGCTTCAACTTAACTCCTTGCTAGGACTGACTGAAGATAATTTATTCATGCCATTATTTTTACAAGCCATCACAAAAACTCGCATTTGAATCAAGTCTCATTAGATGGAGAGACATGCAAAAATTCACCATATTGTCAATGCTACTAGCTTTTCACAAAATGTTACATCCATTATCAGACATAAAAGAGGAAATAGAGGAAAAGGTCATAATGAATGCTATTAAAGAGGGTTTCTGGTTGACAGAGTCTAGGTGGGTGGTCTCTTGGTCTGTCAATGAAGAAAATCACTGCTCTAAATGAAACTGAAAACATACAGACCCAAAAAGACAGTATACACCCAATATACAAATAAACAACAACAACAAAAATCTGTATCTTTGCACCCGGAACTAGTCTCCCACCAAAAAGAGGTAAAAACTGAAACCTGAAGAAAAGAGTGAGTAAAAAAAATGTAAGAGAGATATCACGATCTATGATAGCAGTCCAAGGTTTTCAGAGAAAAAAAAAAGTCAGTAACGGGAACAGAGGTTATAAATTGTTTTCAGTCCCGATAACAGTGGCATTTTGGCAAGGATATACACATTTTCACCCTCAGGCCCGACTGAAAAAAGATCTCTTGAAGCTGAAGACATCAACAAATAAACACTATTCCCATCTCACTGTTTTCAGCCGTATGCTAGGTGGGCTGCATATCACACTACAGATTTGCGCCTTAGGCCGCTGGAAACTCATCTTCACTAGCATTCCAGCTTACTCTCAACACATCCATCTTGAGTTTTTGTGAGCGTGTGTGTCTACATGTGTGGGACAGCCTCAGGACATTTAAATGCTGGGTGCTCCATACTGTATCCAGGAGCTGCTAAAAATCTTGAGCTAATCACTAGAGCATCTATCGCTATTGCAAAGAACTGAGAGACTTCTACTGACAAAACCTAAAAATCTATGATGACAATCAAATGAAATCGAGTTTTGTGAAGGATATCAAATGTTTAGTCATTTTGGTCGTTCAATTTGTTAAATATGTCCGTTTACACAACTATGGAGAATGTGACAATAATTGACATTATTCTATTTTACATTTAATAACCTTTTAAAATGTTTATTTAAATGTTACCAACTTGCACCAAAAATGGAATTTTAGTTTTGGCATCAAAATTGTCATCATAAGCCATGACAATCCTGCCTGACCTAGACAAAAAAGGAACTGAACGTCTGAATAAGGCTAAGTTCACACTGCAGGCTGAAACGACCCAATTCCGATTTTTTTGCCCCTATGCGACCTGTATCTGATCTTTTCATGACAGTCTGAACGACACAGATCCGATATTTTCAAATGCGACCCAGGCCACTTGGGTATGTGGTCCAAATCCGATATGTATCCGATCTTTTGAAATGCGACCTCAATCTGAACGGCCAGGTCACATGTATCTGACCCACATGCCATTGATATGCAACAAACGTCATAATTCTGCTGTTGAAGTAGGCGGGAATGAGAACATAAACAAGTTAGCTATCCTACGATAGCACGCACCTGTAGCCAATACACTCCAACGCGTTGCACTGTTATGTTCCGCCGCAGACATGTCTCTTCCCATGACAGAGTTAATCGAAGGCGCTCAAACATAATCGAAGGTGGATCTGGTCATTCGGAAGTTACTGCTGAATTCTGTATTAGTGAAGCCACTCACATCAGTATCCCACCACTCCTGGCTGCGACTCCACACCCACACGTTTCTCTGTACCGACGTTGCGACTACTGCTCCACAAAACTCCATGGCCAAAAACTTGCTCTCTCCTTTTCTTCTTAAACGAAAGATGTAATTGTGTTGGCTCTGTTGGGTAAATAATTTTAATATTGCTAAACGAGCTCCACTGTTGACATTCATGTTTAGCTACTTCCGCAAACAACAAGTGACGTCGTTGACCATCGAGTACTCTTCTGTGCATGCGGGTCATTTCTGGGTCATTTCACGTTGACACAGGAGATCACAAAAGGTCGCATTTAATCGGAAATGTGAACGGCCTTGCAAAAAAATCTTCTTTTTTTTTTTTTAAATCGGAATTGAGCATTAAGCCCCTGCAGTGTGAACGCAGCCTAAGAGGCTTGTGGAAATCAAAGACTGAAGACAGCAAGGAAGAAGTTCCTAGCAGTACAACATATATCCTAAAAAGAGTTTGCATCACTCCATCTGTCCACATCACTAAACGGGAAAGCAGGGATGAAATGTGTCAAAGGGGTCCTCTTTTGTACATCTTCAGACATTTCAGTCACACAAACAAACAGGAAGGTTCAAAGATTTAGCAGAGAGAAGAAAACAGAGAGACAAAAAGAGCAAATAAAAGCATGAATAGCAAATGAGTTACTGATGAAAGGCCAAACTCAGATTCACCACTGATGCATGCTTTCTAGATTATACTCCCTGAGAGGCCAGACCTGTGTCTGTGTGTGTGTGTGTGTGTGTGTGTGTGTTGTGTGTGTGTGTTGTGTGTGTGTGTGTGTGTGTGTGTGTGTGTGTGTGTGTGTGTGTGTGTGTGTGTGTGTGTGTGTGTGTGTGTGTGTGTGAGAGAGAATGCATGTGCATCACTACAACATATCACATTATTTTCCAAAATATTAACAGAAACCCTTAGTATTCCATTCACAAAAACTATTCAAGTTGACTTTTGACCTATTACATGAAGAAAGAAAAAAAAGAATCAAGGCTCTATAACAGAGTGCCTAAGGGAGATCCTGGCATTTTGCCCTCTCTCTTCTTTCTGCTCCTTTTCTAATTCACTCTCTTTTCAAAAGGTCAGAAATGTCAGCCTGTCCATAATGATTTCACGTGAAACAGCAGGTCAGGCCAAAGTTGCAAGGATCATTTTGAGGTCAAATGTTATCTTGGCTGCCAACAACATGAGAAAGCAAGCTTGCTAAAGGCTTGATCTGCAGGCAAAAAAACCCATCAACACAGCAACACAAGGCAAAATCTGACTAATCCAGTCAGATCCATCTACATCATTGCCAGTGCTGGAACTGGCTGTCTGTGACATTGAACCTACCAAAGGCAAAATTCCGAAAGTTTTCTCTATATTTTTCATTGTCGGGCTAGGGCGAGCAAGGGCTAACAACGTGCCCAGCGGGGCTAATAGAGTCAGACCTCAAGCACTGAGGCCAAAATCAAGTTGTGTTTCCACTGTCGGGCCAGTAGCCCTGCAGCGCTACCCTAAAACACGCCCTTAACACGCCTCCATAGAATGACGTCACAAAGCCCCACCATCAGCGTGGGAATTATACCGCGGCCATGGCCGCCGTTGCCCTACACTTTGGCCTTCATGCCCCAGGAAAAAAAATCATTGTACGGCCACAGTGGCCTGTGTGACCTGGCCCTGTCCAAGTTCCATGTATAAAGCGCCAGTGCGGCGATGTAATCATTATGAGCGCTTGTATACTGATGTGCTGTGTTTTCAATTCATACCAGCAGCCTGAGGGCGCTCTACTGAACATTATAGTCTATATTTGAAACACATGAAGAAGAGCGTTCGACAATGCAGGAAATCACACCGACCACAAACAGAGCTAACAGATCGCTGTAACATGCAGATTATGTCGTTTTGAAGACAATAAACATTTTTGCAATATTTGACTTACTGTACCTGTGTTCTTCGAGCCATATCAGGCATTTTTATAATAATAGATTATATGTATAATGTTATGGTAATCGATCGACTGTATCATCGTTGCATTATACAGAAAATATTATATTTTCTGATTTTTTTTTTTATCTGAAGCCAAATCAGATCACAGAAGGTTATTTAGAATACTCGACTTGAGTTATAAAGTAAGTTTGGAGCACAAACGGTTTTAATCTCATAAATTGTTGTGTATTGATGGTGTGCTAAGCTAATAAATAAAGTCATATGACATGATCTTGAAAAACATTTACCTAAATACAGAGTTTTAGACATATCATCTTCAGATTTTAAGTATAACATGGTCAGACATGTGGCTTTAGCTGCAGTGCATTTCTAGATTGATACAATGCCAACTTCAATTTTATTTTCATGAAGATGTTTCATAAAAAAAATTCTCATAACTTTTTATTATTTTTTTAATCTATTTATAACTATTTCTTTCATTATGACAATAATAAATTCTACATTTACAATAAACTACCAGGTGTCAGCTTTCAAATGAGATCATACTTGTGCTTTTAGTACAAAGGGTTCATGAACTGGATCTGTTTCAGTTTGGGTATGCCATTTCTGGGGATTTTTCAAAAGTGGGGTTGCAGCTTTACAGGATGTAGTTGGAAACAGAGACCTCTTTCAATTAGTGCTGTCAAACGATTAAAATATTTAATCGCGATTAATCACATTAATGTCATAGTTAACTCGTGATTAATCGCATTTAATGGCACATTTTTATCTATTCTAAATGTCTCTTGATTCTTTTTGTCCCATTATTTTTTTTCTCATTTTAATGCTCTTATCAACATGGTAAAGTCGATCGGCTTGCTTTGTGCAAATGTTTTTATTGAAAACAACATTGGCATATACTGTGTTCAAATTCACACTAAAATTCTCACTTAGAGGAAATAATCTCTCACACAATGTAACACTGTCCATCAATAAAAAGGTGAAATAAATACTGACGAGGTCCTGATATTGACGAGGGGGCGGAGAATTCGCATCAGCTGTGTGTGTGTGTGTGTGTGTGTGTGTGTGTGTGTGTGTTTGTGTGTGTGTGTGTGTGTGTGTTTGTGTGTGTGTGTGTGTGTGTGTGTGTGTGTGTGTGTGTGTGTGTGTGTGTGTGTGTGTGTGTGTGTGTGTGTGTGTGTGTGTGTGTGTGTGTGTGTGTGTTTGGCCATCATCAAGCGGTATTTCAGACTGGACGTGCTGCGATGACGATAGCTCAGTTCACAACGACAAAACACACAGATCACTTTGGTCTTGTCAATGGAACTATTTGGCAACTTTTTAAAAGTAAACCTTCCATTCAGAATCTTATTGGCATCCATTTCGGCGTCTCGCTCTCGTCATCCACTCAAAAGGTTCACTATTTGGCCGGCTCGCGCAAGCCCAAACGAGTGTGTGCGTCGTGCCTGTTGTTTTGTTTACGGTCTAGATCCGCTTGCGCTTTGGTCGACGAAGCACTCACGCGGCGCAAGCCATTGAAATGAATGGGTTTCATAGCGCAGCGCACGCATGTCGCGTCCTGTTGCAAAAGCATGTGAAAGAAAACTACAAAGTTTGCTAGGTCAAAAAGACCGTTAATCGCGCGATAAAAAATTGACGCCGTTAAAATGGGATTGCGTTAACGCCGTTAATAACGCGTTTAACTGACAACCCTACTTTCAATACATTCAAGGGTTGCTGAATTTGACAAGCCCTGATCTCAAGCTGAATTTTCTTATTTGTACAATCGTATAGGCCTCCATAGGCAATAGGGCTGGGTATTGACACAAATTTCACAATTCGATTCGATTTCGATTCACAAGCTTGCAATTCGATTCGATTTCGATTCCGATTCGATTCGATTCAATATTGATTATTTTGGATATCAGTTACAATAAATTGCAAGTTTTCTCAAGGAAATCAAATCTCTTAACTAATTCTGTAAACTATGGGAGTCTAGTTGTAGCCTACTAAGCTTCATTAGCCTAATATGAAGGTAATAATTAACTGTTTTGTAGCTATACAAACAGAACTTCACAGTTCACAGTCTTTGTAATATGTTTTAGCAATACATTTCTAACATTTATAATGTGTTTAGAATTTTTTTTTTTAAATTGCCTTAACAGGGACTTTAAATTACACTTTTATTTATTTTTATAATAAGAAGATTATATGAAATATAAACATTTAAATGGTGGTCATAAAAACTTGCCAGATTTATTCAAATATGCATTAAATATTGAAGAACATTAAGATTATAATGCATATGTAATATTGTGCATATATTTAGCAAAATGCTCCTCTCTAAAGTTATTTTTTCTAGCTGACTAACGAGTTTATGGTCATGTGGTTTTTCTGAGGTAAATATGACGATACATGACATTGATTACAAGCTGTTTAACTGACGTCTTTCCACGGTTGAAACACTGATTGAGCGAATCAATGTGACATGATACGGATTTTGATAAGTTGTACTCTATCTTTTAACACACTTTCAGATGCTCATTCATGTTTATTTTGCGCTGTATTGGTATTATTAAGCCGGAAGAGATCAAAGCGCTCCGCGCTGCTGCTTCTCTTGAGCTGAGCCAGAGCGATCTCACACCACAGCGCCAAAACGGTATTTATGTTTTTGAATTTCAAAAGAAAATGGTCGTAATTTGAAAATTCCCACTGTTTCATATCAATAGTAACAAAGGACAAAGATTATTGCGATGTTTTGGATGCGCGCAGCCGTGCTACAATGTTCCATTCATTCAAATGAGACAGGATGACTAATCGATTCTTGAGATTTAAGAATCGATATCGGTTAGTAAAAATGAGAATCGATTAATATCGAGAAATCGATATTTATTACCCAGCCCTAATAGGCAATACATTGCAGACCAGCATTTATGTTGTTTCTATTGTTGTGTATACCTTCTGGATGTAATCTCTCTCTCTCTCTCTCTCTCTCTCTCTCTCTCTCTCTCTCTCTCTCATTAAAAATGTTTTTTTTTTATTAAAAAAGTCATACTACATGTCTTATTCCAAATTAGGATGTTATGGTATCAATCTGAATGGGAAAACCATCGAATTGTACTCAAAGGCCTTTGTGCCCAGTCATATGGCCTTGGTGCCCCTAAAAAGAAAAGAAAAGGTGGAGGCCAAATGGCCTCGCCCCTAAAATTACATAATTCCCACCCTGCCCACCATTACTTGAAAACTTAAGATACCAGCATTAATATTTGACCAATATTTAACAATACAAAACGTTACAGTGACAGCAATTTATTTATTTGTGTCACGAGTGCACATCAATCATGCTGAATCAAACTGGTAAATTTACCATTTCACATAAAAAGAGAATACTTATTTAGTTGCACCTGCTTCCATTTATACGTGTTAACAGGAATGCAAAAAACAACTCCATTAAGTATTTGCCAAAGGCTTACACATTTAGAAAATTATTGATAAATTGTCACTTTTTTTTTTTAGAAAGAATGAGCATTTCTATGAATTTTCCATGAAATTATGCGATCTGAGGAGGTTGAGCAATCTCTCCCGTCTAACTATACTGTTATCCTTTCAGCCAGAGCAACAGAGGGAGCTTACGAGAAGAAAACAGAAGTTATGATTTATACAAGTTAACTGGGGAGCTTTAGTCCGGTATCACCCAAGGAACAGGGAAGAGACTAAATGTGAAGAGATAAAATATTAAACCAAATAAATACACCATTATAATCATATATGATTTGTCTACATTCTTCAAGCAGTCTAAGATATTTTCTATAAACATACGTGTATTTATTATTACAATGGTTATAGCATTTAGCATTGCATATAAATATATTTCTGCATCATACAGTGATCAAAATTCCAATTGGAATTAAAAACCACAAGTTGTTTAACATGTCTTAAGTGTTGAAGTTAGCTGGTAGCCTCATATAATAACATGGGAAATGTGCAATGGTGTTAACCGTCTCCTGACTCCGGGAAACTCTGTCTTTCTTCATGACCACTCCTCAAGCCCTAGTTGGTCCGGTCTGGATCAAGGTATTCGGCGGGCCAAAAACCCCTGGCCATTGGCACAGAGGAAGCCTCGATGAGGCCAGATCATGCCCCGGAAGTGACAGTGGAAACGCGACTGACACTGGCATGCTCGCTTTTGGCTCGACAGTGGAAACATGACCATGACAATGACTTCTCTCTGTGAATCTACAGCAGCACTGCGGCAAAAATATATTACCAACAATAAAAAAAATATATGTATTTTTAATGTATACTCTATTATTGAACCAGTAGCACACGTGTCATATAATATTGCACTTTTTGCTAATCACACACACACACACACACATTTAAAAAATATATGAATATAGAAATTAGTCTGCAGTCAAATACAGATTGCTAACACAAATACAATCTATATATTGCTGACCTGAGCAATAGGTGGTGGTGGTATTATTCTTGTTACAAAACTGACCCTGAACTGAGGGCTGATATATTAAACCTTGGTGGTCAAAACACACAGCAAAGTGGAGCATCACAAAGTGACACAAAAGGTCATTGTACACAAAGAAGAGATTCACTTTACAGGCAGTTTTATATTTAAAAATAAGCAGCAAAACTCAAAAACGCATTTTTGCTTTACAAATTGCAAATGCCCTCCAATAATGTATCATTTGATTTTGTCAAATCTAAATAAAGAATATAATTGTCATATAATAATTGTCATATTATCATTAACTTGAAGTGGATAAGAATACAGTGTTTCCCACAGAATTAGATTCTATGTGTGGTGGTGTGGGTTTTTTTTTTTTTTTGGGAGGGGGGGGGAGGGGTTTGACACATAATGTAAGATAACTTAAAGACATTGCTATTGCTATGCCATTGCTACACGTCTATGACTGCTCCACAGACTTCTTGTTGCATATTTTGCACCCTTTGTTTGAACATTTTATTTTACGGGCCTTTCTGAAAAAAATATTCCAATGCCCCATCATATGGGCTTGTTTGTGTGATAGACTACAGGCCCTGTACTAAATGTAACAATTATTAAACACTATATTAAATTTAAATAACAAAATTAGATTTATAAATAACCAGCTTTTCAAAACAACAATTGCAATGTGAATTTTAACAAACTATACAAATATTTTAAACTATTTGTGCTAAAAAGTGCAAAACATAACAACTGAAACAACAACTGAATTTTAACAAACACTTTACAACTATAAAACAATGAAGTGCAAAATAAAGTGCAAAACAACATTTACAAAATGAAAAGCAGGCTACTTTTGCCATGATGACTGAATGTTAATAATCCCTAAAAAGCTGACGTCATCGCTATCTCAAACATCTCTGTTATTATCAATGAAGCTGAATGCACAATGAATATTTCACAATATCTACACGTTGTTTGTTATAATTAGAGGATTTGCCAGCATGCAGAATTCAGCACTGAACAAAAAGTCAGTTTTGAGCGGTGATGGGAGTCTATCTTAAATGCTTCTGATTGGTCATCGTGTTTAAGAAATCAACACATATGTCTGTGATTGGCTACATCGCTCACGCTGGAAACATGTTACAAATAGAAACTCTGGCCAGTAAATCGTTTCAATTGTGTTTAGTTGTTCTTTTCTGCAATAGATTAATAACAATTTATTAGTTTTTATATGTTTTATTCATTGATATTCATAATTTGCGGGAGTCCTGTGAATCGTTTTATTCTCCCACGGACCGCACACACAGAGTGAGTGCATTACCACCCGCGCTCGCACTCGGCCATCAAATCTAGTCCCGCGCCGCACGTCTCTAGATCAAGGACCCGGCCCGAGGATGGCGGCGAGAAATATTGGCCCAAGTTCTGCCCCCGGCAGAGAATTTAAGCTATAAGTTAAACAGGACAGAGTAACAAGGCAGGCTTCGCTCATACATTTTTTGACGACGTAACGTTAGTTAAGACGTGTGTTGCTTAGGCGGCCGCCTTAGTTACAAAGTGCTTCGGGAAACCCTGAATCTAATGGAAACGCGACAGCGTTTAACATAGAATAACTTATCAGAGTTGTTTTGCAGCAGTGTTCATTACAACCATTCAACTCCGGATTGATTCTGGAATATTCGCTGGGAAAATAAGCTCCGCAGTGACCGCAACAATCCGTCCTCCAACGCATGCTCATGTTGTTTTGAGACTGTGCTCGAAGAGGAGGCGGGGCTATTCGTGCGCGCCTCCGTTGTCAGTTTGTGTGAGAGAGAGGGGGGGAGCAAGCTGCGCTCAGCTCTACAATAAAATACAATTTTACCCATATTAAATAGTTTAAAAATCTGAAAATCAATCCGTGGCGGTCAGCGTTGATATTGTGGCGGCCCGCCACAAATTAATGAATGTATGGGAAACCCTGGAATACTATGGTTTTAAACCATATATCTTCAGGCATAGCTCTTATCCTGAGCTAAAGGCTATTAGGATTCTCACCTCATTAAAAACACAAACACAACTGAAGTACACCATAATACCAAGCGTTCCTACTGTTTTTAATCACGCTAAATCTTAAAACATGATTCATACTTGAGTGAATTAGTTCCGAGATGTGCATCATTAACCTCAGATCATCAACCCATAGAGCACAAAATTAGCCTGCCATTATAACACCATCATTTCAGCAGCCTCAGAGATCACAGGTCAGTCAATGTCTTCCATCCTAATACTCCTGAACTCCATCTGAACTGATCCAGGCCTCATTAACTCAACCAAGACAGCATTACTGCTCTAAGATCAGCTGCATAATTACCTGATTGTTTGATTGGTAAATCTTTATAGTGATACAGCTGCCCGAGTGTCGCGACTAAATTAAGATCTTCTCCACAATTGATAAATAAGGACGGTCGACAACTCTTAGGAGTGGATCTTTTTTTGTACCTTATAGGACAAAAAGAACGCAACAATCCTCTCCTCAAATCTCAACAGCCAACTACAAAAGCAGTGTCTTTTCTCAGAGATGGATAAAATAATAAAAAAAGAAGCTAATTATGGATTACTTAAATATCTTCCAAAGTTAGAAACTGCTTCAGGCTGTAAATCAGCTATTTCCCGGTTCACTGCAATTAATGAAAGAGATAATCTGATATGATTCAGCATACTGATACTTCAGCAACACACACAAAGAGAACAAGGAAATGAAGTATAAATCAGATTATTAGACATCAAAAAATACATAGTTGAGAGATGATTGTTTGCTGAGGACAAATAGGATGTTTTAAGGTAATACATTTAAACTATACTTAAAAGAATGGCTCAGTCAACAAATATTTTTCATAATATGAAAATATTTTTAAGCCTTTGCAAAGCCAAAAAGAGCACACTGCATGTTTCGAGCTCCCTCCTTCACAGTCCAGTGGCAAAATCTCATCTGTCATGACCGACAGTCAAATTGCTTGATTTTACTCATGCAGTGCGACAAGAAACAGGCTAGAGATGTTTGAGAGCTCTTAAGCAAACAAACATGAAAACGTACACAAGCATGTCGAATACTGCAGCAGATTACATATTATATCACAGCTCAAGTCGGCTCTGCTGGCAAGCTGAACACTTCTGTTCTGAAGAGATGACAATCATCCGCAACAGTCATTCTTTTCTTTCCAAGATCAGAAGTTAACCACATATTCTGGTTCGGCTGAATCAAGTTGATTTCTGAACCGTTGTCTGTGACAGATGAGAGTTTGATCTACCGCACCAAATTTATAATCAATTAACTTGTTTGCCTGCTCATTTACTCATAAACATTTCATAAGAATTATTTCTCCAGTTAGATGAGTTTAAGATGGTGTAGGAGTCAGAGGCAGTGAAAATGATGGTGTGCTGCTGTTCACACTTGAACGGTTCTGAACTTTAAAATTGACTCATTAATTTACTCTAACCTGAGCCAAACAGTTTCTGCATGACTGCATGGTACGTGCTATTTCTCAAATCTAAATTCTCTGTGCAGACCCACCCTATGATTATTTTTCTTAAGAATTCTTATTTTCTATTTTTACCAGGTTATATCTCTGACTGCAGTTATTGGGAATTAAAAGAATATGTCATCATTCAACAATTTCACCCTCGTGTTCTTTGAAACCCATATGAAAAAAAAAGGAAATATTTATGGCAGAATTTCCAAGATATCAAAAACAATGATATGGTGACCTTGGCTGAAAAGATTTTTGATTAAATAATGACTATGAATAATGAACTTCAGTTTGCTTACATATCATATGGCTTTAAAGACGTATAAGTACGAGTCAAACTAAGATGCTTTTATGGTGCTTCTTGTAGTTTGACAGACCTTTTTTATTCTATGGAATAGAAAACGGTTTCATGTGGATGGGTGGCCGGAGCGCGTTACGTGTTTTTCTGTTAGAGCGGTGTCGTGTTAGCGGGCCCTAAGTTAATAACTAATGACCTTCGCAAACGGAAGTGAATCAATCAAAACTAACTTTAGCTAGACAATAACTTTATTGTGCTTTATTTGAGCTGTGGTAAAGCCTAAATAATCTGTTTCTGCATAATAGATAATTTCTATTATCACTGTAAAGCTGCTTTGAAACAATCCATACAGTTAAAAGCGCTTTATAAATGAAGGTGACTTGATTTGACATTCTTCAAAACTTCTTATGTTCAACATATGAAAAAAGAAGGTAAGCAAATAATGACAAAATGCATTTTTTGGGTGAACTATGCCCCATGTACAATGAAAAAGATGTATGAAATACACTACCGTTCAAAAGTTTAGGGTCAGTAAGTTTTCTTTTTTGAAAGAAATTAATATTTTTATTCAGCAAGGATGCATTCAATTGACCCTTCGCAAAGACCCGCCCCCCTTAGTTACTGTCGCTATGTCCGACAAGCTACGCCGCTCCCATGTTCTCACGCAGTGAAAAATACATCGCGGAGCAGAGAGGAGACTAACAACACGCTGACAGACAGGACAGACCAGGTTACTTTTTGGTTACTTTTGATATAAAACATATTAAACAAAGTCTCACCTTTCAAATTTATTCATTTTTTAAAAGAAATTTAAACAATAAATACCGTTTTGTGGCTCTTTAATGTGTCGTGACAGATCGGTGCTGAACATCAGTTAAAGCTGCTCGTGATCCGATCATCTCTTCCTTCTAGTTCATTTATAGCATCAAATAAACATGAATAAACATAAGAAGAAATGTTGTTTTAACCGCATAAAGGCGTCAGTACACTCCGTTTTTCAAGTTCAAATCCTCACATGTTAATCTACTAACACTCCTGACTGCTTTGTCGGACAAAATGGCGGATGGCGAAGTATGATTGGTCAGATGTCAATCAAGCTCCACGCGAAGGGTCAATTGACCAAATGTGACAGTAAATATATTTATAATGTTACAAAGATTACTTTTTCAAATAAACACTGCTATCCTGCATTTATTCCTGCAAAGAATCATGAAAAGAAAAAAGAAAACATGACGGTTTCTACAAAAAATATTAGGCTAAGCAAGAGAATTGTTTTCATCATGGCTAATAATCTTATTTGCACACCAAATTAGCACATCAGAATGATTTCTAGAGAATCATGTGACACTGGACTCCAGTCACTGAGTACTGGCTGCTGAAAATTCAGCTTTGTAATCACAGGAATAAATAACATTTTAGAACATTTTAAAATAGAAAATGTTTATGTTTAAATGTAATAATATTTCACATTACTGAAAAAAAGTTATTGTGCAAACATTGATAGTCACGGATAGAACAAATTAAATAATAAAAACGTCTAGACATGAAGTGTCCTTTGCACTACTTGGAGATTAACAGACAACAGATGTGTTGACTGTCGCCACATGAGACACAGTAGTCCAACACATTAGTGCTGCAGCCAAGTCATTTAATAAGATAACAAAGCATACACAAATAATTCACATCTTTGTGCATAATGATAGATAATGAGCTGCATGCTGTTGTGTTATGTTTTTACTAATATCTACTGTACATCAGTGACGTGCAATGATTTTTGAGGAGGCACTGCCTCCCTTGCCTCCTTGGACAAAATTCCCCTGCTTTACTAGCAGAAGCTGTAGTTCAAGAATGATTCCTTGGAAATCATGTGTTTTTTATAAAGAGGCTCACTCACTAATGAGCCCGCAGTCTGCCACGGTCACATCTAATGCCCCCAGAAAAGAGATTATACTCCGATTTCTTCAAAAGCACACAGCTGAATTTCCATCACAGCTGTTCACTATGGAACACTATTCTTAACTCTAGCCAATTTATGCCGACACATTAGCATATCAACCTGCTGGGATCAATAGTTTTCCAGCACAACAGATAGGGATGCACCGATACCGATACCAGTATCGGTATCGGGCCCGATACTGAGCTCATGTACTTGTACTCGTACTCGTAAAAATGCCCCGATACCAACAACCGATACCAGGCAGCATGTGTACAGTGTCAGAAATTATAATGTGGATAAAAAAAAAGGCTGTATATGAAATAAATGTATCTTATCAGTGGAATATTAAACAGAATATATTCACGCGTCGTCTATATAACTATATGGTGCGCAAGCTGATAAGAGAAAAATGCGCAGAGGATTGAGCGCTATGACACAGACGCGCGAGCTGGTCGAGCACACCCCTTTTTCACAGACGTCAGTGGAAAGTTTGTAGTTCAGTCGGATGTCAATGGCAAATCAAGTAAAACGAGGCATGTAGCTTATTAATAACGTTAACTGACGAGAGCGAGAGAGAGAGAGAGAGAGAGAGAGAGAGAGAGAGAGAGAGAGAGAGAGAGAGAGAGAGCGCACTTCTGTTGAATGCAGTTGATTGCGGATCGTTCACTCAGCACGTGTTATTTGGATTAAAACTAAATCGTATATGTAAGTAAAACATTAACTGTTACCTTACTTATGTTTAACGAGTGGTTGCCTACATTATTACAGGACATTTGCAGGTCAAGAATTTCTATGAACTTCAAACATCCACAGCGCGCGCCCCGAAAACCACCAGACTGCGCGCGAATACTGAATGGAAGTCTTTCACGCATTGCGCTTGTACGGACGAATTCACACAAAACTATGTAAAAACACATTGGCGAGTATCCTAGTAAAAGTCTGTTATATATATATATATATCAAGCAAACGTAGACAGTATAATTCAAATGGCGTCCGTGCGTTCGGCCTTAAAGGGGCGGCACTTTAATAAATCTGCTGCTGTGTTTTACTGTTACTCAAACTCTTGGCTAAATAGGCTACCTCTTTCAACTTTACAAAAAGATACATATATATTTAATTTATGCAGTAATAAATATGAAGTGCATGAAATATATATTTGTTGAACTAATTAAGTTTAAATTTAATAAACAATTTAATAAACAACTAATATGATTGATATTATTTTGCTTTCTCTACCAATACATTTTAAAAATTACAAATGCATGAATTGAAAATTAATTGAAAATTAAAAATACAGGTATCGGTTACGGTATCGGTATCGGCGAGTACCAAAAATGAAAGTATCGGTATCGGACTCGGTCTGGAAAAAGTGGTATCGGTGCATCCCTAACAACAGACTAACTACAGATGTACAGTACTTACTGTGATGGAGCTTTTAAAGAGGATCTAGAGATCTAGTAGTCATTCATACAGGTCTGAATCATTAACAGGGTGAGAATGAGCCACTAAAGTCTTTGAGATTTGACTGGTGTCTCTGTTTTGCAGGCTGCTGATGTCTCACTGTTGGACAGTTTAGACAGCTAATCATCTGAACTGGGAATAAGAGAGAATACTTCATGACCAACATTAAACACAAGCTCGTTATGCATGGCTTAGACTTGCACACAGTAATTGTGTGTTATACTCTGCATACACACAGCCTCTCTAATCAATTTGGCTTTCACGTGTCGTACATGGATGAAGGAACATCACCTGCAGCTCAACCTGGCAAAGACTGAGCTTCTCGTCCTCCCTGCCAATCCGTCTCTACAACACGACTTCACTATCCAGCTAGACTCTTCCTCAATCACCCCATCAAGGTCAGTCAGAAATCTTGGAGTAATCTTTGATGATCAGCTGACCTTCACCGACCACATTACAAAGACAGCTCAATCATGCAGGTTTGCTATGCACAACATCAGGAAAATCAGGCCTTTTCTAACTGAGCATGCAACACAACTTCTCGTCCAGGCCCTGGTCATTTCTAGGCTTGATTACTGCAATGCTCTTCTGGCTGGACTTCCATCATGTGCAACAAAACCTCTACAAATGATCCAGAATGCTGCAGCTCGTCTTGTCTTCAACGAGCCCAAAAGGGCCCACGTCACTCCTCTGTTCATCTTTCTGCACTGGCTACCACTCGCTGCTCGCATCAAGTTCAAGGTGTTGACGCTTGCTTACAGATTGACCACAGGTGCAGCTCCCTCCTACTTTCACTCGCTATTACAAGTCTACATCCCTACCAGAAGCCTACGATCGGTCAATGAGCGACGGCTCGTGGTACCATCACAGCGAGCCACAAAATCACTCTCCAGAACTTTCTCATTCACGGTTCCATGCTGGTGGAATGATCTGCCCAGCCTCATTCGGAATGCAGAATCCCTGACAGCATTCAAAAGACAACTGAAAACTCATCTCTTCAGGGAGCACTTAACATAAAAAAAAAAAATAAAAAAAAAAAAAAAAACCTTCCCTTTCCTTTAAATCCTCCCTTGCTTGGCTTATACTACTCTGAGCTATGTGTGAACTTTGTACTTTGAGCACTTCTTGCGTTGTTTTTGCCTTTTCACGATGACTCGCTTGGTTTTGTCCTCAGTTGTAAGTCGCTTTGGATAAAAGCGTCTGCTAAATGACTAAATGTAAATGTAAATGTACACACTCACTCACTCACACAGGCTGTCTTTTCTCCCCAAAGCATCTGATCAGTGGGGTGAATCGGTTAATGTGATGCAGACACACGTGTTCAGTTTCCCTCAAACTCTTGAGTGTTGTAGGGTGAATCGCACACGCTAGAGGTAAAGCAGGGCTGGAGATTTCCCGCAATTCATAATGTCTTTTGTTAACGCAATCTCCTTTCCACTCTAAAGCTCTCATTTAATCAAACACCCCCAGCCTGTGATATAATCCCAATATGAACTCTCTATCACCCTTTACACACAACCACAAATTTGTCTAATCTATTATAAAGTGTCAAAATTGTGCTTTTTTAAAGCTGAATGGGAACTTTGTTCCACTATCAACACCAAATGCAAACATAAAATATCAAGTTTTAGTTCAGCAAAGATATTTCTTCTTTACTTTCACATTTCCTTTCACTCACCTCTTATAAGATGTGCATTGCTATTCAATACTGAAGCGCACAAATCTGCATAACCAATACATGCAACACCTGATGGCTCTCCCTAATCAACCATTTCAATTTCAGAAAATACAGAGAAAGAGAAAAAGACAGACAGACAGGCAGACAGCCAATAATTACTGACAAAACAGGACATTTTTAAATCAGCTCCTCTGTCTGTACATGGACGCCTCAAAAACACTCTGATTGTGAACTGCATAACAATGATCCATAAACCTGACATTTAAATACACCTCAAGCCAGGGAATCATTAGTCCACACTAGATGATTGACAGATTGACAAATTAAAGGGGTGCAATAAAATGAATATTTCAGAATTTTATAAATATAATACAATTTTGAAAATATGATAGGTGGATTGTTTGCACATCTAGAGGCACTGACATTGATTGTTTTAACATCTGGGGGCATAGTTTGACTCTCGGTCAAATTATATGGTCAGACTGAGCTTACAGCTTAAAATATGGTATATATAAATACCCTAGAGGAGTGGTTCTCAACCAGGGGGCCAATTTCCAAGGTGGCCACAGGATGACTTAAAAGTATTTCAAATAAAAATATTAATATATTAAAAATACAACTCTAAATCAAAATGCTAACAAACACAAGGTATTAAAAAACTACTAAAAATCAAGCTCAAGTTAGAAAGGTTGTGAATCGCCTAGATTACATCAAGAGAAACGTAGTCTGACATACAGTATGAAGTGACAGCATGACAAAGACAAAGGCACCTCATGCTTCTTATGTCTTATCCTGGCACTCTTGGAAGTTCTCTCAGAGGCAGATGGCAATCTTCCTGTTTGTGATACCTGGAGTAAACAAACCTACTGTAGCAGCACAGCAAGCAGTGACAGAAGAGAAAGAGAGAGAGAGAGAGAGAGAGAGAGAGAGAGAGAGAGAGAGAGAGAGAGAGAGAGAGAGAGAGAGAGAGAGAGAGAGAGAGAGAGAGAGAGAGAGAGAGAGAGAGAGAGAGAGAAGAGAGAGAGAGAGAGAGAGAGAGAGAGAGAGAGAGAGAGAGAGAGAGAGAACTTAACATCCAAAGAACTGAAGCTTTTGAGTTTGCAACCTCATACCTTTTGAAATTAACCTCAACTTTGCACTGAATAGTGCAACCTCAACCTTTTTTTTAAAATCCACTCACAATCCCACACAATATTCAAAGCCTACCCGATATAGGCTATTATTTTTTGACAAAGCTGCATGTTTTCAAACATTTTTATTAACCAAAACTGGGAGAATTTATATATTATTTATATATTATACTTTTTTCCAGAAATTTCAATAACTGTAGACTACATTCTTCAATTACAAACAACACTTAATGAGTAAGTAAATTTTTTTTATTCACTTTTTTAAATATATGGCAATATTATATAAAAAATAAATTTCAGTTTACTTATCGATATATAATTTAATATTTTTTAATATTGTTTGTCATCTTGTGGCACCCTTTTTTTTATTTTTTTTGGCACCCTAGTAGGCCCCAGTCTCCTGGTCGAGAACCACTGTTAAACAGTAATGGCAGGACATCAGATCACAATAGTAATACTGGAGCCAAAAGCTGGAAATGACATAAGGCTACCACCTCACAAAAAATGACAGAGCCAACACACTGAATTTTATCTGGAGGTGGAAGAAAATGAGAACAACTATTTCTAAAGGCTCAGTATACATATAAAGCTTATTTAGGCTTACCCAAGTGTGGTCAGTTTGATGCATTGATGGCATACTCATGTGTTTATGTTGTAGCTGCCCTGTTATTACTCAGCAAGACTGAGAAAAGACAGCAGGGCCTTGCTCATCATAGACCACATAATTGAATACTGATCGCAATTAATCACTTGAAGGACAGAGAGAACTTTAAACAGTTTGTGTTTGTGTGTTTGTGTTTGTGTGTGTGTGTGTGTGTGTGTGTGTGTGTGTGGTGTGTGTGTTGTGTGTGTGTGTGTGTGTGTGTGTGTGTGTGTGTGTGTGTGTGTGTGTGTGTGTGTGTGTGTGTGTGTGTGTGTGTGTGTGTGTGTGTGGGAGGGCTGTAAAGCTAATTTAAAGCAAGGCTGTGCTCGAAGTAGAGTTCTCGAAGTACATGCTAAAGTATTATAATAGCTGCTGTCACAGTGACAGATAGCTTTAAAAGTGAGGCTTACAGCACTCAGGGTTGTTGATCGGGTAAGGGCCAATATGATTTAAACACTATGAGAAATACCAGGCTGGGACTAATTGCACCAATGTATGTAGAGCAAAAAGGGAAAACAAATCAAATGGAAGAGGGACAAACTGACTGGGTGGAAAAAGCCACAAGACTAATGAATGAATTTGCCATTTCTTCTGCAATCTACTTCTGTATTAACATGGACATTGACACTGGCTGCTTGGTGATGGTGGGAATGAGGTAATGAGATTTCCCTGTCTGAAATGTACTCCATTTATTCCTTTTGGGACAGGCCTGACTCCTGCTGCTGCCTTACCTAATAATGCTTCACAGAAAACACATACAAATCGAGCCTTAATAACAAAGGGCTATTGTATTGTGATGAGACAACAGCACTCTCTGCAGCTAGACTTAAATAGGAAGGGACCAGAGAGAGAGATAGAAATGTACTGAGAGGGAAAAAAAAGAAACTGAAGAAAAGGAGGGGTGGCATTTGCTGTTTCCATCCAGCTGTGGTTGTGTATTTTTGCTTGCCTGCACAAATTCCTGATTTACCAACATGCAATTATTTAAACCTGACATGGTAAATAAAGCATGTATAACATCTGAAGTTATGAACCTAGCCATAATTATCAGCTAATAGAAACCGCTTCATCCAAACAGCTTCATTCTTGGAAGAGCAGTAATGCGTATGTGAATGGTTTACTGGCCTTATACACTTTAAATAATTATATAATTACAGTGAAATGCACCATTTCATCTCTCTGCTCTCTGCTTGACTTACAAGAGTGGTCACTGTTGGTGTTATAAATGGTGGTATAAAATGTACATTAGGCCAAAACTATTCAAAATGTAATATATCAGTAAAGAAAACTTTTAAGGTGAAGTGTGTAATTTTTGTACCACTAGCAGACCAAATAGAAGTGCAAAAATATTAACAAAACCAGTTATTATTTTTGCAACATTGAAACCTTTATTCTGAGTTACAAACATGTGGGGTTTGTTAAAAAAATATCTGGGTCAGATTCTTGAATATAAACCTCTCTCAGAAACATGCATTGAAAAGCTGTTTATATAACAACCATTTTAAGCCAAAGTCGCCATAAACACATTTCAGAACCTTCTAAGAAAGGTAAATGACGTCATCTTTTCTCTACCTACAACATAAATAATGTCATCGCCTGTACTGTAGAACATTTTCTTACCGTAGGTTTGGACATTGGGCATCAGTGAAACCAAACTCAAGGATGATTGAAAAAAAAGGAAGAGTTACTATTTCCACATAAACTAAAAATAAAGCATTATTTCCAGTTCCCAGACCTATAAGAGAGCTATACTTCAGTCTCTAAAATTCCCACAATCATCACTCTAGAGGTGTCATGAATAGTTTCCACAAAAATTAGTCATCTAATCTGAAAGATATTTCATTACAACAAAGACTGTGCTATTATTTGTCACTGTAGCAAGGAGGAACAAACTTTATGTTCCCAGAACTCCCAGTAACACACTTATTAGCTTAAATTGTAGCAGTGCAACACAGCTTGTTTAAAGTCTCCAGTTGAGTTTCTGGTTGTAGGGATCAAGATAGACTCTCAGCAGTCTGAAGCTTAGTGACAGAGCTTTTATTTACAGAGCAGAGACTAATGGCCACAGCACGGCCTATCATTTTATTAGCACAGGAGAGGTCTGTCAGAAACATTTTACTCACCACAGGGCTCTCTCATAAGGACAGAGAGAGAAAGAGAGAAAGAGAGAGAAGAAAGAAAGAAAGAAAGAAAGAAAGAAAGAAAGAAAGAAAGAAAAGAAAGAAAGAAAAGAAAGAAAGAAAGAAAGAAAGAAAGAAAGAAAGAAAGAAAGAAAAGAAAGAAAGAAAGAAAGGAAAGAAAGAAAGAAAGAAGAAAAAGTTGTTCATCACATACAGACTGGTCTAGAGAACAGAGCACAACATGACCCTTATGTATTTTTTGTGGAATCCTGAGCACTGATTTAAAGATAAGGTATTGATGGAATATCTCTACAGCTACAGAAAAATGCATACAGAGACCTAACAGTGAAGTTGTGCCTTGACCTCCATATAAAAGTGTTTCCAGTAAACTAGACGAGGGAAACTTCAGTATGTTCATCTCAGAACAGTCCTCTTCCACTATAAAGTTTCATTAGGCTTGAACCTATAAAATAATTAATAGGATCTTTTGTGTTAACAAGTAATTGTATGTCTGCAAAATATATAATAGTAGTAGTAGTAGTAATAATATTAACAAATACTAATACAGAGTTTTTCCTGGATCAAAAATAGTTTTCAGTGGTGGTGGACGAACACAGTTCTCCACAAAGTACCCTACCCATGTGAACGGCAAGCCCAGTACTGAAAATTAAATAAATGCAAAGAAACAGTCTGTAAAATTAACTCAACTCATCTAATTTATTCATGAAATATAAAATATTTTTTCATGAAAAAGAATCACTGTCAGAACAGATCATAAAACAAAGTGCTTAGAACTATTTTAGCCTATATTTAAAAATCTGTCAATTTAAATGTAAAACACTTAGTGAGTCATTTTGAAAAATGAACAAGTAAACATTACATAGAAAAAGTGCCAGGATTATTAATTTGCATTTACACTAATTTGACATACAGTATCAGAATGTTTTTTTTTGTTCATTGCTGCTATGGTTATCAATGTCAATTGGATTTAATCGCGCATTTAAATACGGTTGTAAATCCAGAAATTTTAGAATGTGTAATTAGTTAAAAAAAAATGATATAGAGTACAGACAGTGAGTAAAGATCACTGCCATTATAGTCACTGAAAATGTAAATTACAACGCTGCACTCTTCCGAAAACTTCTGTTATAATCAATGAAGCTGTGCAATGAATCTTTTATTGACATCTTGTTTACACTGTGTTGGTTATAATGAAAGGATTCGCGAGCAAGTTGAACTCCCGCTGAACAAAAACTCCACCGTTTTGAGTGGTGTTGAGCGGCTTCTGACTAACTTAAACCAACTGTTTGGCCATTGCATTCATGCACTCAACAGATATGTTTGTGATTGGCTGCATTGCTCAAAGCAACAAGCTGTAAACAGAACCCAGTAATAATAGTAATTAAAATCTATTGATAGTAGTATTTGTGTAATAAATATGAATAAATAATAATTATTATTATCCCCCTTTGTAAAGTGCTTTGAGTGCCGAGAAAAGCGCTATATAAATGTAATTAATTATTATTATTAAAATAAATAAATACTACAATATTATAGCCTAAATGCTTGCTTTGAATATTATTACAAATTGATCCAAAACAGACAGCAATGGTGTCAGTAAGCAGTGACCATGTTGTGTGACTTTGGCATGCTGGTAGATTTAAATTGTGTATATTCCTGCCAGAAATAATTGTTACTATCATACATTTTAGAGTGTTAGCTGCTGTTATATGTACGTAGCTCTGTAGAATGTGATTTAAGGACACAAAGCTTGTAGCCTTTGGAGTTTTTCCTCATTCATTATGACAGTATTAAACAGTTCTGCGGCACGCTGCTAAACACCTCCTAACGCCTGCTGGAGCTCAGGGGATACACATATACGCTCACACTGGAGTCTGCAGGCAAGCAATGTTAGCTGAACGTCTAATTCGTATTGAGTGGTGGAACTGTTAATTTCCACGGATTGGTGTGTGTGTTGGATCAGCACAGAGGGAGGCAGAGTTGTCTGAAACGGTTAGGGAGGATCAGCTAGCCAGCCATTATTTTACAATCAATAGTGAAAAAGAACAAAAGAACAGCATGCTAAAATCCCAACATGTACAATTTGAGTCAATCTTATTTGTTTGTCTATATCTGAACAGTGTGCTCTCTCTCACTCTCACACTCTTTTCTTTCTCTCTAGTAGATTGATTACATGGATATTCCTTGTGTGCAGGGCTGTTTGGAGATGCCGGAGAGGAAACGGGTATTGATCAGACATCTTAATGTGTGCACATTTGTGTCATGATCACTGTAAAGCCCTCTTTAAATACACACGACTTAGTTTCATTACACAAGGCGGAGACTACTATGTGAATTAATCACTATTATCTCACAGAGAGAGTTCAATACACTACTGTTGAAAAGTTTGGAATTACTATAGACGTGTTTTAAAGGTTTGAAAGCAAAATATACTTTTAAATCACCAAGGTTGGGTTAAACTGATCAAAAATGACAAAGTGTTTTGCATATATTAATAATATGCATCATACTCGTGGTTATTGGCTGTGTTTTCAACTAATTAAATCCTACCTTGGTGAAAAGTAGTATACGTTTTTTTTAACACTTTATTAACACTTTTTTCTTAGTGTTAATTTCTGCTATGTTATAGCTATAAACTATGCTCCAAATTAAAATTAAACTTCATGTGTATGTTTATAAATGTTTATGATTACATGAAAAATAAGTTTAAACCTTTAAAAGCAACAATAGCTGCTTGCAGATAAACCTTGTGTGTTTAGAGTTCAATAAAAAACAAAAACAAAAAAGTATGTAAGGCTGTCAAGGTCCATACAGTCTCAAGTAAATTAGGCCAGATGGATAGTTTCCAGTGAGATCGTTTAATCAGGTCTGGCTCTACAAATCTTCTAAAGCTCCACAGGCCAATCTGAGCTCTTGAGCTCTCTGTGATTAGGTCTGATGTGATAACAGCAGACAGAAAGTTTAATCAGCTCTGTCGCTGAGGCCTGTGGGACGGGAAGAAGGCTTCGTCTGATAGATGAGAATACAGCTGCCCATTAGCCATTTAGCTCTGTGCTTGTTTCATTGACCAGAAGTTAACATAAGGTCAATTTACTATACAAAGATTTGCCAGATAAACAGTAATTCTTGAAGCACAATTTCTTTGAGTGTGCCTCAAGAGGACTTTAAAGCTGTGATAGGCTGTTATAGCTTTTAATTAGGAAAAAAAACTGCATTATATGCATATTGACTAATCAAAACCTGTAACATAAGCTTATTTCTTTAGAAACAGCATCAAAGCTGATTAAAAATCGTTTGCATCGGTTTGATAGTCTACTTAGTCATCTGACCTTAGCTAACAAGATTACACACAAACACACACACACACACACACACACACACACACACACACACACACACACACACACACACACACACACACACACACACACACACACACACACACACACAGAAAATACTGCCAATTATTAAAGGGTACCTATTATGGCATTTAAAATGTGCCTAATATTGTTCTGGGAGTCCCCAACAACAGTTTTACAAGCATGAAATGACAAAAAACACTTTTGTTGTCTTATAATATGCATTTATTTTTACCTGATTTGCTCACCGACTCCCATATGAATCGTTTAGCGAGTCATTTTTCCAAACCCCGCCTTTGCGTGACGCTTATCTGCGGTGATGTGTTAGCTACCATAGCCCAAAGGAGTGACACCGAGCCGATAGGGTGTCATTGGTTGTTGCGTTATTTCTTACCCAGATACAATAGTGCTATTTTCTGATTGGCTAACAACACCAGACGAACAAGACCAGAGGAGACGCGCTTGATTCCTGCCGGTTCCACAGTGAGAGCGGCGCAGCCAGAGTTTTGGGCGCTGCGGCATATTAAATAGTTTTTCAGCGTGAGAAATACAATGTGTGGCGGGAGAGCGTGACAAAAGACCGAAATGAGTGACTGTCACGCTCAATGCATCACACTTGAGAGCCTGCACTTCACATATTTCAATACAATCGACATTGAAGACTAGAAGCTGCGCTGTGCGTACACAACACACAAAATAATTATTGAGCATGATAAATAAAACATAAAAGCAACAATTAATATTAATAATACTTACAGGTTGTGATTCGGAGAAGGAAGCTGATCCAAATAAACTCGGTACTGAACCTTCAGTATCAGAAGGCTCGCAAATCCATAGCATTAGGTTTGTGAAGCAATCGTTTTCAAAATGACGCGAACACAGAACAAGGTTCAGGCTATACTTCTGTGGTATAGTTGTATTATGAACACAGAACAAGGTTCAGGCTACTTGTGTGGTATAGTTGTATATATGAACTGTAGCCACTAGGGGTGGAACGGTACACATAAGTCACGGTTCGGTTCATACCTCGGTTCAGACGTCACGGTTCGTGTACGATTTTGGTACAATGGAGTGAAAAGCAAAACAAAATGCAGAAGGCATTTTTATAAATGTCTTAAGCCTTGTTTTTTTAAATAAGTTTTATTAATAAAGGCATAGAACCAGTTTATTTGTAGTGCACTGACAGGAGTTTTATATAATTAGTTTATTAATTAAATTTTTTAAAAGATGAAAAGACCTTGAGATATGTTTGGTAATTGTACCTGAATGAATTTAAAATTAATTTGCTCTTTCAGATCAATATATTTGTTTTCCTTCATTTTAGTTAACCCTAACTTTATTCTCATCTGAATTATAAATAATTTATTTCCGTATAAAATAATACTACCTTTAAAAACTTTTGTTAACATTTATAGGTTACAGTTTGACAAGAGTTTAGAGTGTAACAAAGCACAATGTTGTGTTTTATTGCAAGTGTACACAAAAATATAAGTAAACATTAAACACTTTGCAGTTTTAATGATGTCCTGTATGAAAAAATGACGGAGTATGTTTCCACTGTTTGATCGCGCACGAGAGATCTCTCTCGCACGCGCGCAAACACACACACACACACACACAAACACATGACTGTTTCATCGCGCCTCTCTCTCGCCAACGCGCGCGCAGACACACACAGTGGGCGCTCTCTCTCCTCTCTCGGTCTCTCGTCTCTCTCTCTCTCTCTCTCTCTCTCTCTCTCGCGCGCGGCCGTTTTTGTACGTGTATTCTACGTGCAAATTCGTGCACCGAACCGTGACGCCCGTACCGTTTCGGTTCGATACGATACATGTACCGTTTCCACCCCTAGTAGCCATTAGTCTTCAATGCTCCTCATGGGCAGATGAAAAAAGTTTGCTTTTGCGTCACACTTCAAAACACAGCGTCTCGTCGACATGATGTTAGTTTTCCCTGGCGTCTCCGAAACACAATAAGTGGTATATATTAGTTTGTTTTTTAAAAAGTGTTCTATTTCAGTTAGTCGTAAGGCAACATATCTTATTTTCATTCAAGTTTAAAGCTGCAGACCGTAACTTTTTTGGGTTAAAAATTATCCAAAATAAATTTTTGAGCAAGTATTTAACTAGCCTTGTCCCACCAGACTCTCGTACATTTAATTTAATTTGTACATAGAGTCTGGCACCGCTCCATTGACAAACGTTAACTTATAGGCGGGTACTCTTTTGAAGTCTTAAACTATTGGATCTGCCCAGAGTCACTCTATCTGCCATAATCAATCGCTAACGTTTGGTCGTGACATATGTATTTTCCCGAACCCCGTGGGGAGGAGGGCCACAACATCACGGCCACCAACAAAACTAAGCCAAGATTGTTCTTGCTCCGGCTTTAACTTCTTGATATTCAGCAGCGTTGCCATAACGGACCGAATGGCTTCGTTTGCATCTTTCTCCGCTGCCATTACTGAACTACAACTCAAAATAACGCACAACATCAACATCATCGTTCTCAGCCACTCCCTCTGTTTGCTGATTGGCCCGGTAAAAAAATTATCTGAGAAAACCAAAGTCTATAGCACAATCCCAGACGTAGTACTGAAGGAAAACGAAAATTGAGCAGAAGTATGTAGGAGGGCGGAGCCAAGCTATACATAATCAGCCCATGTTCAAAACTATCTGTTTGCCTTAGCTAGATTCAAACAGTAAACTTTTAATTCCAGTGTTACCGGTGGATTTCCGAGGGAAATTCAAGCATGTCTTTGCGTCATTACGTCACATCTGTACACATATAGAAGGTGTCTCGTCTAGTAAGCTATATTGCGTGTGAGGATGTTGGAGGTGGAGATTTATAGCCTTTTCTCACAGCACTTGATATAATTAAACTTATCAAGTTGATGGCTGATCCAGAAAAGTTCAAACGACAATCACCAGTGACAACTGGATATTCACCCATTGTAAAATGCAAAAGACTTCGGACTTCGCAGCAGCTACATAAAAAAAGAGACTGCAACCGCGCCCATGCGAAAACAAGGGCATTAAATATCTCAAGGGCTTTTGAAAGGTATAAATTTGATTATATTCCAGTTATAAATATGCATCTGATTACAGATACGCGTGTTTGTATTTCAAAGAGTACCAGTTCTAAGGAACATTATTTTGTTGGTATGACGATTAGAAATTAGACTGCACAGAAATGGAAACTGAACTACAGGTAGCCCTAATACACATTAAATGTAGTCACACAATGCTGACGTTGTTAACATTAACAATTTGAGAACAAAGTATATTTTGCACGGTTTGACGTGATATGATAAGCGATCGTTAGATTTAATCAGCAAGATTTACTGCAATGCTTTTTTTCCCTTAGTTGGTCAGAACAAAAGTGGATGTTACTTCCTTTTTTCAGATGACATTTTCGGTGAAAATTCTTATGTTCGTCATATTTCCAAAAATTAGAATCTGTGATTCAACGAATGCCAGTATACACACCGCCGCGGTGACTGACAGCCGCACATTCTCCTCAAAATACTGTATTGCCGTGCCGATGCACAACCCGCGTAAAGTTTAATAGAAATATAAAAAAACAATCAAATTGAAACTGAAATATAAAAATGTATGCAAACTAATAATAAATAAATAAATAAATAAATAAATAAATAAATAAATAAATAAATAAATAAATAAATATATATATATATATATATATATATATATATATATATATATATATATATATATATATATATATATATAATAAAATAAAACTGTCCCAAATTATTTCATTTCATATTAAACCTAAAGATAACACATTATAGATGGGTTTAAAACACTCAAAGAATTTGGGTTCTCAAGGGAGTTCAAGTAATGTAACATACACAAATCTGAAAACATGCCGGTTACATAAAAGTTTTCCAATACTGTCAACATGCGCCGTTATAACATCATGAGAACTGATGTCCATAACTTCATAAAAGCTGAAATTTGTCATTTGGCTTTACTTATGGCACTATGAATGCAGACCAAGCAGCCAGATTAAAGGATTATCAATTATCCAAAAGAGGATGGTCAGAGGATGGACTGTGATCCTAATCTGAGACTGTAAATTACACTAACATTATCCTCTACGGTCAGAGACAGGATGACTGCTGCTGAAACAAACCATCAAAGAGCATTCAATAAGAATTCATTCTAAAATGAATAAAAAAAATTGTCCTTTAAAAAATATTCAATACGATGTCATCATTAAAGAAAATAGCAATTAATTTAGCAAAATTACACAGCTCTACGGATACTCGGTCACAACATTCTGTGGTTGAGTATTTACTGTATAATTCACTGTGGCGAGCAGGACGAGGCCAAGGGCCGTGAGAGAGCGGCGCGAGGCCGGTGCCGTGATTACTGATGAGACACACCGCTCTCGTATCTCTCACGGAGGAGCGGAAGCATAAAAGGAGGACGGACGACAGTGGAGATCGAGAGAGGCTTTTGGATGTATGTTGTGTTGTTTAAATGTTTTATTATGTGAAAGTAAAAGTAAACCTTTTACAGCCCCTCACGGACGACTGCTGTCTTTAACTTTCGTTTTGTATTTGTTTTATTTTGTTATTAAATTGTTTAAATGTTCGCCGGTTCCTGCCGCCTCCTTCCCATAACATCTGAACTGCGTTACACTGGTGCAGAAACCCGGGAAAAAGGAGGGACGACTGCTGTCACATAAAACATAAACAACACAACATAAATCCAAGCCTGGCCTCTCTCTATCTCCACTGTCGTCGGCTCGTTGCTCCTTCTTTTATGCTTCCGCTCCTCCGTGAGAGATATGAGATCGGTGCGTAGCGCAGGCGACGCTCATCAGTAATCACGCCAGCCGCCTCGCGTCATTCTCCCACGGCCCTCTACCTCGTCTTGCTCGCCACACTAACCATTTGCTTACACTGTTTTTTTTTTTCACGTTTGCTTTTTGCTTTCAAAGAGCGCCCACAGTGGACATGCAGTACAAATGCAATCCATACAAGCCAACATTCCCTGCTCCTCTTTTTACACCAGAACAAAGTTTTCATCCACAATAACACTGTTATTGTCTTATATTATTATTCCCTGCAATATCTCTCCCCCTTCTTTACTAGTTCGCTCTCAGCAGGAGATGAGATTAATTGAACTTTACAACCAAAGTCCATTACAAAACAGCATTTTAGCAAAGCCTCAGCTTCCCTCTACAATCCACATCTATCAACCACCCCAAAAACAAAGCGTCCAGCTTCTATCAGAAGTCATTGCATATTCATGAAGTCAAGCACCAAGTAACATCTGGCACAGTGAAGAACCTTAATCATAAAAATGTCATAAAACTTTAGAGTTTTGACATTGTGGAGCCAATAGTAAATCACTGTGAACAATGTGAGATGATTTATAATAGAAACTCACTGTGAATGAAGAATGAAAGTGGAAGACCCTACTAGTACTGTATAATTATGTAGATCCTCAGAACTGGTAGAAATATTAGTTATAAATCATTTTGAGATTACTGGTATCGAACAAAAGCTGGGTTTTGTTTTTTTCAAATGTTCTTTCTTATTGGACTTTTTTTTTTGTTTCATTCATTATTTAAAAAATAAATAAATAATATATTATATTTATATTCAGTACTTCATCATATAATTGTCCTGCTCTCTAGAAAACTCAGTAAATATTGGTGGGCCACTAGTTTCTAAGATCAGATAAAGTATGTAAGGCCACATTGTAAATTTTGGTTTGATAAAATAAAACAACATCCTGACTGCTTTCAATTCTGCTGAATGACACATGATCAAAAGAGGAAGCCTTTTAAAACAAATGCCATAATCTTCTAGTAAGACTACACAATGCCAGATAATTACAAATTGTAGCTTTTGTCTTTCAACAGAATGATTTCAGTGTTAAGAAAAAGTAGTGAGACACCTCAGTTTCCTGTCATTGGATTGAAGAGATGCACAGAGAGTGCTGAAGTGAGACCTACAGCAGCGGAGCCTTCTGTCAGATGAAAGGCTCATTTAATCCCAGCAGGTCTGCTAACTTCCTCCTTGATTAAAAGCTACATCCGCCTGCTTAACAAGCCTGCACTGCACGCCTATATTTCCATCTCTCTGATACATTTATGAACATGGTACAGGATAGGTGCTGCACTACTGTAACTCACATGTCCTTAAGCATTTTAAAATGTTGTAGAAGATCACTAAGGAAAGGTGTAATATAATTGAGCATGTTGTGTCTATATGAGAATTGTGCCTCAAATAAAAACCTCAACAGACCATAGTAGTGCAAGATGCAACATACTCTACCTCTGGACCACCAAGATCTTCAATGTGTTTATGCTTAGTCATAAATAAATCTCCTCCCATCTTAATGAAGATGAATATTGGAGGCTTTGTCTCTAAATCCCACACATAAATCAGTGGAACACACCATTCATCTAGCATTAAATGTGTGTGTTGCACTTTCATCTGTGCAATTAAATTGAAAAATGACAGTAAGGCTAAAATTGTGGGCCTTGTTTAACCATGACTTGTTTGCTCGTCTCATGTCATTACCAAATACCATCTATCGCTCTAATTTACTCATCCTGATAGATTTAAATCTGAGATCAGAAATAAATACAGGAAGCAGACTAAAAAGTAAACGGTACAAAAAAAGGCCTAAATTAATGATTAACCACAACACAAATGTTCATCAGCACACAGATACACAAAGACCGAACCCCATACACAAAATAATCTCACATACACCAAATGATTCATGACATGATCAGAGTAATGGGTTTAGCATTTGCCTCCAATCTGTAAATGAGGCTGGTATTTAGCTACAGATGTGCTCTCGCTATCCAATAAACAAACGAATATTAAGCAGGGGCTATAAACTCTAAATGTCCTGGGTGTTTGTGTGAGAGAGATAAACTCTTGAACATAAGTTTGGTTCACAAGAGGGCAAATGAGAGATGGAGATTTGAAGATAATTAGAGATGCACCAATGTATCGGCCATCGGCCAATTGTTTAAAAACAGCCGATGATCAGTGCTGATTATATCCTGTCTTGTCAATCAAAAGGGTGCAGTAAAACATGACCGACTGCAAATCACACTGTGTGTTAAGAAAATCTCTCATGTTGAGTTAGTTGAGGAAAGTTAATGCGACAACGCATTAATAGCTAAAAACAGCTACATAAAAGCAGGCTCTATTTGACCCTAAGGATCACCCGTAGTTCAAGCCATGGTAGCCGGACCTGCAGTTTTTCCCAATAGGCTACTACTAAATATTATTTGTAGCACACCTCTCACCCAATAATCGCAAATAGCTCTCTGTTGATACTAAAAGAAACAAAGTGTCATCTTTCAAATTCTGTCCATTTTATCACGCAATTCAAACAATAAATGGTGTTTTGACGCTCTAAATGTGACGTGACAGATCGCTGTAGGCCCTCAGTTCAAGCAGCAGCGCTGAGCGCAAGTCTATTCTTCCACTTTAAAACAAATTATATCTAGAAAAACATGCATGAATATCAGAAGGTAAGTTGAAAGCTACAGTACAATTTACCGAAATCCGTGTCATGTCTCATGTAATCATCACTCAATCAGTGTTTCAACCGTGGAAAGATGTCAATAAAACTAGCTTGTGAAGCTTGAAACTTGCTTGTGAACAATATAACTTTATGTTGCATTTACCTCAGGAAAGTCATCCGTTTGTTAGTTAGTTTAAAAAAAAACTAGAGGAGCTTAAATACTGTTAATTATATGTTTGAATAAATTTGCCATGAAGACAAGTGTTTTTGAAAACTACCTTATATGTGTAACTGAGTTGCATACAAACATTTCAGCTTTTATTTGAGTGTAAATATTATATCTGGAATAAATAGCAGTTGAATATAATAGCTCTGTTGTTAATTTTAACCTCTAATATATAGTGTGCCAAATGAGAGGGTTTCCTCTATTATTTGGGAGTGATTTTTTATCCATAAGAAAAAAACAAACTATCGGTATCGCCATTGGCCGATATCATTCTGAATAATCAGTGTTTTTACCATTTTATCTGTCTGATTGGGGCATGTGAATCGCAAGTACCTTATATACTGTACTATAATACTTCACATACTATACCTTCAGAAATCATTATAATATGCTCATTAGGTGCTCAAGAAACATTTCTTATTATCAATATCGAAAAAAGTTGTGCTGACTAATTTTGTGAAAACTGTGACACATTTTTAGGATTCTTTGAATAATAAAAAGTTCAAAAGCATTTATTAGAAATATAATTTTTTTGTCAAATTATAAATGTCTTTACTTTCGCTTTTGATTAATTGATTAATTTTGAATTAATTTAATGTATTAGTATTTTTTTAATCGTACTGACCCCAAACTTGTGAATGGCTGTGACTGTATGTAAGATCAACAAGGACAAATACATGCTGCATCAGGCCTTGGTACAGGACACATTATATCAAAAGGGACAAAAAGCTGAAAATAAACATAAAAAACACAGACACTTGATATGTGTGTGAGAAGCTGGCAACTAGGTATATGGTGTTCAAAGCTCCACCATGACAAGAACACTAGACCAGAATAATAACAGAAATGATGACCCCCAACTCTCTGTCATAACATATTAGACTACACTTCTTAAGACCTGCTGTTTGTGTGTGTGTGTGTGACAAGATAGAGGGGGAAAGAGAAAGTAAAGAAGAAAGACTGTGCCTACATTAATTAGGAAGCCCAGGGCTGGTCTCTACTGTTCCACACTCTTGATGTCTCCATCACACACAAACAAAATTGCTTTGATTTCCCAGTTCATTTGCATAATGGACCCGGCTCTCCCTGCATGCACAGGCCAAACAAGCAGAGAAAAAACAAACAACAAAAAGAGAAAATTAAGCAAATAACAAAGCTTGTGCGTGTGAAAGAGAGAAAAGGACAAAAAAAGAGGGAAATACAAATACGGAAGGGTGAATTTACTGAACAGTTGTGCCACTTTTGCACAGTATTTTCAGCACAAAACCCAGTGTTTTTTTTCCACTAACCACCCACAATCAAGCAGTAGAGAGGAGCGTTATAACTGCACATTTCAGATAAGCAGCATACTCAAGAGGCAAATTCAGGAGCAAATTATGTTCAGCAAGAATTCTGCAAGGTAACAGCTAAAAATGACTTCCAGTAAGCATGATTGTTTTGGCAATACAACAACAACAAAGCCTGCACATGCAAACAAACAACACTATCGGTGCGTGCAATTAATTCTTAGTGAATTCTCCCAAGTGTGCTGTTGTTTTACTCATTAACAGAGATATTCTACAATATAGAAGTCCCACAAGTCCCTTTTCTTGTAGACAAACCATGAAAACAAACTACTAAGGGCTGAAATGCAACAGAATGACATCAGTCAACTGTGATGTTACTGTGACCTGTATCGACATGATTCATGATTGACTGATGACTCATGGGAGGTGGAGTAAAAGGTCGAAAGTGTGTGACCTTTACAGACACCGTCTGACACATGACACGTTGATAATTGGTGCTAGCTAAAATCATGGGGCATTTCATTTGTGTCAGAGACAAAGACAGAAGTCTGGATCAATCATATTCATACAGCCCACATAGCCTACACAAGAGAAAATTAGAAAAGAAAGAGAATGCAAGAGATAGAAAGAGACAGAGAGAGACAAACTGGCCTATATACAGTACAAGTTAAACATCAGTTGCCATCTCTGCCTGAGGGCTACAAATTTGGGTGTGTGCAAAAATGGTAAACAGTATAATTTGAGTGGGCCTGTGCCAAACTCTATGATGTTCTTAAGTGTTGAAGAATCACTAACCCTAGGTTTGAGTGATACGGTTATGATAGTCATGCTAGGCTTCATCAATCAGCATAACTATATCCAATATGGTAAGATAAAGATCTGACTAAATCTGCTTTATACTGAAAATGTACACACACAATACAAAAACCTATAACAAAGCACATTTTACACACTCGAAGATGACAGCAAAATGAAGGCAAACAGAAGTACTGTACTTGGATTGGTACAAATGATCAAAGGGGAGCAGAGCAAATGTAGAGATGAACAGAAATAGTTAAAAACATTTGGGTCAAATCACAACACAACCTAAGCATTTTTAACACATTATATAACTAGCTAGTATTGTTAGACATTACGTCCTTCACACCCATTTTTGTTAATATAATTTAGCTTACTGATTTCCTAAGAGGTGGTCATTTTTTGCCACAGCCATTCCCAAAATTCTATCTACATTTTTGGACAATATTCCACCTATTATTTAATATTCTATTGGTCTAAACTCTTATACAAATATATAAAACTTTAGAACACAGCACGACAAAAATTGTACACATGAAGAACGGGTACCCGTTCTCTCCACATTTGAATGGAAGTGAACACAAGATTGAATGTGACCGCTCCTTAATGCATGCTCACATCTAGGATCTTCAGAGCCCCATAAATATCTCACACTATGTCCTTATAGCCTAAACGATGGCTCTCTTTGTCTCTCTTGATCCAACATGTGCAGTTAGTCTGTTTTTATAGCACACACTTATTGAATGAGATCAGTTAAATTTGAAGTGTAGAATGAGTCTTCTGTTCTGTCAGAACCACTATCGTGGAAGAGCAGCAATAACCCCTTAGGGTAAAGAAAAAAGAACCAACAAGAATGTATTGCAGATATCCTTAATTTAAGATTTTAAAGTAAAACATAATTCAAGAATTTATTCTGATTCAAGGGGAATAAGAATGCCATACTGACTGGAAAAGAGGAGGAGCTGGGGAAGGAGGAGGGTAATTAGCTCCTGAGAACGCGATAGCTGCTGATAATACTGAAGGAGCTTATACAGTA
Organism: Chrosomus eos; assembly: GCA_036326025.1. Lineage (NCBI taxonomy): Eukaryota > Metazoa > Chordata > Actinopteri > Cypriniformes > Leuciscidae > Chrosomus > Chrosomus eos. The sequence goes on along the minus strand of CM070829.1, from coordinate 10,246,957 downwards.
TGTACAGTGATAGGCGTCATATTCCTGTAGACGTGTATCAGCTGAGAGACAGCTGATACACGTCTTGACTAACGTGACCTGCCAGAACTGACGCTACGCTTAATCTCTGTTCTGAAAAAATCCCAAATGTGACTCAGTATACAAACAACACTATTGTATTCTCTACACAGGGATGCATGATTGTCCTTCTAAGCTATAAAGAGATTCCTGTTCCTACATACCAACTCATAAAACAGCAGGCAAGTCCTCTGTAATGATGAACTGTGTAAGGTTGTGCTCTTCTGGAAGGAAGTATTATGGGTTTAACCCAGGACATTTGCTCATTTATATGTGTGATGTGTGCACACTGGTGCTCTCGGTGGTGAGAGACATCCAGAAGAGAGGCCTCTGGAATAATTTACACCTGGGAGACAGAGAGAGAGAACACCACAGAGAGCCTGTGGTGAAACCTGCCACAAAAGAATTTGCCACCGTTTAAAACAAAAAAAAAAATACAATTTAAAAGATGAACCTGTAAAACATCTGATCACAAGACCTTAATTACGCCTCAAAGACACAGTCACAAACACATGTACCCAAAAAAGCTTTTTACAGTGGTAACAGCTTATAAATGCTTAAAATAAGCATATCTGACATCACATAATAATGAGCAGCACAATCAATCAAAGTATGGCTCTGTGTGAAGCGTGTTTGTGTATTGTTGGTGATATGAAAGGAAATGTGTGCAATCCACAGACTATTTCATTCTGAAAATAGTGAATATTTCCAGTACATGCATACTGTATTCATACGCACACATAAACACACACTCCCTGACTAGCTAACATATAGTATATTAGTGACATGTGAGGGTGGCATTTATTTACCATTTCAATATTAATTTCTGAGAATAAGACAAACGTCCAGTATCCTGTGAGTCATAGGACGGAGATGTTAATGAGAGATGGAGTTTCTGAAGTACTGCAACCAATTTATGGTTAGCCATGCCCATAATACTTAACTAGAAGTCAAATGTGCAAAGAACAAACATGTGAGAGTTTGAGAAAAGTGTGGGTTTTCATTAGGATAAAAATGATAAATGTAAGTATAACTTATTGTGTGTTAGGGTGAATGTGAGAATGAGAGGAAGATTACTGCTAGCAAACTGATTGGCCAAGGAGATTTCCAATTACACTGCCTGTTTATAACACTGACTGTGTGAGAGAGTGTGTTGAAAAGTTACATCCCCTTTAACAGAAATAGAAGAAATAGAAAAGGGGTAGTTTTGGGTGGGTGCCACCTAATATTTGCACAAAACTGGTGTTCCACCCCAAGTGCAACGTGCCGGTCACATGCACACACTCAACAGCCTTGCTTGGCACCGAATTGTCTCTTTAGTGTGATAAAGGGTAAATATTGGCAGCGATAGAAGCTGATAATTCTCTGGTAGCTTCACTTCCCTTGAACCGATCTTATCTACTGAACTAACACACAAACACCCTTACCCATACAAACATTAGCACTGTGCTGCAAGGAGAGAACCCTGCTAAACTGAATAAGGAGGGAAGAAGATACAGAAATCCCACAAAATGCACAATTATCCCTACAATAAACCTTTAAATGCATCTGAACAATGAATAAAATGAACACAGATTTAAAAAAATGATACAATGAGTACATTAAATGAGCAGTGCTTACACAGCATCTAATGTGTCAACAGCATCACATTGTGGAGAATTATATATATATATATATATATATATATATATATATATATATATATATATATATATATATATATATATATATATATATATATATATATTATATATATATACAATTACAGGAAAATGCCAAGAAAAAGAGAGGAAACGAAATGACTTGGTCAATAAAATAAAAAATATATAGGGAAATCATGAGATAAAGACACCGTGAGAAACCTGCCTAGTGCCTACACATATACACACACACCTTATATTACTTTTCTCTATCTCAAATATGTCTAGGATTTCAGGCTTAAGGTGCAATCACATTAGTGAAATCACATTAGGTTAGTGAGACACGTTGAAATGACACAACGTGTCATTGACACAAATTTGAAGCCAGCAACAGTAAATGTGACCACACCTTTAAGGCGGACGTACACGGTGCGATTTTTGCTGTCGTACGAGCTTGCCGATTTTTTTCACTCGGGAGAAATTGCGTGAAAATCGTTGATGGTCGCGGCACGCAGCGTTTGAGAGGAATTACGAGCTGAGCCGAGCACGTTAAAAGCAACCCGATAATTTTTAAACATGTTTTCACCAGCGTATAGGCTGAAAAGGCTGAAAGGCATTTCTCTGAAATGGCTACTGTTCTCTGCTTTTCAACAAATCATTTGCACACACATTTATGTCATTTTTCTATCTGAACCTATAGCTGCCTTGAAATGTGTTTAGCGCAAAAGCTCTCACGTGATTGCCGCCGGCTCGGGATAAAATTCGTGTAGGACAGTCATGCCGTGTACCAGCTGGATTGACGAGATTATCAGGTTAACTGACTAGTAACGTGTGCAATGACTCACGACCTCCCGAGGTACAGAAATTACAATGAACAGAAAGTAAAGTACAGTGAATGCATTTTTTGAATCAGTGCAGTATTCTAGTTTGGTGAAACAGTGGTTTTGAGTTCTGGCTACAGTAAATCTCTCTAGAGGAAACCTTTGAAATTAAAACAAGATGTCTGAACAACTCTCAGCATGAAGAAGCACCTCTTTTTTCTGAGAAAGAGAAAAAGATTTATATTCATTTGCTGCTAGTACAGGCATACACACAAACCACAAAAACAGAAAAAAAGAGAAAGAGAGCAGAGACACCAAACACATAAAAACACCAAATATACCAGCCCAGAACCACAGACAAAACGCATCTCGCTCAAAAGAAATATATAGGCTACTTCCCTTAAAAAATTGTCTGCTTGTTCTTCAATAAAGATACAGTGCTCTCTCTTTATTCTCTAGAGTGCTGTCAGCAACATAGACCTTTCCCTCTGTGACCCCTTAAGAGCCCAGAGGAATGTTGTCCCAACCCAACCAGATCAGGGGCTTTGTCATCCTCTGTCATTTTGCTCAGAAATGAAGGCCATTTTGCCCTCCAACATCAATTCAGCATTCATGCGATCAAACACAAAAACTGATGTGTCATTAGAACATTTGTTTGTGGCCCACAGTACTACAGACATCTTGTCTCTTTAAATTTAAAGCTATATACCACATCTCACCCAACTGAAAATGTCATAATATTTAAAAATATCAATATAGTTTTTGATCCTAATACCTATTAATAAAGCTGTCCATAGTAAGACTATGGTAAGTCATCTGCACTTGATGGAGTTGAAAATGCAAACAAGAGAGTATGTGCCTGGCCTAACTACTACAGTCTTGACAGACATTCTCATGCTTCAAGGGTTCACTCAGAAGAAGCCATCAACACTGTGAATTTATCCAGAGAAATCCTTTTACTACTGAGAAAGAGTTAGACATGTCACTGCATGCAGCTTTGTGAAAGCATAGCTGAAGACAAAACACGTTTATATAGCACCTTCAATCCTAATGATCATTTTGCATCCTGATGTTCTACTATTACTGATCCTTTACCTGTATATAATTGTCCATGCTGATTCTCATTACTATAATACAGTAATTTATTTGGGAGGTGTCTTGGGGTCTAACAAGACAATAATCATCCCTTGACTCCTGTGGAAGACTGGCAGACGACTATTTTAAACAAATTGGTAGAAGCTTTGTGCTGTATTAATTAAACATCATCCATGCAGGAATACAGAATCATCATCATAACAAAAAAAAATTACTATATGTTTTTTTTCAATATAAGTTTGTAGAGGTGCAGTAAGATATAATATGGAAAAGGTATTCAAAAAAGAATAGTAATAATAAAAACAAGAACAAAATAAGCTAACATCAACATTTACCAATGTTCACCAGGAGAGGCCGTGAGGTTATTTTTGAGCTTTTCCAGTTCAGTTCAACCACAAGACTGAGACAAAGCATTACAGAATCTCTAATTTAAAATCAGTTGGGCTGTTTGAATGCTAATAATGGCAATACTGAGTAAAAGTTACTATTAGAGATGAGAGTACTTAATTAGCTGCTCCCTGAACTGGTAGTTAGAGCAAAGAATAATTTACTGTATTAGTCCTTAGGCAGCAATTTCATTAGTTACCTTTGCAAAAGCAGCCATCTAGCAGAGCATTTCTTCTGCAAAAACTAATATACTATTGCCATTTAAATAGTTCAGATAAATATTAACACATTAAGTTAAAATAATAGACTGTTCTCCTAAAACACTTGCCTCAAAGTAAATATCGCTGAACGATTAGGAATGAATTATTCGAGTCATGTAAACAATCAAAAAAGAACACATCTACAGAAACAGTAACCTAAAACAAACACACTAATTAAATAATAATTTAAAGACCCCCTGTGGTGAAAATCAAGTTTTGAATGTTGTTTGTATGTCTACGTGGTGTTTTTAAATGTCAGTCAAACACCATTGCTGTGTATTTTCTCCTTAAAACTGCAGTGAACCAAAGATAGTCTGAAAAAAAGCGGTTTGAAATCGCTGGTATTTCTGACGTCACAAACTACCTTGTATCTAATCATGTCAATGTGCGGGCAGGCTTTAGCATTACTATGCTGCAAAGCAGGGGAGTCTCAAGAGAAGTCAGGTTATCAGGGCATATTTTTCTGTTGATATGAAAAATCAGGTACTTTTAGCAATATAGTGAATTATGTAAATTGATGTATATTATGATGTTATGATGAAATATGCCTTTCTCCACTGACGTTCTTTGATGCTCAAAGTGTTTCAAAAAATGCTGATTTTTAGAAGGCAGACTGAGCTAACAAACGGGAAGCTGGTTTGTGTAACATTAGCAACACATTATTAGCTTTTTGATAACGTAGTCAAGCAAAAGGCTAATCATATTAATTTCTGTTATGTGTCTGAAGTTGTAAAGAGCGATACCTTGTGCAGCGTAACTTGAGTAATATTTGACTGGAGCGAGTGAGTGGAGGCAGAACTAATTTGCATATTCATGGTTCTGCATATAATAAATGAAGCAAGGGTGTAGAGTTGTGTGATGGGTGTGTGATGGACAGAACTTTAACATCTCCCTGATTTGAGTCCTCTCAGATCCTACAGAGTATTACATTTAAACACCAATGGCTCAAGGTGAGATAGGGACAGACACTCAAATAAATGCCCCAAGACACATGGATGAAGCAGTCAAAAGGTCTGGATTACTTCTTTACCCTGTCTGCTTTAAAGAAGACTAATGTCTCCTTTCTGCTGAGCTCTTCAAACCCCATCAGTCGAGAGACAAAGAGTGAAAGTACAAAGATACACTCGGTCAAATAACACGCTTATAAAAACCCACACATACACAGCAGGGACCATCAACCAAAAATGCTTTTAATTGGCATTCTCTTCTAATCCAAATAAGAAAAAAAAGTTTTAAAAATTTAAATTTTTTAAATTCAGTGTTATTTTAGATTACACATTCATTTAGATAGCTTATTAGACAGGTATTTTCTTCTCCACTCAGCTTTTATTAACAATCAGAATTGTGGGCTTAATTAGGTTAATTGCTCTGGGAATCTCAGCGCCCGTCTACAGGGCGCCACTTAGATTCAGACACCGAGTGGCATCTTCATACAAATCCATTGTCTATGTTTATGCATTTGGGAACAACTGACCCATTTAAAATTATCTACATGACTATGATCTACATCACGGTGACTGTGATCAGTGGCATCTGTCACAAACTAGACCTCCTAAATGTAAGGTAAAATATTTATTTTTACACTGCCCAGAGACCCATTAACATTTCTCACAAACACGGAGAATCATGAAATATGGCATACAAAAAAAAGAAGCTATGGTAGGATATATAACATGGCTAGGATGTTGAAAGATGTTGTCAGGGTTGCTAGTAGGTGGTAGCTTATTGTTCCAAGTCAGGTCTCCATGGCATTACAAAAATCATATAGGGGGAAGAAATGGCTCAATATGGCACCAGGAATGGATATAAATGGACCCATTTCACATTACTGGGGTTCTCAAAAGCAGAAGCCATCATAGTTGGGCAAACTTCTATAGTGGCGAATGGGAGACGACTGCAAATATCATTTTTGTATTCGCATTTGCTCTAACACCAAAAAAAAACAATATCACACTCCAAAAGAAGGGGACAATATATAGAGAGAATAATTAGAGTCAGAAGAGAGAAATATGTCAAATTTGCCATCACTGCCTCAGCCGTTGTATTAGAAACACTCACAAAGCAGTGTTAATTTGATTTTTGTCATTTACTGCCAGGGTGATATAACACACTATTTATAATAGCACTATAAATGTCTACTACATTTTTTAAAAATGTAAATATTCAAAACCTTACTAGATTTGCGATGTTGATAACTGTGGAAATGTGTCATCACAGTTCGTGAAAAAGTCCAAAATCTATAGCTAGAAAAAAGCTGCCCAGGGCTGTAACCAAAATGGGCTTGTGTGGAGTGACTTTGGAAGCTCTCATTCCTAGATATTTTAATATTTATTTTATATTTAAGTCTAGGGGTGGGCTTGTTTTATCACCCACCAGCTAAAATGTGTAAGTTTAATCACTTAAATATGAGCAGCAATAATATAAACCTAGCATCTGCACTGATAAAAATACAACAGGTTTAACACACACACAATTGTCCTTTTCTATAAATAACTAAAGTAGTATTATAAACAAATAAGTATTAAATTAAATAAAAGGGTGCTGATAAAGGGGTGGTGATTATGAGGTTGCCATACTGTTATGAAGAAAGCCTCTTTTGTTTGAAGATACTGTGTGATGATGACGATTGCAAGTGTAAGAATAAATATGACTTCAGCCACAGTCTCACACACAACACACACACACACACACACACACACACACACACACACACACCACACACACACACACACACACACACACACACACACACACACACACACACACACACACACACACACACACACACACACACACACACACACACACACAAACAACCATCTACTGAGGCGTTAGTATTGGAGGCATATTGCCCTGTCTGCTGGATGAGTGTGAGAGACAGAGCAAGGGGTCAGGGGAGGTTATGTGATGGATCTTTCCGGAACGTGACAGTGAGAGAACATGTCTGATGAGAGGAGGAAAAGTGCTCTTCAAATGCCAACCTCCATCAGTGGGAGGTCACATCAGAGCATTGTGGGTAATGTGCCACACAGCAGGGAGGTCATTGAGGTTTAAGCTTGATAATGAGAAACCAGAATCCAACCAGCACAACAGGACTGAACAAGATGCCCAGCACAACAGATTAATCTAGCAATGCCAAGGAAGAATTCTCCCTTTTTTTTTACATAATCTGCACAATTGACCAATTGAAAATGTTATCATTCAAAGAGATTTCAAATAGGCCTGTCCAACTAATGTAAATCAATACTCAGTATAATAGTAGTAACACACAAATAGTCTCTCACCCATGTGTCCCGCATTGTCCTGCAAAATCACATCTCCTGTCCTGCAACAGAGCAATAACCAGGTGGTCACACTAGCTGTGAGGCCATGGTCAAATAAACAGACAAGCATGGGATTATACTGATAGTATTTTAGGATTTTGAACAACACTTTTCTAAAAGAAGTATCTAATGCTTACCAGGGATGCAAAAGATTTGATTAAAATGTATTCCTGTGATGCCAAAGCTGAATTTTCAGCAGTCATAACTAGAGGTCGATTTAAAACATTGACAACGAACTGGTAGTGGTATGTATACAGTTCATGTTTTCATATCATTAAAAAGTTATTAATTTGTTGACTAGATGCTGCATTAGTGGAGAACAGCAGTATGTTTGCCGTAGAGGCTGAGAGGACACTAAGATTAGTAATCCCTCAAGCGGTTAAAACAAAGTGACAAAAACACGCAAGTCCGACCAAAATGTTTAATGTTAGGTCTGGGCGATAAAACTGTCTCGTATTTATCGACGGTATACCTTTATCGATAATGAAAGGAAAAACTTATTCTATTTAACGCACAATAATTTCACTTAAATGCATTAAAATGTAAATAGACATGATGAAACGAGTTTGAATTCATGAAGAACTCTCAAGTGTGCGCCATCCCTGGATCATAAACAGCCTATCGTATGCGTTGATAAAGGGCTATGAGTGAATCAATCAAAACATTTTACAAGCTGCATTGCTGTGGGGTTCGGTTGCGCCATCGCCATGTGACATCAGAACATATGCGAAAATGAGTGCCGCACCTGCCCGTGATGAGGAGATTGTGATTAAACGGATTCTGCTGCCTATCACACAGCAAAAATAAACGCGACAACAGCCAGTCAGTGCATGTCTCTAAGTCTGCATGTTCTGTGTCTCTGTGTCAATGAATGCCGTAGTTTTGTTTACTACACAAACTCGCACACACTGTTTTCAGCATCTGCGTCTCAATATGAATACATGAACTTCATCTCCAGAGCTGCTTCTGAGAACACAAGCTTTTTATCGTTTAATTTGAGAAAAACTACCATCAAATACACACTGAAACTGAAACTAAAGTTCTTCAAGACAAAACGTCAAAATAAAAGTCTGATTTTACGACAGAAATATAACTATTTTATACTAAAATGTATAATTCTTACAGTCATGATACTAATATACAGGGTTTTTCCTGCATAGAGAATTACGAGGCGGCCGTCTCCGTCAAATTTGGTGCCGCCTCCGGATCTCGAAAAAACTCAGATAGGCAGTCACTGTCACATGCTCAGATATCCACCGTGACAGTTCTGTTGCGAGTTCCTGGTGTTGTGCCAAATGATTACCCCCTAGCATTGGTAAAATAAGTTGTGGGGGAGGGTTAGGATGAGGGGTGGGGTTAGGATTAGGCAATCAGGTACCGACTTCAACGAGGGGGGTAATAATGTGTCAGGGGGTCGAAATTCGGCACAACACCGGCATATGTCCACTATCAAACCAAATAGCTTGCCGATAGTGATGCGCGGATTGCGGTTATACCGCGGGTCAGGCGGGCCAAGAAATAAAAAAATAATATTCCAATTAATCAAGGGTCGATGAGAGATAAATCATTATAATGTGTTAAATTTAATAAAGACACAGAACTCACATCATGGTAAAATGCAATGAACGTGCGGTCGCTCTGTATATTTCTATGGCATCGCTGTCGAGGAGTAATTAGCTGGTGAAGTGGATTTACTTATTGTAGAGTTAACAAAAGTTATCATGAGCATTGTAATGTTTATCATAAGCATTGTAAAGCAGATGTCTTAACAAATGTCGACCGGGAAATTTTTTACGAGCAGTTCATTCATACCTATGCAAGATCGCTGTGAAAATACAGACCGGAAGTCAAAAGACAACGAGCGCAGTGCTGAAAAGGGGCGGGGCTACATAAGGTATACATAATGTAAGTCACCCGAAAGCGAGCACAATAATTGTAATGTGACGATCAGATGCAGATATCTAGCTAAATCAGAAAATGTCATAGGTTCGGCGGTTGGTTGGTGGTTTATTTATTTTAACAGTGGATTCGGGTGACTCAAAGTGCACCAGATTTATGAATTTATCTTTAAAATGTACAAAATATTCTTCCCAGACCCCCTTAATCAATATCTTGATTGTGTGATTTGAAAAAAATATATATATAATATACACATATATATATATATATGTGTATATTATATATATTTTTTTCAAATCACACAATCAAGATATTTCACCCATGTTTAATTTATAGTTATGTCTTGCAGTATCTTATTTGAAGAAAATAAATAAAACAGCAATGTTGAAAAATATTGTTATATTTTAATTTGATTACATTTTAACAGATTGATTAAATTGATAAAGTTCTATTAATTAATTTAATTAGACCCCATTTTTGTTCGAGTCCAAGTCAAGTAGCAAGTCATGTTTTTTGCAACTTGAGTGAAACTCGAATCCAAGTCGCATACTCAAGTTTCCATCTTTGTTTTACACCATTCTAGAATTCTCAAATAACAAATATCAAATTTTAATCTGATTTCTGGAGCTTATATCTTACCCAGACTTTCTCATTTAGTAACCCACATAACCAAAAAGACAAGCTCCGCTTCTGCCGATGAGCCTTCCATAAACTATGAGCCACCGGGGAGAGTGTTTACAATATCAGCAGAGTCACTATCAGCATTCCTGTCTGTGAATCACTTAACCTGAATGACCTCATAGAGTGTCTCTAAGACATCACTACCCATTTGGGAGAAGTCATACAGTCTTATCAGTCACACATCCCTATTCTCATGAGGTCATACGCTATCTGTTCCAGGTCAACAGCCACAGAATTATGTGGTGATTATAGTGCCCCTAAAAACCACTGGGGGAAATAAAACAGCATTGAATAAAAGGTTTTAATAAACATGGATCCCAGGTTCTGTTTTGTTGTGTAAACATCTGTCATGTGTTATAGAGTTTATAGTCAGCCTGTTTTGATTAAATACAGCTCAACCAAAAAATATCCACAAACTCTGCAATTCAAACAAGACAAGGTCAGGAACAGAGGAGAGAGGGTGATAAAGAACAAGAGACAGAGGGGGCTGGTAGCCATATTATGAATATTTTTACCCTTTTGTGTGTCTAGTTGTGTGGTCTCTGTGATTAATGGACTAAAATATGTCCTCTGCTTCCACAAGAGCTAAAAAATCATTCAATTGAGAGGGAAAAAGTGCTTGTGTGTGTCTTTAGGTTCAAGTGAATGTATACATTGACAGTCTGGTCAAACAAAACAATACAGAAAACACACACAAAAATATAGGCTACCGATTTAGAAAGACTTTTATTATCATCATTTCAGATGTCATGAGGTAAATTTTACATGTGTCTAAGTTCTGATTAGTCTGCATTCAACTGTAAAGGGTGCCATCACAGCTGTTCAGCAGCTCAGGGCCATTAACCAGAGAGATTAATGGCTTTTTACTACTCAGAGTGCTGACCAGTGGAATCTGAATGCACACACACTTTCTAACAAATGAGCACAGCGACAGACAGGAAATACACACGCATCACTGAGTAACCAGCCGTGGTCCAATACCGGTCACCTTTGACCACCGAGCTCAGTGCGCAAGATATTGACCATGGTCGCTGGGTAACCTGAAATGCTAAGTCATCTCCATTAGTGGATCAGATTCAGTTATTGATTTTCAGATTTATTCTAGTCTATGAACGAAGCAACAAAAAAGTCAGCAATTTCTACCATTACAACAATAACAAAGACAAGTCAACAATTAGAATGAGTTAAAAATATTGTAATTAAAACAGACTGTAATGCATTGAGAATGTTTTTAGAAGACAAATTGGAAGTGAATACACAAAGTATTCAGGAAATTCAACTGAACCATTTTGCAAGCAGGTTACTTAGCTCAGTCAAACATCGACATAGGTCTATATATAACGCTTGATATGTTTCAGTTTGACAAACATTTCCATCACTTTGCACATTATCATCAACTAAAATATTCTGTCATCTACAATTATATGCCATTTCAGTCAGAGTAAAATGAACTGAAATGAATGAAATAACATAACATGATAAAATATTAACTAAAAGGATATGCAAATCAAAAAAGACTAAACCTATGACAAAACCTGTAAAAAAATAAACAATAAATAAATAAATAAACTTAAATGTTCTGTTATATTTCTTACATGTATTATTCAAATACACCAAAAACATATTTTTGCGCCATACTAAGCAATTCATTTTTACCCAATATAAATCTATAAACGTCAGTAATGCCACAGCACTCTCAGACTAGACACAGAGCAAATACAAACTCTAATCCTTAAATATAGATTATAGAGCTGTCTGAAAAGGCAACACAAGCCAGATGTCTGGGTATTGGAGATTGTGGGTCAATGGGTCAAATATGCTTCATCATATAATGGGGAAAGTGATAAGGAGAGCATTGGAAAATGAATCAAATGTGTCTAAATCTGGACTTTCAGTTTTATGCCCCCTATAGCCATTTTCTCCATTTATGGTTTCTAATTTTCTCAGCATTCTAGTCTTGCAGCAAAGAGGCATTAGTCAAGCCCAAACAGTGATCTGCTATAGATCCGGTCTGGTTGGAACAATTATCAAGAGTGTTTAACCATGCCATACATGACAGTATTTGTGCAACTATTTCTGTAAATGCCATAATACATTTGAAGCAAACTTCATATATTTGCTGCCGAATATAGAAGATGTGCAATCCCAGAACAACCCAGAGGATGTTACACGCATATCCCCAGACAGAGAGCAACCAAGACATGATGCTTGTTTAGTGTAAAGCATTTTGCATTACTCCAAACAAAGCCTTTGAGTGTTTACACTAGAACAAGTAAGGATGATGCATGAATGTGCATGTCACTGTCATTGCTAGTGTCAGTGAAGGAGTCCTTGATTGTAACACACATTGCAGTATGACTACTGACCATAGACTGTAATGAAAATATGGACGTAGTGTCCGTGACATCACCGGTAGGTTTCCGAAGAGCATTTTTGTATCCCAAAGTGGGCGGAGCTGGCCGTCACCATCTTGGCAGGAAAACCGAAAATGGGCAAAGAGGCGGGACTAGCTTTGGTGATGTGACTGCTAACAGACAGCAGACAAACGGCTAGTAGTGACAGCAGCGGCAATCCATCTGTCACTCAAGTGTCACGCCCTTAATTATGCAGAACTTTAAGGCTTTTATATAATTTAAACAGACGAGTTATAAAAATAATTCACCCTCCTCGACAGTTGTCATGAAGGGCAAAATTAGCTAATTAGCACATTTTGTACCAGGCTGTAAACATTTTTTTCTGCAGTAAATTTGGGGCATTATAACACGGGGGTTCTATGGGATTGAATTTTTTGTCTCTAGTTGTCAGTCGATGAATTCCAGTCACTTCCGTGTTGGACTCAAGAGAGAGACTGGAAGGTTGCCGCTTGCTACTGACATTATATATTAATGTGATATAGAAAATATTTAAACATAACCGAACATTCGTAAATTAAAACAAAACTTTTGAGATAACAGACTTGGACTACATATAGCCAATACACAAATAAACAAACAAACAAACAAATACATATATTTATATTCAGGTCAGCAATTTATAAGCTTACAATTTATATACTGCATGTCACACAAATGATTCATTGATGGTTGCATCCATCAGATTATGAAAAATTGATTGAGGTCATTGAAGGCATCTTCATCAGATTATGAAAAATGATTTTGTGTGTGTGTGTGTGTGTGTGTGTGTGTGTGTGTGTGTGTGTGTGTGTGTGTGTGTGTGTGTGTGTGTGTGTGTGTGTGTGTGTGTGTGTGTGTGGGGTGTGTGTGTGTGTGTGTGTGTGTGTGTGTGTGTGTGTGTCAATGTACCCAGAATAGCTCTGATCACATGGGCATTGCCATCCCATCCATTCTGCACATCTATATATACACACACAACTAGTACACTAGTCCACATACATGGAGAGATATACAATGTCAGTTTCACACAGCTGTGTCATGTAATGGAAAAAGTGTCGTGGCAATTAAGATGCGATTCAACAGATGCGATATTTTGCGATTCAAAAGATTCAAGAAATAAAACATGTAATTGAAAAATTAGCCCAATAACATTTTTCTTTGTCTCTTAACATTTAATTTGCACTAAATTAATCTGATAGATTGACCGTCCTAAATGACTGTCTGGACAGGTCCTACACAAGCAGTCTCAGACGTGTTTGTATTTAATGGAGAGCCCTGAATATCAGTATTCTGTCTGTAGTCAGTGGAGTTTTTGAAATCCAGCAGGCAGACAGTTATCAGGCCATCAGGCACACCGCCTGAATCTCAACAGCCTGTACACATAAATGTACACTCACACAAATACACACCACACTGATATTTGGACAATTTTGAAAGGCCCTTTTTGTGTGTTTCTCCCCTTTTCCTCAATGTTACATAATGATCCCCATCAAAATCTATTTTCCTTCAAACAAAAACACAAATAAATCTCAAAAACCACAATGTACAATTTAAATGCCTTATTTTGTTAACAAAGACAACAAAATCAACAACCAAAATTGAGAGTAAATAAATAAATATGTGGATTAGTAGAGATGCACCGACTGCAATTTTCTTGGCTTATTCCCATTTACGATTTTTGTTTTGTAAGTGTGACCTGCCGATACCGATTTTTGCCGCTTCCGATATTCTTTCTAAGAACTATAATTGACAGCCTACACAAACAAAAACACAAACATTTTTTCATAACTTTGTGTGCATTTGACAGTTTAAGTACAGTAAGCCACTCATTATGGTACTTGTGACCCACAAGCTGCTTGAGACGGAGAGGCGGCTTGTGCGCTTCACTTACATAGATCAGTAGTGTGCACGCGAGTGAGCATGAAACCAGCGAGAATGACAAATTACGCGCAACACAAGCAGTATTTAAACGGAGCGAATGAGATGATTGAGTGCAAGGAGGCAAGTGTATGTCACTTCGCCGTTGGAGAGAAGAGGCCGAGAACGTGCAGCTGACATTTTTGCCTGTGCTGCTCGCAACAAAACGCAGTAGCACCTCATTGCAGTACACGAGATCCGGGGGGCGGAGTCGGATCCAGATTAAGGGGTGGGGTTGGGTAGGTTTAGGGGTGGGTTTAGGGATAAGGGGTGGAGCTGGGTAGGTTTAGGGGTGGGTTTAGGGATAAGGGGTGGAGCTGGGTAGGTTTAGGTATGTAAGGTGGGAGGAGTCGGATCTAGATCCGACTCCTCCCCGTGGATTTCATGTTCTGCAGTGAGGACCATCTCACAAAATGGGCCGGAATCGGAAAGACGTGAGACTGACCACATGGTTACCGGTCTGAGCCGATCATGCGGAAAATAGTCCGATTCCGATCCCTGGCTGGTCGATCGGTGCATCTCCATGCATTAGTACTCTAGTGCCACCCACTCACACTGTGGTTTAATGGTCTTTACCTCCACACAATGTGCACAGTGCACACTTCCACTGAGTGGTCAGAATAACACTTTACAGCATTATGTAACTGCAGTGTTTTCCGCCCACCTTGATACACACACTGTGAAAAGGTGTGTATAGACATTAACAAACCAAGCAGCAAAAATTAAATCAGAAACAAGTGTCAAGAACATGAGAGTGAACAAACTAAAAGCATTATAATCTGCTAGAGCAAAGGTCTGGGAAGTGTAGAGGACATTTGTCAGAGTGGGGATCCAGGTGCTATATACATTTATACCTTGGTCAGTTGATCACCCGCGATATGCTTTTAACTGCTAGGACACTACTGTCCATGCAAGAGGGATGAGCCCAGTTTACTTTCCATTTCACGTAAGACGTCACTGACATTAATGGGAAGGTGATCATTCTATGCCAACACACACAGCCTTTATTCTAAGCCTTTCTGATTATTTTGGACAATCCACTCAGACGTAGCAAATCCGTCTTTATTTAGACAATGAGCGGAATATCATCTTCCGCTTTATTAATGAGAAAGTACTATCTAACACATTGATCACACCTAAATCACATTAGTAGTCATACAGCAACACATTCCTTGCGATCATTTTGTCTGAAGGCTTCACATTCTTTGATTTATTAGGGAAAAACCTAATGGTCCTTGGTGTTTGGCTTTGTGTTCATTAGCTTGTACATCCCACTCTGATATTCAAAAGCCCCTCGAGGACAACTAGCCTATATCAAATTAAGTTGGTAATTTGCATGCCAAATCTAAATATGCAATATTTACTCTTGTGCATACAGTAGCTGTTTGCAAGCATACGTCCTTCATTATAAAAAATTACAAACGAGTCCCGCTGTAAAATATAATTCAGGTCAAAATGATAAATTGATATTAAAATGGTGGTGGAGTGACCTCAGTGCTGAAGAAAACAGTTGCTTGAGTACAATAAAACAGCTGGAAAAATGACAGAAAACTAGAATAGCAGAGAAAGTATACCAGGCAAAGCCATATTTTACAGCACATCAGCTCGCAAGGAATGTATGTCAGTGGAACAGACAGGAGTATATAATAGAGGAGAGAGAGAGAGGAGAGAGAGAGAGAGAGAGAGAGAGAGAGAGAGAGAGAGAGAGAGAGAGAGAGAGAGAGAGAGAGAGAGGAGAGAGAGAGAGAGAGAGAGAGAGAGAGAGAGAGAGAGAGAGAAGAGAGAGAGAGAGAGAGAGAGAGAGAGAGAAGAGAGAGAGAGAGAGAGAGGGGAGAGAGAGAGAGAGAAAGAGAAAGAGAAAGAGAAAGAGAAAGAGAGAGAGGAAGTAGGAAGATGTGAACAGATGCGCTGTTGCTCTGAGTGTCAGTTGTGATTAGCAAATAAATAAAACAAGCCTGGGTCCGAGCGCTGTGTGTATATTATGTGCGTGGGTGAACTATGCTTATCTAATTACACACCAAATGCAGCCCAAACCTCTGACCCCCTCTGAGCTCAACTCAATTACCCTCCCTGACAGAGTCACAGCAAGACAGAACCACAGCAAATCTATGCTAACAAGACAGTCTAACAGCATATAGTTCTGTTTTTTCAAGTCCCTTTCAAACTAGTCTGTTCACTTGATGGCCTTCTAAGTAACGCCCCCAAGAAGCCATATTCTGTGTAGTCACAGGTACTTGTAGCTGACATACATACCCCCAAGGTACATATAGCTCCCATCTACTAGAATGCAGAGAGAAAGTCTTAAAACTATCAGATTATGTTTCAATATCATATTTACAGCCACCTTAAGTTTACTATTTCTCCATTTCATATTATACTGTCTCAGAGTCTTAATTGTTTCCTTCAAATCGTGCCAGGTTGAACCTTGCTTAAACAAATGATTCCCTTGTTGGATTTTGGCAATTGCCATCTCAGAAGGGTCACATCATTACACCCCCTAGGGTAAGACATGTTGTATCTAGCAGTACTAATGAATGATCTAAATTTTCTTGTAACTGCTTTGACCTTAAGCTGCAGACAGGTTTCATTTTCTCTGAACGGTTATGACTGTATCTTTCATTAGTGTAATTGATTGGGTGTTATACCTCAATTTATACAAAGCAGAAAAGGTATTGCACTTTGGAGTCATAGCTAATATCTGATCCCTGATGTCAAAATTTCTGCACAATCTGAACCCTCACCTTTAAAGACAAATAGGAGAAGAGTGAGGAAAGGTGTGCTACTTTTTACTGAAAATTACCTCTGAGCAATGAGTTAAATTAGAGATAAAATACAGGTACACTACAACTTAAAGGTTTGGGGTTGGTAAGATCTTTTAATGTTAGAAAAAAAAGTATATCCTCACCAAGGCTGCAAATATTATTGCATTTTAAAATAACTGCTTTCTGTTTTAAAGTCCTCCTTGTGCTATTTCAATGTTTCCTAATGTTGTTTTGGAGTCTCCTACAACAGGTTTACATGCATTAAAAAATACATTTTCTCATAATATGCACATCACTACATTTTCAAGTATTCTCAAACGACTCATCAGATGAATCAATCTCTATAAATCCGTCCTTTCCGCAAGCTACTCTGCTCTGATTGGCCAGACAGCTCAGTCGGTTGGGATTGGTCTGACGCATACAGTGTGCATGTCGGAAAAAAAATGCCCATTGCCATAACACCCTCAGCTGTCCTGAAGGTGTCTACACCGTAAACTAAACACAGTAACGAACAATGACGTCAATTTTACCATATCAATCCGAGAGCGAGTCCGATGATGAAACACGATCTAGGCCAAGTTATTCAACCCGAACCTCCAAGGACAATTGCTCCATATTTCTTAGTGATACACTACTCAGTTTGAGGTACATTATGAGATGTTGCAACTAATTCCTCACCATCAGCATTAACAAGTGCATCAACAAACTGATTATTTTACTTGTACTTATTAATTTAGAGTATTTTTCTCATTTATTGCAGTGAATGTGTAAAATGTATTAATAACACCGCATACATTAGCCAAGCTGTATTGAACGACTGATGTAACAAACGTTGGTAAAACAAATCTTGCTCCATGCTTATTCTTTCCTCAAAGTAGTGTGAACGACACATAATCTGCATTAATAGACACAGTTTTAGGTAATAGTGGCCCACAGCTGATCAGCAGAAGTATTTCAGTAATACAGTAATAATTTGAGTTAGCCATTTAGCAGGAGACCTACACAATATAAAACTCAAAACTAAGTATTTTGAACACCATCTTTCAAGAGCAAGCGGTGTGTGAATCCTGCATTGAACTCCGAGATTTGAGAAGCAGTCGTCAGTAAAATAAAGGGAACACAGCAAAAGTTTAGGATTATACTCCTGTGGTATCGTGGTAAAGATGAACTTTACCACTGATTCTTCACATGCTCATCCTTGGGCACTGAAAAAAAAAAAAAACTGGCTTTACCGTCACATTGTAGAGTGCCGTCTTCTCGACATAATGCTATCCAGTATCCACAGGAATCAGCTGCAGTGTTTGAGGTTCAAGTTTTCTCTGGTGTCTAATGTTTCGTCTTAACGTCACAACGAAACGGCTTGTGACTCGTTTAAAAAACGTACTCGGTTACTAACGTAACCTCGGTTCTCTCTAGAGAGGGAACGAGTACTGCGTAATATCTTACGCTATGGGGAAAACTCTTTTCCACGAGATATTGAAGCCAAAAATTATCCTTAATTTTTTATTAATGTAAAACGCTTTGCGGCAGCAAGCAGACATAGGCGAGACAGCTCGCGCGCCTATTGGCTGCCCTGCGGCAACAGCAGCAGCCTATCGAGAGTGGCTCTGCGTGACGTCACGACGAATGGGGGCCTTTCGCGCCCATATAGTCACGTCCCGCCAGAAAGGGCGTGGTCTCGCCCTATAACCAGGCTCGATAGCTGCTCTTACGTTGGTTTTCATCGCCGAAGCGAACCAGAGCGTATTCCAAGCACGGCAAGATACGCAGTACTCGTTCCCTCTCTAGAGAGAACCGAGGTTACGTTAGTAACCGAGTACGTTCTCTTACGAGAGTATCTCTCGTACTGCGTAATATCTTACGCTATGGGGAACACAATGCAACACGCCGTGCTGGTAGGGATCCAACACCAAAGTCCCAGGGGCCGAAGCCCGGGGCGCATATAGTGCATAATCACCATACACTCACAGAGAGTGAGGGAAGAGAGGCTAGAAGCATCATTCCCTGTAAATAGCATCCGAAAGGAGCTAATCATGTGACAAATAGACCATACCGTCAGGGTGAACATTCAGCCTGAACTGGGTGGCCACAAGTGTGTCAACATTTTAATGAGCTGCTGTACCGGTCAGTGAGCAATACGCAGGTCAAACTCAGTATCCGAGCCGCACAGCGGGCAGATAGCACTGAATTTTATACCGCCAAAAGCTTAGCTTGTAAGGCGGGAACCTCCAAGTTATAGTATTTTATAAATGTAGACGGCGAGGCCCAGCCCGCGGCCATACAAATATCTTGCAGGGTAACCCTGCTAGACCATGCCCACGAGGAGGCCATGCCTCTTGTGGAGTGCGCTCTAACACCCAAAGGGCACTGTAGGCCCTTAGAAGTGTAAGCCAGCGCTATGGCACCGACTATCCATCTGGATAGGCTCTGTTTCGAAGCGGCAAGTCCCTTAGCACGGCCGCCAAACGAAACGAAAAGCTGCTCAGTCTGTCTGAAACCAGACGAGCGGGACACATAAGCCCTTAGTGCCCTGACAGGGCAAAGGAGACTCGCGTCCTTCTCCTCATTGAGAACCGGAAGGGCAGACAGGGAAATCACCTGGGCCCTGAACGGTGTGTTGAGGGATTTCGGCACATAGCCGTGCTTCGGTTTGAGTATGACCTTTGAGTCATTAGGTCCAAACTCCATGCATGACGCGCTTACTGAGAGCGCTTGCAAGTCCCCTACGCGCTTCACTGAAGCGAGAGCCATAAGAAACGCTGTCTTGAAAGACAAGTGTTTCATGTCTGACGACTGGATTGGCTCGAATGGGGCACCTTTCATGGCCTCTAAGACCGTGGAAAGGTCCCATGTCGGGACTGAAGGGGGCCTGGGAGGGTTTAGCCTCCGAGCTCCTCTAAGGAAACGCACGACTAAGTCGCTCTTTCCTAGTGACTGGCCAGACACCGGTTTTGCAAACGTTGCTATGGCCGCCACGTATACTTTGAGCGTGGAAGGGGACCTGCCCTTATCCAGCAGCTCCTGAAGGAAGGAAAGCACTTCCGTAACCCCGCAGTCTACAGGTGAAAAGCCCTGCGCTTGACACCAAGCAGAGAACACAGACCACTTCGAGGAGTAGAGCCGTCTGGTAGACGGGGCTCTAGCCTGCGCGATCGTGTTTAACACTCCCTCTGGGAGGTCAGCGGGTACCCGTTGATGGCCCATGCGTGCAGGGACCACAAATCCGGGCGAGGATGCCAAATCGAGCCTTCCGCCTGAGAGAGGAGGTCTCTCCTCAACGGTAAAGGCCATGGGGCAGCGCTGGTCAGCTGCATCAGGACAGGGAACCACGACTGGTTTGTCCAGAGCGGAGCTATGAGTAGCACTGGGCATCCCTCCCTCCTGATTCGCTCCAACACCTGAGGCAGGAGTGAGACAGGGGGAAAAGCATATAGGGGGCGGCGGGGCCAAACATGGGCCAGCGCGTCCCGGCTTTTCGAGAAGAATCTCGGGCAGTGAGCGTTTTCTTGGGACGCGAACAGGTCCACCTGCGCTTTGCCAAACGTTTCCCACAGCAGCTGGATCGTCTGCGTGTGCAGAGACCATTCTCCTGCTGGGACGTTATTTCTGGACAGCCTGTCTGGCCCCACATTTAGGTGACCAGGCACATGCGCCGCTCTCAGCGAGAGCAGGTTGTGCTGAGCCCAGACCAGGAGGCGTTCCGTCAGCCTGTAAAGGTTTCGGGACCTGACGCCGCCCTGGCGATTTATGTACGCCACCACTGACATGTTGTCCGACCGGACCAATACGTGGTGGCCTATTATCTGGGGACAGAAGCGCCTTAGCGCTTTGTCGACTGCTATTAATTCCAAGCAGTTTATGTGAAGGAGCTTCTCCCGCGCTGACCATAGGCCAGCTAGCGGTCTGCCCTCGAGCAGCGCTCCCCACCCCGAAGTGGAGGTGTCCGTAGACACCACCTTCACACTCGAGGGGATCCCCAGACTCACACCTGACTGATACCAGTCGGTTGCTTTCCATGGTTTCAGAGCCGAAATGCACTGAAGGTCGACCCTGAGGCGAAATAGACCTGCGGTCCACGCCCTGGGGGGAACTCGTGCTTTTAGCCATAGCTGCAGTGGGCGCATGCGGAGCAGGCCCAACTGGAGTACGGAGGCTGCTGTGGCCATCAGACCCAGCATTTTCTGAAACCTTCTGAGCGGGACTATAGAGCCGTGGCGGAAGGATCTCGCGACGTGCTGAATATTCCATCCGCGCTCCGGTGACAGGCGTGCTGTCATGGATAGCGAGTCTAACACTGTTCCCAGAAAGGAAATTCTCCGACTGGGGAGCAGTGAGCTTTTCGCCCAATTGACTGTAAGGCCCAGCTCCTCGAGGTGCTCGAGTAATGCGGCCCTGTGTTCTATGAGCTCCGTTCGTGAACGAGCTAGAATCAGCCAATCGTCCAAGTAGTTCAAAACTCGCATGCCCCGAAGTCTCAGGGGGGCGAGGGCCGCGTCCATGCACTACGTGAACGTACGGGGTGCTATGGACAGGCCGAACGGCAGGACTGTGTATTGATATGCCTGGCCCTCGAAGGCGAATCTCAAGAATCGCCTGTGATGGGACGCTATTTGTATTTGAAAATAGGCGTCTTTCAGATCTATTGACATGAACCAGTCTCCTTGGCGCACTTGCGCGAGGATTTCCTGGTCGTAAGCATTCTGAACTGGCGCTTCACGAGCGTTCTGTTCAGCAGTCGCAGATCTAGAATGGGTCTGAGCCCACCATCTTTTTTCGGTACCAGAAAATATCTGCTGTATAAGCCCCCTTCGCCCTGAGATAGAGGTTCTATAGCCCCTTTTCTCAGTAGTTTCGCTATCTCGGCTCGAAGTAGATGAAACACTTCGCTTTACACCGTAGTTTCGACTCGCGCCGTATAACGGCGGGGGCGTCGAGCGAACTGTAGCGAACAGCCTCTCGTTATAGTGTTCAACACCCATTCTGATACCCCGGGAAGCCTTGACCACGCATCTGCGTGAATAGCTAGGGGTAGAATGAAATCTGGGCTCTGGCCGCGGCAGGACGGCGGCTCGAGAGCCCCTGTGTACTGGGAACACAACACCGTGTTTACAGCGTTCGAGGCGGGGGGCGCGCTGATCACAGCGGGCAGCCTGGCCGCGCTCAGCTTCTCTATGGCGGGACGCGCAGAGAAAGCGAGCGGGGCGAATCCTGTGGGATTCGGCGCGTGTGAGGGAATGTGGGCACATTTACTAAATGCGGGCACATTTACTACACTGAGAATACTGTCAGCTCGCGCCGACTAAATCACTGCTGTGTTTACAGCGTGCGAGGCGCGCGCTGATCACAGCTGGCAGCCTGGCCACGCTCAGCTTCTCTGTGACGGGTTGTGCAGAGAAAACGAGCGGGGGCGAATCCCGTGAGATTCGGAGTGTCTGTGAGAAATGCGGGCGCGAGACAGCGGGCACATTTTCTGCACGGAGAACACTCGGCTCGCGCCGACTGAATCAACGCTGTGTTCACAGCGTGCGAGGTGCGCGCTAATCACAGCGGGCAGCCTGGCCGCGCTCAGCTTCTCTGTGACGGGTTGTGCATAGAAAGCGAGCGGGGGTGAATCCCGTGGGATTCGGCGTGTCAGTGAGGAAATGCGGGACAGCGGGCACATTTACTGCACTGAGAACACTGTCGGCTCGCGCCGACTAAATGTGTGTTAGTTTCGTTTTTACAGAAACCAAGGGACACGCATAGTGTAGTGTAAGCGGGCATGTATGGGCGCGTTCACTACATTTTCTGCACAACCAACATGAGTTGGTTTTATTTGTGCTAGCCCTGCACCGTGGCGGGCTGTGTCTGGGTGTGGGAATGGGCACTGGGACGTGGGCATTCTTACAACACTCATAACACCATCGGCCGTGGCCGGAACACCAGAAAATGCACTCTTTATTGGATTTATCTGGGTAGCCATAGAAACGGCTTTTGTGCGCAGGCAAGCGGGCTGAGACACCGGCTGCTTCACTGCGAAATACACTGGGACGGTCACAACGCATGGAACTGAACGAGCGAGAAGTTTTGGTGGAAATCCGGCCGCAGCGGGATCTGAACACCGTCACTTTCCTAGAGAGACTAGGAAGGCCTTGAGACCTCGGGCTTTACCTCAATCCTCGGCCGGGGCCCGCGCTGAGGGGGGCGGCGTCCAGCAGAGCGAGAGCGCGGTGTTTGATCTCGGGCCTGGCGGCGCTGCTAGTTAGCCGAAACGACGGCCTTTGTGCGCAGGCAAGCGGGCTGTGGAACCAGCTTGCTCACTGCGAAATACACTGGAACAGTCACATTGCTTGGAACTGAACGAGCGAGAAGTTTTGGTGTAAATCCGGCCGCAGCGGGAACTGAACACCGTCGCTTTCCTAGAGAGACTAGGAAGGCCTTGAGACCTCGGGCTTTATCTCAATCCTCGGCCGGGGCCCGCGCTGAGGGGGGCGGCGTCCAGCAGAGCGAGAACGTCGAGGAACACGGAGCGCTCGGCTTCCGTCATCTCGGATAGCGTTAACCACAAATGTCTCTCACCATTCAGGGGGGAAAGGCGCGGGTCTCGACTGTGACGGAGCTTCGTCTTTCCCGAGAAAGCGTCCGTCCAGCCCATTGCGCGTTAGTTGCGCGAGCGCCTTTCAGTCGAGGCCGATGTAATCCACGGCTTGAGAGAGCGGACGCATCGGCTCAGTTTCAATGCCGTCTCCGGTAAGTTCGTCGAGCTCAAGTGCGGACGCGGCGGCAGACGGCGGCCGCTGTCCGTCTGGGAGCGACTCGAGCGAAGCCGGCGAAGCTGGCGGGCGAACCGGCGAGCTTTGGCGGGCTGGAAATAGCTCGGGCGCGCGCTGGGCGCGGCGCTTCTTGCGGCGCGGCATCACGGCGGGCTGGGATGCGGGCTCGGAGAACGAAGCTAGGCGAGTCCGCAGAGTCACCATAGGCAAGCGTTCACAATGATGGCATCCGCCGTCAGCGAGCGCGATGTCCGCGTGATCCTCACCCAGGCAGGACACGCAGATGACATGTCGGTCCTCGTCGCTGAGTGGGGCTCGGCAAGAACCGCAGGAAGGCATCTTTAAAAAGACGCCGCTCTTTTAGAGGGGGTGGGAAAAAAGCAGATATGCAAGCACACACACACACACTCTATGCAGAGGAAAGGATATAACGCCGGAAAGCACAGCAGGTACGGCGGCTGAAGGCGGCGAGGCCAGCGACTCCAGGCTCAATGGCACGTCCCGCTGAAGGCTACAGGTCGACGGCGCGGCTTCTCACTCTGGATCCAGCGATGCGTGAGGCTTCGCTGAAGAGATGAAAATCAACGTAAGAGCAGCTATCGAGCCTGGTTATAGGGCGAGACCACGCCCTTTCTGGCGGGACGTGACTATATGGGCGCGAAAGGCCCCATTCGTCGTGACGTCACGCAGAGCCACTCTCGATAGGCTGCTGCTGTTGCCGCAGGGCAGCCAATAGGCGCGCGAGCTGTCTCGCCTATGTCTGCTTGCTGCCGCAAAGCGTTTTACATTAATAAAAAATTAAGGATAATTTTTGGCTTCAATATCTCGTGGAAAAGAGTTTTCCCCATAGCGTAAGATATTACGCAGTACGAGAGATACTCTCGTAAGAGAACTATTAATTTCATTGCCTTAGAGGCGACTCTTACTTTTGAAAGCGGTGCACTTTCAGATTTAAAACTTAGCAGGATGTTTTCATTCACTTTGAGCTATGTGAAACACCACATGAAAGGTAATTTTCAAAAATCCATAATAGGGGCACTTTAATATATTTTAGCTTGTAATTTATTTATGTGACGGATCTTCAGTGTCAAAAACATGTGTTGCTTAATATTTTTGTAAAAACTCTGATACATTTTTCAGGATTCTTTAATGAAAAGAAAGTTTAAAAGATTTATTTGAAATAGAAATCATTTGTAAAAATTTGAATGTCTTTACTGTCACTTTTGTTCAATATAATGCACCCTTAAAAAAATACATAAAAAAAACACATTACCAAACTTTTGAATGGTGTGTAAATTAGGGGTGCACGATTCAGAAAATGTCACGATTCAATACCGATCTTTAGGCTCAAGATTCGATTCAAAATCGATTCTCAATTCAAAAAATGATTCGCAGTATATAAATGTAGTTGACTTTTTCCTATGTGATTGATTGCAGTAGACACAATTTAAAAGAAAAGAAACACAACAAATTAAAGTGCAAAGTGCCAAGCTTTGGCCAGCTTTCAAATACATTTAATTTAAGTTTAAAATAAAACTTAAATAAAAAGCTTTTACATTTAGCTTTAAAGTGCTGTAGTCAGATCAAACAAACAATTATGCTATGTGGTTTAAGGAGTAGCTACTTCAGTTACCAGGTTGACTGTTGAAATGTGAACTCGACTGGGCACATTGAACTTCCTAAAAATACTAATGTCATAGAACCCTTGCAAAATTATTTTAAATAGATTAAAAAAGCCACCGCTAATGGTGACATAGATGGTTAGATTGATTTGTTTAGATCCAGTGAAGTTGTTCATAGGCGTAATTTGCGGGTATCTCCAGTTAACTAGCAGAGCATTCATCTAGTTCGCTATTAAATAAGAGATCTGTTGTTTTTTAAATTAAGCTGAGCGCTCGTGTCCGCTGCTATCAGTGTCATGGATACGGTGTTCTCTGTGGCGCGCGCAGTCTTCACTCGGACTCCGGTGAAATCACAAAATAAAATGCACACAAACGTGTCCCTGCTTGATATCTACTGTAACCACTGATGAACATATTTGGTTTTGATGAGAGAAAAAAACTATACGAGTGCGGTTTAGAACCTGTAACCTCTGACACACTTGGCAAAAGATCTACAGACCATTTAAAAACTCAAACATAATTTGCGGATCGATGCATTTATTTGCGGGTTAAGCAGAGACGCTGCACAGTTTGACCAGCAGTCAAGCATAGGGATGCAACGATACTGCTTTTTCAAAACCGATCCGATCCGATACTAAAATTCTGAGTATCGGCCGATACCGATACCAATCCGATACCAGTGCAGTTTTTTTTTTAAATCAAGTAGAATTTCTATAACTCTGTGTGTTAAACTTATAATCACTATTTTGTGTGTTAAACACAATCTACTTAATACAGACAACTTCATTATAAAGAAAAACAACAAATCAAAAAAATACATGATGATAATCTATGGCAAAAAATCTATTATAACTAGATTAGTGGATAATTCAGAAGTAAAATTTAGTCTAGAAAAACCACGAGTGCACAATAATTGTATAAAATCTGAACATTTAGTGAAAAAAACATTTAGTGGGTAACAAATAAGAGACAATAAGTGTAACACTAAATCTGGTAAAACGTTACACATTGCTCTTTGTATTGTTGTAAAATACATTCATGAAAAACAAGATAACAAAAATCAAAAAGAATTATTATTTTATAGCCTAGGCTACAATTGAGACATGTTTTAAATGTATAGCACAGCTGTTTAATGAGGCAGCAACATATGATAGATAGGACAGAACAACATTGCGCAAAAGTATTATGATATGATTATGAAAGGCTCCAATGCAATGCGGCACACAGCGCTTATGCGCATCCCGAGCGCAGAATGATGAGCTTATGCGCATCCCGAGCGCAGAATGATGCGCTTGAAGCAACACAGAGTCACAGCGCGCAGCGCGTCGAGTCCAATCCGCATTGAAAAGTTCAAATCACAAAGAAATACATATTGATGCGTATGTATACAGTATCTATCTATGCAATAGTTTATTGAGCCTTTTATTTTAACAGTTTTAAATTTGAGTTACTGTGTGCGTGAAGAACAATTATAGTGCTCTGACTCTACTCTATGTGATGTGATCTAACAGACACCCGGTAAAAAAGTAACATGATTTTGTTACAGCAATAATGTCCAGCAATATAAAGTTGTTTTATGTGAAACCATAGTTTCATAGTGTTGACTGTCGTACCCGAACGCGACGCGCTGTTTGATTGAATGGAGTATGACTGACAGCCGCAGCTGAGGGAAAATGTTTACGTGATCTTGAATTTTTATCTTGAATGACTTAAAGGTTGTGTAGGTAAGAAATGTATTAAAAAAAAATTCAAAATTTGTTTAGACTTTCTATATATATATCAATGCATAATTAAAATCTAAGTACTCTGAAAAAGAAAGTATAAAAATCGAGTGTCTGTAGACCTCTCACGACTGTTTCAAAGACAGCTCATTATTTCCATTCACTTCACCCCCTCCCTTCTGGTCTCCTTCCAAAGCCACACCCCCAAAACACATGAACGCGCAACTCTGACAGCTGAGCTGAAGACGCATTATTTACCTGAGACGAGCGAAGAGTAGAGGAACGAGTGCATGTAGTGACATCATGTCAGACACACATGTAAATAAAAAAATCTAACTTTATCATTATGAAGTTAAACAAATAAGTTGTATTTTATTACTCACTATCAAACTAGCATATTGATATTGGTAAACTTTACAATATATATTTATTGATTCGCTAACGAGCTAGTTATCTATAAGGCAAAGCTAAACACATGTTGCGTGATACACGTTGTTCCATTGCCATCATTTACACTGTGATGTAGATGAATTTCGTGTAAGATTTATAACACAAAATATTAACACACACATACAACATAGTGTGTACGACACACAAAGATACACGATAAAGACATCAGTAAACATCGGTCTAGAATATAAAAACAAAACAAAGATGAAAAAAATGATAAATCATGGTAAACATGTTAAAAGAGTTAGACAGAGGGTAAATATAATACTAAGAAAAATACCAGGATGCGGAGTAACGTTAGACCTACTATCTGTTAAACCTACATTTAGTTATCTAAACAAAATTATGCACAATTCAACACTACAGCTATCATCTTGAGCTAAGTCTATTATTTACCGTCTCTACTACGGCTCGCTGAGTAATGCTATGTTAGCTATATTAGGCAGCTACGTGTGCTAATGACGCATGCTTCTTGAAAAGATAAACAAAAAATCTGTATGATCTAAATACAAAAAGAAAGATTTACCTGTCCAGCAGAAATAAAGCCATCAAGGCGTCACTTTTCAGCCCCTTGAGGTCCCTCATCAGTTCTCGCCAATGCTGGAAAGCCACGCCGATATTCACCCGAGTTTTATTTCTTTGTTTATCCAACAACTTTTTGTTCATTACCTTTTCTTGTAATGTAAATGACTTCGTTTTTTTGACTGGGTTGCCTTCGTGAACTGCAAATGTGGACTTTGGTCTTTCTCTGCCATTGTTTTGGTAATCCTAGGTTCCATGGCTCTTGAATTACACAAACCAAACGAGTGCGCGCAAAAGGGCAGGTCCTGTGTGGCGAAGGGGTGGTTGCCATGGTTGCGAGAGAGTGACAGTCGCCTAGGCCAATCCGTTGTTTCGTCCCGGTTCGAAATAATGAGCTGTGTTTAATGCAGATTAAACGGTCTAGAGTCAATCGATTTTTATACTCTTTTTTTTCAGAGTACTTAGATTTTAAATATGCATTGATATATATATAAAGTTTAAACAAATTTGGAAAAAAGTTTTTTTTATAAATTTCTACCTACACAACCTTTAAATATTCATTTATATCTCACATTATACTTAAATAATGGCTTCAGGACACTTATAAGATAGTGCACAAACACTTTATGGTGCTTTATAATGTTTTTGTGCCTTTTGTGGGGCTTAACAATAACACAATAGTATACGCACAATATCGAATTTGGATCGGCCTCGTCTGACCGATACCCGATCCGGCAAAAATGGCAGTATCGGAGCCGATACCGATACTGAGTATCGGATCGGTGCATCCCTAGTCAAGCATAACTTTATCAAACCGGCCCTCGCGGCCTCAAAACACTACCGGACCAACGGGAAAAGTCCCGACTCGACCCGATTGGCAATCTGCCCGTGCACGCCATTAAAAAAAAAATATATATGAATTGACTTTTGGAATTCTATGAATCGATTCTGAATCGGTAAAGATTGAATCGCAATTCAAATGTGAATCGATTTTTTTGCACACCCCTAGTGTAAATGCCATCAAGGTTTATTTTTTTTATTTTTGGGGAATTAATAACTCCAAAGTCTTCACATTCACATTTTTATAAACCAGGAAACATTTAATCTCAAAATGTAGTTTGCCTTCTCAGAATCTCAAACATAAATGTATACACAAAAATACTACAGGAATTATAAATACACAAAAAACTATGCTGTCACTAGCCCAGAGTAAAGAGCATCACAGATGAACAACATACTTGCAAACAACCAAAATGATTTATAATGTAATTATAGTGTCAATCCATCCAGTCCTAATGTAATCAAGGAACTGTTTCTCCACTAAATTGATTCACTTCAATTACAATAATCCTTTTAATCATTCCTCACAATAACCATACAAATGTCTACCCTGGTCACGTTTATTATAAGATGCAGTCATCCGGTGAAAGGAGTTTATCATTATTACTGATGCAACACCCACATCATGTTTTGAAAACATTTTGTGATGGTATGGCATCATTATGGTGACAACTAGTGACACAAAGAGTCAAAACGTATTTTATAGGCTCTTAAACACTAAAGTTTCTTACCAAAACATCAAACTACTATAACTGGCTATTATTATATATATACTATACTATATTAGGGGTCGACCGATTATCGGCATGGTCGATTATCGGCGCCGATATTGAGCATTTTTATGGTTATTGGTATCGGCCATTTTCAAAACCGATTTGCCGATAAAATAATTTTATTTTGAAATGCGCTATATTTGGCTCTAACGCAGCCACCTCTGTCGGAACTCACCACTCTGTAGACTAGACCAATGTACCACACACACACACACACACACACACATACTGGAGCACGCGTGACGCTTGCGCTGTTTTCAGCCTCAGCCGCATCATTATATGAGGACATGATTGCATAAACATCATCTCCAGAGCCGCTTAGTCACTTCATGAGCTTTTTAATGTTTCAACTGAGAAAAGTTATCGTCGTATCCATAGGGTCATATCATAAACACACAGAAACTCAAAGATCTCAACGGCAACCCGTCAAAATAAAAGTTCGGGTTTTCATAGGGCCCTAAAAATGTAATTTTTGTTAAACTTTAAATACATTGAATAAATTTGATGATTTTAATTAATTAGAAATGCTTTTTGATTACTAAAATTTTATTTAAACATTAAAATAGAGTCTTTAAGTTTTACAAAATGTTTACAGAATGCTGCTGGGTGCTCCCTGCACTTTTTACAAGTTATTATTATTATTAATAATAACAGTTCTCAGATTCAAATATATGTTTAAAATCATTTAAAGAAAGTATTTGTCAAAACCCTTTGACATTCTTAATTTTGACAATAATTTACAGTTTTACACCAGACATAGGCTATAATTAATATATATATATCGGTTCAAAATATCGGTTATCGGTCTATTTGATCTGTAATAATCGGTATCGGCATCGGCCCTGAAAATCACATATCGGTCGACCCCTATACTATATATATACTACTATAACACCACATTATTGAACGATGAAAAAATGCCATTACAGAATCAAATCACATTTGTGACAAAGCAATAGCACCATAAGACCTGTATTTGATTGAATGTTGTTACAAAGCGACCCCCGAAGATTTGCTTTGGGTAGTGTGAGGGTCCGTTTGTGAGGAAAATAAATGAAAGAAAAGGATGTCTCTTCTCACAACAGCACTGTCGTGCAAGGTGTAATTTATTTAGAGCACCGAAGATATATACAAAAGTCCATGAGTGATGGTGTGAAGATATATAAGTGTAATCTTCAAAACCCCAAAATATAAAGTGTCAAAGAAACAAACTGGAAAAATATATATATAACAAAATATACACAAAGGGTATCCTCACTATACTCGCTCTGAAACTTTCCTCACCTCACCACAGTTGCACGCTCGGCGTTGACTTTGCTAAATTTGAGTCTGGCCTCCCCTTTTATTGGGTAATTAAAATCATTATTCACATCTATATGAATCAGACTTCACACATATCTAACAAATACAGGTTCCAACACAAATCCTCTTATAAAAATAATAATTGTTAAATGGTTGTAACATTAATAGTTGTTAATGTTACAACCTCTGACCTTTCATTTTATTTCCATCATGGCTAAGGCATCTGACACAGACTAAAGGCAATTTTTTATTGAAACCTAAAATGGCTTTGCTACAATTCAGTCATAACCTTTGTCCCTTTTTACAAAGATAGGATGGATGTGGTACCTAGACATGATGTAAATGATCTTTGTTTGGATATGTGCAGGTATTTGGGTATGCAAATCAACCCTTGAATGTCCCACTTTACTATCGCCATGTATTTGCCCTAAAATAATTGTCATTTGTTGATTTAAGTTACAAACACCTGTCCTTCCCCAACCCCCGTCATTAGATAGCTCTGATTACCATTCCCTAATTATAATCACATTTTGTTTAGTTGCTCCTTCATGCATATTGAAATTTTCCCTTCCATGAAGAACAAGGTCACGTCTCGTGGATGCAGGGGCGACGGCCAGGCGCCTGAGTAGAATAGAAGCACAGAAGCAGAGCATAATGAGATATTAAATAATCAAGTAGATGGTAAATGATGCTTCAAATAAACACTGACAAAACCATGTATTTCTACGATTCCATTCCATCTGTAGAAACATAGCCAGTAGCAGAGACACAAAATGACCAACTGTTACTGCAAGTTTGGAGAGTTTGACAGGAAATGAAGGGGCTATAAAGCTGTTCAGAAGCTTGAAAGCTTTTTTCTCTTCAGCAAGGACTAGCTGTTGTACAAGCTGAGATCATCAGACTGATGATTCACTGCCTGACATTTACATGAAATATTTCTTTTGTGCCTCAGTGTATTGGCCTTTACATGTGGATTTCAACCAATCAAGTTCCATCAACTCATTACTGAGCTTAGCAGATCACAGATGATGGCAAATATTATAATCAGTCTGCCACGAATCACAGCTGGGTTAACAAGGTATCAAGCTAAAACAAAGAGGAAGAACAAAACTGGATGTTTTTGAGACATTTAATAGACAGTAAATTAGATCTATGAGCAGAACTATATATGTTGCTCTGCAAAAAAATGTCTGTGAAATAATGTGTGTGTGTGTGCGGTGGCCAGTGTCCTTTGGCAGTCAGTAAGAATTACAGTGAGGACCCAAACTATTACACAAACAGACACACACAAGCAAACAGCACCACAGGCCCCGTTCAGTATTCTGCCCTTTGTAAAACAGAAAACCTGGTTCTTACTGAACCACAAAAAAAAAAGGTGGAAAGACATTTACTCCGGGAAATGATATTACTACTAATCTTAAGAAATTCTAGAAATTGCTGGATTTTGAAAATCCACAAACAACCACCCCTTCACAATCCTAGTACAAAAACTACCACTAAATGTTGCCATGGCAACCAACATCCCCATCCTATTTCATCTGTCCTGCCTCGTTTTCTGTACGCTGAACAGAACCCATCTGAAAATCCGTCGTCATCATCGCACTTGTCAAAAATCAAAGAAAACCGCATCTGGGTTTAGAATTCAATTTGCTGTAAAAGAAAAGCACAACTCCATGAGCAGACAAGCACACAAGCACAAGCCTTAATGTGACCAATAATGGTATAATAGGGATTAAAGCTGAATAAATGTGTCCTGTGCAGACCCTGTCAAAGAGCGTCATAAATCACAGGTAATTAGATGGCATCAACCCCCATTTTCCTCTCTTTGGTGCAATGTGTTTATGTAAATGTCACCATGGCAACATAGAGGGAAGTCTCAAAGAATTCAAAAACAGGTGGGAAGAATGTTCGGCAATAAGAGAGAAAGAAAACAGGCCTCTCTATCTTTCATCTCCCTTTGTAAACATCACATTAATGGTACAGCAAATAATGTTTTAACAAACACTAAAGGAACAAATGGATGATCTTATGCATTTATTTTAAAATACTTCTGTTTTTTTTTTCATTGCATTTAATTTCACGGATTCTATTATTTTTCTTCTTTTGTGTTCCAATGTGTGCTGCATTCATTTGTGAGACAAAACTTAACAGATTGTGCACCTACAATAAAATCTCCCAGTTGGGCCATTCTTTGACATGTTATATGATGCCTGGAGAGTCGTTGTTAACACATGACATGAATGTGCTTGAGCCATATGGTGCAGTTCTACAGTCATATTACAGCTGTTGTACATGCGCCTATGCCCTATGGGATATACAGTATAGTGGGTTATTTTAGAGTATTGACAGATGCAATTCTGCCACATGCTGATTTGCAGACTTGTCATAAACTGCACTTATACAACAACGAGTATTATAGGCAAATTTGACTAAAAACAAATAAACAATGTTGAGCAAATAAACAGATAGAACTCCTGCAACACAATTAGCAGCCATATCCTACTGAGACCAGTAAAACAAATAATCTGTACACTACAATCAAACATAAGCTATAATCTCTCAACATCTCATATGTTGATCAATCATTTGACTATTCTGAGGATGTCAGCTTATTTCTGCTCAAACCTGCTTGATTGCCTGCTTTTAGCACCTTTCATCTGGAGAAATTGCACCAATTAATGTAAAAAACTTAGCTTGTGGATGTTCTGATGAACAATTATACATTATTTAGCTGTTATTCTTAATTTTTTGTGCATTAATTATCAAGACATCAAAGCACTATTTTTCCTTACCAGGTTACAGACAGAGCCAACACTATCAACTGTGAATCCCCAAGTATCAATTTTCCAGTATTTCTGTTAATATAAAATCCATATGAGTAATCCGACAATTATGTTTTGTCCATGGCTGAACACACTGACTGAAGTTCAACTCAAATAAAAACTGACAGAGCTGTCTAATGGAAAGAAGCTTTGTGGGAGGTTAGTGGGCAAATAGAGGGGAATTTAAATCTGAAGTCAGTGAGGTTAGGAGTTCCATTAACATAACATGGCAATGCTTGCTGACACTTATAGAATCAAACTCAACACAATGAATAGAAAATGAAATAATTTAAATCATCTACGTAAGCCTTCTACAATCGTATTGTCCACATGCATCTCTAAACCTCATCTCTCTCTGTGCACCATATTGGAAGCATCACAACACTGTGAAAAACACTCGCCGGAGAAAATAAGGGGTGTCATGCATGCACCAATTTTTTAGGGAAGTTGGTGGCAGTAAAACATAGGACAAAAACCAAAAAAAAAATGTAAAAGTTTCGATTGTACGACATAACACAACAGAGAGAAGTGTGACATTTCACCAGAAGATCGAGACATTTTGATTAAAAATGACTATGCAGGTCCAAAAAACAGAAAAAAGTAAAATATTAACAATAAGACCAATACTATGCATTTAGAACATTTTGAAAACTGCTTGTAGAGATCCCGACTTGGGTCATAATGCCACTTGTAGTTCTGAAATTGAAATTTGCATTGTAATTGACAGCCACTGATCTGTTTAGTTTCTCATTATTAACTAGGGTAATTTTCTTTGAATGTAAAAAGAAAACTTGTTCAACAAAACAAACAAATTATTAATTCATATTTTTTTAGAAATCAAGAGTTAAACAACATCCTGGTGGGAGGTAGATGACAGAATTTTCAGTTTAAAGCAAATCACCTGGTAAAGATTTGACTCCATTTAAAAAAAAAAGTGACTGCATCTAAATACAGTTGGCTCAGTTTGACCAGGCAGATGCTTCAGAAAGCACACAGAAAAGCAAGGAGGGCCTTTAACGGAGTGCTTTTTATAATAGGGAAATCATTTTTCATAAGGACATTGAGATTAAGAGTCAGTGCGATTGTGGTTTTTACTTCTGTAGCATTCTCCCACTGGAAAAAAAGAATTATATGAACCCCTATATTATCTCCATGCAGAGAGCTCAGTTTAAGACCATATAGGGTATTTGCTGCCTGTCCGCATGAGCCTGATGGTAGATAAAGAACATAACCGACTTTTCTAACAAAATTGTGATACTATTGGACATTGTGTGTTTGTATCAGTATGCATTAACGGATATATCCTGTCTGTAAAACCGATAAGACATCGTTAAATAAATAAACCTCTTCTGTAGTTAAAGAAAGCATTATGGATATTTATTGCTCCCCTAAGGTCATGTGTGGCGTCATAAAAAGGATTATGGTCTGGCGTGTGAGGGGATGACATTCCACAGTCTATTGAAGGATCTATTAAGAGCTGCTAGTAGAGTTTTCATAGCTCAACTATAAACAAAAACACCACAATAAGCCATTAAACTACTGTAATCTATCTGTGGATAAACAACCCAACGAGAAGTGAGGAAAGCTAATGCCGATTTTCATTGTATGTGTGCAGCAGACAACTTCTTTCAGCAAGCCACAGAAACATTCTCCTCAGGGACAAGTAAATCATTTGCACTGCAACATGCATTTCACACACTAAATACCTGTTTCCCACAATCTACTTCACGATGAGCACACACAGCTAGACACTCATGAGGACTTGAAAAGCCACCAGCGTAATATCACACAAAAGACTTCCACCCTATGGCGAAATCCAATCTTAAGAGCAACACAAATACATCATCACCATTTAAGTTTACTTAGCCTACCGAAACCTCCGTATGCAGATCTACCACAGCAATGAAGCTTTGACACAAAACATCAGCACTATCTCAGAATCACATGGAAACATGTGATTGAACTGAACTGAAAACATTACAATTACTTCCCTAATTTAACACTGTAATAAACTGTTGCCTCATAAATCAACAATGAATTGAACACTCCACACAACTGTGGTTCATTCTGTCCAAACATATGTTCAATGAGAGCCTGAGGGACCATATGTTGTGAGCTTATCGTTTCAAAGTAAATAGACACATACAATGAACTTTCTGAACAGACTGAAACAAATGAACCGTTTTAACCCTCTGGGGTTCTTCGGGTCAAAAATGTCCCGAAGCATTTTTTAAAAAAATGTTAAAAATCGTAGCTTCATCGGAATGGTCCGAAACTTGGTGACTTTTTTGGTACTTGGTATATGAACACCCAAAAAATTTGGGGACAGGATTTGAAAAGTCTAAGTGGTCGTAAAATAAATTAGTCACACTCAGGACCTTCGGGTCAAAAATGACCCCCATAGGAAATGAATGGGAAATTGGCAGAGTACAAAATACAGAGTTTTTTTGTGCATACAATCTACAAAACAGCCAGGATGCAGAAAAAAAGCACACAACAGTGAAGGGGTGAATCTCTTAAAACAATGGGTGACAAAATTATTTCCATTTGTTCTCTTTATAAGGTTTGACTGTATTATAAAGTAAAACTGCCACTTCAAATTACCATTTAAACCAACCAAAAAAAAAAAAAAAAATTTAAAAATTAAAAAAAAATACAAAAATAGTCTTTGAGAATCTGTTATTATATATTCAATTCAACAACCTGAAAAAAATTAAACAATATGTGAAAAAATTACTAGAGTGTTTCTACCATAGGTTTCTACAGAGAGCTGTAAATCCACTAGTGGTAAAAATGTGCTATTGCGTGATAAAATGCTCAGTGTGTCCACCAGATGGCTCTAATCTCATTAAAAACATTACTTTCATGAGGCCTAGACTTGACTCTAAAATGAAATACAGCTTTAAAAAAAAAAAAAAAAAAAATTATATATATATAAAAAATTCTATTAGATTCAATGGGACAAAATAGGTCTTAATTATTGAATAAATATTAATTATAAATCATAAAATATTCTCAAAACACCAAAAAAGAAAAGAAAAAATATTATTGAACAAAAATAAATTTAATTGATTTTACTCAAATAAAAGGTATCTTAATGCCGCCCTCCGGGTCATTTTTGACCCGAAGGTCCTGAGTGTGAGTCTAAAAATGAAGAACCCCAGAGGGTTAAATACTTGCGTTGATGTGTGAGGATCGGAATCTTAATTTATTTTGCTAAAACAAGAATACAGAAAAATCTACAATGAACTCAAAAAAGTACAATGATGAAGTCACAGTAACAGCTCTCCGAAGGGGAAGATTGTGAGCGAATAATGACGAGAAGGGTCTGTCTGCATCCCACAGTACTACAAAACACCCCTACAAGTTTCACCTGCTATAACACATCATGTCATAAAGCAATCTTTCCAAGTACATTTATTTTGTTTTATATATGAAAAGTTTATATAGGCTATATTGCTTTCGAATCTTGAGAAGAATGAAACATGAAATATTAGGCGTAACTTGTAGTGCCGTGATTTGTGTAGTACTCCGGGACATAGTCTTGAAATCATCCCTTTAACTCAAATATTAATTGGAAAATAATAAACTATGATAGTAATTTGAGCATGAATATGAACATGGTATGACTTGTAAAGAGATCGAAGGTTATAAAAACATTTGCTCTAATTGACTTGTAAAAAGAAGCAGATGAAGCCATTCATTTTTCTTGTTGGTATTTACTGGAGAGAACAATGGCGACTCATTTATAAGGTGTGACAGGGGAATGGATGTGTGAGAATGTGGGTAAGGAAGCATGTATGTATTTTAGAGAGTGAAACAGAAAGGCAAAAGACAGATCACAGACCTGGACATTTATTTTGCACCATCTTCATATGTTGACTATTGACAATAAGTTCATTAAACCCCCCAAAAATGGGTATGAGTCTGAGAATTACCCAACAACGAAAATTTATTTAAAAATCCAAACCTGTATAACTCACTTTCTTCTGTGGAAAACAAACAAAGATATTTTGAAAAAAAATGTCTCAGGGGTCAATGGGTGAATGTTTGACCTCAGCATTCTTCAAAATATCTTCTTTTGTGTTCTGTAGAAGAAGGTAAGTCATACAGGTTTGGAACAAAATGAGGGTGCGTAAGTTATGACAAAATGGTAATCTTTGCTGAACTAGCCTATCCCTTTTAATTAGTACAATATTTCATATGTGCTTATTATTATTCAAATGTCCATATGTCACATGTAGTCATCACTCTCTTGTCTTGACTAATGTCCATGGATTCTGTGACTTAAAATCATAATCAATCAAAAAGTTGTGATCAAGTACTTGTATAATGTATCACAACTTTTTGATTGATTTTGATTTTAGATTACTTATATAGATTACTTATACAGTATAAGTAATCTATCTGGATCTCTACAATCCTAAAACAATAAAAATCTCAGACAATCCATTCCGATAAATGGATAAAGAGAAGCAGGATAACACTTGTAACAATTACAGCCTCATAGTGTAAAAAAAGATTCTGGAAACAGATTGTCATTTTACTACCTAGCAGCTGGGAACTAAAAAACACTTTTTTTCAAAAGAGAAACACTGTGGTGTGAACTCAAACACCTAGATTTGAAGGCCAGGGATCATCTAAGAGCATTAAGTTGTTGTACATATAAATCCCATTACTACCTCAAGCAAATCCCCCTCATTGAATCCCTATAATAAAGTATAATGAATACTTAATCTGATACAGGGTTGCAACATTCGCAAGCCAACCAAATCTCTTTCTCTTTTTCATTCTGTTCCCACCATGAACCTCCAGCTTGTGTCAGGTATGAATGATCTGATGTTATGTTGAATGGTGGATAGGCTATGGTGAGGGCATTTCCTGCACAGGCCAATCGATGGTAGCTGACCTACTGATCCCAAAAAGCCATTAGAAACGCATGGCGCGTCTAAATTCGGTCAGTAAACTATTTATCATATTTTGGAAACCCGATTAGGACAATGTTCCAGTCATCAAAACCTCCATATCCCTGCATCCAAGCCAAACAGCTTTTATTACCCTCGTCTTCTAATCACATGGATCCTAAACTCACACGAGGTTATATCCCTATAGCGTGTTGTTTAGAATCCAAAGCTCTGATTCAAGGTCAAGCCACGTGGTTTATAACGACGCGGGATAAAAAGTAAACAACTACTCACCTTATTGGAGTATGGCTGCCTGGCAAGGTTTATCCCGTCCCTAATGAGTTTATCCCTGATCATTATCTTCAGCTTCAGTTTGGGGTAGATTTCCAGCTCCTTGCGGTTACCCAGCGTCAGATTCCTGGACGCCCCCATGTACCCCACGCTGCGCACGGATCTATCACTGCTCTGCTCAGTCCATGACCTGGAGCCCCGCAGCCTAGACTCATATTGCTCTGCCATGCGACTCGTGTAAATAGGTGAAACCGGGGGCATCGGCTCCAGGGTAAAATAAAGCCCGGTAGCCGTCTCCTTATCGTCGTCTTTTAACCTTTGCACCGCATCGTGAATCCGCTGGCGGTGGTGCGGGATGAAAACCCCGATGGCATCCAAGTCCGGGTCTCCGATTTGTTTGCAAACTTCCAAGTCGTCGTATCCGTTGTCCACAAAAGTCTCGACATACTGACACAGTTGAAGGGTTTTCAGCCATTCGTAGACGATGTTGGGTCCGTTGGCCATCATTCTGAGTGGTGTTTAAGCGTAAAGGTGAGATTACCTTTGTGAGCAGGTGACTGACAGCGCGTGCGCCCGCTGTTTGTGTAAATATCCCAGTCAAAGCGTCATCTTCATTCAGTGATTCTCTCCACTTTTTGGTAGCAGATGCTTAAAAATATCCAAGAGAACATGAATGATAATAAAGACGGTACCGGGCACTTCAGCGTTTATCAATAATGACAATGTCGAGACCCTTCAACTTGGCATTGCTGTATACGTTACTCCACAACTACCGCCCCCCTTCACCGGGAATGGTTGGTTGGCGTCAAAAGTGGCTATACCGATAACCATCCACAAAGACTACATTTTCTTCCCGTTTATTTCTACTGTTCCCACAGCAGTGCCAAGAATAAACGTGAATTTTACGCACCGCGTGGATTTCCAATGGTCTTCTCCAGCGCTCTCACGAGACCGTCCTTCCCTTTGTCTGTCAGTACGGTTAAAGCCAACTCTTTTCCTCTCTGAAGACAAATTAAACCGCGTCTCTCTGGTTTGGAGACGAGCACATGTGGTTTCAGACTTCTAGCCAATATTTGCTGAGCAGCGTAATCATGTTGGCGTAGCAAAGGATCGGCTTTCCTCAACGAGGCGACGGTTGGTGAGCAGACACGGTTTGAATCTGAGCACGCGCTGTCAAAACTGACAGTTTGTCAGAGTTTGAGATGAATGAAACCCTGGCATGGCATTTCTTAAACAAATAGTTAGAATGTATTCCCGTGTCGTTTTAATCCAAAACTTTGTGACTTTCAGGTAAAGGTGCGCGCGAGGTAACTGTGGGCTGCCGTTTGCTGTGTGTGTTGCGCAGGAGCGCGTGTCTCGTCTCTGCTGGTCTGATGCTGTAAACGGATTTGAAGCAGAAGCGCTGCTGTACGTGGTACAGTCTCATGGTGCCCCCTGCCTTAAAATCGCACAAAACAGATATAATTTTGCTCTTTAGTCTGGGGGTGTTGGGATCAGGGGTTTGAAAAATCTAGAGGAAAACTGTAAAATTATTATATATTATATTATTATATATATATATATATATATATATATTATATATATATATATAAACTATATATATATATAACTAAAGCTATATATTACACTTTTAAAATTGTTTTGCGTTTCAAATTAAACCTGCAAATTTTATCCATGCCTTCATCATTTTCTCATTCAAGTAAAGTTAGTGCCTCAGAGCAGCATTTTCCTTGTCTTACTACCCCTCCTTGTGGCTTTTTATAGTATAACAGCATTCTTTTCATATATTTCTTTGAAATACTATATCAATACTGTAGCAAAGATACCTACATGATCAATAAGCAAAAGTGGGACATAAATGGGACAAATAAGTTTCCTGATTGATTATTCCACTTTAAATACATCAGTAGAATATAACAGTCACTGCATTTTGCAATGTGTGTTTATGGATGTAATATTTACATGCAAAATATAGAAGTTCACAACATACTCAAACGTTTTGCCTCTGTCTGTGTATAAAATATTTTAGAGATAACTTATAACTAATATCTCTTGGGGCAAAAAAAACGAACAAAAAAACGAACAGACCCCAAATCACAGTTAAAAAAAAAAAACAAATGAGCCAAGTCTTCCTCATGTACCATACAAAAAGTGCATGTTGTCAATGTCCATGAATTTTGATAAGGATACATTACGTGGGTAAATGTGAAGTACCTTTTTAACTTTAATAAAAATACATATGGATTTAACCATGCTTATTCACAATCAATATCAGATATGTGAATTCCAAACAAAAAATCCATCTAGGGGAGATTTTATGTTTGGATTGAAAATGTTATCTAATATTTTTATTATTACAGGAAGGGGAAAATGGTTTGATACCATCAACTATTAGCTCAGGAAACGTTTTGTTACTTCCGAAAGTGAGGCGAGTTTTCATGAAATGTTTTAATCCATTTGGAATATCAACTTGCTGAAATTATTTAAATGGAACACTGTAAAAACATTTCTAGTGACTGGTCACATCTAAATTTTCAGTTGGCCCAAGTGAAATTCTGCATATTTAATTTTATCAAGGGCCAATTGAAAAATTTAGATGTGACCAGTCACTTAAAAAAATTGAGTTGGGAGGCTTTTTTGTAATTTTTTTTTTTTTTTTTTTTTACAGTGAATAGGAAAATTGTAGGACAAAATGTTTCCATTTCAATCAAATAAATCCAAGACAAAGTATATATTTTTTAAAAACCATTTGCACAAACATAGGGATTTATTCCTTATAAAATGAGCCAATTGTTCCAAAAAATAATTTTGTGTGGAGGAAAATTGTGATGGATTTTTTTTTAAGCCAATAGTGCTTGCTGGTAAAATTTGGATAGGATTTTCCCAGGCAGAAAGTTACATTTCAGTAGAAAAGATGACCCTCCATGCTTTTTAAAAATGCACTGCAGAAAAAATAACTTTTTTTTCTTTTTCTTTTTTTACAATTTCTTAAACAGTTAAGTTTAAAAGTATTGTTAGTTTGTCTGATATATCCATTTCCAAAGGTCTTTGTCATTCTGAAAATCAAAATGAAATATTTTTTTGTATGAATATGTTAGCCTTGCTGATAAGCTAGTGTGCTTTAAAACAATGACAAAATTCATCACATCACATCACTTCAGCTTCTCATCAGATTTTCTGTCCAATCAAATACTCTTAGAATCTAAGGAGTCCCGCCCCATACATTATAAACAGAAGAAGCTGTGGCTAAAATAGGTAATTTGATCAAACATTTACTATTATCTACATGGTGAATGCAATATATAGGGGATGGGGAACGATTAAGACAGTGTTTCCATTGGGGCGAATAAACTCTGGTTTCACGTTAGTGTCACAGGAACCGCCGCAGCGCACACACAGTCTGCTCTGGTCCAGAGACATGATAGCAAAGAGCGGATCATATGCGCAAGTCGGAGCTTTCCACAAAATGTATCAGCGAAATTCTGAATTCTGCATAGATTGCTATATTTTAAAGCGATATGGAGGAGATTAGGAGGAAAAACAGTTAAATAGGAGAAAACTGCGGCTTTACTGAGTTCAACAGCTCTGGCCGAGTTGACATATAAATTAATCGCTATTGGCTATTTAAAAAAAGGGAAGGAGTTGTTCGATATGTCCCACCCTGTCTTCCTGTTTCAGTGGAAATTGCATCAACACACTGAATAATGCTGCATATTTCAAGGCATTTCAGCAGCCTTTAATTTGTCTGACATCACTGTAGTGGGCGTGGTCAAACTTCAGCGTCCAACCAATCTCAGCGAACAGTGCAAATGAGAATGCTCACCAAAGTCTTTTAGAGAATACAAATCACATATATAAAACTTTTGTGATATTTTGTGAAGTGCCATTCCACATTATATGTTTAAAAAAATAGGACAATTTAAAAAAACTAGAACCATGAGCCAGAAAACACAGAAAAGATTTTTAAATAGTTTTATTTTCCATTGCACAGTAATTTCTATCTACAGAAATTCTAAATCGTTTGTGGCAGCAGATAGTCATAAACATCCATGTGAAATTTGCATAAAACTGTACAAGAAATTGGCTACAATGAGAAAATACTGCAACCCACTGATAAACGTTATATTCAGGACAGAAAATGAATGAGGCTCTTCTGCATGTTAAAAGTGTAATATTTCAGGTAAGAATGTTCTGTCTGAGACAAATAAAACGATTCACTTAAAGTCAACATGAAACATTACAAAATGAATAGATCAAATTAAAGTCAAGAAAGCAACAGGAACCTTTTTTTCCTCCTTATTCATGAAAGATTACAAAGGGCAAACAACCAGGTTCACATTCAGAGTGACTCTGAAACCTCTATGAAACAGACATGAACTAAAGGTGTGATCAATAAATTCTGCTGGAGTTTGAACACTTATTACTGACATTTACAGCATTACAGTTCAACACGGCTGATTGGATACTTTTGTTTATCGACTGACAATGACAAAATAGCAACCTAGGACATCAAATCTTTCCTGGAATTATCTCGTGAGTAACCAATCTGCATGAGCCTACATGTTGAAAAGTAATTTTTGGTTTTAAATGAAAATACCAACCATGTTGGGGCTTAAAACGTAATCGAACACAACAAATGGCTTTCAAACAATGAACCATATACTGGTCCTCTGAAGACGCATTCTCACATACTTCTTGTATGCAGGAATTTTAAGGGAATGCTCACTCACTCACGTTTAATTGAACAAACAGATTACACAGCAGAAAACAAAGACATGAAGACAATTGACAGAGCGCAATGAGCTCAAAATACGTCCTCCTCAAAGCATATATAAAAATATTTTTTTAATAATCGATGATTAAAAATATGACAAGGATATCTATTCAGGGAAATACAGTACTGCAGAGAAAAATACACATCGTACAAATATAATTGAACTAGTTAATCAGGCGAGATGACATACGAGCGAGATATTCAAAAACAAACCCGGTCTTCAGAAACACTATAACACCATGGCATGAAAACACATCTACAGAGAATATAGAGTCCAACACAGAGAAACATTTAGAGTCTGAGAGAGATTGGCTTCATTTGTTTTGTAATTCTTTTCCCTCCCCTTCCCCGTTTTTCTTTGTTTGAAGTACGGCATACGAAACACACGAAAGGCAGACTAGCACACGGCCAACAACATCAGAAAAGTCCTCAACACTGTTACTGGATGCAGTGGTACTTCAGACACAAACAGCTGTCGAATGGAATACAGAACTCAATGAAAGAAAATCTTTGGCGTT
Source organism: Chrosomus eos (assembly GCA_036326025.1). Taxonomy (NCBI): domain Eukaryota; kingdom Metazoa; phylum Chordata; class Actinopteri; order Cypriniformes; family Leuciscidae; genus Chrosomus; species Chrosomus eos. The sequence goes on along the minus strand of CM070829.1, from coordinate 10,202,431 downwards.
TGAAAAGATATGGCAACTGTCTTAGGGTCGGTGTGGCCACGCCCACTCGCGATTGATGCTCCCAGATTGTCGAACTACTTCATTCACAGAATGGCAAAACACTTTGGGCAGAGAGGCAAGTGAGAATCAGTATCTTGGACGACAATGGATCACGTGATCAATGCAACATATATAGCAGCATTTCTTGCAAACCACAAATAAATATAATGGCACTAAAATGTGGTTTCAAGGGAGAAATGGGACAAGAAAGACATTGACCGTACACTTTTTTGTGTGTGTTTAGTGTTACTTTCTAGTTTTCTGGTTTTGAATGTGCAGAGATGTTTTCACAGATGAAGATGATCTTGAAGTACGTTGTGCATTTACCGCATTACGCATGAAGCACCAGTGTGAAACCAGTACCTTCAGATACAAACTTGTTAGAGGATGTCTTCCTGACATTCAGAACTATAATGAATCTCGTTCCCAACCCAGTGAAAGCATTCAACCCTATTTCACGTCTATAATCAAGTCTCAAATCACCACAGTGATTTCCAGAATTTCCAAATTTCAGGTATGAATAGAGCCGTTTCCAACAGTATAAGTGCTTTTTATATAACAAATGAAATGTGGTCCAAAGTACAATCTCTACATGCTCAAGCGGTTTAATCTATGCAGTATGAAGGGATGAGAAAGCTGGTCTAATGGACAAAATCAAATCCCAGAGCCAACACTAAAGAGACTGCGACGTCATTTTCAGTCACAACAAATGTTCTAGCTGTTGAGGTCTATATGGCTGTCTACCCCCCAAAAAAGATGGATAGTTTTAAACCTTATTTTTGCCTACTTTCTTCCACAACTCTGTCCAGACCAGATATTTCCTGTACGGCGTTTCACAGAAAGTTTAAACATCTGTATAATGTATTACATGAAAATACCATCATTAAATCACTCACAGTTGGTTTACAAATAGTTATTTCTTAATTCATCCATATAAATCACGTCAACTTATTCTAAACCCTCAAGATGGTACTTTAATGTAAAGCATTATTGTACTGGTATTCACAATAATTTCGTAAAAAGTTCACCAAAAAAACATTTTATATTTAAGCAGACATTTACATTTTTGCTAAATAAATAAATAAATAAATAAATAAAAATAATACAAATAAATATTCAAATGATAATTAAACCAAACGGGATAATTTGGGAAATGTTACAGGAATATATTTTTGGAGAAGGGAGATGTTCTCTCTTCTTCTGAAAGGTTTGACTCCTCCACGTTATAACATCATTTCCTGTGAATGGAGCTCTACCCATGCTTCACCTGGTGTCTTTGTATTTTAGTTTCATTTATGACAGTAGCGAATATGGCATTTTTACAGACTTTGATGGAGATTTATATAGAATTATGTATATATATATACTTTTTTTTTTTTGATTTTTATGTTTGTTGTTTAGTTGTTGTATTTTTTTGTTTAGTCTGTTTGTCTTTTTTTGACTACTTACTGCTCTCCGATGTGGGAGGCAGGACATGATTCCAAAAAAACAACAGCACAAAAACGTTTCAAAGACTGAGAGAAGAAATGGAATTTCAGGGCCTACAAAGCCCAGCCGCCATGAGAGAGGATTGGCGATATTAAACGAACAAACGGAAACCAAAGAGTGGACGCCATCGTGGTATGGCATTCCTCAGATTGGGGCCGCTCTCAAGTCTGTGCCTCAGTTCTGTAAGCAGACTGTATTTAATATTGTGCTAGGAAAGAGCGAGGGATCCCACTGGTCCAGCAGAGGAGAGATAAAGATGAGAGTGGGAAAAGGATTACGGATGAACAAGGCTGTGTAGGAGAACTCCTGAGTCCCTTTGGGCTCTGCTGTTTGCGGAGATCAGAACTGGTACCATTTCTTATCCTTACACTTTAGCATCATCTGCAGCGGGGGGGAAAAACAGTAAAAAAGAAGATCAAAGTTAGAGATGCCAATCGTACTGCTACAATGCTGGTTCGGCTTCAACCTGATTATAATGCGCATAAAAAACATGTATGTAATACATAAACGTTTAGCTATTTTTAAGAAAGGATTCATCTGTTATTGGCATCAGCTGTGGGAACGCTGTACCTCATGAGCGTGTTTGGAGAATGAGTCAGCGCTGGCCATCATGGCTGCCGTCCGCTCTTCCACCTCCCCCAGTTTTTGCCCTCTCTCATCCAACGCTATCCTAGCTCGAGCTAGATCACCCACGATTCCTGACGCTGCCCCCTTCATGCCTTCTATACCCCCAGGACCTGGAATGTGCTGAGCCAGACTGCGTGCTGCTTTTCCGGCTCCTGTCTCGCCGACTGAAATATAAACACAGAAAGAAGAGATGGGGAGAATGTTACAAATGAGGTGACAGCACAACAGAAACAAACACGCTCTTTGTTTGGAGAACAGCACACATAGTTAAGGTGTCACTTTTGAGAACAGCGCTCATTAAGATAACAAAGAGACATAGGAGACTGAGCTAGATGACATATGGGTCAGTTATCACAAGTGTTACTTTTGTATTATTTATATACGGTTTATAGTATTATTTTTTTTATTAGCATTTTTTAAAATATTTTTAGTTTTCATTTAAAATGTTTGGCCATTTTTTGTTTTATTAGTTTATATATTTATATATATATATATATATATCTATATTATATCTATTAACTTTAGTAGATTTAGTAGCTAATTTTAGAACTTATTTTAGTTTATTTTTTGAGTCAAATTTTCTCTGCATATTTTTTTATGTGATTTGTATGTTGCTTTCAAACAATGATATAATGATATATTAATATTTTTTTTATATCATTATATCTTTGTAATAGTTGATGGGTAAACAAGTGAACATCACATTAAAATTAAATGACATACTGTACATGAGACAAGAGTTACATTATATTGAGTTTGTACAAATATCGATTTTTTTAAACAATATGAAATGAGGCAATACCGTTTATATCGATACAGTAGTTTGATACGAGCACATCTGAAAACTAGCGGAGGACGCAGTTTGAGCTGCTGCAGTGAAAGTGCATCGTACAATTTGTCCTAAACATGACACAAGCTTATATTAAGCGCTTCAAAATAACTGGTAAGATGTAGTTAACAAGTTTAAAGCAGCTTGCCCTGTCAGATGCTCTGACAGATACTGTTGCTCACTGGCAGATTAATACTTGCGCTGTTTAAATGCTTTTGAGACGTGGTGCTTAACTTACATTTCACAGGTATATTCTCCATATGTAAATGTTAGAAAGTCAAACAAATATGTCTATGTCACTGGACGAGCTTCTGCAAGTGAATTGCAGAATTGAAGATTGCACTCCGCTATTTGTTTCCATATCCTTCAATATTAAAATTGTTTGGATATCATTGAACAGGATGTGAAATAATTTTTTTTAAAAATAAAATACAGATTTTCTTTATCCAAATAGAAAAACGTAGAAAGTACCGAATATATCGTATATCGCCATTTAACCAAAAAATACAAAGATATGATTTTTTGGCCATATTCCCCAGCCTTAATTATAATACTTTTCATGAATCTCAGGTTGTCACTGTTTTAAATGCTGTAATTTTGTAGAATGTATTTAAGGTGCTCTAAGGGATGTCGGGTGACGTCACTTCTTGTTGACGTTCGAAGTATTGTCAAACAAAACGGAGGCTAGCTAGACCCTCCCTCCTCCTCATCATCCGCGCACTAACCCCCCAAACCCCACCCCAAATCCTTCTGGTCGGTTATTGGCTGGAACAGTTTGTTATGTTTCGTGGTGGGGTTAGCCCAGTTTGTTTTTGTTGCCGTTTGTGGAGCCTGGGGTGTCTGCAGAGACCGCGTTTTTTACAGTGTGTTCAGGGGACAGGCAGCTAGCGGATAGTGAGGAGATGTTTGCTGTATGTGACCAAACATGTTTTGGCCTAAAAAATGTGTGACATTGCTTAGAGCACCTTTAATAGTAATATCTATTATTATATATTTTATTATGATGAAAAAAAAACAATTCATGAAACAGCTAATAAAATTTTTAAAAACATATTACATTAACTGTGTTTCAAAATTTTTACTGCAAATGTTGTCAATGGTTCCATTGTTACTGGCTAATATTGTTCAAAGTTTTTCGTAGCCAACAACATGTTAGGATTTGTGACTATAGAGCAATTGACTTTTAGAAATAAATCTAAAAAGTGACAACTAGCCCCAGCCTCCCTACATCTAAACGGTCATCTGTTTGTGGTCTACATTTCTACCACAGTGATAAGATTACTCACAAAGATCTTCTCTGTCTAGAGACTGTGCTCCTCCTCCGAAAAGACCCTTAAAGAATCCCCTGTTAGGAGCTTCAGGTGTCTCCACTGGAGTAAACAGCTCGCCTAGCATCTCCTGTTACACAATCCAATCATCATCATCAACATCATCATCGTTAAATACTGTGCAATAGAAGAGTCGGTTTCTGAATATGTTTTGCTCACCTGTAAGTTCTCACAGACCTCCTGGCTGTATGTGATCCTCTGGATCTCAGTAGGGGAGGTCAGGTACAAGGCCTGGCCGAGGTTGGAGAAGCAGAACGTTCTCGCTATCCTCATATCTGTCAGGGGTAGGTAATTTACATCCAGCAATGGTCTCAACCCTGGCAGACTGAAACAGCATGACACAGAGAGACATTTCTTTAGCTATGGAATATCTTACCTCCTCTATTATTCAAGAGCTGCAATGCTGCGACTGTGGCAGCGATTGTTTTGTCCGTTAGAATGTGCTGTTAAATTACGGGAAACAAGCATTTAGGATTTTCTAGATGTTATCTGCAATAATACCCCCAAGGTCTTCATGTTTGATGGTTAACTTTGACCTTCCTACTGACAGTCACATAGATGTTTGTCTGCCTTTCTGTCCTCTGAAGATTTATAAGCCAAAGTGATTCAGAGAGCAATACAAGATTAGATCTGTGTTGCAATAGCCACATGCCCCTGGCTCTCAACAGTGGAGCAAGACGACAAAATTGTATACTGAAAATAGCCTGATTTCCAAATTTACTGCGCTTGCTACAGTACATCAATATCAAGTTACAAACAAAAAATCAGTGATAAAATTCCCAGAGCGTGCAGTCCCAGTTGCTGTCTTCAATAGAGTAGCATTTAAAATATGTTATATACAATAATAAGAAATGTTTCTTGAGCAGCAAATCAGCATATTAGAATGATTTCTGAAGGCTGCTGTAAATTCAGCTTTACCACCACTCCAAATAGATTACACTTTAAAATATATTTAAAACAGAACACAGTCATTTTAAATTGTAATAATATTTCACAAAATCACTGTTTTACTGTATTTTTGATTATATAAATGCAGCCTGGTTGAGCATTAAAGACTTTTAAAAACTAACAATGCTTGCTAAATTTGGATCTAATAGTGTAAAAATATAATATATTATCATTAGCCTCATAGCATAATTGCCTAATTATAAAAACATTTAAATATGACTTAGGCAATTATGCTATGAGGCTAAAGATATATAACATAATACATCTCTGTAATTCTAATTTAATAATGGTGAATTCGATTTTTTATGTATTTACACGTCCCAACATGCTGTCCTAAATTAGTCATCATCTGTCTCGTGTTGAAGGGCATCCTCTCTCACCTTAGGGTCATGATGTGTCCATTGGCACAGAAGCAGGCCAAACAAATGCCAGCGTTCATCTGTACCACATCTGCCCGCAGCACAAAAGATGTTTCGGTGATATTGTGTTTGAATACGCAGGTCTGAGAGGGCAGGGCTATGACTTTGGCCTGTTTCTCAGAGCACACCACGGCATACTGGTTTTCATTCAGTTCCTGGGATGTGGATGGGGATACAGACACCGGCCGTCTCTTACGGACCTTGTCCCGCTCCTCTCCGTTGGCTGGAGCGTTGGGCTCATACCATGGCTCAAAAGCAGAGGCGAGGAGAGACCCTGTAGAATCTAAGAAGGCCATCCGGAGGACGCTACCCTTCAACCTGATAAGAGTGCCTGTGCAGAGGAGGTGGAGATGTTAGAGTAAGGGAAGGGGGTTGGGGGGGACACCCTCATATTAACCCTCAAATGTGCTGACTTACCACAAGGGGAGACGATGACTGGCTGCAGAAGCCTCTGCTCTCCAGCAGGGGGCATGTTGAGGGAGATGGCCAGGACTGTGCCCAAGGACGTGCCAACCCACAAACTAGGTGTGAGCCCGCCGTCTGCTTTGCGTGTGTACGTCTCACAGAAAAAGAAAGATGTGATAGCCTCTCGTGATTCCTTGTCAATACTGGTCACGCTGGAGCTCCGCGAGCGGCTGAAGGAGTTGTCCCTGTTGTCTAGGGGTATGGAACCCCGTGGGGGACATACAGAGAGTAGGACAGTAGAGAGAAAAACACAGAAAGGTAAAGCCCCCACTCTAAGACAACAACTGACAGATTAACATCATTACTCCGTATAACAAAACAGCCCCTTGAGCAGAAATTAAGTTTCCCTTGGTGATGTGGTTAAAGCAAGTTAAATCATACAACATCCTTCAGTGGTGAGAAAATGACCTTTAGTGTGGGAAATGAGGCAGTCTCTCCAGTGTGATGGAGACCAATGGTATTCCCAAGATTGGGATGACCAGATGCCCAATCTTGAGGTTTTACCCAACCTCATTTATTTGAAAACTGGCTCTACTAGAACATCTCCTAAAACAAATCCACATGTGGACATGTTTCAAAATTATTCTTTTTTTTCTGGGATTATTCTGGGGAAAAATTGACGTCTGGTCACCCATTCCAAGATGTGTTCAGTCTGGAAATTAAAACAATATATGTAAATAAATAAATAAAATAAATGGAAGCATGTGTCAGAGAAAGAAAATGTTGTTAACATGAATATAAAATGATATATTCCCTATTTAAAAAAGTTTGGGGTCTGTAAGATCTACTGTTTTTGAAAGAAGTCTTTTATGCTCACCATGGCTGCATTTATTGATCAAAAATAGAGTAAAGGCAAAATTTAATTTTGTATTAAATTGAATGCGTCCTTGCTGAATAAAAGTATTCTTTAAAAAATAAAATCGTACTCACCCCAAACTTTTGAACGACAGTGTATATAAAGCTGTCCTATTTAAAACAAATACCTGACATCCTAAAGTTTAATTGTATAACTTTTCTCATATACAGTAATGACACTGTATGTGGGGGGGAAAGATTTTTACATCAACCTACACATTTGATTTCCATTTCAAATCAGCCGATTCCAGAAAGTACTCCTTGAGGGAATTCCCTTAAAAAACACTCCTGCTGGAAACTGATGACAGAACTGAAATTGATACTGAATTAAATACCAGCAAATGCTGAACTGGCAAAGATGCCTTGTGTTAATCAGTATAAGAGTTGGGAAGACTGATAGAAAACCCTGACCACATAAAATCTGTGGTTTTGGACATGATGTGCCAGACACTCACAAGCCTTTTGATAAACCAATACAATCATCAGGTGTAATGTGTGTCAGACCCAAGAATCAAGACATAAGAGCAGAGTCAGCTTCAGATAAACATTTTTTTTTTTTAAATATAAACTATTTTGCATAAATAAGTTTTAATGCCAGAAATTCAGAACTCTGAAAGTGCAGGAATCCTGACACAACCTTAGTCATTGGCTAACTGACATGAGATGTTCAAAGCAAGTGAGCATGTGGACCCTTCAGATTCTGATAATGTGCTGATGGACTCCACATTCAAAAGTTGTGTAGCATGAACACAAAGTCAAGGCTTACCCAAGTCTGGCTTTAGCTCAGTAGGCAAGCTTAATTTCCGTGACATCTTTGCTGGAAAAAAGAGAACACCTCTCTTTACAAACACATTGAAGCCTCAGTAAAAGCCATGCAATGCTAGAACTAGTTGTGCTCCAGAAAACACCAGACAACATAGCCAAAGGTTGTTTTTAAATCATCCTGAGGGACACAGACGCTTCAAACAGGAAAAAGGAGACACTGCAATATTTTTCACCGAGTCAGAGACAAACTGCATAATGCTGCATGCTGGACAAACAGTACCGGGATGTGAATGGGTATAATTTGACCACACAAAGTCCTGAAAGGAAAATAATTAACATCAGAACAAACAAAACAATCATTCTCAGCACCCCATGCCACAATCATGCACCACACAGGAGAATACAGACTGGACATTATGAATGATTTTGTACATTTTGTATAATTTGTATACTCTTGCCACATTCAGTACATGTAGGCATCTGTCAACTTTTATCTATTGACTTTTATATATAAATTTATGAACATGTGACATATTATTTTGAACCTTTTTATCTAATTTGTACAGCACTATGGGTCAACTGCTGTTGTGTTTATCTGTGCTTAATAAATACCAATACAAAGCAAAACTTTAACCTTAGCTGTGTATATTTGAGATCATTTTTTACTTGAAAGTATATTAAGCCTTGATTTCTAAGAACATTTGATATATTTTCTTACCCCATTAGCAAGCATTCTGCATTTTCAATTCTGTTTTTTAGTACTATTTTTAAATTTATATTCATTTCAGATTTATTTTTATTCAATTAGTTTATGATCAGTGATTGTTATCATTAGAAAGTTAAGTTTAAGATTTAGTTAACACTAATAACCCTGACCACTAAACATCCAGACAAAATTCTGTTATATTAAGCTTCAAACAATACAAGGCTAATTGCTAATGGAGTAAGAAAGATCATTAAGGATGTTTAAATATTTTCAGTGGAAAGTAATTTTTTACAGTTTAATGAGCTCAGCATTCAACAAAACAAAAACTGGCTTCACAGCTCGTCTATGTAAGAACAACTAAGGAAATCTAAATGATAAATTACCCCAAATTTGTATATTTTGTTTTCCTAATATTACTCCAGTGAATCCAGTAAAGTGAATACCAAGGCTGGTTCCAATCCATCAAAATAAATGGTTATTTTTCTAATTCCCATCCTCACTATCCTGTTCTGAGATGTACGGACATAAAGAGACAGGAAGACAACAAATTGAAAACCTTCATTCCTACAGAAAGACAATCATCGGACGCAACCACCAGTGTGGCAAAAGAGAAACGCCTCAAGCAAATCACACAAGCACATGTCACCATGTTACATGCGTGCTACATGAACGTAGCATGCAGTGGGAATTTCCATTGGGGATATTCAAGTAGCTGTGTTCTTGAAGACAGATATGTCCCCTGTTTTGTTCATACATAGAGACAGAGACATTGTGGTTGAACAAAACCAGTAGAACCTCTTTTACACCGTCATCCAACCTTACCTCCTCTCCCTCCTCCATTGTAGAAATGCTGATGGTTTGACATCAAGACTTTTTGGGAGGAAGTAAAGCATATGAGCAGTTAGAGATATTTTTACGCTTTCTGCGAGCAACATACAGCGCAAGAGTGTCATACCGTGAAATATTATGTGTCGATCGCAATCATTTGTTCTTTATATCTGGCCATGTCGAGGTGTTACAACAAGTGTACGCTGCTATTTGCACGATGCTTTCAGGGGTCTTCTTTCAATATTTGATCAAACCACTCGCTGAGAGAACAGCTGCAGAGGTCTGTGCTCTAACTGAAGGTTAAGTCATTTTGGAGACACATTCTCATTCTGTTCTGACCTTTCGGAGCAAATCTTATCTCTATTTTGAGATCTGCCCGGGTCTCTGAGTGTGAATGTCACGCTCTTTCTAGAAGGAGGTTTTAAGGTTGTCTTCAGCTTATCACGCAACCTTCAACTGTGCTTAATGAACTAAAGAAAGAGAATGCAAATGGTTTAGGATTACCTGGTCTTGTGTGTAATCACCTTGAATGTTTTTGCATTTTATATTTGCATGTTATCCACAAAAAAAACTATTCTAATTTGAATAATGATGGAAAAATAATGTTCTTTTTCCCACCCCCGAGGAAGACGTGATCTTATAGTAAAGGTTAAGAATCTGAAAGGAAGAAAAACTCCCTGGGAAAGTGTTACTGTATTTGCATAACATGAATCTAAAACGTAACAAAAAGATCATGGTAAAACCTCTACAGTATGTGACACATTTTCGATTAAATATTTAGTCACACAATTCAGTGACAGTATCTGAAAGCAATCAATACCTCATTAACCGCAATCTAAAAGCACTCTCAACTAAGAGTGCAGTGTTTTACAGTGTATTTACAAGCTTTGGTTGTCTAGTAAATTTAGATTTAATGTCTCCTTAACGCCCACAAAAACAGCTGTGACTTGCTGCAGCTGCTACATTTTCAGTTCTTTTGTGCATATCATTTCAGAAACCACTTCCTAACAGTTCATCCAGTGTGACCAGCACCAGTCTGTATGATTGCTGTGGACGTTTATTTTAGCTAACGCTTTGATAAAAAGACAGTTTAGCTGAAGGACACAATGGTCCCCCCCCCACTTGTTTCTAGCCCAGATGTTTAACCACTAACCTCCCACCAGGCATAAGCACCTTGTCACAATGTCAGTCACCATTACCATTCATCACAATGCCAGCCATCATCAGTCATCTGTAACCCTTTGTGAACTTTTGTTCTCCTCCACAGACACAAGCGCAATGTTCTGTGGTGTTACATAAGGTGTGCCATGTCAACATTGCTAATGATTTTCAGCAGAGGCCAGTCTAATGCTGATATATTAACAAAATAAATGCACACTTGTGTAAACTTGATATTTGGTGTAGAGGTAATGTTGCCTAAGTAGTAATGGATCACCCAAAAAACATAATGCACTGATCAAAAAACATAATTAACATAAACATAATTGATTTTCAAATCATACATCTCTACTTCTCTCATGAACTCATGAAGAGATGCCAATTTTTCAATCATTTCACACAAAACTACCGTAAGACATCAGAGGACTTGACGCACAAAGTTTGGGATCAGTAATATTTTAAAAAATCCTATAAATTATATATATATAATCAAAAATACAGTAAATCAGCAATGCCACATGCTCATTCTATGGCTGTGCTGATCTGGTGCTCAAATATTTCTTATTATTATCAATGTTGAAAAAAGTTCTGCTGATTGATATTTCAGTGGAAACGGTGTTAGGCTTTAAAAAAAATAAAAATCTTTTGTGACAATGTTACAAAGTCTTTACCGTCACTCTCAATTCCATGTATCCTTGCTAAATAAAAGTGTTAATTCTTACTGACCCCAAACGTTTGGCCAATAGTGCACTGTTGTAGTTTTTTTTCCAGACGAAAGAAAGTCATAAGAGGTTTGGAACAACATGACGATGATTAATGACAGAATTCTCAATTTTTAGGTGAACTATCCCTTTAGTCCTGAATCGATTGAAACCCTAAAATGCCTTGTGGAGCTCATAACAAATGGCTTTCAGCAGACTCATAAGTGTCAGACTCAGGACTGATCAGTATAATGGTGTTAGTGGGCGGTATGGCTTGTGTTACGCTCTGAGGGACGTTTTACCTGAGGTGGGGGACTTGCAGCGATCCTCTGATGTGGCTGAGCCTTCGTTAATGTCACAAAGCCCTGTAGAGAGAAAGAGAAAAATGAGTGCCACACTATGGATCATGTGAAATGTGTGCTAGTATCTGTTCTTTACGTGAAAAAGTAGTCTAAGATATATTTTAATGGGTAGTACAACTGACACATACATGAGGTGCAGTGTGTAGCCCTTGCTCTGATCTCGGAGTTGAGAGGCAGATGGGCAGACAGGAGCTGAACCCAGCTGCTCTGATCAGCACTCTCCCTGTGCACATATCCGACAGATCCCAGCCCCCCGCTAAATATCACTCATTACCCCCGACACAAACACCGGATATCTAACAACCAGTCAATTGCCAAGTCTCAGCAATCATCTCTTTCTTACTATTATGTGTTTAGCTGCAATTATGCATTCCACCAGCAGGGGTCACATTGCTGTATCCCTCTCAGTGCACTGCTGCATATCCTGCCAATGGTGTTTGTATATATATATAACAGTATATATATGTGTGTGTGTGTGTGTGTGCTCTGTCTATTATAGATAAAAACCATGTCTGTGTGCATATCAGACCTCCAGAAGGTTGTCGGCTCTTGCGGGGAGATCGCAGTTGTCTCTGGTAAGGGTCATTAGATCCATACAAATCCACAGTTCCCAGATTCAACAGAACAGTCTTCTGTAAGTAATCCACTACCGCCAGACCGTTGCTATTGCCAAACACCACCCTATGACGCACAGGAACATTCTGCTTTAAAGACCAGCTTAAAATGAATTTCTTTGCTGGTCCTGATTGGTTGGTTTTATGATGGTTTACACTGGTTGACTGCTGGTCAGGCTAGTGCATCAGCATAATGCCAAACATATCTGGTGAAGCTGGTCAACCAGCAAGGCACTTTCTCAAGGACACTGCAATGCACCAGCATCCAATACATATTCGCCTATATTTTCAGCAGGGGTTAAGAGCAAGGGCAGTTTGCTGTAAGTTTAGCTTTGATCGTTGTGACTATTCATTGCTATAAATACTTCAACAAGCATGACATTTTAATAAAATAAAAAATAAATAAATAAACAAAAAAAACAGTCTACAGCAGGGTAAAAAAATAACCAGGGCAAAGTAGTGAATTAGTGAAAAGTATCATGGTTTCCACAAAAAATAAATCAAACTAAGCAAAACAACTATTTTCAACATTTATAATAATAAGAAAAATTACTTGACAGTATTAAATCAGCATATCATGAAGAAGTAATGGCAGCTGAAAATTCAGCTTTGCACTACAAAAATAAATGATATTTAAAAAATGTATTGAAATAGAAAAGTTGTTTCTAATTGTAATAATATATAAAAAAACCTGTTATTTCATATTTCACAATATTACCTGCTTTTATCATATTTTTGTTCAAATACAAACCTTTGAACGGTTGTTTAGTGTGAAGAACAAACCAACATTGAATTTGTTATATGTTGAAAATCTTGACGTCAAAATTTTTTAATACAAATATAAAAACAAAGCAAATGTTGTCCTTTCATAAAAAATTCTGAAACTAGTCTGCAGCATTTGATTTACTTATTTGTATTAAGCACTGAACCACCTGACAAAACAATGCAAAACAGACTCACAAGCCATAGCAAGAGTTGATGGCCAGGCTGCTGATCTGCTGGGGCGGCTCTCCACTGACCCACACCAGCTGTACCACCAGCTCCACCTGATACCCAGGAGACTGCTTCAGAGGACTGCTGCGCACCCTGAGGGAGTGACAGAAAGAGGACATGCTTTATAGACAGGTACCCTGACAAAAAAAGTATAACATTTACTACACAATGTGAGGTAACACTTTATTTTACAGTGTCCTTGTTACATAGGTTAAATGTATTTACCATAGTATTAACAGTAAATGATGCATAATTACATGCAACTAACCCTCAACCAAATTCTAACAGTGCCCTAACCCTATAGTAAGTACATGTTGTTAATTAATATTACTCAGTATTTAAATGTATAATTACACTGTAACAATGACACCTTAATATAAAGTGTAACCCCAGTGTGATATATTACATACTTGGGGATGGGCATGAGTTCCCAAGAACTTGAAAGTCATGATCAATCATAAAAACAGATTATTCAACTTCAAAACAAGCAAAATCTAGTAACAACTATACGAAAAAATGGGGCAGAACTAGGCAACTCTTTAGTCTGATTTGTCAGACAGCAATTTGTGTCAACACTGAAAACACTAACTTTCAGTCTGTGGAAGCTAAAGCACTCAACGCTCTGTTTGGAGAGGAATAGGGGGCGTGCACACAGGACACAATCAATAACAGCCAGACGGAGCACAGCTGAATGGAACAGAATGCAGGAGACCTGAGATGTGTTTGTAAATGTAGCACTATTTTTGACTTGATGTGGCATCTTAAACAAGACACTCATATTTGGTGGATATCTGTTGGGTTCTCAAAATTATCAAAATGTATACTGTCTGTGGGGTCCAAAAGTCAGATACCACATTAAAAAAATTAACATTTTAAATAATTTGAAATTAAACAAATCTGGTTTACATGAACATGTTTTCCTTCCATTGAAGCACAAGATGCTCTTTAGATGAAATGATCATCAGGTTTGACATAAACTTGTAAAGTTCATGCAGATCAAGTGCTGCTGTCATTAAAGCAAGAGGACAATATACCCAAACTAAGAAATTGTTAAATTCATATTCATTTCTTAATTAATCTCGAAAATATTTAATATAATTTGCATTAAAAATGCATTAAAAGAAATTTAGAAAAATGCAAAACAGGCATTTACACAAGTAGTTTAAGACTTTTGGATCTCACGTAATATGTGTACAAGATATGACTTGAAAAGCAGCATTACTTGAGGCAGGGTATGTTGTCTCGCATCCCGTCTGAAGAGTTGCTGCTAGTGGAAGGGTGCGTCTGCGGGCCGGTGGTTTGTGGACTGGGGCAGGTGCTTGGTGTGGGAGGAGCTGTTGTCTGATCTCCTCCCACATCTGGAGACTCTAGATCATTCAGCTCATACTGTAACCTGACTTCCAGTAACTGTAAAACACACACATATGTAACCGACACAAGTGTGCTTTAGAACAGATGTGTATGAATCAGCTAAATGCAGTGAGTTAATTGTTCCCCATCGGTGTCGCTATTCTTAAAATGAGACAAGCTAATTGGTGTGCTTGTGTTCTTCCAAGTGAGTGTTTCTGTGTGCGTGAGAGTCATGGGACCGAAGGTGCTAAAAGATTTAATTTGCCCTCATTATACAGAAGTGTGAACATCCTGTCCGCAGCCGATGCTAACGCTAATGGTTTTTCCCACATTTGCGCTGAGCATGCGCCTCCTCCATCCAATCAGATTCATTCCTGTGCCTGAAATTCACATGTGTCCCTAATATGACTGTATTTGAACATCTGATTCATTATTATCCTGGTTATATGAGTCATATTATTATGTAAATAAGTTGCGTGATTAAGCATTAATAAAGCACAATTGCTTAACTGCTTCAGTCTTTCCTGCAATAAATTATACGTAAATTAAAATTATTCACAGATATACTTTCTAATGGCATTATGATAAGCGCTCATTTATTTATGGGTCACGGAAGCATCAGTATGCAAATGTGCAGCTTTCAAAAAAAATGAGAGGGCAAAATGAATGCAGTATTAATTATTCAAGCTCAATATATACAGCTAGATGTGGTGAACATTAATTAAAACGGCTTTGAAAAGCTTAGGGATTTAGTTAAGCATCTGAGTAACAACTGTTCCTCGGATATCCTTAGTTAGCTCTGTAGACGGCACAAACACATGTACAAACGCATGCATTCAACACATTCAAGACACTGAACAACATTCATTTAATGAACAGATTTTATATTATTATTAACGTTATGAGTCATGGCAGTTGTCAGGAAACTAAAATAACTCGAGACGGGGGAAAAGAGAGAGAGAGACTTAAGAGTGTCTATAAGGGCATCATTACTCATTCCACTCCAGAAAACAAAGTTTTTAAGTCAAGAGAACCTCGATGAAAACATTGTTACATAAATTAACTAGTCAGAAAAAAATATTATAAACCATATATTTTTACCTGCACCACTTCTGTGGTGATTTCCTGTTTGCTGAACCTGTATATGATGACGTGGGCAGAGACCCCAGCCACACAAAGCATGCGGCTCTCGGGACACCAAGACATCAACTGAATGGCGAACGGGTCCTCATCCACAATTTCTGTGCTGGGTTTCTCCTCCTTACAGCGTGCCTTCTCAAACACCTTTGCGGTCTTCAGTTTGTACAGCACCTGGAGCATTACTGAGCACCATGGGAAATATAAGTAAAGAGATAATGTACAGTCAACCAGTAACTAACACATAATTAGAGATTTTTTTTATCATATCATCGAACACTCACTGTAACGCTCAAGTAAATATTTATGCATATTAAAAAAGCTGATTGAACATTATCTATTCTATTACACGGCTACTTCTTAAATAAACAAACAAATAAATAAATAAAAGGACAAACTAATCTGAATGGAAATTATTTTATTATGAGAGAGATTGCAGAGTGATATAAGACATAAAAGATAGCACAATTTTATAGGAAATAGGTTGTCTTGGACAATGCTCAGTTTAGCAGTCATTAGACAAAAATGTTTATCCACAAAATGCTGCAATTAAACAAATCGGAATCCAGTATTCCAAAGAACAAAAGTCTTATAACTTCTAGATTTGAACAGTAATCTTTAGGGGATTAAAAGGATGATGGGAAATGGTTTAATGCCTTCAAATGCAGAAATGTGTTTTGTATAATTTTTAGGACCTCTAATCCACTGACTCCAATTGTTCAGTTCAGTCAAAGCAAAAAAATAAAATAAAAGTATATTAAATAGCATAAGATTAGCCACTCTGTCTTAGCAGGATTAAAACTTCCTGTCTAATTAGATTTATATTTCACTGGTGGACAAAATGAGGCCCACTTTGGTTTTAAATTAGCTCCTACCATTAAGAAAGCCCATTTGAATGTTAAACAAGCGCTTGCATGAGGGGTTGGCAACCTTTGTGGTATTCACCTACAGGGGGGCAGAGGAAAAGGGGAAACCTTTGTCTGTCAAGCTCACAGTTTAAACAAGGTCAAATGCCATTTACAGGTAACACTCTCAACACGCTGGTCTCCCTCAGCGGTCCACAAGGTTAGACAAAGCCGTTGGGATCCGGGGAGTTTTGTGTGTGTGACATTATACGGTCAGTCCTCAGTTGGGTCGTAAATCATAAAAATTACCTTATTGTTAAGGTAAGTGATGTTTGATGTGAAGTTATACTCCAACAGCGGTCAGCGGAATCCAGTTTTTAATTAGATATTTAACAATGTCAAATGTCCACAAGAAAACCACTCTACGGCCACATTCGCAATGCCTCGGGCAGCTATTTCGGGCATGAAAGATCAACTCCTATCAACTTGAATGGAGAAATAACAACATATAAAAATTGCTTGCCAAAATCAATTTAAATAATATATTTCAAATCAGCAGTGAGCAACCATAAACTGACCCTTAAATGTTGTTTACTTTAAATGACACAAATAAACTTAAAAAAGCATGTATTTAGACTGGTAAACCAGTCCTAAGTGCGGTATCAAACACTGACTGTTTTTATGCAAACTAGAGCTTCTAATGCCAGGTAAGTGGGCAATGACTTGACCAATTGCCGACTGGTATTGTCTTATTTCGCCATATTGCACATTGCAATTTCCTTTCTCCAGTTCGTCATAATATGAGTGAACTGCTTTGGTGTAAATACAGTCTTTGCTGTGGTCAAAATAGTAGCGCTTGGCACTAGCAATACCAAGGTCATTGGTTTGATTCCCAGGAAACAAAGATCTGAGATACAACTGCATTGTTTTTAGGTAAATGCGTCTGTCAAATGCAAAACCATTATACTGCACACATTGTGGTAAATAAAACTATTATACTGCACACAATGGGTAAATGAGGTGAATATGAATTCAGAAAGGCTCAGTACTCACTTGCTGAAGCATCCCAGAACTTCACTGAACCATCTGCATGCCTGCAAGAAGAGCAGAGAATCTTTTATTTCAGCTGTCTTACACACACACAAACCCACATTAACTCACTGGCAATCTCCTATTACCACATGTATCCAAACAAACCACTGAGGTAAGCTAAGTTGCTATGTCAGATAAAAGCTAGTCAAGAGATGAGAGGACGTGCTCTTCCCACTGCTGTCAAACCCACTAAAATAGCGAAAAAAAGATTATGTCATCTCATGGGTAATACATCAGAAAATGCTTACTTATTTGTCATACTTCCCTTTCGCTACCATCTTGTCCCGCTCATTACCCTCTCTTCTGTGCTCCTCCTCCCTCTCCCTATACCCTGCCTTCTTCTTTTATCATTTAAGTCTTTTTTATTCCCATTTCTGCCATTTCAGCAGAACTACACACAGTGAAAGAGAGAGAACAGAGCAGAAGGAGTAACAACACACACACACTGCTCTTACCCAGTTATTATTATTTCAGGGTAGCTTTGTGTGCCCAGGCCCCAGTTTCCACCGCCGATAGGCCATTCCTGTGATGAACAACAGAACCACATGCAAGTGCTTAAATCCACGAAAGCTAACCACATAAATCTGATATTTCTCAACATATGAGAATAGGGGAAATTTAGTAGTTATTGCCCTAAAGCGTGTGAGCATTCCTGGGAAACTTAATAAAAAGAAACCGGCCAATTTGTACATTTTAGTAAGCTTACTCTTTTAATATAATGACTGTGGCTGGCACTGCCACAAAACATTACTGCAATGTAGGTGGAACCTTTATTAAATGGCTGGCGATGCTCAATAGGAAAGCATTTCCTCATGAGGCGTGGAAGCTGAAGCAGTTTATTCAAAGGTATTCAGAAGTGCTGTGATTTAAAGTGGGCCGCCTGAGTTAGCCTGCTCCCTGTGGGAGACAGAGCCACAACTTCCACACCGCACTCCAGTCTTGGCTGAGAGTTCATGCTTTCTTTCATACCATAAATACCCCTGTCTGTGTCTCTGACCCACACAGTCTGAGGACACAATGTGCTGAACGACGGGGGCCTGAAGTCACATAGGCACAGGGCAATGGTGCGATTCACCAGGGGCCACAATCTAGTCACTCAAAAGCCAAAGCATGTGTGTGTAGGCATGACGTTTTAACCTTAAAGACATCATTATCTATTAGGTTTGCATATTTAAATGTGTGCACACACTGTTGTACCTTTTTGCTGTAGCCCTGTCGTTTCTGGCGAGACCCGACAGAGTAAAGTGCAGGTACGAGGTCCACAGGACAATCGGCTAAGTACTCACAAGACGTCACAGGAGACTCATGAATCATCATGGGATACGGATTTTCAAAGATAGGGTAACTACAAAAAACATCACAGGTCAAAACCATCAGATCGACACTGTAGTGTAAAAGTGTGATAGCGTGATAGCGTCAAACATGTTAGTCACAAAAATGACACAAATAACAAATGCTGTGGGTGATACGTACCCATTTTGTGCAAGGTCAATAACAACTAAATCCTTTTCGAGGAGAACTACTACAGCATATGGTTCCTGAAAATCTGCAGAGAAACATAAATGGGATGGGTAAAATCATGAATACATGGCTAAGCATCCGAGTCATTTTTTACAAATACAAATATGTTTACATATACTGTTGACCGCTAGATTTCTTTATTTTTTTATCGGGTCTCGCCAAGAAATTAATACTTGTACTCAGCGAGGATGTATTACACTGATCAAAACAGACAACAATGATGTTACAAAAGATTTATATTACAAATAAATGTTCTAAATGTACTGAAAAAATGTATCAGTTTCCACAAATAATATTGAGTAGCACAACTGTCTTTAACATAGATAGTAATAAATAAGTAGTGCCTGTCGAGCACCAAATCAGCATACTAGAATGGTTCTTACAAATTTAATTTTATATTTTATTAGAATTATAATAATACTTAGTAGTCTATGTATATGAAGTCCACAAATGGCTAAATGTTTTTAGAGAGCTGATCCTGTTTAGCTGTAAAAGTTACGACTGGAGACATCACTGCATGAGTTTGAAAAGCTCAAATGTGTCAATAATGAGTCAGAATAAAGACGCTCCACTTCAAATATAGCTTAATCAAAAGAGCCAGGCACCTATTACGCAAGCAGTACTGCAAACACTGTTCCCATTCCTCCTGCGTTCATCACTGCTTCTCAGTTCGGCTTAACACAAACTCTAAACAAAAACATTTAAGCCTCTAACACAGATGATTGAACAGAGATGCTGTTTTGGCAAGAACTGTTGGCGCAACTGCATGTATGAAACCAAGGTGAATCACAAGAAAAATAATTGGTTTTAAAATATTGTTTTAAACCAGTAGCATGCACAAGCTATTTGAAATGATCAGGGTGTTATGTAAGGGATAAAGTACAGTCAGCCGGTCATTATCTATATATAAAGAAAATAATAATTATATGACGCAAATCATGGCTACTAAAAATATACTGACATGAAATATTGGTTTAATCTGAAATGATTTTATTATCTTACTTGGCTTCAAGCTTCAGATAAGTTAAATTGTCCATAACATAGAAAACAATTGCAACAATATAAATGCATATATCGCTATTTTTAAAAATCTGCAATCCAAGTTATCTTCTTTTTTAATGGACTACTTACTACAGTACTATTCAAAATCTAGGGGTTGGTAAGTTTTTTTTAAATGTTTTTGAAAGAAGTCTCTTATGAACACCAAGGCAAAAAATACAGTAAAAATAGTAATATTGTGAAAGATTACGACAATTTGAAATAACTTTTTCTTTTTTACAACATTTTAAAATGTAATTTATTCCTGTGATGGCAAAACTGAATTTTCAGCATAATACTTCAGTCTTCAGTGTTACATGATGCTTCAGAAATCATTCTAATATGATGATTTGGTGCTCAAGAAAAATGTCCTAGTATCAAAGATGAAAACAAATGTGCTGCCTAATATCTTTGTGGTAAGATTGATGCATTTAAAAAACTTCTTTTTTTATATCACGTTTATTTGCAATAGAAATCTATTGGTAACAATATGAATGTATTTACTGTCACTTTTAATAAATGTAATGTATCCTTTGCTGAATAAAAGCATATCTTTGAACAATAGTGCATTTAGCTCCTTTATTTTAGTTTTCCTTTATTTTAAGTCACGGACAATGCTCAAAATTTGTCATTGCAGCCATTTCAGAAAAAGAATTATAATCAGAGATTGACCAATTGGAATCAAGTACTTCAAATAGCCACATAAAAACGATATTTAATGTAAAACTAAAGTCGTATCAGCCTTTGCTACAGCTGCCTGCAGAGAGAAAGAAATCACTTACTATTCATAAATAGCCATCAAAGTGATAAATTATTCAAATGAGTATTGCAATAATAATAAACAAAAGCAGTTAGAGAACTGAAAGTTATGAATTGAGGGAGCTTTCAAAAACAGAGATGTAAAATGTAATTACTAGGCAGCGGTTCCACTGGGAGAGCTCAAGCTCATCTACAAAGAACATGAAAGAATAGAACAACCCAACAAAACAAAGGTCAGCAAAAAAGAAAAGAGAGGAAGTGGCATGAGATAAAAAGACTAAATGCTTATTCCAATAATATTGGACAGAGCAGGTGCTGTCAGTGAGTAAAGTGACCGTTACCGTTAGGATATGGCGTTTCACACAGGGTGAGGAAATCTACAATGGGATAGTCCATCTCCAATACTGCAGTGCTCTTCCCATGCATGACCGTCAAGCATGGCCGTCGACCAACAGTGTCATATGACAAACCACCAGAGAAGATCATAAACGGTTCCCTGTTCAGAACACAAACAAATACTGTACAGTGAGCTTCAAAAGTTTTCCATTATATTACCAGCATAACAATGAATGAAAAGTTGAACTGAATGTCTTTTCCTTTAACAAAAGCACCACTTAAGCTGCATGAACTCCACAGTTTGCTTATTTGATTGTAACCTAGAAATAGTGCAGAATACTTATTTGTTTTATGCTGTAACTGTTCGTTTACATCCAGGTTTAAATGAGCTTCAAGTTCATTTTAAAATCCCATATTTCTATGCTGGATTCCACTATATGCACTGACATGCATGCATTTATTTAAAAACATCTAGAAGTAAGTGGTTCTACATGACTACGCTGCTTAACCAGCATAAAGCAGCAAAAACCAGGATGGACCAGCATTCAGGAAATTCATGATAGCCCAAGATGGCCTTAAGAGCAGTAAAAGAAAAAACTGCTACAAGCATGTACCTACCCAGCTCTCGTTGTCTTGTACTCTACTTTAAGAATGGGTTTGCAAGGCTCTGGCTTTTTTCCATCTTTAGGCTGCTTACCTGAAAAAGAATCAGACTCAGTTAGAGAGTTTGTACACATCCTTCTTTGGCCCTGTCCCAAATAGTGCACTTGATATGGATCATAACTCATTGAAGACCCTGTGGAATTGATTAACGAGAGAGTTGTCTCTCCTGTGTTGATGTGTTTCCTCTTGAAATAGAAAATTATCAAAGAGCTTGTAACATTTTTTTAAGTTAAGGCTAATTAAATTTTTTAAGGCTAATTAAAAGAGGAAATACTGTTAATGTTCGGGGTATATTAGCATACAGATGGCTTCAGATCCAATAGAGTCTTCAATTACACAAGTTTCATTTGGCATTTAAGAAAAGGTTTCACAGCAAGTACTACAAGAGTGGACATAAAGGAAGACTGCAAGGACTGAGAGTGCCATTTGGGACAGAGTCCCTCTCTCCCACACACAGGAAGTGTGTCACAGTCACAGAGGAAAAAAACATTTCACAGACATAAGGCAGAAGAAAAATTGACAGCATTAAAGACATAGATATGTATATGTAGATTCCACATTCAACCGCTCCAGACACGTCAACGCATCTGCCATCTTGGAACGGTCAAAATTTCAGATGCTGAAAGTTTTTCAAGATGCCACAACATTGCGAAGCCTGTGGTTGTAAAACCGCAGAGATTTAAATTCCAGAAGAAATGGGATAACCTTTCTCAGCTGAGAATGTGTTGGTTTCTGTTTTTATATATATTAACTCAATATTACAGGCTTTAAACAAAGGTAACTTTTTTATGTCATATTAGCTAACGCTGTTGTTTTGTTATATTAGATTAGATTAGCAAAATCATCTGGCAGACGGCTTACGCATAATGGCCCATAGAAACAGCTAAGGAGGCATCTATCTGTGTGTGTGTGTGTGTGTGTGTGTGTGTGTGTTTTGTGTGTGTGTGTGTGTGTGTGTGTGTGTTGTGTGTGTTGTGTGTGTGTGTGTGTGTGTGTGTGTGTGTGTGTGTGTTGTGTGTGGTGTGTGTGTGTGTGTGTGTGTGTGTGTGTGTATTAAAATTAAATATATATATTAAAATTAAAGAGGCCTATCAGTTCTAAACTGAAGTTATCCATAATTGCCGATATGTTTTTTTAAATATTCAATATCACACAAACTTAACCAAAATAAATGTTCACTAAGAAACATCATGTTATATATATATATATATATTTTTTTTTTATTCGGGGTACTAATGTCTATTGCTATCGGACATACCAAATGATATAGCCATCTGACTATATTTTATGGCTTTTTATCCAATTATGTCTCTTTGTTTTTAAATCTGGCTGTCTGATGTGCTTCTCTCATGGAGGCAGGGTGAGGCTGAAGGGGTTGTTGTATAAGAGAGGACCGCAGTGGAGAATCTTCAATAGAGCAGGCAAGGATGTGCGCCAAAAGGAGGAGCATGACCTCACCTCACTCATCACTAAAGACCACAACACAGGCAATCTCCATAAGGGAACAAAATGAGACTGAAAATTAAAGCTTCACTTGAAATGGAAATCAGGTAAGGGTGGGGGGGAGGTTGTTTCATGTTGGAAGGAGGGGGGAGGGGATCAAATTACAATCCTGAATTACCAAGTCTTTGAGTGAGATGTGATACAACCTTGTGAAATAGACATAAGACCAATTGATTTTGCAAGCCTTAAAGTCGGCATGAAACGGAAGTTGAGATTGTCATTTTTTCCTTGTTGTGACGTATATCCGAGTGAAACAGCTTCTGAAATTTGAAAAAATGTAGAGCGGGGCTTGATTCCGTCCTTCGGGAATTGATTGGATCGTTGGAGGACACTGACACTGACAGGTTCTCTGAGAGGCGGTGCACCGATAACCGCACCCTCATCGGCTCTGGCCACACCCTTTCGCCATGGCACGTGTCCGAAAGAGAAGAGAGGTCGTTTCGAGGGGGGAGGGAAGGGTAATGTATTTGATTAAAAATTATAAGGGTATGTGAATTTTAAAAAAAGAATGAAGTGCACCGATAAATCATTTATAATAAACACTACAATATTACATATAAAAAGAAGATTTGTCAAATTTGATTTCATGCCGACTTTAAGCCTTTTTTATGCTTCTGCGTCGAATTGACGGCATACCCCCGCAGACCCCTCTGCGTCACCGCGACCCCCTCTCCGACCCCTACGCCGTAGCTCGACGTGCACCTCCAAAACAAAAAATTGTAACTACGCGTCGAGGCGACACAGACCGCAAAGGCTGTGATTGGTCAGATGCTCCGCGATGCAACGCAACCTGCCACGAGAACCATAAAACGGCCACAACGCCGTATGAGTGACGGCGTAGCTACGCCGTGGAGTTGACGCAGAAGCATAACGAGGCCTTTATCCTGAAAAAAAAACATGAATTTGAAGAAATTAATTTGTGTGTTTGAGCGAAAGAAAGCAAACTAACCGTGTGGCGTGATTGTCTGTATAGGCTTGACTGGAGACTTTATATTCCATATGGTCAGTGTGCCGTCTGAGTGACTACAGATAAACTGCTTCCCCTCATGGTGCCAGGCCACAGAATGGATCGCCTGTGTGAGAGAATGACAATTTAAGAGAGAGGAAAAAGAGCAAGAAATTAAAGTAGGTTATGCTTGCATGAGGGCACACAACTCAATGGGAGATTTCCTAATAGTGACTCACACCCGTTTGTCCAAGAACATGAACTAGGTGTGTACTGTATGTTTTGCCTACCCAGGTTGACATATGCAGCTCCTTGACAAGAGCTGGGGTATTTTGGGATAAGTGCTATAAAGAAAGACTTTCTTTTTTGTGCTGAGCAATACAAACTCTTTTGCCATGCTTTTTACACCATCAGTGTATTGCTGTGCCTCTATCTAGAAAACATGAGGAGGGGCGTTACATTTACATCCAAATGCTAATCCAAATGTTAAAATGTTTAATTTTAAAATTATGTTCCTAAGCTATTTTAGTGATACTATACTGTATATACTGAAAGTGAATATATATATATATATATATATATATATATATATATATATATATATATATATATATATATATATATATATGGACAGTATATACTTTCCAATAATTCCTCACATTGCTTTTTATAGCTTTGTTTTGTACTGTTGTTGTATTGACAAGACGTTACCAAAACTCTGGGGGAAACAGTCAGGCCAATGTAGCACAATAAATGGAATAGAATTGAATCGAGAGAAAAAGGAGCAAGTGAAAGCACAAAGAAGGCTGAAAGAGAGTTCTCATTATTTTCTAATTAAGCTCAGTCTCCTCTTGTTTAGCATAATGATGGCGGCTCTATCTCTGTCTCAGGCAGACAGTGTGGACGAACCTCAGCAGACCTAACTAATCAATGAACCGAGTGCAACATCATTACAGGAGCATCCAGAGAGGAGGAGCCAGACGAACACACGCACACACCAACACACAGAAAAATATGCTTATGCACAGTTAAATTCACAACACCCAACTATTGTATGATTATGAAGGATTATATTGCTTGCATATTATATATTCTGAAGGTAGAGAGCAAACGGCTGGGAAACAGTTGTTTAGCAAAAGCACATTTATGCTGAATAACCGACATGCAATGATTCTTAAAGCAAAATAAAATATAATTTTGAAGCAAACTATTCAGAATTGCATACTACAAACTACTGTACATACTATTTATGCATACAATACTATTTATGCAGTATATAGTATTTGTGCTTAAATAGACCTTTCATTTCCAGTGTGATGAATAAACTGCAAGTAGCTTAATATCAGACATATATTTAACATTATTTGATCAGACTATCATGACAGAAGATTAAAGAATTGGAAACAAATTTCATTTGTTTTATAAAAACTGAGCAGCAGGTCATATGACAACTATGTAGGAAACTATGTAGCAAAACAATATTTCCAAAAATAAGCTTAAAAAAAATCAAATAATACAAAAATAATATAAAATTATTATTATATTATTATTATTATTATTTAAAAGAGTGATTATTAAGGCTGCAACCATTTTAGACATACATATTTAGATTAGAGGGGCCAATATGCAGTTCAATCTTAAATTACTATAACCATCTTTTAGCAATGATTTTTAAAATTCACAAATGTGAATAAGAACGGATAAATTTCACCAGGTATCATTGACCTCTTTGGGAATATCCTTGTATGCCCTGCAGTACGCTAGTATTCCATAGCTTCTGAGTTGTAATTATACTCATAAAGTGACAAGGACATATGGGATGTCCGTATGCGTGTGTGTGTGTGTGTGTGTGTGTGTGTGTGTGTGTGTGTGTGTGTGTGTGTGTGTGTGTGTGTGTGTGTGTGTGGTGCGTGCGTGCGTGCGTGCGTGCGTGCGTGCGTGCGTGCGTGCGTGCGTGCGTGCGTGCGTGCGTGCGTGCGTGCGTGCGTGTGTGTGAGCTTGAGAAAGGGCTGAAGGATAATCGACCTGCCTTATTAATGACACCTTAAAGACAGCAGGACTTCTAGCCCCCCTCTACTCTATCCTCTATGTTTCTCTCTCTCTCTTCGTCACATTCTTTGAGATACCCACAGAGACACCTCAGAGACTGTAACACTGTCATACCTCTGACACATGCACGCACACAGAGGCCCAATTACAGCTAAAGAGGTCTGATGGATTCACTGCAGGCAGCCACAACCCGCCTCTATAGTCCAAAAATATTGCTGCCAGTTCCGTCATACACACAAACCACATCATTCCTAAAGCGAACGTCAACACAAGGTCAACTGGCCCTATTTTCCAATATAACAGACCCAAGAATTAATACAGTAAATGTGTACATTTACAATACATATAAAAAAGTAATCCATTCATTTCAAGTGCTTGTTAAGGTAATCAGCACTATTAATATTGCTCATATTTAAGGTTAAGGATTTGAACAAACCATTTTGTACGCTTCATATCATGTAATTTGTTGAGGATATTACTTTTCAAAGTGATGGACAAAATGTCTGGAAGAAAAAAAAAACTGTTGGTTTTATGACTAAGTCAAGTCAAGTCACCTTTATTTATATAGCGCCTTTTACAATAAAGATTGTTTCAAAGCAGCTTTACAGAGATAACAGGAAAATAATGTTATAATAATATTGTTAAATATAAAATTAATATTAAGCAACTAAGCAAGCCAAAAGACAATGGCAACAAAGGCGAAAAAGGCGACAGGTTAAAGGTAAGTCATTATCTTCAAATCTTCTTCAAGTGTATACCAATGTCGTATGTAACTTTAAAGACGGTCCCTAAATTTACGAATATCGAATGTCCAAAGTCCAATGTCAAGCCAACTTAATGCCAGTATATCACTGGGAAACTCTTAGCGTGAAATGTTGCACGTTTACGTTCATATTCTGAGTCCATCTGCTTTCCTGTAAGCCTATAGTATAGCCTACATCGCCAATAAGGTGCGAGTTTGGTCTTTCATATCACTGTATTAGTTCTTTAGCGTTTTGTATCTCTGGGCAGCAGGGGGATCCTGGACTATGGCGTATTGAGAGAATCCCCAGTAGCCTACTGCAGCACACCACCGCAATATAAAGTTAAGAAAACTAAACAACCAAGAGAAATATATTGTCACAGATTTAACGTTTGATCAGTACATCAGCGTAGGGGAATTATAATTTCTTTATAACATTATAATCTCGTTCACGGTAGAGAAAGCTGCACAGCTACACAGGGAAAGTAACTGTGATCATCTTTTGATATATATATATATATATATATATATATATATATATATATATATATATATATATATATATATATATATACATACATACATATATACTGGCCCTGATAATCATGAAATGCTTGCTCCATTTCTGTAAATCCGTTTTAATCATAGACAGTATAAGAAATGGACAGAGCCATCTCATTGGAACTCCGTTGAGAGAGTTGAAGATTTTTGAGCACTTCCGTTTCTGACGCGCAGACTCAAACCGACTCAAACTAACCTTGATGACGTGAGCAACCTGTCTGACAGACGTAAATCTTCTAGTAGCTGTGCATGAAAATTGCCAACGTTAATCTTGCAGAGACGGGGAACTTGAGCAAAGAGTTATTTGGCGTGAGTGAGCAGGAGTATTTTGTCCCGTTGCTTTTATGGACTCATTATCTATGCTTCTCCCTTGACGGGACGTCCCCCCGATTGCCTGCGAGCTTCTCCTCCTGTCTGTACGGTCACGCGACAGAGAGTCGAGTGGTTATGATGCAGTCGTTAGCCTGTTTTTACAAAAATTGTTCCTACGGGGCCATAATGTAACATAGAAGGTAATGGAGCCCTTTATACATTGTCGTGTTTCTTTAGAAATAAATAATGGACAAATGGAGTCTTTAAACGCCTCAGATGTAAAGTTATTCGCCGTCAAAGTGACGCAAAAATGAATGGGAGTCAATGGAAATGCTAACGCAAGTGAAGTTCTGCTACAAGATGGCGGCACCCGGCCGACTTCAACTTCCGGTCGATGGATTACCCCCTTGGTTTTAATGAATGAATGAATGAATGACTACCTGTTGCCTTGGTCTTTGTCAACACGCGCTTGCCCCACCTGCTGGTGAGGAGACTAACAGCAGATGGAGATCATGCATCGGAAATCTACTGCTATTCCTGCAGTTCCCGGATGTGAAATTTTGAATTTTCTGTTGAATTTGAATCACTGAATTTGTAAAGCGAAATAAAACGGACCGAAAATTGTCTGTCGAATATTATATGTATTTTTAAACAGAATTTTGGAAGTGAAATTTGAAAGGTGAATATGGATTACTGAATTTTTAATAATGAAAATGTGTGTGAAATGTGATTTTCACCCCATAAAAATGCAAGCCCTAAAAATAGAATGCATTAAAATGCAAGCACGGTTAATGCAATGAAGATTTTTTTCAAGTAGTGCAATTCAACAAGCTTTTTTTGTTTCAAAAACATTTGTCATTAATTTTCTTCCATAAAACTATCCCTTTAAGCACTAAAAGGTGAATTGACAACCGCAATTAGTCGCCATGTGTATGTGGCCCGAAAATTAACACCTTAGCAACCACATTGCAATGCCCTGGCAACCTCTTACAATGCTAAAGCATCACATATACATGGGGTTGGGCTCTTTTGACTTGGTCCAGTAAACAATATCCTAGCAACCAACCAAACAGCAATGCACTAAAAATCACTAAAAACACTTAAGCAACCATATAGGAACACCCTAGCAACCTCTCACAACACTAATGCATAATAGACACATCATGGGACTTGGGCCAGAAAGCAATACCCTAGAAACCACCCAAAACTCCCTAGCAACGGCTTATAAACATAAAAAGTATGTTTAGAACACGTAAGCAAGTAGAAAATGTCAAAATCTATTAGTCTACTTGCTGTATATCTCACTCTATGCACACAAAACTGAATACATAAAAGAGGAGGAGGAGGGAAAGGATGATGGAGAAAGCTAGATTATAAAAAATCTCTATTACACAGACAAATACAGACAAACTGCCTGTCCATACATCCTTTATGCTCTACTTTTCCTTAATACAGAGTTTCCATCCATCTATTACAGCATAGCTCCTCGTCGCCTCAGTACTAATTCTGCTGCTCATTGCACCTCAGTGACCCCTTCAGCACTAATAGCTTCCCATGATCTGATATGATGTTAATTCTGCTGTCTATTGCACTTCTGTGACCCCTTCAAAGATAAAAAAGGTTCCCAGGCAACATCTGCATAACTAAAGACAGTCTGATCAACCTGTCTGAGCCTTGCCCTGGACTCTCCTCCATAAGTATAAACAGCAAAGCACTATTGGGGGTCTGATAGACAAGCAATGGTGTTTCGTGGTACAGCCGTGACTCTGTGCTGAGCCGTAATGACACCTTGCTACCCCTACGGAGCAGTGAATTGTAGGACATTTATCTCTGCTGTACTAATGAGAAGGGTCTGGCTGCAGACTTGCACTCTCAGACTTGCACGCTGAGACACGAGCGCTTCCGCTGCAAGTGACGTCATTTGCAATCGACACCTGCTCTCAGCTACATGTGAACTCACTTGCATAGTTTGTCTCGTGGCGGATTGAGAACTATTCCAATGTCGTTAAAATTCGTTTCTGCAAAAAGTTTGATTTTCAAATGCAAACTGAGTGCAAAGCATATAATGTCCTTGTATTTTTGCAGACTTGGTCTAAAGATTGGGTACATGAGTGAATGGTTTCACTGAGTGAGCCTCAAATTCCACTTGTAGTGTCTTAGCAATTAGAAAAAACTGTCAACAAAATGACAAATGACGCCTTAACACGACCAAAATGAGCGTGTCTGCGCGTTCAAAAGAAACACAAAAAATTGCCGCGGCAAAACAAACAGTGCGTGTTGACGGGGTCAAATTCCACGCGTTTCGTTTAAAGACTATTGGCCCCGCCCCCGATCGCGTTCCGTAGAGAGCAGGCGTCGATTGCAAGTGACGTCACTTGCAGAGGAAGCGCTCGTGTCTGAGCGTGCAAGTCCGAGAGTGCAAGTGACGTCACTTGTCTGCAGCCAGACGCTATTGGTACTAATCAATCAAGTTAAATGAAGGTAGGAATAAATCAGACATCCAGCCAGGCACAGTCATTCTTCAGGGTACAGATGAGTTGTCCTCCGAGAAATTAACTCTCACTCGCACACACACACAAAACCAATGAGGGAGTTACAATAAGAGATGGCTTAAGAGATAAGCTTGCAGGTGTGCGTGCGTGTGCGTGTGTGTGTGTTTGTATGTCTGGAAAAAAGCAGAGTGTGTGTTGGTTTTAATTTCTTTGCACTTTGCTTTGGGCTCATCATGCTCATCATAATAACTAATGTACGCTGACTGCCACTGTTGACAAAAGCCATCGAACCAGCTTAAACTGGAGTGGCAGATTAACTATATTCTACGGGGGCTTTTTCAGATGCATGGAAATAATTCCCAGGACATGCAGACAAAAAGACTATGGAAAAATAAATAAATAAATCGCTGAAATTAAGTTTTCACAACTAATTCAAGAGATATTAATGGAGAGGGTCATTCCTCAAGTCCTCAAAGTTTATCCACTTTTTCATTATTATTATTATGAGTTTATTTTTATATGGACAGTACAAAATCAGGAAAAAAAGATCCATTGTTCATAATTTGCATCTTGGGTACAAATATAGTATAACAAAATTATAAATGTAACGACTATAAAAAGCTACACGTAATTACATATCAATCATTCATAGGTTTGAGGCTCAGTAATTTATTATTATTATTTTTTTAAATGTATACTTTCATTCAGCAATGATGCATTACATTGATCAAAAGAGACAGTAAAATACATTTATCATTTTACAAAAGATTTAAATTGTTAAATTTTAATCATATTTTACAATATTACTGTTTTATAATATTATTTATCAAAAAAATAGCCTTGGTGAGCATAAGAAACTTCTTTAAAAAACATTAAAAAATATTACCGACCACAAACTTTTGCCGTTTGTCCTTTGTTAAATGAGAAATTAATTTATTACCACTGTTTTAAGATCAAGCTAGATATGTGGACTGAACAAACATGCAAACTGTAATCCTTCTATGGTTGTTGCTCACTTTGCCTTTCAGGAAATCAGCTGGAAGAACATTCTGTAACCTGATTAATATTCATGAGTCATGCAGATAAGGTTTATAATGTGTCCCTCCCCAACATTTTCTAAAATGTCAATATGAACGAATGATTGAGAATAGGAAGAACTTAGCATCCAAACTACACACTGCCACTTATTCCCTAAAACTAGCCTCTCCTAAAATAAAGATGATGTTCTTGTGACGCTGCAGCATCAAGCTGAAGAACCATATGCCTACTTAAAGAGATCTAATCAGTGTCCTTTATTAAAAATCAAAACATCTCATGAATATTTGAGTGATGCATTTCCATATTCTAAGCGTTTGTGCCACTGCAGGCGTCAGGAGCCTGGAAAACAACATTGTAACAATACATACCTCATCATACGTGTACCGGGATTCAGCTCTCTTTGATTTCAAATCCCACAGCACCACGATCCCAGACTCAAATCCTATTATGAGCTAAACCGAGAAGAAAGATGAGGGAGGAACAAGAAAAGAAGAAAAATACACCGTCAGTCTGTAAACGTGACCTGTAAATGAGAGTTCATGCAGGTAGCAACGTAAAACTAAAAGTAAATAATGTGTTTCAGCAAAGTAAATATTAAATAGCTGTTAGAAAAAATGGAAGTCCCTTCATCTGATTGCTAATCCAAAACAAATCTTCATTCATTCAAACAAAATCAATAAATCAGACAAACCAATCTGTTGTTACGATCTTCATAAATCAACTCTACATTTATCAGAATTTGCTCACCCATTTAAACCAGTATGACTTTTATTTTTCTGTGGAGTGTCTTGCTTTCCGTTTTAAATATTATCCTGTACACAAAGTTACTGTATGACTTCAGAAGACTTGAAATACTGCAAAAGCACTTTCATGGTTATTTCCATTCCATATTT
This sequence comes from Chrosomus eos, assembly GCA_036326025.1. Taxonomy (NCBI): domain Eukaryota; kingdom Metazoa; phylum Chordata; class Actinopteri; order Cypriniformes; family Leuciscidae; genus Chrosomus; species Chrosomus eos. The sequence goes on along the minus strand of CM070829.1, from coordinate 10,170,029 downwards.
TCAGCACTTTTATTTTATTTCTTAAGCTCCACAGCTTCAGTCCACAGTTATTGTAAATGCATGGAAAAGAACAGGAAATTTATCAAAATTTCTTTTAAAAATGACAACAAGTCTCCTGTCATCTGATTAAACCAATTTGTCCTTCTTAGAGATTCAGTGATGGTATATGAATTGATAAAGTGTCAGAGTTCTGTCAGCCAAGAGGGAGGGACAATGTCTCTGAGGACTTTAAGACCCATTAAGAACTGAGCAGACCTGTTATGGATCGATGCCCCGGTCAGGGGCAGATGTTGGAGGGAGGGAGGAAGGGAGGGAGGGAGAGAGAGGGAGAGGGAGAAGAGAGAGAGAGAGAGAGAGAGAGAGAGAGAGAGAGAGAGAGAGAGAGAGAGAGAGAGAGAGAGAGAGAGAGAGAGAGAGAGAGAGGAGAGGAGAGAGGGAGAGAGAGGGAGAGAGGATCATCACTGTAAAGGCGCCTAATACCGCCTATGAGGAGCTCCCAGCTGCCAGAGAAAGAGACAGACAGTTTGTCATCCATACAAAGGCAAAACCCCAGCAGGTGCATGCCGGTCTCTCTGCTCCCCTCTGACTGTGCACTGGCAATTAGCGAAGGTAAAATGAATGAAAAAAGATGTATTTGGAAGTAGCTGGAGCATTTGTTCATCTCCTTCATATGTTCTCAATCATTTGTTTTCAAAAACAACATAATTTGCTAACAAGCTGTGTGAGATTAGACCCAATTACTGAACTGTGCTGCACCATAGGAAAGCGATGTCTTATGAGTTCAGAATGGAAAGAAACAAAAGCTTTGTGCGACGCAAGGGAAATGAATTATTCATGTCAAATAGTGTTTTCATGTAGTTTTGTAGGCATCTCCATACCTTGCCCTCATCCATAGGATTGTCACTAATGTGAACGACTGGGCCGGGGTGGGCCTTGGAGGACCTGTGGGAGAGAGACAGATTTGAGATTGGTGTTAGTCAAGGAGAGGATCGAGGAGTTCAAACATATGACAGGATATATAGTATGAAGACAGTGAGGAAACAATCCTTGGGGATGTGTGTGTTTGAGTGTGTGAGATAGAGTACTAACTAAACTAAGGAGAAAGGACATGTTTTAAAATTCCCTTTTTTTTACATTTATATAATATACATTACAGTTCAATAGTTTGTGGCCGATTATGTGTTTTCTTTTTTTTTTAAGACGTCTCGCCATGGCTGCATTCATTTGATCAAAAAAACAGATAAAACAATAATATTGTGAAATATTATTACAATTTAAAATAACCGTTTTCTATTTTATTTTAAAATGTAATTTATTCCTGTAATGGCAAAACTTAAATTTCAGCATCATTACTCCAGTCTTCAGTGTCGCATAATCCTTCAGAAACCATTCTAATATTCTGATATGGTGCTCTGGTCAAGAAATATTTTTATTATTATCAATGTTGAACACAGTTACGTTCCATATATTCATGGAAACGTGATTTTTTTTCAGGATTCTATGATGAATATAAAGTTAATATAACATTACTTTACTGTCACTTTTGATCAATTAAATGTATCCTTGCTAAATACAAGTATTAATTTATTTCTTTTTTTTGTTTCATTTGTGCCATGTAAGTATATGATTATGTTTCCCAAGATGCACCATAGAATGAATATCAGTTCAACACACACCAACACTCAAATACATAACCATACATATTCCTAAGACACCAATATGCCACAAATAACACCATAGCACCTAAATAAACAACCAAATAGACAGATTTGAGATTGGTGTTAGTCAAGGAGAGGATCGAGGAGTTCAAACATATGACAGGATATATAGTATGAAGACAGTGAGGAAACAATCCTTGGGGATGTGTGTGTTTGAGTGTGAGAGATAGAGTACTAACTAAACTAAGGAGAAAGGACATGTTTTAAAATTACATTTTATACATTTTATATAATATACATTACAGTTCAATAGTTTGTGGCCGATTATGTGTTTTCTTTTTTTTTTAAGACGTCTCGCCATGGCTGCATTCATTTGATCAAAAAAACAGATAAAACAATAATATTGTGAAATATTATTACAATTTAAAATAACCGTTTTCTATTTTATTTTAAAATGTAATTTATTCCTGTAATGGCAAAACTTAAATTTCAGCATCATTACTCTTCAGTCTTCAGTGTTTGCATAATCCTTCAGAAACCATTCTATATTCTGATATGTGCTCTGGTCAAGAAATATTTTTATTATATCAATGTTGAAACAGTTACGTTCCATATATTCATGGAAACGTGATTTTTTTTCAGATTCTATGATGAATAAAAGATTAATATAACATTACTTTACTGTCACTTTTGATCAATTAATGTATCCTTCTAAATACAAGTATTAATTTCTTTCTTTTTTCGTTCATTTGTAGCCAGTAAGTATAAGATTATGTTCCCAAGATGCACCTAGAATAATATCAGTTCAAACAACACCAACACTCAAATACAATAACCATACATAATTCCTAAGACACCAATATGCCACAAATACACCATAGCACCTAAATAAACAACCAAATATCCTTAATGAACGATCAAAACATTGAAGAAAACAAACCAGATATATTCATGGAGACTGTTTAAATAATTCAAATCCCAAGTTGCCTGAGAAGTCACACTAGCTGGGATTATAGTTTATCACCACTGAAATTGGGTTTTCATCATAAAAATATCCTCTTTAACAATACATTACAAAATCCAAGAGTGGGATCTTGCCATGCAAAGCTCTTCAAAATGACAGGGTTTTACATAATGCATAGAATAATTCATAACAGACCCTATAGAGGCATCTTATATTTAACGTTGTCCAAATGAAACCAACCTAATATGAATTTTAATGGTGTAATATAATTATTATACCATTTGGCTTTTGAAATATGAAATATATAAGTCTCCACTGACATTCAGTTTCAACCTTAAGATTATTCACAGCAAAAATGTCATTAAATACATAAAAGAAGCTTTGAGATCTCCCTGGGACACAATGGTGTAAGCGAGAAATTCGACAAGACCACTACTGCCCACTCATTTACAGCCAATGAATAATAAACCCTCATTACTTTAGTTAAGAAACAGAGCAAAATATTTCTTCCTAATAAATATGGCACTGTAAAAAGGCAGTGCATCAGCTGTTCTGGTACACTCGGCTACGGTATCTTTCTCTCTAAACATTACAAAACATGATGCCTTGCCATCAGTAGGTGTTACTTTAGCATAGACTATACTGTGAACACCCATAAGGCATTGACTGTACTGGCAGGAGTCGTATTCCTTTGTACCCTCTGACTACCCAGCAGGCCAACTGTGCTGTTGACGGCACTCAGGCACAGGCTTAGACGCCTATAGTGGTGACAGCCGTGGCATAGACAGGGGTCCTTCTCTCCCCTCCAGTTACATTCTGTTGAGCTACAGCGTGATGAGGAGAGACAGAGCAGTATACGTCTGTTATGGTGATGGAGGTTCGACTGACAGGGGTCCTGATCTGCATCTTCCTCCTCCAGTGTTTGCTGGGTGTCTGAAATGTGACTGACAGATACAACGGGAATAAAAATCTGTAACATGGGACCCCTCATGTTTTCAAAATGACATAATAAGAGGAGTTTTAGGGGTATTTTCACATATAATTTCTTTAATAACATTGTTAAATGTAACAATAACACTGTCAAACGTAATCTTTAGCAAATCTCAAAATTAATTTTCACAAATTCTAATGTAATGATAGCCTGGGTTTCCCCATGCTGCCTTGTGCGCAGCGTGATTTTATTCACGCTGCTAGGCAGCCTGGATTCCATGGACCAGATTTTCGCCTCAGCGAGGGGACCAATCACAGAACGGGGAGGGACAACGTCTATGCGACACACCGAAGCAGTTTGTTTATACCTTCTACCATAGCCTTCTACCCTCATGTTTGTCTTGCACAAACGGCAATAGTCTCTGAACGTCATCGTGTACACATAAATCTCTGACCCATCGCCTTCTTCCTGGTCTTATTTCTGTCGCTCTACATACGTCATCTGGTATAATTGAAACGATTGGCTATGAGCTACGTACAGGTGCATTTGATAGACATTCATAGCACCCAATAAACGTCTCTGGGCATTCGTAAACCACGCCTCAAATACGAGAAAATGAACATGTGGTTCCCAGACCCACATCTCAATGAGACGAGGTCTGAGGTTAGCCAGGCTAATGTAATGACTAAATTAACTTAGCATTGATTTATTCTATACAATACTATTGACAGATGTACAATAAATGACTCTCTATTGGCCAATAATATTGTATAGAAAAAAGGGGCCCCACAAGGCAGTGTGCTCAGCCCGCTGCTCTTCATGCTGCTGACACACGACTGCATTGATGACACACTGTGATAGGCCTCATCAGCTACAATGATGAAACGCTCTACAGAGAAGAAGTTGCACAACTGGCCGAATGATGTGGTACAAACAACCTATCCATAAATGTGAGTAAGACAAAGGAGGTGGTGATGGACTTAAGAGAAAACACTGTTGACCAACTCCCACTAACATTAGGCAGCTTGACTGTGGACAGAGTCAGCAGCACTAAATTCCTGGGGATGCACTTCACAGAAGATCTCACCTGGACCAGCAACACTACATCACTCTCCAAAAAAGGCCCAACAGCATCTCCACTTCCAACGCCATCTGAGCGAGTCTTCCTCCACCCATCCTCACCACATTCTACAGGGGCATTATTGAGTGTGTGCTCAAATCACCCCGCGCCCTCTGAACCCCAACATCCTGAACCAGAAAATAACACTCCCACCCCATCCCACCACACAATTAACCTCTTGCTGCTATTGTCCCCCAAGGACTACTCATTTCAAAATCGTTTACAATTCTCATGTGCAATTCTTACGTGCAATACTACGTTAGCGAGTAGACTACTCATATGTGGATAAGTGGGCCATACAAACCATCCACCTCCGGCAATACTCTTGTCTCGCCATGTTGTGCACTGATCACTTTAATTATTTTTCGCTCATCTTGCACCATCCCAGTTTGCACTGTTTTTGCCTTGAACGTCTCTTCTGCACCATCTTCTGTATCACTGCACTATGTGTTGTTTCATGTTTAAATTAAAGTATGTCTAAAGTTTTATGTAAAATATATGTATAGATTACTTTTATAAATAGGTTATCTATGTGTAAATGTATATAGGTTTATGTTTATGTCTTTTTTATATGTTTAATGTCTGTTTATATGTAGCACATTGGTGCTTGAGGCACGCAATTTCATTCCCTTGTATGTCTCCACATATATAGCGGAATGACAATAAAGCTTACTTGAACTTGAACCAATATTTGCTGATAAATCCTTCACATAAAGATAACTGAAATGTATTATTGTGTCAGTTAAAGTATTCAATAACTTAAAATGCAAATAAAGAGCTTTCAGTCGATCTGTCAGTCTCAATCTGTCCAAGGTAAACAAAAACACCGAAAAAAATAGGGTACTTGAGATGTATTTAACTGCTCCTATAACAGGAAAATTCCTAATTACAAAAGGCAGGGGGGCAAAATTCTAAGTTCAGGGAGCATGAATAATCATTTTAAAATGACAGCCCTAAATATACACATAATAATTATTTAAAATATATGTAACCACAATGTTCAGTAAACAACATTTACCTTTTCTAAAAAAAAAAACATGTGTAAGTAGTATAATTAATCTTATGTCTGATGTCATAAAATTCTAGTTGAGAAGAAAAAACTATCCCGCCATTTTCATCTGGCATGCGTTGATGATTCTGATGTATTACAGTATATTCCATCAAGAAATGAACCTACCTTCACCCGACAGAAACCAAACTCAGTTCATGAGGTCAACAAGTATATTTGGCATAAAACTTAACCCTTATGCATGTGTTGTTTAGTTAAGAGACAGAGAGTGAGCGAGAAAGAAAAAGAGAGAGAATGAGAGAGGACTAGCACCTTCACAGAAAGGTAAAGGTGTTCATGGTGATCATGTTGAGAGAGTGATGGATTGTCAACTACTCTGTTCCTCAGACCTCAAGATTCCTAATTTATGTCCCCACAGTTCCCTCCTATCTCTTAGCCCTTACTTTAGGAGGAGCAGGCTGGATTTAGAGAGCTGATCACCATGGCAACAAGAATAGGATGGGCAAAATCTCATTCTGTAACTGCCGCCCTCACTCCGCACTGTCTCATTCACTCAAGACACCTTATGATTACATAATTTTACCAGTTTCACCTACATACACCCTCTTACCCACAATCCTTTTGTGAGGTCCAAAATAATTATTATAGCAAATGCACGTACCTCCTATTCTCACAAATTCTCTCTGATTATAAGGAGCGCATGTTGACATGAAGTTTAATTTCCTGTCATAAGGAAAAACCACAGCACAGCATCCACTCCCATCGGTACCCACTGTGAGTGTGCATGTCTACACGTGCGAAATCCAGGATGCAATTTGCTCACATTTTAAGCAATTGCATCCATTTGCTTTAAGCAACAACATCTGTTGTGCAAATTGAGTGTCTGAAATGGATGTCAGACAGTCAATAGACCTTCTATAAACATCATAAAGGTATCTGGTATATACTGTTTTAATGACTGTATGTACAATCTAAACATGCCTCACAACTACTGCTGTCTTCTCAGCCTTGGCCAAGTAAAAGATCTATATACTGTCTTTGTTGGCAGAGAGCTGGATTTATGACAGCGCTGTCACACTGTACAGACTCGTTTCGAATTGCAGAGACAATCTGCTTGTCCGGAGGGCATGCATGCGATTCTTTGTGCCTGGCTTTAGATAGCCTATGTCGTTGTCTGTGCACCTGGGTACAGCTTAAAATGTAACCTAATAGTGGTGGGCGATATACCGGTAGACACGAATAACTGCTAGAAATTTGTCAATCGATAGATTTTGGACTATCGTCTCTAACGCGGATACACTCACGTGATGTTGCTTTGCTGCGTGGTCATAAAGCTTATGGTTTGCATATATTTAAAGAATTGCAGTTTAAAAACAAGTGATTTAAAACCATTGAAGTGTAATTAGCAGCGAAAGAGAACTTCATGATGCGCACATGAAGCCGCTGCTCAGTGCGAGGCAGTACTGAGTTTTTTATGCCTAATTGGGCTTGAATGGTTAAATACACATATACGTATATGAAAAAATGCCCGTCTTTGCAAGTATCCTCGCAAACAGTCATTTATGTCTTAAGATAACATAAACAGCTGAGAAAGAAAAAGCATGTGTAACAGTACATTGGACCGTGCATTTGGTCTTAAATTGACAGAAGCTTAATAAACCCTCTTGTCATCAAACAACGAAAAAAGAGAATTAATAATTTACACAGTGAAGATATGCATGTTTTTTATGCCAATTTATGTAGGCTAGTGGTTTTTTATTTCTAGAGCTTGACGTTTTTCACATAGGTCTATTTCTTTGTTATTTTGTAGTTTGTTGTCATATTGCTTGTAATTAGTTGTTTCGTTCTTATTTTATCATTGACTGTTAACTTGTCTTCAGTAAGCTTGTTTTTTTTATGTAGGCTAGTATTAGTTTTTTGTGACATTGAAATTGGTGAAAATAATTATGAAATTTCAATGGTATCAAAAATGTTGTTGATATAGAAATCCATATTTAAAGCAAAAATAACTATATTGTCATATATATCGTTATCGTGAAATAAAATTGCTCATATGTCATATCTGATATAAGATTTTTGTCATCTCATCCACCCCTACCGCCTAAGATGGCTCAGAGTCCCCTTGTCAGTGTGGCATCACAGCACTCCATTATACCCACCCTTAATCCCCCAACAGCCCACACAGTCAAGTGCCAATCTACATGCCCCCGTACTCTAAAAAAAACTCACTGCTACTGACACCTGCAGCAACAAAATGTTTTTCTCAATGCCTGGCATCATGCCCGTATCACCCACCATCATGTTATCATCCCTACAGCAGAGTAGCATGCCAGATTTCTCCCTCTCAAACAGGCACAGACCATCTTGGTTTGCTGCTGTGCTGTGGCGTAGCTACTGTGAAGTTCATTTTGAGTGTGTGTTTATACAAAGGAGGTTTACATCCACACTTAAATGGCACTGATTTTAAGACACTTCCCATGTTAGCATATTTTTGATGTGAGAAGTATTAGATTTGTTTGCGTAATTGATTTGAAAATAATCCAGCATGAAAAGTAGCTTGTTTCAAACACAGATCGACTGTTATACATTTTAAAAATAATAATTTGATCATTTACAAATACAATGTTACAGTAGTACACTGGTGTGTGTGTGTGTGTGTGTGTGTGTGTGTGGTGTGTGTGTGTGTGTGTGTGTGTGTGTGTGTGTGTGTGTGTGTGTGTGTGTGTGTGTGTGTGTGTGTGTGTGTGTGTGTGTCAGAGAGACAGTGGAGAAAATTCCCTGCTCAGTGACATGAGAGTAAAGCCATGTTGACTTGCCCCCTTTAGTCTGTCACTACAGGTACAACTGCAAAGGGCGGAGCAGCTCTTTCAACAATTGCCCTTCCTGTCGCAAGGAAACAACGTGTCTGTCTGCTAGTGTTCGTATGCCAAAGTGCTAAAGCAGGAGGTGAGACAGGACATCTGTCTATACTTACACTGATCTGATCTGACACCTGTGTAAATGCATGCGTGTCTGTGTGCGCGCGCGCGTGTCTACACTGTCTGGGTCTCAAAGGCACTGCAGCCTTTTCAACAGGTCAGGGAGGAAAACAAAACTGCTGACAAAATGTTAAAATGAATAATTGAAGAACTCTGAGTATGAGTAGCGACGGAGGGAGAGCAGGTGAATTGACAATTTAAAATGGCACTTGATTGAAAGATCGCTTATTTACAAATAAAACATAACAAGGCTACAGGAACAATGACAGATGTGACACATATACTATATTACAAATCAGATGTCTGGACTCAGTGAGATTACATTTCATTTCAAATGTGTGTGTGGCACTCACAGTTCAATGGCTTTGTTCCACATGATGGTGTATCCTGAGAGGGTAAAGGACTCCACATTCACAATGTGGATGTTTCCTCGTTCCGAGCCAATGTACAACCATTTACTTTGGAAGGGCAGATGACAGAACGTTATCCTAAAAAAAAGAGGGATGAAGAAAGAGTAAACATATTATTATTATTTATAATATCAAATGTATAAATTATTAGAACCACTTATATGCAAAACTCAAATGCATCATATGTCTTCGCTGAAATCGTAATTATAAGATAAATTCCCGACAACACATATTTCCATTGTATTCTCAGGTGTCATATTAGGTTATTTTTGTCTCATGCTGTCAGAGAATTTGTTCAAATATTTGGATCAACGCTTAAAGGGTTAGTTCACCCAAATATTAAAATTCTGTCAGTAATTACTCACCCTTATGTTTTTCCAACCCGTAATACTTTCGTTCATCTTCGTAACACAAATTAAGATATTTTTTATGAAATCTGAGAGCTGGATCACTCCTCCATATAGGCTTCTATGGGGTTGAAACTTGCCTACAAAGTGACTACAGTGGCTCAATCTTAAGTTTATCAAGCGACGAGAATACTTTTTGTGCGCAAAAAACAAACAAAAATAACGACTTTATTCAAGTATTCATTTCCTTCTCTTTGGGCCTCGAGATAGTTCACGTAATGTAATTGCGTAGTGCTTCTGTGTTGTACGTCACACGTAGCCTCACTATTGCCCGACGCTGGTCATGTGTGTGATGCTGGCCAATAGTGAGCCTACGTTCTGACGTACAACCCAGAAGCGCTGCGCTATGCTGTTACACTATGTGAACTCACTCAGAGGCCCACACAGAAGAAAATGAATAGTTGAATAAAGTTGTCATTTTTGTTGTTTTTTGCGCACAAAAAGTATTCTCGTCGCTTGACAAACTTGACAATTGAGCCACTGTAGTCACTCTGACTATTTTAAATATTGTCTTTACTAACTTTCTGGGCCGGCAAGTTTCAATTCCATAGAAGCACATGGAGGAGTGATCCAGCTCCCAGATTTAATCAAAAATATCTTAATTTGTACGGGTTTGGAACAACATGAGGGTGAGTAATTACTGACAGAATTTTAATTTTGGGGTGAACTAACCTTTAATCTTGATCCAGCAGTCTGTATTCTAGGGATTCTGATACATCATACTTTGAATTCTAGGGTTCAGCTGCTCAAAATTCACTGCAAAACGACGTAGTATACTGCTGCAAAACAGATATTTGAGCAACCTCACATAAGAGTACAATGGATTAGATACACTGGAACTTATGCTCTTGGAAGTTTCATCTGGAATAAAAAAAAACATTTCAGTTCTATAAAATATGGGACGCTTTTCTTTCCTACGTGGAAAGGTAATTTGATGTAGAAGGATGGACTCATGTGCATTTAGTTAAAGACCAATTTACCTGAGATATGTAATTCACTCAAATTTTATAGACAGCATGTCAGCAATTGATTAATTTGTTTATTTCCCTTAAGCAAATAAGGAAAGCATAATTTCCAGCTCTATCAAGTCTCGTCTATCAACAACCTTTGAGAAATAAAATTTTCATGAGGGAACTGCAGGTAAGATAGGTTGCACCAAAAGCCAAGAGCATATCAAATTTAGTACATTCAATGTCAGGATATATATATTTTAAGGAACCACACAATTTTTTTTCAACCAAATTTGTTTGCATGTAATTTGTCATTCCAGAGCATTAAAAAGTTTTGTTTAGCTGAGCTGATGCTTGCTTACGGTAACTCAATTTTTTGCAGTACATCCTAGAAGGACAAAACTGCAGGAAAAAAAGTTACTGGAGTAAAGGGCTGGGCTTCTCTTTAATCACCACTAAAACAGACATATTACTCAGTCTTAGGTCTATAAATATATATTCGGTTTCCAAAACTCACACGCATCTTGATGAACACGTGCTTTTTCAGAAAAGGTAGAGCACATGGTATCATTTTATGAACAAAAGGCTTGTTTGTTTTGGTGCTGTGTAAACGGCTTGCCTCTCACCCCTTTCACACTCCTTTTTCCCAGCAACACTAGTGCACACACACACACACACCTGCCCCCAACACTTCACACTAGCACCTTGCAGCATCATGAATATATTCATGAGTGGAAGAGTGTTGAGAGAAATACCATGCATCAAACTCAACACATTTCTTTCCTCTGTCTTTCAGATAGACAAACACTCACACGCACACACACATCAGCTTGAAGAATACGTTTAAAGATGTCACAAGTTGGGCTGCTGACTGCTCTCTATTTTTCTACCCCTTAAAAAGCTTTTAGAGAAATCACACAGGTAATGTTATTTAAAATGTAAGTATTATGTACACAAACAACTTTCAAAATTCACTAATAAATACATAATTCAAATTTGCACTACAGAACTCCAGCATTTGCTTCTTGCCTCTTTTGGCGAGAACATGAAACGGTGTCATTCGCCAGTGTGCAGGTAATATTACGAATTCCATTCTACTAATGAAATGTTGTGAGAATGTGAACAAACATAAACAACGCTCGGGACAGTTGACAGGGCAGTGCTGCATCGGCAAGAAAATTGAATCCTTTCCATATAAAATATTCAAGCAGGGAAACTCAATTCGTTACTCACTGTGTGGGAAGTTTTCTGTGGGCAAACATCCAAAGCGCACGCCCAGAAATGCACGTCTCGGACAGCGTGTGAATACTGAATTCAACTCTCTTTCACGTCTGCTTGCACTTGAACATGCCAGTTTTGGCGAGTATCCTCGTAAACATAGTCAGTTATATCTTAAGTGAGCATAAACCGTTGAGAAAGATAACGCATGCGTAACAGTATATTGGATCAGTGCATTAGTCTTAAAGGGACAGCAGCCTAATACACCTCATGCACACAAGATGGCGCCAGTGTGTGTGGCTGGCTGACTGTTGCTCCTGGTTGTATGGATGTTTGTCTTGTTTTTATTGACCGTTTTAAATACCGCAGACTCTCTACTGGCGTATGATCATCAAACACTTCTTGGCATTAGATTGGCTATGGATAATACGTCGATCTATAATGTTAACGGGGGTAGGAAAAAACAACTCGACCCCTCCTCCGCTCCTGTGTGGATTACCTGCCTATCTTTGCCGGGCCCCATGCTCTCTTGGGACGAAGAAGCGATTCAGACGCCGGGGCAAACGAGGTGGTCTGTTGGTTAAAGTGAAGACTTTAATGGCTTTTTTCCCAAATGCCGATCCTCGCTGGATTTGGGGAGATCTTGACGTTGTTTGTTGTCAGTACGTGCTTCGACACTCTTGGGATCCTGCGTATAAGTAGCTGGTAAGTTCTCTTACGAGAGGTTCTCTCGTATTGCGTAAGCTAGCTTACGCTACGGGAAAGATTCCATCTTTCTGAGAAATTGAAGCCAAAAATTATCCTATAATTTTGTATCCATTGTCAACGCAGTTCAGCTGCAGCAGACCATGAGAAGGCTAGCTAGCCGCTCATTGGTTCGCTCACGGAGAACTGCTTAAGCCTATGAGGGAGCGCGGATGAACCCGCGACCAATGAGAGTCTGACTCGCTCTCCCTACGTCACCGCCCCCGAAGCGGGCGTGGACGAGGCTATAAATACCCCGAATAGGCTGAATAAAATCTGATTTTTCATCCTTCAGCGACGCACCTGCATCTGCTGATCCTGAGAGAGAAGCCGCCGTCGTTTGAAAAGGCACCTTCTAGCGAGCGTTTGGGAGACTGAGGAAGCCGGCCGTCTTCGCCACCTTCAGCCGTCCTGTGAGCTAGCGCCATCCGACGGATTGTATCCTTTATACAAAATGCTTCCTATATATTGTTGTATCTAAAAGAGCGAGCGTCTTTTTCAAGATGTCTCGTAAATTTTCTGGCGGCTTTTGCCGCGCTCCCCTCGAGGCTGGGGACCGCCACCTCTTCTGCGCTCTCTGCCTCGGATTGGAGCACGCCGATCTCGCCCCCGCTGTGGCGGCTGCGAGCTCTGCGAAACTATGCCATTGTTGACCCCGCGGGCTCGACTTCGGCCACTAAGATGCTTCCGTGCCGCCTCTGACTTCGCCGCGGAGAAAGAAACGCCGCTCTCAGAGGCCGCCGGACCCCCAGCCGGAAGCGTTCATCCCGCCGGAGCCTCTCGCTCCCGCTCTCCATCTCCGCCGCTTCCGGACATACAGCTGCCGCCGAGTGGCCGCTCTGTTGCCTCCGTTGACGCCGCGGACACCAAGGAGACATGTTCGCTTCTCGCTTCAGACGGTGAGGATTGGTCCGATTCTCACGCCTCCTCGGCCCGAGAATCAACCGGGACCCGCGCAGCTACTTCCACCAGCGTTCGACTCCCGCCGCTAAACGGGCTGCGCCCTTTCTGCCTGATCTGCACGCAGAACTCACGAAGTCCTGGAACGCCCCGCTCTCTGCTAGAACTCGCTCTGACTCTTCCACCCCGCGTCGCGTTGTGGACGGAGCCGCAGAGAAGGGCTTTATCTCCATTTTCCCTGTAGAGGACCTGGTCGCCGCACGTCTATGCCGCCCTCCGCGAGAGGGCGCTCATCACCTGTGCTACCCGCTAAAGCCTGCAGTCCGACTTCAAGCTTTCAGCCGCCGGCCAAGCAGCTTCTGCACCCCATGTCTACTACAGAGTGAGCTACTTCGTGAATGGGACGAGAGCGGGGGAAAAAATCCCCCTTCAGTCGCGGATTGAGGATTTCCTGCGAATTTTGTTCTGCCTCGTCGCGCTAGCTCCTCTGCAGGCCGCTCACGTGACCAGCCTCCTGCACGAGCCCCACCCTAGCGCCTAGCTAAACACAGTCAGACTTCTCAGCGACACCAGGGCGGCCGCCCTCGCTCGCTCTGACAGCCGCCACAGACCGCCGCCTCCCCGGGGGCCTCGGCAGAGGATCGTGCTGAAAACTGATTACTCGAAGTCTGCCTAGCGTGGTTGAGAAAAAGACGGCGCTCTCCCGCCGCGGCCGGATCGCCGTCAAAGTTTCGCCCTCTGTTAGTCCCCGCTCACGCGGCTACTACAGCAGTGTACCCCGCCATTACCAAGCCGGTATCCCTTCCCGCTTGCATGAGCACAAACGCCGTGTTTACGGCGTCCCAGAGAAATCTCAAAAAGAGCGTAAAAGCCTCTTGTGTAGAAAATGTGCCCACAACACTGTGTTCACTCATACACAAAACGCCGTGTTTACGGCGTCCCAGAGAAATCTCAAAAAGAGCGTAAAAGCCTCTTGTGTAGAAAATGTGCCCACAACACTGTGTTCACTCATACACAAAACGCCGTGTTTACGGCGTCCCAGAGAAATCTCAAAAGAGAGTAAAAGCCTCTTGTGTAGAAAATGTGCCCACAACACTGTGTTCACTCATACACAAAGACACTCCTGTTCCCGTGTCTCACACAGGGTCCACTCTCATAAAGCGGTCCCAACCCGCTCGAGTTTCAGAGTACATAAGCGCGCCCACGAACCCGTGCGCGCGTCCCACCTCTGTTACACGGTCCATAAACTTGTGTAGAGAATGTGCCCACAACACTGTGTTCACTCATACACAAAGACACTCCAGTTCCCCTGTCTCACACAGAGTCCACTCTCATAATGCGGGCCAAGCCCGCTCGAGTCTCAGAGTGTATAAGCGCGCCCACAAGCCCTGTGCGCGTCTTACTTCTGTTCACTCTGTTACAGGGCCCATAAACTCCCCTCCGAGTGTACGTCCCGCTGTTGTAAACACTATCAGCGCGCTCACGCAGCCCGCGAAGTGCAGCGACGGGGACCATGTAGCCATTTACCCCCTAGCGTCACGCTTAAAAGCGTGGGAAGCAGTGGGTGTTAAACACAATAAAGCTAGGCTATCGCTTACAGTTTTGCCGCCGCCCTCCTCGCTTCCGAGCGCGGCTAGAAACTACTGTGAACCCAGAAGCAGTGACGCGCTGCTCCGTTCAGAGATAGCAATTCTGTTGTGCAAAAAGGCTATAGAGAGGGTGCCTCTGGCTATGAGCGAGTCGGGGTTTTACGGCCGTTATTTTCTTGTCCCCAAGAAAGACGGCGGTCTCAGACCAATATTAGACCTCAGATCGCTGAACAAAGTTCTCATGAAGAGACCGTTCAAAATGCTCACTATCAGAAAACTCCTCGCGCACGTGCGCCAGGGGGACTGGTTCATATCACTAGATCTGAAAGATGCATACTTTCAGATCCAGATAAATCCCCTTCACAGGCCATTCTTACGTTTCGCCTCGAAGGCCAGGTTTATCAATACACCGCCCTACCGTTCGGCCTATCCCTAGCACCCCGTACGTTCACGAAGTGCATGGACACGGCGCTCGCCCCCCTGCGGAGTCAGGTTCACTACTTGGACGACTGGCTGATTTTGGCACAATCTCAGAGAGAGTTACTGTCTCATCGTACAGTTCTCCTCGACCATCTGAAAGTTTTGGGCCTCTCTGTCAACTGGACAAAGAGCGTACTACAACCCAGTCAGACTATCTCCTTCTTGGGTATAGAGCTGGACTCGGTCACGATGACGGCGCGTCTGTCAACGCAGCGCGCGCACCGTGTGCAGCGTTTCGCCGCATCTTTTCAGATGAACAGACTCACGCCTTTGAAAACATTTCAGAGAGCGTTGGGCTGTATGGCCTCAGCCTCCGCGGTGCTCCAGCTGGGGTTACTGCGCATGCGCCCGCTTCAGCTTTGGTTGAGGAGCCGTGTGTCTCACCGAGCGTGGACCACGGGCCACCAGCTGATAAAAGTAACGCAGACCTGTATCACAGCTCTGCAGCCATGGTCAGTGGTAGAATGGTTTCAGCGGGGCGTTTCCATGGGGACAGTTTCACGCCGAAAAGTCATCTCGACAGACGCCTCCAACACGGGTTGGGGAGCGGTCTGCGAGGGCTCACCGGCCTTCGGCCCCGGTCAGCTCAAGAGAGCCTCCTACACATAAACTGTTTGGAGAGGTTGGCGGTCGAGAACGCGCTAATGCGCTTTCTCCCGCGCATTCAGGGCCACCACGTGCTGATCCGTTCGGACAATATAGCCGTGGTCTCTTATATAAACCGTCAGGGCGGAGTCAGATCCAGGAATCTTTTCCAGCTGACAGAACGCATCTTAGTTTGGTCTCAGTGTCACCTGCTCTCGCTCAGGGCGACGCACGTGCCGGGACATCTGAACGACGGTCCAGACAGCCTGTCCAGGAACCCCATCCCCCCCGGGGAATGGTCCCTGCATCCTCTTACAGTCCAGAAACTGTGGCGTCTATTCGGCAGAGCAGAGGTGGACCTCTTTGCCTCGGCGGAGAACACCCACTGCCCAATATTTTTCTCAAGGAGCGAGGACGCGCTAGCCCAAACCTGGCCCAGCCGCCCGCTTTATGCCTTCCCTCCGGTCTCTCTGTTACCACAGGTGCTTCAGAGAATCAGAGAAGTGCAGCACTCGGTGCTCCTCATAGCCCCGCACTGGGAGGGTCAGACTTGGTTTCCGGAGCTCACGCAGCTGTCACAGACAGCGCCGTGGCCCATTCCAGTCAGAGCAGATCTCCTCTCCCAAGCTCGCGGCTCGATCTGGCATCCCCACCCAGAGCGCTGGGCGCTTCACGCGTGGGTGATCAACAACTACCCGTTGCTTTGCCAGAGGGAATGTTAAACACGATCATACAGGCTAGAGCGGCTTCTACCAGAAGGCTCTATGCGTCAAAATGGTCTGTGTTCTCGAAGTGGTGCACAGATAGGGGTCTGGACCCGCGGTTATGCGAGGTTCCCTCCTTACTAAATTTTCTCCAAGAGATGCTGGACAAGGGCAGATCCCCGTCCACTCTTAAGGTATATGTGGCAGCCGTCGCGGCGTTTGCTGAACCCCGACGCGGCCAGTCACTGGGCAAAGACGGGCTGGTAGTCCGCTTCCTCAGGGGAGCTAGAAGGATGAATCCCCCGCGCCCCCCTTCGGTGCCGATTTGGGACCTTTCCATAGTTCTTGATGCTATGAAAGCTCCCCCATTCGAACCGCTAAGCACCGTGGACCTAAAGTACCTGTCGCTAAAGACCGTTTTTTTACTCGCGCTCGCGTCAGTAAAACGGTGGGAGACCTGCACGCGCTGTCGACCAGCGCGTCCTGTCTTGAGTTTGGACCTAATGACTCATTAGTCGTTCTCAAACCTAGGCATGGCTATGTTCCCAAGGCGTTTGGCACCCCGTTCAGGGCACAAGTTATATCCCTATCGGCTCTGCCTGCTTCCGATAGCGAATCAGATTCTAATCTCCTATGCCCGGTCAGGGCTCTGAGATTATATGTCACTCGCACAGCTCCGATCAGACGATCCGAGCAGCTTTTTGTTTCGTTCGGCGGGCGCACCAGGGGGTTGGCCGCCTCGAAACAGTCCCTACCCAGATGGATTGTTGATGCCATTGCAGCAGCATACGCATCGAAAGACCTGCCATGCCCTCTGGGCATCAGGGCTCATTCCACTAGAGGCATGGCCTCATCGTGGGCATGGTCCAGTGGGATTTCCATTCACGACATTTGCGTGGCAGCGGGATGGGCTTCCCCCTCCACCTTTGTCAGATTTTACAATCTGGAAGTACCCGCTTTGCAGGCTAAACTACTAGCAGTCTAGTATGTTTCAGCTCTTCTGGTTGAGCTGCACTATAGGGGGTTAATTCACACAGACCGAGTTTGCTCTGTCCCTCTCTTTTATGTGCTTATGTACTACACAATAACCGGCCCGCTCCGATGGCCGTTTGTCACAGATACATATATTCATTCCCACTTTCGGTGTTCCCCGGGATGCCCCGCGGGACTAATAGTGGATGCTTAGCACGCACGGCGTTGACAATGGGTTCCCGTAGCGTAAGCTAGCTTACGCAATACGAGAGAACCTCTCGTAAGAGAACGAATCGGTTACCTAACGTAACCTCGGTTCTCTCTAGATGAGGGAACGAGTATTGCGTTCCTGGCCGTGCTTGTGCTACTGGCGATGTTCGCTTCAGAATTGAAAAAACCAGATTTTATTCAGCCTATTCGGGGTATTTATAGCCTCGTCCACGCCCGCTTCGGGGGCGGTGACGTAGGGAGAGCGAGTCAGACTCTCATTGGTCGCGGGTTCATCCGCGCTCCCTCATAGGCTTAAGCAGTTCTCCGTGAGCGAACCAATGAGCGGCTAGCTAGCCTTCTCATGGTCTGCTGCAGCTGAACTGCGTTGACAATGGATACAAAATTATAGGATAATTTTTGGCTTCAATTTCTCAGAAAGATGGAATCTTTCCCGTAGCGTAAGCTAGCTTACGCAATACTCGTTCCCTCATCTAGAGAGAACCGAGGTTACGTTAGGTAACCGATTCGTTCATCGGCCACCCCGTCTTAAAAGAGGTGGTGTGGACGCTACTCTCCATCGTTTTTTTTGACTGTGAATCTCCGTTGTTGAAAGACTCAACTCTACTGAGGATAGCCTTGGTGAATGCTAGATCACTAACTAACAAGTCCTTTATTTTTAATGACTTTTTTACTTCCATGGACCTGGGCATGTTGAGTGTGACTGAAACCTGGACCGGTGCTGGTGAGTCGAGTGTTTTTTCAGAAGTTTTATCACTAAACTGTATCTATACCCCCTGACTTAGCTGATTTGCTGTCTTGATAGTTTTATATTAATAATGTTGTATTATGTCTTAATGTTCTTCTGTTTGTTTCCCTTTGTTTTACAAATATGACCTAATATATGTTGTGTTACTTAAAATAAATGTTTAAATAGCATTTATTTTTGTATTGTGTTATATTTTTATGCTATAAGTGGTGTTAAAAATTATTCTGCACATTAATGAGCCAATATGTTATGTGGGATGTGGTGGGCTATGTGGTTATGTATTATGATGTGGGATCATGTGGTGGGCTGCTGTGGGCCAGAAAGTTCAGGGCCACTTTTAGGTCCCAGTCCACCCCTGTGTGTGTGTGTGTGTGTGTGTGTGTGTGTGTGTGTGTGTGTGTGTGTGTGTGTGTGTGTGTGTGTGTGTGTGTGTGTGTGTGTGTGTGTGTGTGTGTGTGTGTGTGTGTGTGTGTGTGTGTGTGTGTGTGTGTGTGTGTGTGTGTGTGTGTGTGTGTGTGTCAGGTTGGGTGACAGTTGTAGGTTACAGTTTGACAAAAGCACAATGTTGTGTTTTATTGTGAGTGTACACAAATATAAGTACACTTTGCAGTTTGAATGATGTCCTGTATTAACTAAATGACAGAGTATGTTTTTATGTTTCCACTGTTTGATCGCACCCATGCCTCACACACACACACACAAACACACACATTGTGCATTCTAGCATTGTAATCTTGACATCGCAGCCTGTTCATTATAGCCTTAATAAAATATAATAATAAAATAGTCAAACTAACATATTTACACTGCTCTGTTAAATAGTACAGTAGTACAATTCATTCACAGTAAGCACCGCTCCACTGTGATGTTTCCAAGCACATTTTTGCGCATGTGAAGAGGATGATTTTTTCCGTCAATATTGAAACATAAGTGAAGTACAAAGCCTATAATAAAGAATAGTTTACCATCCAAATACATCATGAATGTTGAAACATTCATACCCAACACCGCTTACTTTCACTTTCACTTTCACTTTCGCTTTAAATTATTTTGTTTTGACTTGTTTATAGTTATTTTTTTATTCTTGTTCTGTTCTGAATAGAGGGAATGCAGCGGCATCGCTGCTTGCAGCTTTAACTCTCATAAGCCAGCTGTGCTGTTGAGTACTTTTAAATGATGTTTTGAACACTCCCCAAGCTACTTGTTTAGAGCCTAAACAAGAGCCTTGGCACGAAATGTGTGAAATTTTTGTTACACTTTTTTATTGACTTTTTTAAGCCAATGTTGCCTTTATTGATGCTGTTAGAGCTAATATTTCTCTCCCATCAACTTTTTTATCCATTTTTATCAATTTACTCTGCTGTTTTTAATCAGTTTGATCTGGTGTCTCTTGTCTCATTAAAGGAGATCATTAGTGAAATGAAATCATCCTCATGTGGCATGGATATTGTTCCTCCATGTCTTCTAAAAGATTAATTTGAAACTATTGGTCCTACAGTACTTAAAATTATTAATAGTAGCCGGTCCTCGGGAGTTGTACATAAGTCTTTTAAACATGCAGCAGTGGAACCAGTAATCAAGAAACCTAATCTGGATTCATCCGTCTTTGCTAATTTTAGACTTATCTCGAAACTTCTGTTTGTGTCCAAACTACTGGAGAACGTCATATTTTGGACAATTGAATTCATTTCTAGATCTACATGGTACTCATGAAGTTGTCTGGTTTTAAATCCATACATAGTACAGAAACTGCACTGTTGAAGGTTTTTAATGACTTGTTACTTGCTACTGACTCAGGGGACTATGCGGTTTTAATTTTACTAGACCTTTCGGCTGCATTAGATACTGTAGAGTCTAGACAATATCTTGATTACATGCTTTAGAACAATGTGTTGGTATTAAGGGTACTGCGTTGGCATGGTTTAGATCTTATTTGTCTGAAAGAACTTTCTCAGTTCATTTTGGAGACTTTGTCTCCTCAATGGCTTCTTTCACTTGTGGGGTCCCCCAGGGCTCCATTTTTGGACCTATTTTGTTCTCCCTGTATGCTCCCTATGCTACTTACTTTTAGGAAATGTGGCATTTCTTTTCATTGCTATGCAGACGATACGCAAATTGATCTGCCTTTGAAACGAAAAGATACTATAAATGGCCTCCAGTGTTGAAAAGAGATGGTATTCATCCCACCTGGGATGGTGCTGCTCTTCTCTCTAGTAATTTGGCTCATAGTCTTAGAGATAAAACATGACAATCTGGGGCTCAGGTCAGGAAGCAGACAAACTGGCTAAACCGACCGTCTGCTAGCGGCCTCACGTCACCAAGGTCAGATAAATCTCATCACATAGAGACTCTTTCACCTAGATATCATCATATAGAGACTGTGTCTGTTCCCCGAATTTGGAAATCCAAAAAACTGCCAAACCTTTCTAAGGTTAAAAATCTAATTGATGTTCAACAAATAAAAAACAGATATAATACAGATGAGCAAACGATAAAGCTTGGGTTGCTGAATATTCGATCCCTTAATTCAAAATCGCTCATAGTTAATGATAAGATTAAAGACTAGGGATGCACGATATATCGACCACATATCGATATCGGCCGATAAATGGTCTTTTTTGATGTTATCGTTATCGATCCGATAAGCAAATTAGGCCGATATATCAAAGCCGATAAATAATAGATTATTTACTTCAGTTGAGAGATGCGCGCTGTTCGCCATGACGGTTCTGAATGATTGGATTCACTTCGAAAAGGAAGATACAGGTCAGTGCAACATGTGCAGCACAAATCTGTTACATAGGCTTCATAATATTATAATAAAAACACGCCTGCAAAAGAATGTTGTGAATTCTTGTTCGCCAGTGTTTCAGCGCGACAGGTGCGTTGTGGAGGAAAGAGCGCGTCTATGGAGTTAAGCCTTCATGACGAGCACAGTCAAGTTCTCTTGAGCATTCGCAGCATTCTGAGCCATAGTAAGGTGTAATATCTTTATTTTGTGTATATAGACCTATATATCTGATTAATCTAATATAGGATGATTTTGGTTGAGTTAATGAACGACGCGCGCTTCATTGTAGCCTACCGGTGATCATCTTTACAGCGTGCGCGCAGCTCAAACAGCAATGCACATTTATAACTATAATTGGGACTGTCATATACATGCCATTATAATGAGAACACTATTGTTATAAAACGTTGTGAATTATCTGGGTTTATTGCCGTTTCAGCGCGTTGTTGTGGGAATAGCGCGACACGTCCAGGGCTGCGTTTCCCAAAAGCATCGTAAGCCTAAATAGATCGTAAAAACGATCGTACGACTGATCTTAATATTATGGTCTGTTTCCCAAAAGCATCGTAACTTAAGTAGCACTTGAAAATCTTCGTAGAACTACGAGTGCTCTGGAGTAATCGTACATCCCCAAGTGCATCGTAGAAGACAGAGTTATGAGGTCTCCTGCAGGACAACCGGCAGATTACACTTTTATCTAACAGATTACAGTGCAAAGTGAGTATAATATAAGGTTTTGATTGTACTTTATTGTACACTTTATTATTGTACTCGTGTTTTGAAATGAATTTATAAATGAAATAATTAAAAAGGGAAGAAAAAATATAAAATTAAATAATCTAATAATAATCTAATAATAATCTAAATTAAATGAATGAAAAAAAATCATAAAAGAAGTAATGTGGGAATTATGTTTTAAAAACTGGGCAAAATAGGGATGAATTAAAAAAAATCTGTCAATGACTTGCTGACGTGCATGAAAACCAGCCATGTATTGGGCATTTCTTGCGGACCTCCTTCCCTGATCTTTGAACACCCCTGGTTGCAGTTAGTTTGCAATGTCCTCCCTGATGTTTTGTTTTTCCTTATTTGTATGGTGTCCTTTAAATCTGTTAAAAATAAAGTCTTTGTTTCGCTCTATCTCCTCTAAAAGGACTTAATTTTACCTTTTTTCAGCCATTTTGTCAGTGCCTCCGCCTGTAAAGATGCTTTAGACTTGTCTTGATTTCTAATCCACAACAAATGACGATTTTTAGGTTAAACGTTCAGAATACGATTCCATATAAGGTTATATATTTCAGCACTTCGTGAATGGACAGCGATGCTTAAGTAGCACGTAGAGCGCGTTCTCGCGCGTTCTTGTTAAGTGCATCTTTGGGAAACGCACGTGGAATTGCCGCGAGCGTTCGTAACCTTGCACGTAGAGAGCGCTCTTAAGAGCTAAGATACATCGTTATCGGGAAACCCGGCCCTGAACAGGGATTAGCCCACACATTATGACCAGCACAAGTTCGATTGTGCATTCTCGTCATTTTGTGCAGATAACTCGTAATATAAAGCTGATGTAATATAAATATCTGATTAATCTCACATATCATGCGTTTCGTGGATTTAAACAACCTAGAAAGTTCTTCAGTTTCCCGGTGCTTAAGCATCAAGTTGACAGCGACAAAGGTTTTCATCTTTTCCACAGCGACAAAGGTTTTCATCTTTTCCACAAGAAATATCCAAGGAAAGTGTCCTCGAAGTTGAATGCCCGCTTGCTTTGTTCTCTTCAGCTTCAGCTCGCGCAGATTAAACAACAATGCAAAACATTAAAAGCTATGATTTGCACTGTCATATAGTTATATTCACCATTGTAATAAATTTGTAAATTCTTTGGGTTTGCATTTTTCAGCAACCGTCGAGTGTATTAACCTTCTAGCAAAGCGATTCAGTTTAACGTTCGTTCTCTTCAGCGCGCAGCTCACACAATGTCATTTGAAACAGTAATGCTATTACAGATGTTTACTATTAGGCTACTGTAATATTAAAAATATTTAATTTTTTTCAAAAACATTGCGTTATAATTAATAACTAACATTATTTTGTTCTCGTATTATTTTGATCAATGATATGGTTTGATTAAAATAATTTCCTTATTGTCCGGAGGCCGGCGATTCCATTTTATTGATCCATTTTGTTTCTTTATATGCAGCCCATTGTTAGCCTATCTAATGATGTCAGGGTTTGTGCAGGTGCTGAAGACGAGGACACGGAATTTCCATATAATAGTTTTTAATTTCCAAAATGAAAACTTTCCAAACTTAAACAGGAACAAAACTCCAGGAAATCAGAAAACACACAACAACCATACGTAGACGACGATCGACAAACACTGAGGGAAGACACAGGGCTTAAATACACATGGAATGATTGAATAATTAACTGAACACAGGTGATGAAACTGAACACAAACGAGGAGCGGGAAAACTTAACAGGGCTAAACCAAAAACCACAAAGACAGGGGAAACCAAGATCACAAAACATAGCTTAAACATACAGAAACGTGACACTACCTCCCCCCTTCCCGAAGGCGCGACCTCGCGCCGTATAACATCCAAAGGGGTGGGAGGGTGGGCGCCCTGGAGGCTGACGAGGGCATGGTGCAGGTCCAGGAAGCCTCCAGGGCGGAGCAGGCTGCGGGCGTGGCCAAGGCGGAGCAGGCTGTGGTCGTGACCAAGGCGGAGCTGTGGGACCCTCGGGCGTCCAAGGCGGAGCTGTGGGACCCTCGGGCGTCCAAGGCGGAGCTGTGGGACCCTCGGGCGTCCAAGGCGGAGCTGTGGGACCCTCGGGCGTCCAGGGCGGTGCTGTGGGACCCTCGGGCGTGACCAAGGCGGAGCTGTGGGACCCTCGGGCGTCCAAGGCGGAGCTGTGGGACCCTCGGGCGTCCAGGGCGGTGCTGTGTGACCCTCGGGCGTCCAAGGCGGAGCTGTGGGACCCTCGGGCGTCCAAGGCGGAGCTGTGGGACCCTCGGGCGTCCAGGGCGGTGAAGACCCTTCAGGTGGCCACGGCGGTGAAGACCCTTCAGGTGGCCAGGGCGGTGAAGACCCTTCAGGTGGTCGTGGTGATGAAGACCCTTCAGGTGGCCAGGGCGGTGAAGACCCTTCAGGTGGCCGTGGTGGTGAAGACCCTTCAGGTGGCCATGGCGGTGCAGACCCTTCAGGTGGCCATGGCGGTGCAGACCCTTCAGGTGGCCATGGCGGTGTTATCTTTTCGGGCCTCTGTGGATCTTTGGCCGGCCACGGCGAAGGCGTATGGCGCCCCCCCCAAAATTTTCTTGGGGAGAACAGGCTCATGATCGGGAACTGACTTGACATCAACGGGCGCTGGGTCAACGGGTTCTGGGTCAACGGGCTCTGGGTCTGGGTCAACGGGCTCTGGGTCTGGCGTTGGGTCAACGGGCTCTGGCTCTGGCGCTGGGTCAATGGGCTCTAGCTCTGGCGCTGGGTCAACGGGCTCTGGCTCTGGCTCTGGGTCAACGGGCTCTGGCTCTGGCCCTGGGTCAACGGGCTCTGGCTCTGGCGCTGGGTCAACGGGCTCTGGCCCTGGGTCAACGGGCTCTGGCTCTGGCCCTGGGTCAACGGGCTCTGGCTCTGGCGCTGGGTCAACGGGCTCTGGCTCCGGCGCTGGGTCAACGGGCTCTGGCACATCATGGGACTCGGAACTGGACGGGGCCAGCAAATCATGGGAATCGGAACTGGACGGGACCAGCACATCATGGGACTCGGTACTGGACGGGACCAGCACATCATGGGACTCGGAACTGGACGGGGCCAGCACATCATGGGACTCGGAACTGGACGGGACCAGCACATCATGGGACTCGGAACTGGACAGGGCCAGCATGTCATGGGACACGGAACTGGACGGGGCCAGCACATCAGGGGATTCGGAACTGGATTCATGAACCATAATCGAGTGTGCTGCCCACACACACAGAAGAGCAGTAGACACCACAATCAGCGCCAGAGCCAGAGCCCGTTGACCCAGCGCCAGACCCAGAGCCTGTTGACCCAGACCCAGAGCCCGTTGACCCAGAACCCGTTGACCCAGCGCCCGTTGATGTCAAGTCAGTTCCCGATCATGAGCCTGTCCTCCCCAAGAAAATTTTGGGGGGGCGCCATACGCCTTCGCCGTGGCCGGCCAAAGATCCACGGAGGCCCGAAAAGATAACACCGCCATGGCCACCTGAAGGGTCTGCACCGCCATGGCCACCCGAAGGGTCTTCACCGCCATGGCCACCCGAAGGGTCTTCACCACCACGGCCACCTGAAGGGTCTTCACCGCCGTGGCCACCTGAAGGGTCTTCACCGCCCTGGCCACCTGAAGGGTCTTCACCGCCGTGGCCACCTGAAGGGTCTTCACCGCCCTGGACGCCCGAGGGTCCCACAGCTCCGCCCTGGACGCCCGAGGGTCCCACAGCTCCGCCTTGGACGCCCGAGGGTCCCACAGCTCCGCCTTGGACGCCCGAGGGTCCCACAGCTCCGCCTTGGTCACGACCACAGCCTGCTCCGCCTTGGTCACGCCCACAGCCTGCTCCGCCTTGGTCACGCCCGCAGCCTGCTCCGCCATTGCCACGCCCGCAGCCTGCTCCGCCCTGGAGGCTTCCTGGACCTGCTCCATGCCCTCGTCAGCCTCCAGGGCGCCCACCCTCCCACCCCTTTGGATGTTATACGGCGCGAGGTCGCGCCTTCGGGAAGGGGGGAGGTAGTGTCACGTTTCTGTATGTTTAAACTATGTTTTGTGATCTTGGTTTCCCCTGTCTTTGTGGTTTTTGGTTTAGCCCTGTTAAGTTTTCCCGCTCCTCGTTTGTGTTCAGTTTCATCACCTGTGTTCAGTTAATTATCCAATCATTCCAAGTGTATTTAAGCCCTGTGTTTTCTCCCTGTGTTGGTCGATCGTCGTCTTTAAATGGTTGTGTGTTTCCTGATTTCCTGGAGTTTTGTTCCTGTTTGAGTTTGGAAAGTTTTCATTTTGGAAATTAAAAACTATTATATTGAAATTCCGTGTCCTCGTCTTCAGCACCTGCACAAACCCTGACAAATGACTTGTTTGCAATATTTTGGTATTTTATTTTTTGTTAGGCAACAGATTTTTTGATAACACTTTACAATAAGGTCTCATTTGTTAATGCATTAACTAACAGAGAGCAATAGCCTTAATTGTTAGTTAATAAAATATGTGTGTTAGTTCACAGTGCATTGACTATTGTTAACAGATAAAACTTTCTTAAAAATGTCTTATAAAATTGTTGGTTCATGCTAACTAATGCTAACAAAATTAAACCTTATTATAAAGTGTTATCATTTTTTAATAAAGAAAGTTGCCCAGTGTAAAATTAATTTTAAAAGTTAAGGAATTCAAGCTAGGCTATACTGTATGTTTGATTTATGTTAAAAGTGTTTTAGACAAGGCTTTTAATTGTGAGTCTTTTGTTTATGTATACAGGCTATCATAGTATATAAAAATTTTAATTTAGATTTATCGGCCAATATATCGGTTATCGGCTTTCAAATGTAAAGAATTATCGGTTATCGGTATCGGCCAAAATGTTCATATCGGTGCATCCCTATTAAAGACTATAACCTAGATGTGCTGTGTTTGACAGAAACCTGGCTAAAACCAAACGATTACATTACTTTAAATGAGTCCACTCCGCAAGATTATTGTTATAAACATGAGCCTCGTCCGAAAGGCAAAGGGGGCGGTGTTGCTGTAATTTATAGTAATATTCTCAAAACCACTAAGAAATCTAGTTTTAAATATACTTCTTTTGAAGTGTTGGTACTTCATGTAAAATTTTATAGTGTAAACAATAAATCACGTTTGAGAATTCTGCTGGCTACTGTATACAGGCCACCAGGGCACCATAAAGATTTTCTCAAAGAATTTGCTGACTTTCTATCAGAATTAGTATTGGCTGCAGATAAAGTCCTAATTGTTGGTGATTTTAATATACATGTAGATAATGAAAAAGATGCATTGGGATTGGCATTTAAAGACATTATAAACTCAATTGGAGTGAGACAACACGTGTCAGGACCTACTCATTGTCGTAATCATACTCTTGATCTAATATTATCACATGGAATAGATGTTGATGGCGTTGAAATTCTGCAGCAGAGCGACGACATCTCCGATCACTATCTAGTCTCGTGTAAATTACATTTAGCCAAGGCTGCAAAGCCGACTCCGTGTTATAAATATGTTAGACCTATCACTTCTGCCACTAAAGATTGCTTTATCAGTAATCTTCCAAATCAGTTTCATAATCTCAGCATCCCAGATAGCTTAGAAGAACTTGATATTGCAACAGAAACTTTTAACTCTCTCTTTTCCAGCACTTTAGACACAGTTGCTCCGCTGCGCTTAAAGAAGATTAAAGAAAATAGTCCAACGCCGTGGTACAATGAGCACACCCGGGCCCTTAAGAGAGCAGCCAGAAAAATGGAGCGAAACTGGAAGAAAACAAAACTAGAGGTATTTCGGATTTCATGGAAGGAGAGCTCGATTGCTTACAGAGAGGCCTTAAAAGATGCTAGAACTAATTATTTTTCAACCCTATTAGAAGAAAATAAACATAATCCTAGGTATTTATTTGAACAAGTGACTAAACTAACGAAAAAGAAAGCTTCAAGCCCAGAAGTTTATAAGAAACACAGCAGTAATGACTTTATGAACTTCTTCACTTATAAGATTGATAATATCAGGGACAAAATTATAACTATGCAACCGTCTACTACAGTATCGCATCAGGGAGTATATTGTAGTCTCTGTGAGGAACATTTTGATTCATTTGTTGCTATAGGAGAGGAAGAATTTTGCAAAATTGTTAATTCATCTAAATCGACAACTTGTATGCTAGACCCTATACCGACTAAGCTACTGAAAGAGATGCTTCCAGAGGTCATAGATCCTCTTCTAGATATCATTAATTCATCTTTGTCATTAGGATACGTACCAAAAACCTTTAAGTTGGCTATGATTAAACCGCTTGTTAAAAAACCGCAACTTGATCCTACAGAATTAGTCAATTACAGGCCGATCTCGAATCTGCCTTTTCTGTCAAAGATACTAGAAAAAGCAGTATCCTCACAACTGTGTTCCTTTTTAGAAAGAAATAATATCTGCGAGGATTTTCAGTCCGGATTTAGACCGTACCATAGTACTGAGACTGCTCTCATTAAAGTCACAAATGCTTTGCTCCTATCATCCGATTGTGGTTGTATCGCTCTATTAGTGTTACTTGATCTTAGTGCTGCATTTAATACTATCGACCACAACATTCTTTTAAATAGACTAGAAAACTATGTTGGCATTAGCGGAATTGCACTAGCATGGTTTAAATCATACTTATCTGACCGTTTTCAGTTTGTATCAGTAAATGAAGAGATGTCTTATCGATCACAAGTTCAGTATGGCGTACCACAAGGCTCAGTACTAGGACCGCTGCTCTTCACTCTGTACATGCTACCATTAGGAGATATCATTAGGAAATATGGAATTAGCTTTCACTGTTATGCTGATGATACTCAGCTGTATATTTCTTCAAAACCTAACGAAACTTACCAATTCACAAAATTAACGGAATGCATAGCTGATATAAAAAATTGGATGACCAGTAATTTCCTATTACTAAATTCTGAAAAAACAGAGATTCTAATCATTGGACAAAAAACTTCCTCACCTAATAACCTAGAATACTGTCTAACACTTGATGGCTGCTCTGTTAAGTCTTCGACGTCAGTTAGGAACCTGGGTGTGCTCTTTGATACCAATCTTTCATTTGAAAGTCACGTGTCTAGTATCTGTAAAACCGCATTTTTCCATCTTAAAAATATATCTAAATTACGTCATATGCTCTCACTGACAAATGCGGAACAATTAGTTCATGCGTTCATGACCTCAAGGCTAGATTATTGTAATGCTCTACTGGGTGGTTGCCCTGCACGCTTATTAAACAAACTACAGCTAGTTCAAAATGCAGCCGCTAGAGTTCTTACCAGAACCAAGAAGTATGACCATATTAGCCCGGTTCTGTCAACACTGCATTGGCTGCCTATTAAACATCGTATAAATTTTAAAATATTGCTGATTACTTACAAAGCACTAAATGGTTTAGCTCCCCAGTACTTGAGCGAGCTCTTAACGCATTATAGTCCTTCACGTCTATTGCGATCTCAAAATTCTGGCCAGTTGATAATACCTAGAATATCAAAATCGACTGCTGGCGGTAGATCCTTTTCCTATTTAGCACCAAAACTTTGGAACAATCTTCCTAACACGGTCCGGGAAGCAGATACAGTCTGTCAGTTTAAATCTAGACTAAAAACACATCTCTTTGGCTTAGCATACACATAACACATTATAGATTTCTATAATTCAATGTTAGGCTGCATAGATTAGATCAGCCGGAACCGGGAACACTTCCCATAATTCCTGATGTACTTTGTACATCATAAGAAGGATGGCGTCTACGCTAATATTAGTCTCTCTGTTTATCCCGAGGTTTACCGCAGACCGCCGGATCCAGGGCATATCTAGATCTGATGAAGGACCATCACATGGACACGACGACACGCATTATCAGGGCTGTGAAGGCCCATGGACTAGGGGTCGACCGATTATCGGCATGGCCGATTATCGGCGCCGATATTGAGCATTTTTATGGTTATCGGTATCGGCCATTTTCAAAACCGATTTGCCGATAAAATAATTTTATTTTGAAATGCGCTATATTTGGCTCTAACGCAGCCACCTCTGTCGGAACTCACCCCTCTGCAGACTAGACCAATGTCCCGGCACATCTGATTTGTTGGGAGTCACGAGTCCGGCCAAACAGCGCGAAAGCTGAGGCACTGAAAGTGTTGCTGTCTCACACCGAGAGCACTCGCACGCTGACTGGACTCGAGCTGCTTCACTGATCAGTAACACGCAGCATCAGTTGTCTCTCAAAGTTAAGGCAGCAGCAGACTTTGCTGAAGAAGCAATAGATTACTACACTGAAGTTGCAAAATACCTCAATATAATGGAGCCCTGTGATTTCCGCGATGCAGAAAACAGACAGAATCGCGGAATCCAGTCATAAAAATGGATTTACTGTATAAAGCGGAATATCACGGAATTTGTCAACTTTTTGACGAATTAATAAAAAGCAGGTCAGTACAAATCAAACCGCAAAAAGACTATTTAAATATGAATCCTGGCTGCGTGTCTCTAAATGAATGCCGCAGACGCGTGATCATTACCACACACACACATACTGGAGCACGCGTGACGCTTGCGCTGTTTTCAGCCTCAGCCGCATCATTATATGAGGACATGATTGCATAAACATCATCTCCAGAGCCGCTTAGTCACTTCATGAGCTTTTTAATGTTTCAACTGAGAAAAGTTATCGTCGTATCCATAGGGTCATATCATAAACACACAGAAACTCAAAGATCTCAACGGCAACCCGTCAAAATAAAAGTTCGGTTTTTCATAGGGCCCTAAAAATGTAATTTTTGTTAAACTTTAAATACATTGAATAAATTTGATGATTTTAATTAATTAGAAATGCTTTTTGATTACTAAAATTTTATTTAAACATTAAAATAGAGTCTTTAAGTTTTACAAAATGTTTACAGAATGCTGCTGGGTGCTCCCTGCACTTTTTACAAGTTATTATTATTATTATTATTAATAATAACAGTTCTCAGATTCAAATATATGTTTAAAATCATTTATAGAAAGTATTTGTCAAAACCCTTTGACATTCTTAATTTTGACATTAATTTACAGTTTTACACCAGACATAGGCTATAATTAATTATAATTATATATATATATATATATATTCGGTTC
Organism: Chrosomus eos; assembly: GCA_036326025.1. NCBI lineage: Eukaryota > Metazoa > Chordata > Actinopteri > Cypriniformes > Leuciscidae > Chrosomus > Chrosomus eos. The sequence continues at coordinate 10,138,755 of CM070829.1, read as the reverse complement.
AAAATATCGGTTATCGGTCTATTTGATCTGTAATAATCGGTATCGGCATCGGCCCTGAAAATCACATATCGGTCGACCCCTACCATGGACACCTCACCACTCCTCTCCTCACCGGCCGGATGACCCAACCCAACCAGATGAACTGGATAATATCGTGAAAGTTCTGATCCCATCTGACTCCTGACATTATGCTGCCTAACTCATAATCATACACTGTTCATTCGTTGGCCAAAGGAGGACTGGCCCCCCGACTGAGCCTGGGTTCTCCCAAGGTTTTTTTCTCCATTCTGTCACCTGATGGAGTTTTGGTTCCTTGCAGTGTTGGGAAAGTTCATTTTCTACATGAACTAGTTCAAAGTTCAGTTCACACATTTTAAAATGAACTAGTTCAGTTCATAGTTCATACTTCAAAAAATGAACTAGTTCATAGTTCTTTTTTTCTAGTTCATAGTCCATATGTTGCTGCGAGCTTCTTTTTTTTTATTGCCACAGCCCATATACAACCACAGACAGCAATTATTTTATCGACTGGCAAAGTTTGCACAGAAATGTAAGATTTTCCCATCCTCACCGACCTTGTCATAAAACTCGTTTAAATGATCATACGACGCCTCGCTCGCTGCTTTGTCGACTACAGGCTGCTTTTTGTTTTGATGACGCATGCGGCAGTGCGTGCGACACTGGTGGCTGATGTTGCCAGATTGGGTGTTTTTTTCGCTACATATTAAGGCGTTTTCGCCTGGAAGGCTTTATAGAAATCTGGCACCCTATTGAACGAAGTTAAACTGAGAGAGCGTGCGTTCACAGACACCAGAATGAACGCGTTCACAGTAACGTTCATCAGGCAGTAATTCAGTACGTTCAGTTCACGTTCGCCCAAAATATGAACGAGTTCATGAACTATCGTTCATTGAACGCGTTCAGGCACAACACTGGTTCCTTGCCACTGTTGCCTTCGCCTTTTGGCTTGCTTAGTTGGGGACATTTAATTTTCAATTGAACAATACTATTACAACATTGTTTTCCTGTTATCTCTGTAAAGCTGCTTTGAAACAATTTGTATTGTAAAAAGCGCTATATAAATAAAGGTGACTTGACTTGACTTGACTTGCCTATTGAAGAAATAAAACAATGCTTGTGTCATGAACACTTCAATATTTTACGTTTTTCCTCCAAAAACTAACAGCCTGGTATAATAAACAAACTTTCGAATAGATAATCAAAAGGTAATTATTAGTCTAAAGTCAAGATAACTATAATTCCTTAAGTTAATTAATTCTGCTTGGGGTTAATGCGTAAACTTAAACACAAGTGTGAAGTGTGAGCATATTATTATTAATTTGACATAACCAAGAATACAATTTAATTTACACTTTCAGTGAGGACATACCATTATTTTACCATTACCATATTACCATTGATCATTCACTATAAAATTATACAAGCACAAAAATATATATATATATAAAAAATTAGGTTTGTAAAAGGATGTCCTCTTTGTTTTATTCACCTTTGTTAACATTCACTCGACGACATAAAACTCTCACGACGAGATGTGCATGCGCGGGCAAAACTGCTGTGGGGTAAAACAGTAGTTGGGGTAAAACTGTGGCTCTGCAGTCAGACCCATCTCATTGACGACGGGCCATTGAATTATTAGAAAAATAATGCACAGCACACCCGAGGTGGTAACGGAAAAGTACAGGATGCAAAACGTAATTTTAGAGCTAGTGAAGGATACTTGAGCCACTGATAGCAGACTAATGCAGTTTTTATGGAGAGAGAGAAAGCTTAAGTACATGTGAATTACCTCAGTCTGTGCGAAAACTACGCTTATCTGCACCTCGCTAGTGAGAAACATCATGTAGCTTTTAAGTCGCTAAACTATTTTACAGATAAAATCGTCAGAGCATCGCTGACAACAAGCGAGTAGGTGTCCGTATTGTATGTTTGAGTGGGAGAGAGAGCGAGAAAGATATGTGCTTTTCCATTATAACTAATAAATGCATAATACATAATAAAACATAAATTTGTGAATATAATGTCTTTTCTGGTACCTTCTCCATAATTAAATGATGATTCTTCATTAATTAATTTATTAATTAGCACAGGAAAAAAATTATCACATCACTTGGTTGACGATTCCCAGTGTATTTTGATGTTCTTTTGTCTTGATGTTTCTGGCTTCAGTTCCTGTGATTTAGTTTCAGTTTCTGTTTCTGTTGTCATCTTGTTTGTTTCCATAGTTACCTTTGTTTGTTACAATGTCAACTAATCACCTACACCTGTCCTTCATTTAGCCCCTGGTCTTCGTCTGTTCTACGTCTCGTGTTAACGTTTCCTGCTGGTATATATCTGTTTGGTTCCTAGTAGAGCCCGACCGATATGGATTTTTGGGGGGCGATACTGATAAAAAAAAAAAGCCAGATACCAATATATCGGTTGATATTATTTATGTGTATATTATAATACAGTAGCAATATTATGTATGTGTATTATAGTACAGTACCAGTCAAAAGTTAGGACACACTTTCCTATTGGTGTGGATGGGTACTGTATATAGAATACACAGTATAAACAGAATAAACATATAAACGTTTTGCAATGATCACTCAAATGTGGTGATCAAACACTTGTGTAACAAAGATAGTCACGTTAAATAAAACATAACTTGAATCAATAAATAACCTATATCAAAAGTGTCACTGACAAAACCTTATTTTCTTCTATTTTTAGTCTTAATTCCTCTAATCTCTACCAGTGGAGGAAGAACTCAGATCTTTTTATTAAAGTAAAATTAATAATATCATAATGAAAACGTTTTTAATTACATATGTATAGTAGGCTACTTTTATTCTATTTTAAATTAGTTAGCAAAATGTACTAAACGTGAAACAAAGTGTTATAAATATATGCATTATTGGAATATTGCTTGATGTTGTAACGTAGAGTTATAGGCAGAATGAGCTTTAACACTGTCTACACCGGACGCTGCCGTTATTGCTCGCGTCACAACAGCTGTTTACCCTAGACGCGAAAAGGCGCCTGTTACAAAGCAGAATAGGGCATCGCGCAACGCATTTTAATCAATGTTTCATCAACCAATTGCCTGGATTTAATAAATAAGAAGTAAATATAGCAGACAATATAATCAGGACTTTTCAGCTGCGCGCTTGCAATAGTCACAAGCTCACACTAGTGTTGTTTTTGGCGGCCTGTTTTAATTTTAGTTTTAGTCTAGTCTTTGTGTCAAGCTGTCATTTTAGTTATTATTAGTTTTAGTCACGTTCATACTCTTTTTAGTCTAGTCTAGTTTTAGTCGACGAAAACTGATGACATTTTAGTCTAGTTTTAGTCGACGAAAACTGATGACATTTTAGTCTAGTTTTAGTCGACGAAAGACATAGTCTATTTTTAGTCCATGAAAATTGTATTTTAGTCTCATTTTAGTAATGCAATTCTATTTAACCCAGTCAATATGTAGGCTATAGCCTACCTAGTAGTAGACGAAACCAACATTTTCTTTTAGCCAAACCCATTTCAAAAAATCTGATCTTATTATTGTTAGTCTATCTTATTATATTATTGTTACCTTATAGACTCAAGAATGCTATTCCAGACACAGAAGACGCTCTGATATGAATTTAGAACATATTTATTTTACCAACCAAATATGTTGCCTACACACGATGAAATTAAAGTTTTTCCAAATGTCATTTCTTCTTTTTCTCCCAAAGACGAATCCCTTTCTCTGTGTCAGACTTAACTGTGTTTGTTGTCGTTTATGCTAACGCCTGTTTCACACATAGCCTACTCCGTTTGCGGTGTGTATTTTTTCCCGCACCCATGTTAGGTTAGAGCGCTCACAACCGCACGCGGGAGCGGTGCGTGCATAACAGCAGAGCAGAGATCTACACAGTAGCCTACCTCAACAACGCGACATAACGGATGTAGGCTAGAAATATTGATTTGAAATAAAAAATAGAGAATAAATGTTGTGATTGTGGTATTACAGCCGTAGATCGGCTGCGCACTGCAAACGCAACACATGTGAAAACACAATAGCACGAGCTGCTCCTGCACACGCACTACACACGGAGTATGTGTGAAACAGCCGTAACTCACGCAGCTGCATCTTCTAAATAATGCCGCGAGTGGGGCTTGAGGATGTGATGTCGCCTGCGTCTGCGCAGTGCGATCTGATGCAGCCCCTGAAGTGAAACACAGGAAACAGAAATGCTGCATACCGGTAATAACGCAAGTAAACGAGACGAAATAACGTTAAATAACATTTCGTCTCGTCTCGTTTTGGTCAACGAAAATGAAGAGACATTTTAGCTTAGTTTTTATTTTGTAAACCAAATTTAGTCTCGTTTTTATTCGTCAACGATATTACATTATACATTTAATTATAGTCATCGTCACATGACCAGCATTTACGTTGCGTCTCGTCTCGTTTTCGTCACGTGAAAAAGGTTCGTTGACGACGATATTTCGTCATAATTTTCGTTGACGAAAGCAACACTAGCTCACACAATACGTGACAGAGGCTGGTAGCAGAGAAATCAATTCTGTGAATTACAATGCGCAAATCAAAAGTAATAGGCTACTACCCACCGGATGAAGAAAGGTTGGCTCTCAACAGAACATAAATTATTCATTTTATTTTATTTTTCGTGTTCGCATTTATGAGGAAAAAACAATGTTATGGACGTGACAAGCTCTGAAAGCGGCACTAAAGTGCTTTAAAACTTTCACAGAGACCTCCATCAGAAAGCACAAAGCCTTTCATTAAAGTAAATTTCGTTTTGTATTAATTGTATCTTAATTTTAATCAATGTTTCATCAACCAATTGCCTGGATTTAATAAATAAGAAGTAAATATAGATCACGTCACGGAGGCGCCGGAGCGTGAACTGGAGCTCGTCTCATAAATGAACCGAAACTCAGCGTATAGACCTGAGAAATATCTATATTGAAATGTCTACTTTTAAAACAGAAAAATTAAACATGAAAGACATACTGCTCTCTGCTGTAATCCGTATGAAATGTGCATTTCTCTCTGGCGTGTTCACTGAAAATCGTGAGTCAGCGTCGTCAACTTCGCAGCAACACTGACTGAAAACACTTGTTTATTAATAAACAATTAAACTGTCCATTTGCTATATTTGATGTATTCACAATCATTACTTTTGCCAGTTCTTTGTGACAGCTTTTAGGTGTTTTATTGGCAGCGCCACCCTTACATGAATCACCGCACCGGCATTTTTTAAAATATTCATTTATCGGCCATTATAAATGCCGATACCGATAGTTAGGAAAATGCCTAATATCTCTAAGGCTCTAGTTCCTAGTGTTCATTAAATGTCAAGCCTCATTGTTGTGGATAATCAAGTCAAAGCGTGTGACACTCTGAGAGCATATCATGCAAAGAGAATTTAACATGACATTTGCAAGTGTACATCCGCACGTCTATTCCCGGATGACTAGGCAAGATTTATCGGCCACATCAAAATACACAAACATATGTTTTTCTATTATGGTTGGGACACTCCATTGACTTCTATTGTTTTACACTAAGCTAATGATATTTTCAATCCTCTAAAAAACCTTGCTGTATTTTATATCATTAAGAAATTATTCAGTATGTTATTATACCATTATCCTCATAGGGACATTTGGCAGCTCCCTGTCATGTAGGTATAGTTCTGTCCTATAATGCAACTTCGGTTCCTTCCAGGGTCGAAATGACTTGGGGGTTCCCCTAAAATTGAATTATTAAATTATTAAAAATTCTGAAGACTACCTTCCTACACTATATACTGTAGGCAAAATTATATGGACCAATGTTGAAGGTGGGATAATGGTCTTGGGATGTTTTTCATGGTTTGGGCTAGGCCCAGTATTTTAGTGGTGTCTGGAGAAGTGGCTATAATCTAACAGGTAACCCTCTAACTCTGGAGCAACAAAGTTACAGCACCTTATATAAATCTAATCCCTGACATGACAAAGTGAATAACAGGTCATTCTGTCCTTGAGCAAGGAAACAGCACCAAGCACCTTCAAGAGGTTTGATCAAATACAAATGGCATTTCTCATCCCTTATGTTACATTAAATGGAATTTGTAAAACAACTGGCTGCTGGATTGAATAATAATGATGTCTGAAAAGACTGTACCTACATTAGATGGTTTACTTTGTTTCAAAGTAGTCAATCCATAACCTAAATTAAAAAAATATTACTTAGAATACCATTTATTATTATAGTATGAGTGTTAAAAACACCCCTTCAAGTTATCATCTTCATCACCAAACATGTTGTTGTTTAAATCCTTTCTTGCAGTCTTTCAGTTCAGAACAGTATATCTATACAGTTTTACAAACACAAAAGGCTAAAGGCAATAGTAAATGTACTTATGTCCAGGGGTCTTATTTATAAAACTGTGCGTAGAATCATGCACTGAATTCACTTTAAAATCCCAGTTAGCGGAAGATTGTGCGCACATGCGTCTCCTCCCCGAGACAACCATGTGGAGCTTACAACGCCTAGTTTTACTATGCATATCCTCATCTGCATATCATTTGCATATGATTATTCATCCACGTGATAACATGTTTAACTGTACAAGACATTTGGAAAATATGAAATACGGATGTACCGTTACATTAGTTACATTAATAAAAAATAACTGAGTAGCCTATCCTTGCCTTGTTTTTGAATAAATAAATCAAATAGTGTAAAATACATTTCAGAGAAAGTTTTTCTCAATATTTTCCACTGGCCAAAGAGTATTTTTAATTGATTTATATTTTAATGAAAACAGATAGACCTTGTTGTGCATTATTTGCACAAAACTATTTTCTCAGACAATCTGCTACTATCAGATAAGCAATTATCTCTGTAGTTAAAACATTAAAACACAGCATGCCAGAGTAAAAGTGTTTGAAAGCATTGCATCCACAACAAATATTTCTATTTATTGAATATAAAAAAATGTTGCAACTTCTCAGTAATGATTTCATGTAATTTAAAGGGTTAGTTCACCCAAAAATGAAAATTCTGTCAGTAATTACTCACCCTCACCCAACCTAACCCTTTAAGAGTCTAACTCCAGGATTTTCATTCAGGGTTTCACTCTTTGTGGGTTTCGTTTTGCCGCGTTCAGCTAAGTACGTGTCTGCAGGAGCACCACAACAACAATCTGTGACGCTGTATAGGAACTCACTCGGCTAATAGCCGCCCTGATTGCTGCCTCGCGCAGGAAATAAATAAATTACTGTTATAAATATAAAATGTCACTAAAGACCTATAATTTTCACATTCATTTTTAAAATATATTTGTCGGGGACCCCCCAAAATAATGACTTATGGAGGGTCCCAGGGTACCCCCCCCCCCAGACCCCCCTCATTTCGAACCCTAATTCGGCAAAGCCTGATCCAGACAAACTCACACAAAAACCCACTCATTGCTTCTTTCCCGCCTTTTTTCTCTTAAAACAACCAGACAAACCACATTCACAAACATCAACAGCCCTCCACGTGTGAGAGTGAGGTGTGTGTTTGTGTTCTGGCTTCTGTGCCGGTGTGATAATGAGCTAAATGAGTGTATTAGCATGACAGACGATGCCCTGCACTCCTGACATTTTGCTTGCTCTTTCCTGAGCCTTCGTCCTGCAGGGACACACACACACCCACACAAAGAGCAAATCCATTCAGGAACAACCTTAAAAACATGCCAACCTCCCTGATCATTCATTGTTACAGCACAAAGATGGAGTTCTTTCATCTCTAAAACAGTGTATATGTAAAATCAAAACAGCTACAGAAATGTAAACATTGATTTTTTTATCGGCTTCATATGAGAAAAATTCATTTCACAAATCTAAATGCTAGAGACACCAGGTTTACTGAACAAATACAACAAGCTTCAAAATCAAAAACAACATGTTGCTTCAGGCAAGCCAACCATATAAAACGCATAATTGACCAGCTACAAATGTACAACATGGTTGAAAAGAATCTGCTTTAAATGAGCTCTTAATTATTTCCTTCTGTAAACATATATAGGGACCAATGTTCAGTGTTTAAATCAGTTGAATTATTTTGAGTGAGAATGTTTTGAGTGCAGTAAAAGCATTTTTTGAGAACACAGCCTCATATCTGCTTTAATGTGCAATCTAGAGAGCATTTTCAGGGAGCAATTTAAATGTCTAGCCCAGAAAAGAGTATTTTTTTAACAGGCTGTTCCTCTCTCATACCTCTCTGGTTGTTGTAACATCTTTCGACAGCTTCCTGTCAGAACGTCAGCTTGTGTGATGCCCACAGTGTCCTGACAGTAGGTCGAACTTTGTTCCTCCCAAAAATATACTTTCCAAAAGAAGCATCCTTCAACAACAAGTAAAATCTTTTTTGGGCCGATGCTTGTTCCTGAAGTGATTGTTTTTGTATGTTGTATAGCGTAGTACTAGTTCCATTAACATTTTGCATTTATTCCCTTGAAAATGAAATCTTTTTCATTCACTTTATTCAAAGTGATCCCAGTCTTATTGTGAACAATTCATGTTATTCCAAAAAAATTTATTAGTTGCATCTCTGTAATCGATAAATATTCTTTTTTAAAGAATAAATTATTGCATCTTATCAATTGTTAAGAGTGATGCTACTAGTAGAAAAGGGATGTATTTTCAAAGAAAAAAACAAGTTACTTTTATTTTCATTTTTTTAATATATAATATTTTATATAATAGCAAAATGTAATCAATTTAATTATACATACTTATATTAAATTAAATCACTCCGAAATGCATCGCATTACGCAAGCAAAATGGGTACTGAATGCCAATTCATATTAACTTTATAGCTCAACACAGAGACATTTTGTTTGCACTCAGGGGGCACAGCCGCCCCATTGTAGCCTCAGGGACGAGGCAGGTCGCAGAGGGAAACACTTTCTAAATGTCAAGCACACAGATGCATCAGTCCTATACCTATGACCCCTGCCTGTATTTTCTAAGGCAGATACACACGTGCAGACAGACCTGCACACACACACATGCAGTTATGTAGTAAAAAATTGTTTGACCCTGAAAGGCGCTGTTGGCGAGTTGTCACTCTCATCAAGAGAAGCAGTGCAGATTATAAGTGAAGGGCTGGCTCATCTCTTATCAGAGTCAACAGCTGTCCAAACCGAATCAGAAGGTTACAACCTTCCTGCACTGATCTATAGCTATGAGTGTGATTAAAGGTCTCAGACATTCTTCAATTCTTGCTACAGATCTACAACGCTGATTGAAGTGTCCTTAGTATGAAGACATGTCTCTGTTGAGGATACTGTTTGAAATAATGAAAGGGAATGTGTTATGGATTTTTTTTTAAATATCTTCTTTTATGTTACACAGTAGACAGAAAGTCATACAGATTTGGAACAACATCAGAGCGAGTAAATGATGACAGAATTTTCATTTTTTGGTAAACTATTCCTTTAAATCTAAATGAATTAATAATGCAGGAAACCTTGGTTAACATTATAATATTCTTTTTTTAAATCCTTCAAAACTGTAAAATAAGGCTTCTGCTTCTGGATTAGTTAAATTTGCTCTTTTCCCACTACAGAAGTTTGGAAACATGACCACATGTTGACTCGCCTCCCTATGTGACCAACAGAGAAATGTTGTGTTCTGAGCTGCACCTGGGTACCAACAGTAAGAGAGCAAGTGGAAGTCAACTGGAATAATAAGAGAGTCAGTGAAAGATTGAAACAAAGGTATCAGATGTGAGTGTGGGCCCACAGACTCTACAACACCAGCTCTGCCACACACACAGTCATGTATCGCTAACACTGATCAGCAGTCTACATGCACACACACGCTCAGAGCAAGTGTAGATTAAGTGACCGTGGCTGACCTCTCCTTGTTGAACTTGAGCGAGTGCAGCACAGCTGGTCTCTTCTGTCGCAGGTTCCACATGTGAATACTGTCATCGGCCAAAGCACTAACCAGCGCCCCCTACAAGACAGAAAGAAGAAAAGACAGAGAAAGAGAGCGTTACAAATAAACCTGAGTCAGGTTAGACGTCATAATGAATTTAACGCAGATGAAAACAAGGCTGTGAGGGATAGACGTACAGTATTTACAATGGCACGCACTGTATAAAGTCCTAGATCATGTAATTTTTTTAAAACTTTAATGTAGGTTTTGTCAACTGAATTGTTAAACAGTGGTACAATCCATTGAACACACTATTTTATCCCAGCAGCCTCGTTTTCATTCCTGTCAAAAATTAAACATGTCACTACCCTGAATAAGTCTAACACACACACACACACACACAAACACAAACACTATTTAAACTGTTCAATGTTTCTTTATGAAACATTTTGTAACTTACACTAGCAACAAGCTACCAACATGATAATTTTCTGTAATATTTTAGCATACACAACCATTCAAAAGTCAGTAAGGGGTCAGTAAGTTTTTTAATTCATCAAAAGTGACAATAAAGACACGTGTAACAAAAGATTTATATTTCAAATAGATGCCATTTTAAACTTTCTATTCATCAAAGAATACTGAAAACCCACAAAAAAATATTAATCAGCACGACTGTTTTCAGAATAATAAGAAATGTTTCTTGAGCACAAAATTTGTACATTAGAATGATTTCTGAAGGATGACACTGAAGATTGGAATAATGGCTGCTGAAAATTTAGATTTGACATCACAGGAATAAATTACATTATAAAATACAATAAAGTTATTTTAAATTGTAACAATAATTGTGATAATATTTCACAATATTACTGTTTTTATCGTATTTATACGTTAGCCTTAAGGCCATTGCACACTGAGTTCGAAATTTCCGCACGTTAAAAAATAAATACGACCTCACGTTATGTCAATCACGCTTGCACACTGCCTCCAAAACTTTCGTCCGTTATAAAAAAAATCTAATCAGGTTCGATTTTCTGCATTTTTCGCATCCATAGAAAGCAGTTTGAATGGTGTTTAAATGGTGTTTTGACAATTGACCCTTCGCAAAGACCCGCCCTCCGTAGTTACTGTCGCTATGTTCCGACAAGCTATGCTGCTCTCATGCTCTCACCATGTTCTCACGCAGTGAAAAATACATCGCGGAGCAGAGAGGAGACTGACAACACGCGGACAGACAGGACAGACCAGGTTACTTTTCGGTTACTTTTGATATTAAACATATTAAACAAAGTCTCAGCTTTCAAATGTGGTCATTTTTTGAAAGAAATTTAAACAATAAATACCGTTTTGGGGCTCTTTAATGTGCCGTGACAGATCGCTGTAGAGCATCCGTCAAAGCTGCTCGTGATCCGATCATCTCTTCCTTCTAGTTCATTTATAGCATCAAATAAACATGAACGAACATAAGAAGTAATGTTGTTTTAACCGCGGAAAGGCGTCAGTATATTCATTTTACCAAGTTCAAATCCTCCTAACTCTACTGGCTGCTTTTTCGGACAAAATGGCGGATGGCGAAGTATGATTGGTTAGAACACCTGTCAATCAAGCTCCACGCGAAGGGTCAATTCAGAGCCACCGAATCACGAATACGAAAAAACGCATACGAAAATTTTGGACTCAGAGTGCAATATGGCCTTTAGTGAATTTAAAATTACACACCTTTGGATGGTATGTTTAAAGTGATTGAAACCAAAACACAAAAATCAAATTATTTCAAAAAAGTTTGCATTGCTTTTTTGTACTGGCAGGGTAATCATTCAAACACATCCTTGTGGAGGCACTGTCTCTATTACCCTCTTCACATTCATGCAAATGGACCTCAATGAAAACACAAACTACCTCTCTCTCTGAAACTTTATTCACTGATGCTGCTGTTTGACAATCATCATCATCTTCCGCTTATCCGGGGCCGGGTCGCGGGGCAGCAGTCTAAGCAGAAATGCCCAGACTTCCCTCTCCCAGACACTTCCTCCAGCTCTTCCGGGGGGACACCGAGGTGTTCCCAGGCCAGCCGGGAGACATAATCCCTCCAGCAACCTGAAGTGGGCAAGCCACCCTTTTCTGACTGAGAACCATGGCCTCGGATTTGGTGGTGCTAATTCTCATCCCAGCCGCTTCACACTCGGCTGCAAACCATCCAAGTGCGTGCTGAAGGTCCTGGTCTGATGGGGCCAGCATGACAACATCATCTGCAAAAAGCAAAGACGAAATCATGTGGTCCCCAAACCGGACACCATCCATCCCAGGCTGCGTCTAGAAATTATGTCCATAAAAATTATGAACAGAACTGGTGACAAAAGGCAGCCCTGCCGGAGTCAAAAATGCACCGGGAACAAGTCTGACTTATTGCCGGTAATGCGAACCAAGCTCCTGCTCCAGTCGTACAGGGACTGGACAGCCCTTAGCAAAGGACCCCGGACCCCATACTCCCAGAGCACCCTCCACAGAACGCCGCGAGGGACACAGTCGAATGCCTTCTCCAAATCCACAAACCACACTCCCATGAACCCTCCAGCACCCTGAAGAGGGTATAGAGCTGGTCCAGTGTTCCACGACCGGGATGAAAACCACACTGTTCCTCCTGAATCAGAGGTTCTACTATCAGCCGAATTCTCCTCTCCAGTACCCTGGCATAGACTTTCCCGGGGAAGCTGAGAAGTGTGATCCCCCTGTAGTTGGAACACACACTCTGTGCACTCGGTGCCCCGGAGCTTTTTGACTACCTCTGTGATTTCAGCTAGGGTGATGGACGAGTCCACCTCCGAGCCCTCAGCCTCTGCTTCCTCAATGGAAGACGTGTTGGTGGGATTGAGGAAATCCTCGAAGTATTCCTTCCACCGTCCGACGACATCCCCAGTTGAGGTCAACAGCTGCCCACCTCCACTGTAAACAGTGTTGGTAGGGCACTGCTTCCCTCTCCTGAGGCGCCGGACGGTTTGCCAGAATCTCTTCGAGGCCAACCGGTAGTCCTTCTCCATGGCCTCACTGAACTCCTCCCAGGCCCGATTTTCTGCCTCCACAACCACCCGGGCTGCAGTCCGCTTGGCCTGCCAGTACCCGTCAGCTGCCTCAGGAGTCCCACAAGCCAGCCAGGCCCAATAGGACTCCTTCTTTAGCTTCACGGCATTCCTTACTTCCGGTGACCACCACCGGGTTTGGGGATTGCCACCTCGACAGGCACTGGAGACCTTACGGCCACAGCTCAGAGCGGCCGGGTCGACAATGGAGGTGGAGAACATGGTCCAATCGGACTCAATATCTTCAGACTCCCTCGGGATCCGGTCGAAGCTCCGCCGGAGGTGGAAGTTGAAGATCTCTCTGACAGGGGGCTCGGCCAAACGTTCCCAACAGACCCTCACAGTACGTTTGGGTCTGCCGAATCTGTCCAGTTTCTTGCCCCGCCATCGGATCCAACTCACCACCAGGTGGTGATCAGATGACAGCTCTGCCCCTCTCTTTACCCGAGTGTCCAAGACATACGGCTGGAGGCCGGCCTAGGGTGTCCTGGTGCCATGTGCATCTGAGGTTGAACTACTTCAAGCCGAATCTGCCCGAGCATGTGCGTCTCACCCATAGGTCTCACCCATTGTCTCACCGCACCGGCACCCAGTTTGAGTGTCTAAATTGCAAAGGTTTTTTTTTCTGTGTGTGATTTATTTAAAACAAAGCACGTTCATTGCAAAGTTGTTGTTTTTTGTGTTAAGGATTTGTTTACTGTGTGTGATTCATTTAATGGAAAGCACATTCACTTCTTGTTGTCTTGCTGTTAATTTTAAATAAACCTATAGCAAGTAGCTAATCAGTGTCTGTGGTAAGATTCCTATAACAGACGAACGTCGCAACGCACCAACCCCCAACCCCCCCCCAACCCCTACAGGTTCAAATCAGGGGGCCGTTCCTCCCAATCACGCCCCTCCAGATGACACTGTCGCTGCCCACGTGGGCATTGAAGTCCCCCAGTAGAATGACAAAGTCCCCAGTCTGAGCACTTTCCAGCAACGCTCCAGAGACCCCAAGAGAGCCGCGTACTCTGCACTGCCGTTCGACCCGTAGGCACAAACGACAGTGAGAGACCTATCCCCAACCCGAAAGCGCAGGGAAGCGACCCTCTCGTTCACCGGGGTGAACTCCAACACATGGCGGCTGAGCTGGGGGGCTATAAGCAAACCCACACCAGCCCGCCGCCTCTTACCATGGGCAACTCCAGAGTGGCAAAGAGTCCATCCTCTCTCAAGGATTGTGGTTCCAGAGCCCAAGCCGTGCGTGGAGGTGATCCCGACTATCTCTAGTCAGTACCTCTCAACCTCACGCACAATCTCAGGCTCCTTCCCTGCCAGCGAGGTGACGTTCCACGTCCCTAAAGCTAGTTTCCGTGTCCAGGGATCGGACTTTGCACCGGCCCCTTACAGTCCCTCCTGCAGGTGGTGAGCCCATGGGAGGGCCATGAGGTGGAAGGCCCATCGGGGGCGACATCACGGTCCTCGTTATTAATTCTATCGTAAAGGGTTTATGAACCCATATGTTTGACAGTGTTACTTTAAAAGTAGTGGGTTTTTTATCTATCGGTCTAGCTCATATTTCATTACATTTGCTTTGTTTTATTTTTGTACTGTTAAAGGACAACTCCAGCGCAAAATGAACCTTTGGTCTAATTACACATTGGTACATAGTCAACCGTTCCCTGACACATACCATACTTTGGTGGAGACAACCTATTTATTCTGCAACATTTCTGGAGGTTTGGATGATTTGAGATACAGTGGTGGGAGGTGAATATATGTGTGTGTGTGTGTGTGTGTGTGTGTGTGTGTGTGTGTGTGTGTGTGTGTGTGTGTGTGTGTGTGTGTGTGTGTGTGTGTGTGTGTGTGTGTGTGTGTGTGTGTGTGTGTGTGTGTGTGTGTGTGTGTGTGTGAGAGAGAGACAGAACTGAGTGGAAAAATAAATCGAAAGAGAGACTGTGTTGGTGGGACAGACAGAGGGTATGGAGGAGGGATACTACCACAAAATATCTCCTTTCCATCTAGGCACTGCTATATTCAGACCAAATACACACAGACACTGCCTTTCTTCTGGTTGAATATAAAACAGACAAAAGTCTGAGCTTTGTCCCAGTGTGTGTGTGTTGTGTGTGTGTGTGTGTGTGTGTGTGTGTGTGTGTGTGTGTGTGTGTGTCTGTCTGTCTGTCTGTCTGTCTATATCTGCTTGGTCTGCTGAGCCACAAACAAACACACACTGAGACTGAAAATATATACACAAGTACATGCACAAATAAAAGTGAGAAGTAACTCAAAATAACATTTTAGCTAAAAAAAAATTAATTTAAAAAAAATTAATAAAATTAAATGAAACCCTGCCATTTCAACCACATCCCTCACCTAAAACATTCCCTATTAACTATTTTTAATCATATTTGTTACACATTGTTAGAGTAGGAATGCATCTTTACATTTCATTTACATCATCATTTCAAATAAAAAGTATGACATTTCAACTTTCATAAACCAATTAGATCAAATTAAGTGATTGAATCATTTAATTCATACTGCTTTTAGCAAATTAGCTAAAACAAATTAATGAAAGTTTCATATGTTGTATATGTATTTTAAATTTTACCATGATTACATTTTCCCAAACAATTTTTTTTGTGTTATTTCAAGCTTTCCTGCAGGTCAACTCGGAGAGCATGGTGCTACTGACGCAAGGGTCATTGGTTTGATTCCCATGGAAAAATATAACAGAAAAAGCACATTTTGAATGCACTTTCAAGTCACTTTAGATAAAAGCAACCACCACAGGGTCTAAAAATAGAAGTACAAAAAATACCATGTTTACAGTGTGTCAAATAACAAGCTTATGACTGCTGAGAAGTCTGTTCAAATTTACCAACTAATTTCAAGATGTTTATTCTTAAGTATTAAATATGTAAATCTATGTTTAATCTTACCAAGTCTATACTGTATTTTGCCTTGTTCCAAGATTTTTTCTTTCACTTATTTTAAGAATAAACCTCACAAAATACATTATTTTTTAATGCATTAAAATCAATTTGTTTATTATTTTCTAACATCTAATATTTTTTTTTGTAATGCACAACTGAAATATGCTGACTAAAATGACATGCACAGAGCAAAGTGCTCTAGTGTTCTATCCTCAAAACAAGTCAAGGCAAAATGAATTCAAGAAACCTTGATAATACCAATATCCCCATGAATGTACTGAACTAATAGTTTTGACACTAAGAAGCACAATCTACAAGACAGCTTAATGTAAGAGATCCCTGTGGTCCTGACTGTGGGCAACACTCTAGGGAGAAAATGCTAATATCAGCTTCCTCTGTAGGATCCCTCCAGGCCCACTTTGGAGGACAAGAGGGTTTGTGGCAGCAAAGGCTCTGGGTTAAGGGATCATCTAAGCCTCTTGAGGTTTCATCCTGGATTATTCAAACTGCCTCTTGAAGCTTCATGGGAATAGGCTCTCGGCATGAGGTTGAGCAGAACACAGAAAGAGTGGGAAAATGTGAAACACTCACTTCATTTATGAGAAACTGTAGCTGGATGACAGCTGATCCACTCTCGTGCTGACAGTAACACTCCACACCAGGTCGGCCGAATCTGAAAGGGTTCTGAGTCAAGGAGAGAGTCTGGAATTCAAGGCTAACAATAGTGACAGTTTTGGGTCAAAATCTGAACATGCCACTTATTTTTTCTGCATTTTATTCAAATTTTTTTAATTAAAGGCACTGTTCCAGTTAAATGCATGTCAGTCATTGTTCACCCTCTGTGGACATACAAGTTAATTACCTCTGCCAGTCTCTCTGGCATTGCTGCTAGCAATGAAGTCTGTCCGTCACTGTCAAATCTGCTCTATGAAAGCTACTAATAAAACATAGCAGCCCACTTTATAAATATTACTGTTGTTTTGACAACATTTTACAAAGTCATTCATAGGCTCTCCCCATCTGAAAGGACTGTCAAAAACCCAAATAATGTGTACTAATACAAATCCATCTTTAAAATGTGTTTTCTATATATGCCCTCAGTTTGTTCCGCCGTGTGTTCAGTATTGTCTTTACATTGTGTGTTTATGTGAAACCATCATGTTCTTTTTACATTGTAGGATCCGTATCTCCTTGTCTTCATCTGTCAAGCAGTAACACAGATACTACCTGTTCCTGACAATCAATGTATTTTATTAACATATAGCCTCTATATAAAATAATGTAAGTATGTTATATTATTATACTAATTATATATGTATATATATATAATATATATATACATATATTAGTGCTGTCAAACGATTCAAATATTTTATCGTGATTAATCGCATTAATATCATAGTTAACTCATGATTAATCGCAATTAATCACACATTTTTATCTATTCTAAATGTCTCTTGATTTCTTTTTGTCCCATTATTTTGTCTAATTTTTAATGCTCTTATCAACATGAAAAAGTGGATTGGCTTGCTTTGTGCAAGTGTTTTTTATTGAAAACAACATTGACAATACTGTGTTCAATTTCACACTAAAACATTCTCACTTGGAGCAAATAATCTGTCACACAATATAACACTGTCCATCAATAAAAGGGTGAAAGAAATACTGACGAGGTCCTGATATTGACGAGGGGCGGAGAATTCGCATCAGCTGTGTGTGTGCTTGCCCATCAAGTGGTATTTCAGACTGGACGTGCTGCGATGATAGCTCATTAGTGAAATGTATTTTGGACACATATTTAGTATGTGTTTTGTGGCCTTATTTCAGAAACTTTCATTTTTATTTTTTTCAATAACCATGCATAAACAATATTTTCTCAAAAATACAAACATGTACATACATGTTGCTCACATATTATGGTAGCCCTGTTTGTGCTAAATAGAGTGTAATTACACCTGTGCCATTAATATGTTTATAAGCAACTGAAAAAAAGCACAAATGTCAGGGCATGTCAAAACATCTCAAGGACCCCAAAAACAACCCAGAGGGTTAACTTATACCCTACTGTCAGTCTGCACAAATAACGATCAACATACTTGTTTGCTTTGCGGCCCCTTTAAAAAATGACCAAGCATTCGATCTATGTCAGAGCGTCTACAAATCTTTCTACAAATAATTTTGCCACTCTCACCAACGGCAGTGTGAACACACAGTAAAGGTAGGGTAGTCAATTTGGGAGAGGATATCAATAGGAAGCATGAGATCACACCCCACCTTCAGAACATCTCCACAGCCACGACTTCTTCAAAACACATGATCACACATAGCAGAGTCTGCAAAGTGTCACGAGACGGCGTTAAATTACCAAAGCACATAGCATTACAAAAACAATGAATGTAAAAGACTTACAGAGCTCTTACTTATACCACCTGACTGCTGCAGATTCATTATGCAGTAACATAAATCCACACACATAAATCCGAGTCTGAGGACGTGACAAGTTGCCATCTCGTAATTATTGTTACGACAGGGCGTGAACGCAGCATAAGAGAATGACACAGACCAAAATCAGAGACGACAAATAAGAAACACCACAACAGGTGTGGATTTAAAATATGCCCATTTTCCTTCATTATTTGTAAATTAACTTCATTTTCCGATCCTTCTTCTTAATGTTTACATTAGCTATGTTTTTAACCCATGTTGCCAGATAATGTAGCCTATAGCCTACTTATTGTACATCAAAAATGTAGGAGAATATGTTTTCAATGGATTTTCACAAATTGTTTTATTTGAGAAAAAACATAACAAAAAAACATATTTTTGTTATTTGATTTAGTTGATTAGTTTGGCCTCAACTGCATTTTATGGTTTTCTATAATCGATCTAGCAAACAGTGGCTAGTTTTTCCGCTTGGGTGAGCACCTCCAAGTTCAAAAACTGCTCATAAGCGTTATGTTCCACCTCAAATGACAAGAAAATGTATATTTATGTTTATATTAAGAAGCAAATCCCCAGACTCATTCTCTTGAATGACTCGGGTATTGCAGAGACCAGTTTATGTTGAGCATGCACCGATGCTGCATGCACAAACATCCTGGAGGATTTGGTCATTTACACACTTACACACAAGTTTGAACAAATGCAGTTATAAAGAGAGAATTTATCACATAAAGTCACAAATATATTTTAAGTATTTTACAATTCTTTGTTCTAAACGTAAGCATTAATGTCATTAATAATTAATAATAAAAACTTGCACCAGAAAAGAGCATTTTATATTAATGACAAGTGCCAACTGACAAATAGTTGCAGAACACTATTTGTAATTTCTCAGCAGGCTCATTGGGTGCCTGGCACGTGGTGTGTGAATGTCTGTGTCTGTGTTTGTGCTGTAGAGATATAATTTGATGATAACCTCTACTGGGAACCTGGGAACTGCACACATTCATATTTCCACAGCAAGGAGAGACTGAGAGGGAAGAAAAAGGGAGGGAGGCAAGAGAATAACGCCTATACGCCTGTACGCATATGCAATCAGGGTGGTGGAAAATAACAATTAAAACAGATTAAAAGTGATCATCATCACTAGAGCTCAAACTGCTGGCACAGAGACATGATGCAGACGGCAAAATACAAGCATGCATAAAATAAATAAATAATGGAGTCTCACACTCGGAAGGATTACAAACAAAGACTGATGTTTATGTGAGTATTATGAGAGAGAAATGTTAATTATAGAGATGTCCCGATCAAATTGTTTTGTTCGCTCGATCTGATCCGAGTCATTGAATATTGCTGATACAGAGTCCAGATTCAATGCTTGGTGCACACTTCATGTACATTAACTTACTGAAGTAATTATATTTATTGGCCTGTATGATAGATTTTATATTATTGGTAAAAGTATATGCTTTCGAGTGAATCGGTAAAAAAAAGGGCGTATCTATCTAATATGCTAAACACGGAAGCTCGAACGTGTGTGACGAGCTACATCAGCAGGGACATTTGAATGCATGCACGTATTTTTACATTTTCAAAAGGCGGGTTTGTAAACTTACTTGAAGGTGCATGCCGCCACCTACTGCACAACCCCTGCATGACAGCTTAGGGTAGCCGATACCGATCAGTTAACAAAAATACACCCCGATACCATTCCTTGAGATCAGCTAGGGACATTCCTAGTTAATTATAAATATTCCATATTTAAATAATTATAAATAGTATATTTTAATATTCAATCCTAAAGCAAGTGAATAAATAAATATCCAATCAACTCCTTGTTAATATATCTCCTTGTTACAGAAACACTGTTGCCCTGAAATGACACTCTTTAAAGGGATACTCCACTTTTTTTGGAAATAGGCTCATTTTACAACTCCTCCAGAGTTAAACAGTTGGGTTTTACCGTTTTTGAATCCATTCAGCCGATTTTCTAATATTTAGAAGAATATCAGTAAGCAGACAGTTTCTGGTCTCATTGACTCCCATAGTATATTTTTTTTCCTACTATGTAAGTCAATGAGACCAGAAACTGTCTGCTTACTGATATTCTTCTAAATATCAGAAAACCGGCTGAATGGATTCAAAAACGGTAAAACCCAACTGTTGAGTAAAATGAGCCTATTTCCAAAAAAAGTGGAGTATCCCTTTAAGCTGCATTTTAAAGTTGCACTGTAGAGTGCGGACAGAGCAGCCTTCATCCATCACCTAAAGGAAGCCAGTACAGTCATTCTGTGGCTCATCCCGTCCATCCATCACAGACACTTTGAAGTGACAGGGCTGGAAGATACCAGAGGAAATTGTGTGTGCTGATAAGGGCACGCCTTGAATCCTCATTTGTCCTCCGACCACCTGTACCCGTCTGCTTTGGACCCCCATCATGTAATGAGGAGCAATCAGCTGATATGGTGAGGTCAGGGGCAATCGGTGTGGGTCAAAAAAAAAAATTATGACAAAAGAGAGAGACAATAAATACTGGCAAAAAATGTTAATGCATCAAGAGAGAGGATCAGAGAAGTATATCGCTGAATGAATGACAGCACAGATCTGGAAAAATTCATAAAATTCCCTGACATCACAAACATGTTGACAAGAGGGCAAAGCAGAATACAGAGTGTGGAGGGAAGAGAAAGACACTGCTGACTCTATGCCCACACGCAATAAAGTCCAGTGGGCTGTTCATGGCTATAAAGAAACACCGTCACAAACAGTAGTGAGCACCTTAAGATGTTGCCATCCATTATTAGACAGTAACCAAGCATTTAAATGTATTCATTATTATGGCTCTGATCCAAAACCTAGTGAGCTACCTAGAGAGGCAGCATTTTAAGGCATTATAGACACAAATGCTGTTCCACAAGGCAGGCAACTAAATACAGACTCTTAAAAACTCTTGCTTTGACCAAATTCAAAAGGTTTGGCAAATATACTTTATAATGCTGAGTGAAATAAGTAAATCAAAAATGGCAAATGAGGTGAACATTGATTTCCATTACACGAAAGTAGATGTTAAAACTTCATGCTGATTTGTACTCGGCTTTCGCCAAGTTAAGCAAAACTAAGACGTAGCTTTACGGTACTATGCTTCTCCATCCATTTATGCTTCTTTCCATGTGGTGGTGTGACTCCCCTTCTGTCTGGCATTAACAGATGCAGTGTACTTGGTGCATCAGCACACACGACGGCTGCAACTACAGGACCAGCACGACAAACGTCTGGATTGAGCCGAGTAGGGGACATCTTTAGGGTCTTCAAGT
Source organism: Chrosomus eos (assembly GCA_036326025.1). Lineage (NCBI taxonomy): Eukaryota > Metazoa > Chordata > Actinopteri > Cypriniformes > Leuciscidae > Chrosomus > Chrosomus eos. The sequence goes on along the minus strand of CM070829.1, from coordinate 10,117,068 downwards.
GGGCACCTTCCGTCCTCAGTGTTTCGTCGACTAGCCCACGACACCTCAAGAGGGCTCGACAGTGACTCTGGCGTCCCAGAGTCACCCCCCTCCATCCCCCACTCAACTCAGCCCAGCTTACTGACCTCTACATCCCTCCTGCTGCTGAGACCTAACCACAATCTCACAATCTCTCCGCAACCCAACCATACGCGCCAACCCGCTTGACTAAGGCTGTCGAGACCCACTGGTGCGTTATAAAGCAGTTTCAGTGACAACGGTTCCGTATGGCATACCACCTACCGCAAAACACAATATCTGCCCAACCACCATTCACGCAATATCCAGAGGAATGTATACAAATAAACCAACAGACTCTTCAAGTTTTCAAGAATTCTACGAAACCGTAGCGTGACGGCCTGTACACAGCCAGCTATAATCTTTCCGTCTCAACCACAGCCAGTTGCTGCTCCTTTCTGCTGCTTCAGATAAGTTCTTTACTGTGCGACGCAACTCTTGGCCGCTGAATCCGACGTCTCTGAGGAACCGGGTTGTAGAGTGTGCCACAAAACCTCGACAACCCACTTCCACTGGATAAACCTGGACTCTCCATCCTCGCTGTTCTGCTTCAGTGGCCAGATGAGCATACCGCAGTTTCTTCCTCTCATATGCCTCATCTACCGCATCCTCCCATGGCACTGTTAACTCTATCAGTTGAACAATGCGAGCTGATCCAGACCACAAAACAATATCTGGTCGTAGGTTAGTGGTGGCAATCTCAGGTGGAAAAATGAGCCGTTGATCAAGATCAGCCAGCATCTTCCAGTCCCTAGCAGCTTCCAGTTGTCCTGGGTGAGAATTGGTGTTAACACCTTTTCTTGGTGGTTGCTCGCCTGGGCGGAGGAATATTGTCTTCTGCGTGTAATGCTTTGCTAGAACAGGCAGCAACTTATTGGTCATACTACGCTTGCCTTCCAATGCTAAAGCCAAACATCGCAGTACTTGGTCATGGCGCCAAGAGTCTAAGAGCCACCTTACATCCTGTCAAAATGTGCCTTAATGTGGCAGGTGATGAACACAAAGGACAAGAGGAATCATCTCCTACTCAGAGGTTTAGGTTCTGCGGTGATGGGAGAACACTGTATGTTGACCTAATAAGAAAACTAATCCTACTCTCTTCCATTGACCAAAGGTCTTTCCAGCCCATCTTGCGTTGTTCCACACTCTCCCATCTCATCCACTCTCCCTACTTGGCCTGGGAAATGGCCTCTATACACCTCATCCTCTCCTCCTGCTTTCACACCTTGTTGACTACCAGCTTCCTCCTTTGAGCTATGCCTGCCTTTTGCCATCTAGGCGGAGATAAACTGAGCCCAAAACCCCCTCTTCCATGCTGTACCTGTCCCACGATATTCCCAATTTGAAGGGCAGCCTTTGCCTCTACTACAGATTTCTTTGCTGACCACTTTCTACCAGTTTTTACCACAGAGGCTGCCTCCCTTACACATTTGTCGCGTGACTCTACTAAGGTCATTTCCAGTCTGACCTTGCCACACTTAAACTCCTCGGTTAAAGCAGAGACTGGCAGCTGCAATATTCCTTTACTATAAAGTCCCACTCTGCTGGAACTCCCAACCATTTCCTGATGTATGAACTTATCAACGCTTCCAGCTTATCCACTGTTGTCAAAGAAACGTCGTACACAGTCAGTGGCCACAGCAACCTCGGCAGTAGACCAAACTGAAAGCACCAGAGTTTTAGTTTGCCAGGTAGAGTACAGCTGTTTATGCTCTTCAACACTTCCACTGCTTGTCGCCTAACTTCTCCCACACAAACTGTGTCCTTTAGATCCCCATCGTACCATCTCCCAAGACTCTTCCCTGGCTTCTCAAAAACTGTTTGTATTGCCTCACCATTAATGAAGAATGTTTTATCTACTACCTTTCCTTTAACTATTGAGATGCTCCTTGATTTAGAGGGCTTAAATTGCATTCGTGCCAATTCAATATTATCTGTTAACTTCCCCAATAACCGATTAGTGCAGGGTACTGTTGTGGTCATGGTTGTCATGTCCTCTATGTATGCTCTGATTGGTGGTAGTCGCATCCCAGAAGCCAAGCGCTCATCTCCTACTACCCATCTTGATGCCCTAATGATTACTTCCATTGCCATGGTAAAAGCCAGTGGGGAAATGGTGCATCCTGACATTATTCCAACCTCTAGGCATTGCCATGTAGTGCTGAATTTTGGAGTTGAGAAACTGAATTGCAAATCTCCAAAATAGGCTTTCACTAACTTTGTTATTGACATTGGTACTCTGAAAAAATCAAATGCTGCCCAATAAAGCGCATGTGGCACTGAACCATATTCATTAGCCAAATCCAGGAATGTCACATGGAGCTCCTTCCTCTCCTTTTTAGCTGACTGAATTCGTTGCCAGATAACATTGATTTGTTCTAAGCATCATGAGAACCCTGGAATGCCCGCTTTTTGAACTGAGGTGTCAATGAAGCCATTCTTTAATAGGTAGGTGGACAATCTCTGGGCAATAATGCTGAAGAAAATCTTACCTTCAATGTTTAATAGTAAAAATTGGACGAAACTGACTGACGCTTGTAGCATCTTTTACTTTAGGTATGTAGACTCCACCTGCTCTGCGCCATGCTCTAGGTACAACCTGTTTTTCCCATGCCACTTTTATCAATTTCCACAAAATTCGCAGAACTCCTGAAGCACTCTTGTACACTCTGTACGGAACTCCATTAGGCCCTGGAGATGATGAAGCCCATGCCTTTCTCACAGCCTGCTCTACCTCTTTCCACTTAGGTGCACAGACCTCCATTTGGTATTCTGGTGGGTTGATAGGTGGTATATCTGATGGAATTGACATAGGCTCATGCCTTTTTGCATCTGTATGTGTGTCCTTCAAATATCTCTCTAGCTCAATCCTAGATGTTTTTAAAGTGCCATTCTTCTCACTGGTGAATAACTTCTTTACGAATTTGAATGGGTCTTTATAGAAATTAGCCCTGCACGTTCCTTCTTTTTGTAGCGTTTCCGTAGGCGCTCAGCTCTGCGTAATGTTGCCAGTTTATCTTTTATGGCCCTTTGTAAGAGATTGAGTCCCTCCTTCTGACTTTGTTCTGCTCTTTTCCATTGCTTCCTCAGCTGTCTCCTTTCTCTAACCCTTCAATTTTCTGCTGCCGTCTAGACATTCTAGGAGTAGTTTGTACTTTTTCCTTCCTTTTTTCCACACCAAACCTCTCACTTCCATATGAGTAAATGATGTCCCCAAATTTATCCAGCTTATTTTCAACTGTGCCAGTTAATCTTTCCAATGCAAAGCATAGATCTGTGTTTACCGTGTCCCAGGCAGTTTTCTCACAAGCTCTTGGCCATCTAACTCCAGGCCTATGCCTGTTTAGGTTCTTTTCTCTCTTATGCTGGTTAACCTGACCGGGTTCGCAAGTATGAATATGTTTATCACTAACTATGCAAGCCCTCCTTTCATCAATGACAGGGGTGCTGATATCCTGCGAGCTGTGATTTGCTTCATGTCACTGGATTTCATTCGACTGACTTGACTGACTTCGTAAAAGTACTGATCAATGTGAGGCCCTTGTCCCTTCTCCCTCAAGCATTTCATTTTCCCTTGATGAACCTTAAAACCCCTGACTGTTGTCGCCTTGCTCCAGCCACACAAACTTTGAGTTCAATGACTTTACTAACTGCAGATCTTGAGCTAGTCTTACTCTCCACACTCATATCCGTCCCCATTCCTAAGTCGTTAACCATGTTGTCCAACATTGATTCATCTTCCGCCCCCGCTCTCGAAGACTCTAGGGTATTTTTCTCTTTAATTTCTCAGAAGCCTTGGGCGGGTGTCTCCAGCATCCTGCAAACACGGAGCTGGGTACTGCAGACAAGGTTAGCTAACCCTTACCAGCCCCATTGGGGTCTCTTTCCTCCTGTCAGCTGTCTCTCCAGGCTGTCAGAAGGTCTTTCCCTTGTTGCCAGCAGCACTATTCACCGCAGTCACTGGATGTATCCAGATCTTCATGATTTCCATTACACGAGAGTAGATGTTAAAACTTCATGCTGATTTGTACTCGGCTTTCGCCAAGATAAACAAAACTAAGACGTAGCTTTACGGTACTATGCTTCTCCATCCATTTACGCTTCTTTCCATGTGGTGGTGTGACTCCCCTTCTGTCCGGCATTAACGGCTGCAGTGTACTTGGCGCGTCAGCACACACGACGGTTGCAACTACAGGATCAGCACGACAAACGTCTGGATTGAGCCGAGTAGGGGACATCTCTAGGGTCTTCAAGTGGGCACCGTCGCTAGTCGCGACTAGCCCACAAAACCTCAAGAGGGCTTGATTATATACTTTGATTTCATTTAATAATGGAAAGCATTTATAAAAAAAATTCTGGAATCCATTGCGATTTGAGCCTCATTTTGCAACTGGGGATGCTTGATTTTAATGCACTTACTAATGTTTTGGTGTTTTTCCAAAGATGTCCTGTCTTTAAAAATGTGCATACATGAACATTTTTCTTTTCTCCACAGTCTTGGCTTCCTTCCATGAGATATCTTATAACAGCTCTTGTGTGTTTTATGTCTTGCGCTTTACAGCCATGATTTTCACACATTTTAACATTACTGGAAAAGATGCACACTATGTGGCAAAAATGAGCTGACCAAAAGGTGAAACTGGTTGAATATTAAACACAACTGTCAATCAAAAGATATTCTATCTATGCAACAGATAAAGAGATTAAACAATGAATGACAAACAGACAGAGCGATAGATGGATCTTTACTTGGTTTTGGAACAGAGTGTGATATTCATGTGTTTGCGGCTATATCAAAAGCATTAAGTCAGTCAAAAGTAGGCTAAAGGAGGGACAGAGAAAAAAAGAAGAAACAGAAAGCAGCCTAAGGGGTCAATAGTGACGTTTATTCTGCTCTGACGTCAGGAGTGTCCAGTCATGCTTTACCTTAAGAGAGACAAGACAACACGCAAACACATGAATATGCACACAGAGAGCTAACATGTTAGAGTGAGTTCCAGTGATGCTAACTGAGTGTGAAACACAAGCATACTCTCTCCTTCTCTCCCATGCTCCTGGGGATGATTAATTTGTCTAATACGCTTTCTAAATAAATAAACTCTAGAGGCACGTTTGATTTATTGGGGACCCAAACAATTAAAGTTGCAAGCACTGTGGCTGTCGCTGCAACAAACTGCCTTCACCTTGAGCATGCTTCAGTGCACATACGCTTTCAAACAAGCCACTCTGCAGATACACTTGACACACAGCGTGCTCTATTAAAACATCCTAGACTCAGCAAAACCATATTCAGCTAACATACAACTGGGGATGATTCATTTTTAATACATTTACTAATGTTTTGCTGTTTTTCCAGAGCTGTCCTGTCTTGAGAAATTTGCATCCATGTGCAGTTTTCTTTTCTCCACAGTCTTGGCTTCCTTCCATGTGATATCTTATAGCAGTGTTTATGTGTTGAATTAAGCATGATAGCTTGCGTTTTACAGCTATGATTTTCACACCGCATTTTAAAATTGCATGAAAAATGAACAATTTGTGACAAAAATGAACTGAACAAGTGGAGAAACTGGTTGGATATAAAACTCAACTGTCAATCAAACATTTTTGTTTATGCAATAGACAGAGATATACAACGAATTAACAACAAACAGACAAAATGATAGATAGGAAGATGGATTGGTAGATAGAAAATTCCGACAACACCTGTATTACCAATAATATTCTATATCATTTGCGGGAATCAGGGAGCCACTATCAATATGCATGGTATTGAAGTCGCTTTTGAATTTAAGTCGAAATTAAGTGTACTCTGTGCATAGGGAGTGGCAGTATTGACTGCACATTTTACAAGATAGGATATTTGTTAACACTCAGGATATGTACCCCAATCCCCCGCCATCGTCTTGTCAGTCATCCCTCCTTACTTTTGTCACATGAAGTGAAATCTGACTCCTGCTGCGACTCTGCAGCTCAAGAAGGCGTTTTCAGTTTATAATTTTAGCGTCCGATATCCAACTGAACTAAATGGTTTTGAATTCTTTAAAAAAGCTAAATGATTGATAGATATATGGATAGATAGTTTTACTTTAACAGTAAGAAGTATAAAAAGAAAGTCAAAAGAAAGAAAGTGCTGTGTGCATCATTAAAAGCCTCTCTCCCTGTAGGTGGGTGTGATTGATTCCTGGAGATTGGCCAGAGAGTATTAATGACCCTGTTCTTCAAGCTAAATTTAGATCTAGCATTCACCACTCAGAGGATGATGTAGACCCTCTAAAACACACACGCACACAAATACAAGAGCTAGGAAGCTTGCAGTGGCAATAGAACAGGGAAGAGAGGGTCAGGGGAAATGAAAAGCTAGTAGATTCTTTAGTAGCCAGAGGCCAAAAGACAAAATATATAGTACAAAGTAGAAGCAGGACACTCTTTAAACTTTTTCCAGGGCTTATCAATATTTGAAAGTGGGACCTTCTTAGTTAATTGTCAATGAATTACATAAGCTGAATCGGTTAAACATGGTCTTTATTAAAATAATCTGAGGCTGGCCACACACTTTACGATTTTAAGCCCGATTGGCAACCACCAACTGCAATTGGCTTCTAGCAACTTTATGTCCAAAAAAAAATCCTTAATTGTGTGGTGTCATTCTCATTATTTTTTACTGTTTTCTCATTTTATTTTACATGTTGGATATTTCCGACTCTTGATCAGGCTAACTCTGATGTGATACCCACCAAAGCCAATAAGAGCAAGCAAGCTTCACCAACCAGATGTTGCGTGCTTCTATAGCTGAAACTTGGCAGCCACAAACATGCCACGAAAGTAGAGTATTGAGAATATTTCTCCTTTGTTTTTCTTCTCGTAAAAACAAAACTCATGCAATGAGAACCAGCGGACGACGTTAATCGTCCTGCCTTTGTTTTTCTTCTCAAGTCATGTTTGATTTCGCAAGTATCCATGAGATCTTGTCTCACAGTGAAAATGGCACTGAAATTGACAGGTGTATGGTCACGAGGTCTGGACGAATCTTCTAGCGTGTCCATTCAGGGATTATAATGCTAAAAATCGGTTGAAACTGCCCTTACATCTGTGGTCTCCCACAGTTTTAAAAACGGTTGTTATTTGAAAATCTTCTACTGTGTCCCAGGCCTAAAGTTTTTTAAACAAATCATATTAACATCCAATTGCAAAGATATTAGCTCAAATCAAAGATTAAAACTAGGATATACAGCGTTAGGACTTTGCTACAGGACATTGATACAGCTCACAGTGCTTTATCTCATTTATATAAGTCTGTGAAATGTTTTCTGACTCTATCTCTAATATCAAATGTGCTTTGCGTTTAAGATGAATAGATGAAGACAGAATCGATGGCTGAAAGAGGGAGAAGCACACTGGGTATGGTGAATGAAATAGGATATTGCTACCCACGGGAAGCAACAAAAGACATTCCAAACACCAAATCAATCAACATTTAAACATACGATGAGGCTGTGAACTGTGTATGTGTCACGTTTTGATGTGTTCTGTTAATGTTTTGAGATCTTGTTTTCCCCCTGTCTTTGTGGTTTTTGGTTTAGTCCTGTTAAGTTTTCCCGCTCCTCGTTTGTGTCCAATTTTATGCACCTGTTTTCAGTTAATTATCTTGTTTGGTTCAGTGTATTTAAGCCCTGTGTTTTCCCTCAGTGTTTGTCGATCGTCGTCCATGTGTGGTTGTGTGTTTCTGATTTCCTGGAGTTTTGTTCCTGTTTAAGTTTGGAAAGTTTTCATTTTGGTATTAAATCATTTATATTGAAGCTTTCGTGTCCTCGTCTTCAGCTACCTGCACAAACCCTGACAGAACGATCGACCTTAACAAAAAAAAAAAAAGGGATGAACTACGAACTTTGTGTCCCACAAGATGGCCGGTCTCTGGAGGAATATGCGGAGATATATCTCCATCTTCTCCGGGACTTTAATTGGGACGAGGAGTCCCTTACGCACGAGTTTTGGAGTGGGATGGACGATACCCTCGCTCAGAGACTGTTGTTGGGAGATCTCCACCTCCCTTTAGTTAAGTTCATTGCCCGTGCGCTGTGGGTGTGTGGTTCCTCACTCACCGTGGGAGACATCCAGCCCGATCTCCACGGCCAGCCAGAGCAAGAGCCCATCACCTGCACGCCAACGCCTGAGCCCATCACCTGCACGCTCCCACCAGAGCCCATCGTCTGCCCACCAGAGCCTGCACACCGCATCAGCCCTGCCGCCAGATCGGTCCCTGGACTTCCCCGGCTGATATCCGGTATGACTGATCCCCCACTGATATCGGTGCGACTGGCCCAAAAGAAGGCGGCCGAGGCTGGGGTTCAAGTCAGCCACATCCAGCCAGAGCCTGAGCCCGTCGCCTGCCCGCCAGAGCCTGAGCCTGTCACCTGCCCGCCAGAGCCTGATCCCAGCCCCGAGTTTCCTGATATGCTGGTCCCGTCCAGCCCCGAGTTTCCTGATATGCTGGTCCCGTCCAGCCCCGAGTTTCATGATATGCTGGTCCCGTCCAGCCCCGAGTTTCCTGATATGCTGGTCCAATCCAGCACGGAGCCCGTTGACCCAGCGCCAGAGCCAGAGCCCGTTGACCCAGAGCCAGAGCCCATTGACCCAGAGCCAGAGCCCGTTGACCCAGCGCCAGAGCCAGAGCCCGTTGACCCAGCGCCAGAGCCAGAGCCCGTTGACCCAGCGCCAGAGCCAGAGCCCGTTGACCCAGCGCCAGAGCCCGTTGACCCAGCGCCAGAGCCCGTTGACCCAGCGCCAGAGCCCGTTGACCCAGCGCCAGAGCCCGTTGACCCAGCGCCAGACCCAGAGCCCGTTGACCCAGACCCAGAGCCCGTTGACCCAGACCCAGAGCCCGTTGACCCAGAACCCGTTGACCCAGCGCCCGTTAATGTCAAGTCAGTTCCCGATCATGAGCCTGTCCTCCCCAAGAAAATTTTGGGGGGGCGCTATACGCCTTCGCCGTGGCCGGCCAAAGATCCACGGAGGCCTGGAAAAATTACACCGCCGTGGCCACCTGATGGATCTTCACCGCCGTGGCCACCTGAAGGGTCTGCACCGCCATGGCCACCTGAAGGGTCTGCACCGCCATGGCCACCTGAAGGGTCTGCACCGCCATGGCCACCTGAAGGGTCTGCACCGCCATGGCCACCTGAAGGGTCTGCACCGCCATGGCCACCTGAAGGGTCTGCACCGCCATGGCCACCTGAAGGGTCTTCACCGCCATGGCCACCTGAAGGGTCTTCACCGCCATGGCCACCTGAAGGGTCTTCACCGCCATGGCCACCTGAAGGGTCTGCACCGCCATGGCCACCTGAAGGGTCTGCACCGCCATGGCCACCTGAAGGGTCTTCACCACCACGGCCACCTGAAGGGTCTTCACCGCCGTGGCCACCTGAAGAGCCTGCACCGCCTTGGACGCCCGAGGGTCTCACAGTTCCGCCCTGGACGCCCGAGAGTCTCACAGCACCGTCATGGCCACGCCCACAGCCTGCTCCGCCTTGGCCACGCCCACAGCCTGCACCGTCGTGGCCACGCCCACAGCCTGCACCGTCGTGGCCACGCCCACAGCCTGCTCCGCCTTGGCCACGCCCACAGCCTGCTCCGCCTTGGCCACGCCCACAGCCTGCACCGTCGTGGCCACGCCCACAGCCTGCTCCGCCCTGGAGGCTTCCTGGACCTGCACCATGCCCTCGTCAGCCTCCAGGGCGCCCACCCTCCCACCCCTTTGGATGTTATACGGCGCGAGGACGCGCCTTCGGGGAGGGGGGAGGTACTGTCACGTTTTGATGTGTTCTGTTAATGTTTTGAGATCTTGTTTTCCCCCTGTCTTTGTGGTTTTTGGTTTAGTCCTGTTAAGTTTTCCCGCTCCTCGTTTGTGTCCAATTTTATGCACCTGTTTTCAGTTAATTATCTTGTTTGGTTCAGTGTATTTAAGCCCTGTGTTTTCCCTCAGTGTTTGTCGATCGTCGTCCATGTGTGGTTGTGTGTTTCTGATTTCCTGGAGTTTTGTTCCTGTTTAAGTTTGGAAAGTTTTCATTTTGGTATTAAATCATTTATATTGAAGCTTTCGTGTCCTCGTCTTCAGCTACCTGCACAAACCCTGACAGTATGATGCTGTATCTGATATCTGATCAGAAGTCTCAAATTCACACAAATCATTATGGCTGTTGAATAAATGTTTTGATCCAAGGTGTCCTATTAAAATGCATGGTCCCATGAGGGAAGGCTGGACTAGTAACTGCAATGCATTAATGTTCTTGAAGTGTGCACCAAGCAGTAGGAAAATAAAATTATTGGATCAGGACTCTGTATCGGCAGATATTCAATTTTCAGTGACTGAGATCGGGGGCACAAAAACCTTGATCAAGTTTTGGAATTAATTAACCAAATTTTAAAAGATAAATTAATACTAATAAAAAAAGGGTTAAAATAGTAATGAACAGCAGCCTGAAACTAACTGATTCACAAGAATGAATAAGACAATATGAGAGAGGTGATCATTTAAAAGAACATGGTCGATCACAATTGAAAACACACTTTCATGCAACTGAAAGCGTTGCAAAATCTCATTCTTTTTGGCAAGGCTGTCTACTCTGACTTCAACAAGGTCATGGCGCAAGCAATGTGCTCGCAAAACTGATGGGTAATATTTAGCTTTTAATTTAAGAAATGGAGAGCCAACTTCCAACCGTTTCCTTCTAACGCTACAGCAAAATCAACTGCTCTTTCACTATCTTATCTGTCCAAGGACACCATATAGCACACACACAGTCAAGATTTCCAATGCTGGAGCAATTCCCAGGGCATAGTGCCGATAAGTCAGTCATTAAAAGGATGGAAAAGAAGAAGGGGAAAAAAGAAAAGAGAAGGTGAGTACGAGAGACAGAGGGAGAGAAAAATGGAGAGATGGAAGAGATAGATGAAAATAGTAATGGAGGGAGGGGGTAAAGGAGAGGGAGAAAGAGGAAAGGAAATAAATGATGAAGAAATGTAATGTAATGGATGAAAATAGTAATGGAGGGAGGGGGTAAAGGAGAGGGAGAAAGAGGAAAGGAAATAAATGATGAAGAAATGATAACGAAGATAGAGAAGCAGTTATAAGAACAGAATGTCCTTAAGTGTTGGCACCTGGCAGGTAAAACATTCTGTTCTGGCTACTGAGGATTTAAGTGAGTTTTGAATTTGCCTCTTTGTTTTTCAGATTGGGCACAGAAGAAAATGATTAGCTACTTTTCAATTAGCATCAACAACTTGTGAATAAGTTCAAAGGGTGTCCGTGGGTAGCAAGCCAAGTTTATCCAAGCTTTGGTCCTAACCAGCTCCATCAGTTAGTGAAAAGGAAAATTAAAACGAATGTGAACAATGAAACATACAAGCAGTAAAAAGTGAAAGAGCAAGACAAAGAATGAGAGAAAAAAGAAGTCAAGTCACTTTTGAGTGCTTACAAATTGTTGCTGACCCCTCTCAACGAGCCCGAGGGTGAATCAAAAGCCACAACATTAGCGAGACTGTGCACTGACCCATAATACCCCAGTCTCTTCCAGATTCTAGAAAATTCCATCAAGGACAAAGCTTCTGTGTGAAGCCAGCAGCACTATTCAGCTCTTCCCTCTACTCATGAGTCAGCATGCTGCCTGGACAAGAAACATCCTTCAACACTATCTAAGAAATGCCAACTTGCTGCAGTATCTGTTCTTTCCTTTATTCTGTTCTATTTTCTCCAAACTCCTAGTGTCCCTTTATTTCACTTGGTTTTTATTAAAGGGGTATTCCACCCCAAAAAGAACATTTTGTCCCTATTTACTCAACCTCGTGTCATCCTGAACCCGTATGACACAAAAGGAGATGCTTAGCAGAATGTCTATTATAGTTCCTATAAAAAAAGTGGATGAGGACCAACGTCTATCAACGTCTACCAAAAAGGACCAAAAAAAATGCACAATAAAAGCATCCCTAAATGACTTAAACATCATATTGCCACTTTAGGTCATATGGTTGTGTGAGGAACAGAATGAAATTAAACGTATGATTCACAGAAAAAGTTGCTTCAGACAAAGAGCAGATATCACATTATTTAAAACCCCTTTTTGTGTTCCACATTAAAAAGTAATGGCTGTGAGTTCATTTTATTTTTGGTTATAACTCATATAAAAGAAATGCTGTAATGCTGTAAACAATCTGTCGATAAGTTGCCACTTATTGGTTAAATCGTGTTAAACCTACACCACTTTTTTGAGGGGGTTTTGTTGCATTTTTATAATGTCTTCCATCTGTGATCTCTTCAACTGCACCCAATTAGCAACAAAATAAACCAGAAAGAGAAAACAAAATGAGTTTGCCGCCTCTGGAAAAGAACAGTTAGGCACAGCTAAAGGCTGTATGAATCTAACAGCCCTCCCCTGAGATGTACTGCGTCTCCCCTGCAGCAGACAGGGGTTAAGAGCGTATTTCAAGGACATGACTATCGCTCCCAGATACGAGACGAGTCCCAATGGGACAGGAATACTTCAACGGTTAAGCGGTGAGGTTTAGCACCAAACACCTCCAAAAAACACACGCTCAGACTTAATGCCACCTGATCATACGATACCCTCACACACCACTTATATGGCATTTCAGCCAACGCGAATTACCGTGAATGACAGTCTCCTGATTGTCTTGACCTTTACAGTGCTCGTCCTCCTGCCATATCGCATTAGACGGCGCGTCTGCATCAGAGAGTACGTGGGGCGAAACATATGGACACCGCTGTGAATAATATCATTACCATCTCCTTCAGTCCACATTGACGGTCCACTAACACCTCATACGCACAACACGTGAAAAACTAATGGAGATGAATGAGATAAGCAAGGGAAAATAAGACGAGGAGTAACACTAAGCTGTTTATATACATAGAAGACAGAAAGTCAGATAGGGAAGAAGACACTGAATAGTTTAGTTTTTAAGCCAGTTCTAACTGGTGCTTCTTCCAAGACTTTCATAAGTCACTCACAATTTCTACAATCTACAAGGCCTCATCTTTGCAAGAGAGCTAGATAACATTTACTTGCGGACATACAGCGCAGTGCATACATAAGAAGAATTTGCAAAAAACACTTGATTGAAGTATGTAAGTTTACTGTGACATTTGGCCCCCATGCATTATTTATGGATAGATGGATGCAAGCATGGATGAATGGAGGATAGACTAATAATCCTCTTCATAAGAACAGTATACTGTTTACCAAGTTGGTGCACTTGTATTACTTATGAATGAAATAAACTGCAATGAGTAAAATGGTGCCTCCAGTCCAACATGGCTCTAGTAATGCAAGTCTTGCCTTCTAAATAAAAGAGCCAACCACCAATTGGTAAAGTCATCATGTCATTACAGATGTCATACCTGAATTTTGTTTTTAATGCTATTTTAGCATAAAAAAACACATTTATGAGATCATTCTATTATTGATTTAAACTGTGTAAATGTGATTTTGCCTAGCAGTTTTTGAGATTGTAGTGTTTCCCCATTAAAATAGATAAAAGTTGGGGAGGTAGTCAGGTGAACTGACTTTCTTTGAAAAGGACTTTGCATTGACATACATTGTCAGGACTCAACAATAAGGTTTTTTTCAGTGGAAACATTTTTTACTGGCTATTTTTAGTAATGTGTATTTATTTTTATTTGCTAGAAATCTTTATTTTTCAGTTTTTTTTATAAAATGTGTATTTACTTACAGTTTTTCTCAGTCGCTTTGGTGCGTTTTTCACATCATCTCTAACATGTGCAAAATAATAAGTGCATTTCTCAGAACAATTTGTACAAACTGCAATTTACAAGTTTCTAAAGCTAGTCAGTCACTAAAAATCCTTAGTACATTTCTCAAAAGTAAATATTCATGCCAATGATCATGTCAGTGTCATCAGAATGATAAGTCATTGAGTCATTGTTCACGAACAAGGTCGTCAAAATGTTTTGGCATGTTGTCAATGTAACTGTGTACTTTGACAGTATTACCTGATGTAAAATTACAGTAGGCTTCGGTTTGGATGACAGTTACTGTATTGAAAATGCACAAGGCTGCATTTCTATGGCATATATCAATTTCAACAGTACCATTTACATATTAAATGGTACGTGTGTGGGTTATTGATTGAAAGAGAATGGACAGGATTTTGTTTTTCACAGCTTTTACTAGTGCTACTTTATGAAAGAAAAAAACAAATTAATTTACAGTAAGAAAAAGACAAGGGTAAAAAAACTAAATTTGAAAGAAACACAGGAAACACCCCAAAGGCACAACTTTGCCCGCAGCAAAGTTGTGGTCTGTCTATATGCTTGCCAATTGATTACTGTATTCATGAGATGCACCTTTGAGCAATTTAGACAACTGGTTGATTGTTGGTTGAACTAACACTTTACATTCCTTCATAAGTGAGAGTCAATTTCACCTGCACGATTCATCAATTCACGTTTTTGTACAAAAGGTCTAATAGAATTGTGTAAAACTAAGCTTGACAGTTATGACAAATAGTTCAACAATTTTGCATGTAATGGCTTATGCAAGGAACTAATGCCTAGATGTTTTGAGGGGTAAGATTATTCAACAGAGAAACATATTTTGATCAACATGACATGAGCAATTGAAAATGTGGAAAAAAGCTGACACTTGTACATTATCAATTGCAATATGTACAAAAGCAATTGCAATTTGTTCAAAGGAATAAGAAATTGCTTTAATTATGTGCACAAGTGACTAGATGATTTGGAATTTGTACACGTAGTATCAAGAATTGCACTTTTGATCTAAGAAATGCACCAAAGCGACTGAGAAAAACTAAGATGTTTTAAAAAAAACTGCAGCAAGCTGAAGATGAATCAGCTATAATCTTCATAAAGTATAAACTATACAGATAGAATGTTACTCCACTTTTTAAGAAAGTGGCAAACTTTTATGGAAAACTATGCACACAATTTTTAACTGGTTTGTGGTTTTCAAAACATTCTGTGGATTTCCAAATGATCACAAGTCATTTTTATACAAAATATGTTAGTCACATAGATAATATTATAAAATATGGAGAATTTGCAAATGCTTAAGTTTGCAAGGCATAAAAATAGACGTACAAGATCAATGAATATAAAAAGAGGCAGCATTGGCCTAAAAGGGCAAGTGAGTAAATCCTTATTGTTAAGCCCTGATTGTACATGTTGAATCCTAAACGGTCAGACAGTCTGAATTCTGAACCCATCTGACTGACTGGGTCCAGCTTTGGCATCAATGAAAACCTTCCAATCTCTCTTTCTGATATCCCAGTCTGCGTGGATGTGAGTATTATGCAAATGCTGTTGTGTTGTGGAAGATGTCACAAGAGCCTTGAGCTAAAGCTGACAGGCTAGAGAATGAGAGAAGAAGAGAGAGATGGGTGCACAACCCCCACCAGCCTCCTCTGCTTCTAATTCTTTTCCCTTTTTTCTCATTATCTCTCTCTTCATTGCATGCTGTCACTTCATCCTGCTATACATTCATTCTGTTCTCTTGAAAACATGTGTAGCATGTCCCCGGTTAAAAGCTCTGACCTTCATCCTCAATGCATGTCCTCCAAGGGTATCAGCTTTTTGACTTGGAGACATCTGAGACACACACTTACAGTCGCTGATCTCCAGAGCAATGTGTCTCCTGGCTTTAAAAGCAGCACCACACCCCTTCAGTGTTCTGCCTTCCCAAAGCTCCTTCAGGCTTTGTTCATAAACCTCAGCGTGACAGTTTGATTGGCGATACAAAACACAGCTGTTTACTACACCCACAGGATACAAAGTTAGAATCAGATAGAGAGAATCTGGAATCGTTTTAATGATTCAGGAATGCATCTACCACTGTTAAAATCACACACAAACACACACACATACACACACACACACAAATTACATCCAATAAACAGTGACACAGTGAACAAAGACTTGCACAAACATATGGTGCGGTTCAGACATCTGAGACCACATTGAAAACCTGTGATTCAAAATCTAATTCAAACCAAACCAGAAAAAATAAAACTGAAACAAGAGAAATATTACGGCATAACCTGAATAATTCCCTACTATTTCTATTCTAGGTCACTACTGAAATGAAGCTCAAGATGCTATGTAACATTCTCAAATTATATCAGAAAACATGATCATCCGATTTTAACCAAATACATTTCTTTGTTTTAAAATAAAGCAATTTTACTTTTATTCTCGGGTATTTAGATGCCACTTAATGTTTTTTTAATCACCCTGACATTATGTAAATATCCTAGAGTTTTCTCACACAGTAGCCTTCACAAACACTATTACACAATTCTGCTCACGCTGATTTTACAATGTTTATAAAAGCAGCATTTACTTGCAAAGCTTTCACACTCACCTGCACCATTAACTCATCAATATAGAGGGCATAAGGTTGAGATTCAGCTTTTGTTCAAACACACACACATACTCATTGAGCACAGTGTGCAACTTTTGGAAGTGCATTAAAAATGTATGGTTCTGCAGCAACTGTGTAATAGAGTAAAAGGCCAGAAGAGACTAACAGGAAGACTCCTGTGTTCTCTTGGTGTGTCTCTGCGCACAGGTGAAAGTACGTCTAATGGGGACAATGAGATCTGAGCACACAAAGCAATTCTATGGAAACTACTTCAAATATTTAATACTACAGAATACATTTCCAGATATGTTAGGAGATAGATAGATAGATAGATAGATAGATAGATAGATAGATAGATAGATAGATAGATAGATAGATAGATAGATAGATAGATAGATAGATAGATAGATAGATAGATAGATAGATAGATAGATAGATAGATAGATAGATAGATCCTTTTGATTTTCCCGGCAAAACATCCCAAGTCCTTCAAATAAAAATCAGTCTACAGTCTTTCTTAGACAACCTGCTGGGGAAGGTTTCATTTGTTAAGTTTAATTACAAGCTGTTCACACATTGGCAATAAAAAAGTGATTATTACATGAAAATGCTTACATATAGCCCCTTTAAACAACTGTTCAGTTGAGCTGGCCCTTGTTTATGTGTGTCTGTTTGTGTGGGTGTTTGCCCTGTCATAGGAGGCCGCTGTTCGCCAAACATGGCCAAAGAAGCAGCATGTAGGAGGTTGCAGAAAAAGCAACACTTGGACCAGAAACCCTGTTTAAACTGTGACACACACACATACACAATGCCACCCACATCACACTTTCTATCACAAGTGACAAGATTCTGAATACTGAAATAACTGCCCTTCTGTCTCTATTCAATAATTTCACTCTTTCCCATCTTCCATCTAAATCTTCCATGTACATTTGACATCACTGCCTAATCGGCATGCCAAACTAATCAGACGTAAACACACAAACATCCCTGTGGCCATAAGCATCCCGAAACACAGGTTCAGGTTCAGCATGAGTGTGCATGTAAGCGCAAATTTGAGCGAGATATGCCAGCCGTGTGCCTCAATGAGCATTAAGAAAATGGTGACTCATCATGCCACACATTACACGTGTACATATCTCTCTCTCTCTCTCTCTCTCTCTCTCCTCTCTCTCTCTCTCCTATCTCTCTCTCTCTCTCTCTCTCTCTCTCTCTCTCACTCTCTCTCTCTATCTCTCTCTCTATATATAGGGTCTCTGTGTGATGTCATGACAGCAGTAGAGCAGTGCTCTCAGCATAGGTCAGGAATTAACATCACAGTCACTAGAGTTTAAAATGTGTGTGTGTGTGTGTGTGTGTGTGTGTGTGTGTGTGTGTGTGTGTGTGTGTGTGTGTGTGTGTGTGTGTGTGTGTGTGTGTGTGTGTGTGTGTGTGTGTGTGTGTGTGTGTGTGTGTGTGTGTGAGAGAGAGACGTGGGGGAAGGGAGATATGGTATTGCGTCTGCACTGATTGCGCTATGTACTTCTGTGAGACTTAAGGCCATTGCACACTGAGTCCGAAATTCGCATCCGAAATTTTCGCACGTTAAAAAAAAAAATCGACCTCACGTTATGCCAATCACGCTTGTACACTGCCTCTGAAACTTTCGTCCGTCAAAAAAAAATTCGGATCAGGTTCGATTTTCTGCGTTTTTCGCATCCACAGCCAGCATTTTGAGAGGTTTTTTGACTGTTCAGACCCACCGTACAAGCGAACGACACAATCCAGAATGGCATCTCACAAGTTGATACACTTCGTCTCGCAGCACAAAGTAGGCTACGTAAGGGTTAATGCCCGACGAGGTGTCCGTTGTAAGGTTTTAATGGACGACGGCGAGGTGTAAACCGGCCGACGCGCAGCGGAGGACGGTTGCCTCCGCCGAAGTCCATTAAAACCTTACAACGGACACCTCGAAGGGCATTAACCCGCTTATACCATGGTCACTTGCCAAATAAAACATTTTTAAAACATTAGTTTATATTTTAATTAGGCTAAATCTCTAGTTTTTACAAATAATAACTTGCCTAACGGTTTATTTAGCAACCGGAGATATTTATAGTCCGCTCAGCTTGTAGAACCCTTCAGGTTCAAAAATGCATTTTTAGTTCATGAAACACAAAGGCATAGTTATTTTTTTTTATTACACATAAAACACTATGTCTACACTAACCACAACCTCCGAAGCACCGCTGTAACGTTAGGTCGACTCTCCGATGCTGGACTGGAGAGCCAATAATGTCTGTGACAGGCCATCGATGCGAGAGCAGTCTGCGGGCTTACTGGGCTCCGTCAGTCCGTGAGAGCAGTGTGAGACTGAAGATGAAATAACGAAGTCGCTCATTGTTGTATTAGTATTAGCCCCAGAACAGCCGATTGCATCATCGCGCAACCCAGGACCCTGAACGACTCTGCCCTGAACGAGCGCGCGCCCTGTGTGGACTGCCTGTTGCTATGGTTACTCACAGCTGTTGTAGGCAGTGCATTTATTTATTAATTTCGAATGGTAAACAGGCAGTTTCACCAGAACTACTTTACTAGGTGTCCTCTATCACTTTTTAACGGACACCCTGCAGCCAATCAGAATCGAGTATTCACCCAGACCATGGTATAAGTAAGGGTTAATGCCCGACGAGGTGTCCGTTGTAAGGTTTTAATGGACGACGGCGAGGTGTAAACCGGCCGACGCGCAGCGGAGGACGGTTGCCTCCGCCGAAGTCCATTAAAACCTTACAACGGACACCTCGAAGGGCATTAACCCGCTTATACCATGGTCACTTGCCAAATAAAACATTTTTAAAACATTAGTTTATATTTTAATTAGGCTAAATCTCTAGTTTTTACAAATAATAACTTGCCTAACGGTTTATTTAGCAACCGGAGATATTTATAGTCCGCTCAGCTTGTAGAACCCTTCAGGTTCAAAAATGCATTTTTAGTTCATGAAACACAAAGGCATAGTTATTTTTTTTTATTACACATAAAACACTATGTCTACACTAACCACAACCTCCGAAGCACCGCTGTAACGTTAGGTCGACTCTCCGATGCTGGACTGGAGAGCCAATAATGTCTGTGACAGGCCATCGATGCGAGAGCAGTCTGCGGGCTTACTGGGCTCCGTCAGTCCGTGAGAGCAGTGTGAGACTGAAGATGAAATAACGAAGTCGCTCATTGTTGTATTAGTATTAGCCCCAGAACAGCCGATTGCATCATCGCGCAACCCAGGACCCTGAACCCTGAACGAGCGCGCGCCCTGTGTGGACTGCCTGTTGCTATGGTTACTCACAGCTGTTGTAGGCAGTGCATTTATTTATTAATTTCGAATGGTAAACAGGCAGTTTCACCAGAACTACTTTACTAGGTGTCCTCTATCACTTTTTAACGGACACCCTGCAGCCAATCAGAATCGAGTATTCACCCAGACCATGGTATAATGATAAACAAACCATACAGCTGTTCTGTATGCCCAGCGTTTCTGCCGGCCGTGTGTGTGTGTGTGTGTGTGTGTGTCTGTGTCTTTTTTGGTGGTCTTCTTTTTAATATGTGGCTCCAGTATCGCTAGCAAAGCATCAACAGAGCCGGACAGTAACGGAGTACATTTACTTGAGTACAGTACTTAAGTACAATTTTGAGGGATCTGTACTTTACTCGAGTATCATTTTTGGGGAGTACTCATGACTTTACTCAAGTACATTTGAGAGGCAAATATTGTACTCTTTACTCCAATACATTTCTATCCATAACCGTGAGTACCGTGAGTAAAAAAAAAGGAAAATCTTGGACACCCTCAATTTGTTGTTTCCCTCTCAAACGTGATTGGATTGTGCAGGCGCCACTGATTGGGACAGCCTATCAGCAATCACCTTCAGCTTTCCGCCAAAACTCAACTCCATGGTCAGATTTAGATAAGAGACCATGGATGAAACAATGGATGAAGACGCAGCAGGTCCACCCCGGGAGCGATATTTTTTTTCCAAGGATGGTAGGGGAAGACTCATGAATATTCATTAGGGAACTCATCCCTGATTGGTCTGATGACCTACCCCTTACCCCGCCCCTAAACCTACCCGTCACTGGGGTTAAGACCAAGATTGAACCCCGCCCCTAAACCTACCCGTCACTGGGGTTACGACCAATCAGGGATGAGTTCCCTAATGAATATTCATGAGTCTTCCCCTACCATCCTGGGGAAAAAAATATCGCATCCCGGGAATGTGGCGACCCGTGGCCCCGCCTCATTTCAATTTTCTGCAATGTTAAAGCAACATGGTAAATATATGAAAATTATTTTTCTTTCAATTCCTTTTACATTCTCCAAGGTATTAATATTATCATTTTTTATAACTCCATGTAGGACGTTTCTGTACACAAATGTAAGCACTGTGGCAGTAGTATAATGCAATATTTAGAAAATTTACTCTTGTACTCTTGATACTCAAGTACTTTTAAAACCAAGTACTTCAGTACTTTTACCTAAGTAGACATCTGACTGTAGTACTTTTACTTGTACTTGAGTAAAATTTAGCAAGGGGTATCTGTACTTTTACTCAAGTAATGAAACTGTGTACTCTGTCCGCCTCTGAGCATCAAACTGTTCCATTGACATTCTGAGGTAAATTTTGAATCGCTCGGGATAATTGCGCAACTCCTTGATGAGCTGAAACTCTCCTTCCTCTCGGCACAAGATTGGATGGACCCTCTTTTTCTTCTTTTTCTCTTTTAAAGAAGACAGGGCAACAAATTCATCCTCACTGCTTGACGAATCCATTCTGTATTTTTTGCGTTTTTTTCCGCAAAGGTTTAATAAATACGCATCGGACTCAGTGTGCAAGGTTTCTGTGCGTGAAGAATTTTCAGGCTGATGAACACGAAAAAACGCATACGAAAAATTCGGACTCAGTGTGCAATGGCCTTAACAACACAACAGATCGCGGTAGTTTGTAGCAATAGATATCAGTCTGTCACAATTATGCAATAAAAGCAGAAGCATTTATACTGGTGGTAAAATAGAGTAGCTGTTGGAGCCAAATATGTTATTTGGGCAAAACTTTTATTTTTATTTTGTTTTTTCTGTTCATCTTTCTAGATTTTCTGTCAAGTATATGTCCAGTGGGCTACAGCAAGTGTAAAGGCCATTGCACACTGAGTCCGAAATTCGCATCCGAAATTTTCGCACGTTAAAAAAAAAAATCGACCTCACGTTATGTCAATCACGCTTGCACACTGCCTCCGAAACTTTCGTCCGTCAAAAAAAAATTCGGATCAGGTTCGATTTTCTGCGTTTTTCGCATCCACAGCCAGCATTTTGAGAGGTTTTTTGACTGTTCAGACCCACCGTAAAAGCGAACGACACACAATCCAGAATGGCATCTCACAAGTTGATACACTTCGTCTCGCAGCACAGAGTAGCCTACTGTATGATAAACAAACCATGATACAGCTGTTCTGTATGCCCAGCGTTTCTGCCGGCCGTGTGTGTGTGTGTGTGTGTGTGTGGTGTGTGTGTGTGTGTGTGTGTGTGTGTGTGTGTGTGTGTGTGTGTGTGTGTGTGTGTGTGTGTGTGTGTGTGTGTGTGTGTGTGTGTGTGTGTTTGTGTGTGTGTGTGTGTGTGTGTGTGTGTGCGTGTGTGTGTGTCTTTTTTGGTGGTCTTCTTTTTAATATATGGCTCCAGTATTGCTAGCAAAGCATCAAACTGTTCCATTGACATTCTGAGGTAAATTTTGAATCGCTCGGGATAATTGCGCAACTCCTTGACGAGCTGAAACTCTCCTTCCTCTCGGCACATTTGGATGGACCCTCTTTTTCTTCTTTTTCTCTTTTAAAGAAGAGAGAGGGCAACAAAATCATTCTCACTGCTTGACGAATCCATTTTGTATTTTTTTGCGTTTTTTTTCCGCAAAGGTTTAATAAATACGCATCGGACTCAGTGTGCAAGGTTTCTTTTCGTGACGAAATTATAGGCTGACGAGCACGAAAAAACGCATACGAAAATTTCGGACTTCAGTGTGCAATGGCCTTAAAGCAGGTTAGCGCTGGGGATCCAAGTGAGTGATACAGCAAGCAATTATGCAATTGTGAAATAATACAGCGATTCAGCAATAAACTGCTACAGTTCGCATGTCTTCTTTGCAGTTTGAAAAACATGAAGATCTTACAAAAAAATCATTGATTCATAGCGCCATGTTAGAGCATAGGGGGATATCTAGTAAGATTTTACACATCAGCAGAATACTATCCTTAAAGGAGCCCAAGAGAAAGCCGAAAGCTGTTTAAAAAGACGCATTATATCTTCTTCTAGATAATCAAAACAGCCTGTAGTAACTACAAATACAAATCCATAGTGGTAGTGTACCAGTTTGTAGTATAAGCTAGCAGACTAACCAGTTAAGGTGTGGTCAGTCACGTTTACTATTTTTCATTATACTTTCGCTGGTGAAATCCAGTCATTTCAATAGGCATCCATGTGATTGGGAATTTCGCATAAGGGCAAAATATTTCCATTCATAGATTTCACTACGGTTTCAAGTTGGTTACATAAAATAATGTAACATACAGTTTCAAATACATTAATAATACTTGCATAATTAATATAACTTTTACCCAAGTTCAAAAAAGCCAATAGAAATGCTTTGGGGTCCAAACAGGGGCGTTTCTAACCTTTCATTAAAAAACAAATGCTGCGTCCCAATTCGCATACTATCTGTCCTAAATAAGTTCAAGTTCAAGTTTGTTTATTTCTAGAGCACGTTTACTTTCGGCTTTCGGCCGACCAAAGTGCTGTACAGTAATCACAATACAATACACATTGCACAACACATTTCAATCGTCAGTCAAATATAGTACATTAAAATAAAATAATATAGTATTCGAAAATAGAATTAGTACGTCCCAAATCGTAGTATGTTGAAATGAGTGTTTCAAAGATACACAGATGGTCTACTATTTCCGGTCAGAATCTGAAGTGTAGATCGATGCACACTCTAACGGCTGATATTGCCCACAACCCATCGCGTGCTGGACGAGGATTCGGTTAGAACTACAAACACGAGTGATAAGTGTTAAAAAACTACAGACATGGAGGACGCCCGAGTCCCGCGGTTATGTAGAGGTTTAGATAAAGAGGTTTGAGTGATTAATTATCAGTATCTGACCTGACGAAAATTAATTTATTCAATGTTGTCCACATTATATTTCGTCTGCAGCAGCATTGTGAACTTTTGTAAAGATACGTTTAGCCATTACCTTTTAAATGCATCATTATATTCAAATTACAAACACGAGGAGATTATCCGCATGAAAGACCCACGACTGGCAGATGAACATGCTCTCCGAAACGGTAGAAAATCAAATTAGACTGAATTGAGGATTTTAACTGTGACAAGATGATTGACAGGGCAGTTTACGGTGACGGGATGCACGGATGCACGCAGCACGCGACAGAGCAGTCCGTTAAAGATGACGTGATAGTATGTCCCAAAGCTTGCCTACTCTTTAGCTACACACTCAAAAGTATGTACTTTTTTCTTCACAAAAAGAGTACATACGTTTAGAGCGTAGTATAAGTAAGCAAATTGGGACGCAGCAAAAGCAACTGTCCCCCATCTAATGAGCGTCACCTGGTCTCGAGTCCCACGGAGGAGCTCCAGAAGGAATAAAAGTGACAGGAAGAGTGACGACAGTGAAGGACAAGAAAGGACTGGGACATTTATGATGCGTTTTATTATGTTTATGCAGCAGTCGCCCATGCGGGGCTGCCGCTTTACTTTCATTTTGTAGTTCGTTTATCTTATGATTAAACTTTAGCTTGATTGTTTGCCGGTTTCCGCCTCCTTTTTCCCTGAGCTTCTACCTGGGACTCGAGACTTCTTTTTTTAATCTGGATATTATGGATATAAAGGATATATCTGCAGGACAAAAGGAATTTACAAGTAGCATGTGCAATAAAGAGCTGCATCATTGCCAACAAATGAAGACATTTTACCAGTTTTATTTCCTGCAATTGATTGTAGGTAAATACTCATCTCATCCAGTGTTCTTATTGTTTTTTGTATTATAAAGCATCTTGCAACAATTTTAGTGTGAGAAACCACTGCAAATTATTCAGCTCGTGAGTGAACTATATGGATGAATAAAACTGAATCATAAACAATTTTAAACCTTTTGCAAACCTGTTTTACCGATTAGAATCACAGAGTGAATTATTTGTGAAATCTGGCATTCTAAGCAGCTGACAGAAATATAATCAGGAAAACTTATCTGGTCATTATACAGTAATCTCCATTGTCAGACAGGAATTTATCAGTAATATTTTACCAGTGCAGAGCAGTATTTCACTGAGGCTCATGCCACAGTAAAAACAGTTTACTGACACCCCTGGGTCCAAAAAAATGATGGGTCCATTAATATTGTTTATATATCTACGTTGTGTTTTTAATATGCTATAAAGACAAACGATGTGCAAAT
Source organism: Chrosomus eos (assembly GCA_036326025.1). Taxonomy (NCBI): domain Eukaryota; kingdom Metazoa; phylum Chordata; class Actinopteri; order Cypriniformes; family Leuciscidae; genus Chrosomus; species Chrosomus eos. The sequence goes on along the minus strand of CM070829.1, from coordinate 10,092,097 downwards.
TCATAAGTCAACACCATTGGTGAGTATTTTCTCTTTAAAGGGGTCATATAATGGTACATGCACTTTTACAAGTTGATTGTACTAAAATGTGTGTTGACAGAGCCTGTACACAACCATCATATAATGATAAAAATCCATCCAGTGATTTTGTTTTAATCTCCTTATATGTTTTCCCCTGCCTCAAATTGAGCCTTTCGTTTTTGTGACGTCACACGCTCGGATGCCCCTCCCACGATTGTTGATTGACAGCAGCATTTCAACACAGACCCGCCCTCGCTCGTGAGTGAGCTGTCAATCATAGTGCGTGCGGACCGGTGTTGTCCCGAAATGTACACTGGAGCACTGTCACTGAGCAGAATGGAGCGATTGTGGTGTTCTGTTCTTGGGTGCAATAAGGAACACAACAGTCATTTTAATGTTCCTAAATCCGAACCGCTGAAGACGCAGTGGCTAAATTTGTTTTCAAAGGGAATATTCCCAACGTCAATGCTTTCATGTTTGCGCGAATCATTTCACACCAGACTGCTTTCGAGGAGGTATAAAGCTGGTTTTGCTAAGAAGCTGCTCCTGAAAAAAGGAATCGATACCAACTATTCGTGTTCCTGCACCTCGAGAAGAACTGAAGTGAGTGTAATGTTTTATTAACCTTTATATTAATATTTATATTAATCTTTGCAAATCGCTAGCTTCACAATGAATGCGGCTAATGTTTACACTCAGGGTACATTATGGCATGTTTTCTACTATGTACGACGTTCTGAATATAATTCATAATCCCACGTTTATAATGAACAACGCGTTATGGTTATTGTGTTACAAACATGTACGCACAGAACAGAGCATAGACTGTGGAACAGAGGGGCGGGGTGAGCGAAGCTCATTATCATTTAAAGGCACATGCACTGAAACGGCGTGCTGAAAACAGAGCTGTATTTGGCCAGGTAAAATAAGTGTTTTCTCTTACAATACTAATGAGAATTTTTAATTAAAGTATATCACAAACTTTTAATTTAGACCCTAAAGAATTATATTAGCTTGTACGAAAATGGCATTATATGACCCCTTTAAAACTACAGTGAAAAAAAAATAGTCTCAAAAACGCAATTTGAAATCGCGGGTATTTTTTACGTCACAAACGACCTTGTAACCAATCACGTCAACATGCAGGTGGGCTTTAGAATTACTATGCAGCAAAGCAGGGGAGTCTTAAAAGAAGCCAGGTTCTGGCGTATTTTTGTGTTGATATGAAAAATCTGGTACATTTAGCAATATAGCGGGTGAATTATGATGAAGTATATATTACGATGTTATAATGAAATGTATATGCCTTTCTCCACTGACTTTCTAACTTGTTCAAAGTTAAGTGAGTGGATCTCTGAGCTGGTGTGACTGAGTGGAGGCGGAGCTCATTTGTAAATTCATGGCTCCGCATATACTAAACGAAGCAAGGTTGGTAGAGATACAATCAAGCTATTTTAAAGGAACACTTCGACATTTTGGGACTTTAGCTTATTCACTGTATCCCCCAGAGTTAGATAAGTCCATACATACCTTTTTCATCTCCGTGCGTGCTGTAAGTCTGGTTGACGCACCCACCGCTAGCCTCGCTTAGCACAAAGACTGGATGTTAAATGGATATAGCTAGCACACTAATCCCAATAAGTGACAAAATAACGCCAACATTTTCCTATTTACATGTTGTGATTTGTATAGTCACAGAGTGTACAAATAACAAGGTGATATGAGACAAAGCCACTTTTTAAACGTTTAAATACTGGGAACTATTTTCTCAGAACTCTGTGACTATACAAATCACAACATGTAAATAGGAAAATGTTGGCGTTATTTTGTCACTTATTGGGATTAGTGTGCTAGCTGTAGCCATTTACATCCAGTCTTTGTGCTAAGCTAGGCTAGCGGTGGGTGCGTCAAACAGACTTACAGCACGCACAGAGATGAAAAAGGTATGTATGGACTTATCTAACTCTGGGGGATACAGTGAATAAGCTAAAGTCCCAAAAAGTCGAAGTGTTCCTTTAAGGGATGAATACCTTTTTTTTAATATGTCATTTTGTTGATCAGAGATGAGTTTTAAGGGATATAATTACTGACTACAGGGGAACTTTAAGCAAATAATAGGATCACCGACACCCTAACGTGTGATATGCTCCTGTACAGATTTATCTCAGTAACTATAAAAACTAATGCTAACCTATACTACCGACATCCAGAAAGACGACGAAGTCAAAGAAAAAATCCAATTAGACATCTGGAGCAGAACCACTAGGATATGAGCGACAAATCCCAAGAAGCGGGAAAATGATTGTTGAGGAAGCTAGATGACTCCCAGACTCGCTCTTATAGCACAAAGATTTCTCTAAATACTGACACATATTTGAGGAATAAGGTCATAAACTTCCAGTGAGCTGTATGCACTCGCTTTCCCTTTTCAGAAATCGCTGCTAAAAAAAACCTCAAGATTCTTCTGTCTTGCTTTTATGTCAATATCCTAACTATAATTCCTGAGGCAGGAGGGAGTCAAAACAGTTAAGGGCATGATGAAAGATGAAGTATATTTAGCCGTTCTAAAAGCCCAATGACGCTGACTGTGGTCTTCCCTTTTGCTGAGTAATGGAATGAAAAGCTAAGATAAAGAAAAAGAGAGAGAGAAATTCCAGAAATGATAAAACAATGATGGAAGGAACAGGCATTGAAAGAGAGCATGAAAGAGAAGGATATTTCTGTTGTTACAGCTTGATGTGAGCGGTTCTCAGCCCACAGGAAAGCATGAATGCAGAAAGAGAGAAAGATACAGAGTGGTTTGACCTGCACACCCACACTACCTCCCTGTCAAGGTCACACCTGCTACTGCACAATCCAGTACAGTGTGTGTTTGGATGAAAGCCACTCTTGCCATGAGGTCCATTCAGGGGCTTGGATGGTAGTACTTAATGATCAAAGGCCATCTCATGGCTGTTACGTGCATCGAATCCCACGACTGCTGATGGGGTTACAAGGATCACAGTCTAGCTGCTAAACCAACAGCAGGACAATTAGCCCTCGTTTTCTCAAAGGTGGGGCTGTCCTGGCAACTGGCCGGCGGCAATCTGTCAGCATAACACTAAACGACAAACTGCAAATGAGTCAGAAGCCCTGCACAGTACCTTATCCAAAAATGTATGGTAAAAAAATGGCGGCAGCTGTTTCCAGAAATTCACTCTGAAAAAAATGGTGATGTTTCAGGCATTTTTACATTTTTAAATTACACATTTTTTCTTAGAAACCATTATGTGCACAACTTGTAATAATTACTTTAATGAGCTCATTGCTTCTGCCTAAAAAGAATACATGTTAGCTACAGTAACTGCATGATTTGTATTATCGGTCCATTACATTGACACAGTCACCTCTGATAACAGATCACTCTAAATTGTAACGTAAATGCTTGATTTTCTGTAAAGCTGTTTGAAACCATAAGCATTGTGAAAAACAACTTTAACAATATTTCACCACTGATTGAAGATGCTCACAGTAAAATGTAATTAGTAATTAGTGCCTTTAATTTCAAAAGCCTATATTATTTTCAATAAATTACATGTATTGTCTTATTAAATCTAATATAATTTTTCACCATATGGTATGATAACTTACAAGTAACTAATTAACATGATTTTAATCATTTAATATGCATTTTTATACTTTATCAGATAAAATAACAAACACTTTCAATGATTTTCTGAAGTTATGTAAACATGATCCTTACATGACACTTACACACTTGCTGTGATCCAGACATAAAATACCCAATCAGACCAAAAGTGTGTGTGTGTGTGTGTGTGTGTGTGTGTGTGTGTGTGTGTGTGTGTGTGTGTGTGTGTGTGTGTGTGTGTGTGTGTGTGTGTGTGTGTGTGTGTGTGTGTGTGTGTGTGTGTGTGTGTGTGTGTGTGTGTGTGTGTGTGTGTGTGTGTGTTCGACAGGGGATAAGCTTGGCTGAATGGGCTGGAGTAGCACAGAGTGATGGAGGGGTGAATGGGAAGAGGAAAAGGTTTGGGGGGGTCTCTGGGACTGGAAGTCTCTTTGAAGTGATGAAACAGATCAATGAGCCAAAGACAGACTTTGATGGCGAGAGAGATCAGCTGACAGACAGATCGGCGAAGCCTCGTTAGTGTGATGAAGTGTAAGCTGGGGTGTGTGATCGCGTGTGTTGTGACTGACTGACGGGCGGACGCCACTTCTTTGCATGCGTCTATCGCACAAAAACTACATGCTGAGCTTGTGTGTGCATTTGAGTGTTGGAATACATTTCCGTTTGCCAAAGAGCCAATGAAGCGCAATGTGTGCCTTTATGTGTAATTACAGAGCAGGTAGGTGACCTCAAAGACACCAGAGACTCACAATTCTGCCAAGTTTACCGTGAGAGAATGGAAGTCTGTCTCGCCTGGCAACTGCATCCCATAAACTGCACCGCACTTTCTAAACTGCATAGCAACCACTTAGCACAGACAGAAACAAAAATGCACTGCAGTGATGGGGGGGAGGGGGAGGAGGTAAAGACACAGAAAGGAGAGAAACAGACGGCGAATGGAAGGAAGACAGGAGCAAGCAGGTGCAAAACAGACAGAGGAACATCAGAAGCAATGGAAGAGACCTGAATATGTGGCTATTTGTGAACGCTCTGCACTGTTTATCTATCTAAACGGGTGTCAGGTCTCAGCAATTTGCTATTCTGATATTTGTTATTGTCTTGTTGACTTAATGGAAAGAGATTGTCTCTGAACTTTGAGAGACATCACAAACAACGGCATTATTTTCTGAAAGTGTAGACAATATTGAATCCTTCTGCAACTTTTCCATTAGCCTTTCCTTTAAAGTGGTGACTCACAAGTGTCCTTATATGAGGGTGTCAGCCTGCTCCTGCTCAGCCCTTCTTTTTGTCCCGCATCGCGTCGGATGGGCCGACACTCCTAGACGGTATCAGGAAGGTAATTTACTGTATATTATTTAATAGCATCTCTACCAACGTCACAAAGGCCCTTTTTCTATGATGCCAACTTAAGCTTTTTTTCATGTCTGTCATCTGGGGGGGGGGGGGGGGGGGGGTCGGACTGCGATATTAGATAATCGCAATGAAAGAGGAGCATTTCAGATGAGCCAATTCAGTTTTTACTGCACAAAAAATAAAAAGCACAAGTATTGAGGGAGCTTTTTTTGAAGAGGTTAGCATAAAAATGAGCTGATAGACTTGAACCTAACGCAGACAGGCCACGTTGAGATGCAGAAATGCCGGATTAATGCGGGTTTAGCATTATATTGATGTGATGACCTTGAGAGCTGAGTGAGGGTATAATTAGGTTGGACTGGACTCTGGAGAAGTCAACTTGAAACAATGTCCCGAAACAATGCAGAACCGGCACACTGACATCTGGGTTATGCAAAGCAAATACAATAAAATATTATATAAAAGTCACATAAAAATATAATACTAGCAATAGGTGCTATAAAGAGGAAAAAAAATCAAAGATGCTACTTTTTAGAGAGGGCTTTTAGCTTGCTGACAGCATGCCATGCTGAAAATCTTAAGGTAACTGTTACTGTCAACATGTTAAAACCCTCTCTGAGTACTTGCGTCACTAAATGCATCCATTTAAAACACCGCTGACACATCCAACAGATTCCCTGCGTTCAACAATAAATTTCAAGACAATTATTGTCAGATTACAAGTGCATGTCTCTCGCTATGGGCGTCGCATTAAGATGATTTGTCAAGTCAAAAACTTGTCAAGTCAAAAACTCAAGACCTCTGGGTGCAGTTCTGTTGCACTCCATTTAGGTTTTAAGAAACCTGTCTCATAATGTCTGACTAGATACTAGTAAATCTAACTCTATATCTATTTTTGCACATTCTTATTTCCTAATATGGTCATTGTGCAAAAAGAAAAGAAATTAATTTCTTCAAAAACCACCAGGTACTGTGTTCTTCCTTGTACCATTCTATCCACCTTATTCTGCTCTAAACAATGCGCGCCGCCATGACGACGACTCCGGTTGCCTACTTCCGGTTTGCACTGTATTAGCAGTGAGAGAATGAGTTCAGGCTCTATCTATGTGCTGCTGTTGGTTGATTTTACAATTCAAAGAAGATAAAAAAAAAAACTTTAGAAACTGGGTGCTTTGAGCATAAGATTAAAAGGAGAGAATGCCTATGTCCGGTTCGGATCAGCTACATTCAGTGCCAGAGAGTAGACGTTTTTGGTTAGCTGCGCTAAAACTGAAGCATCCAACGAAAAATGTGTAATACGTTACCAGTATGGATGGGCATTTCAAGCAAAAATAATATTCGAAGATCGCTGGGTATTATTCAATTATTATTCGAAAATAGCACCCTCCATCACATCACGCACACATAGCCTACATATTTTTAAATAAATAACCTATATTTAAAAAAAAAAAAAAAAACTAAACATACTTTTTATATTTAAGTTTCACAATATAATGTTTTTTATTTTTTGTTTATTTATTTCATCTATGTTGATTATATGAAAAGGGAACCGCATGAGATGAGTCAGATATGATCATAATGCCCAATATATCGGAAAACATTTGGAATGGCTCAGACATGATTTTGACCACTTATTAAGTTTTGTTTTGTAGAAAGCCTTTCTGTAAAGTGAAATTCGTTTAGTAAAAATTGTATCTTCATTTGTATCAATGTTTTATCCACAAATTGCCTAGAATAATAAATATGACTGACAAATATAGCGCGTCTTATTAATAAACGAAACTCAGCGTATAAGTTAGGCTACTTTGCCTCACATACATGAGAAGTATATAGAAATCTTGAAATGTGTACTTTTAAACAAAATAATTAAAAACGAGCAGAAATGGGCTGCTCTCTGCTTATGTAGGTTAATTCGTATGAAGTGTGCATTTCTCTCTAGGCGCGTTCACTACTGCGAAGATGGCGAGTCAGCATCATCAAATTTATCTTTGCAGTCGACACTTACAGAAAACACTAGTTATTAATAAACAATTCAAATGTTTAACGCATAATCATTACTTTCACATATTTTCTAATCAGCACATCACTGCGGCGTTCTGAGCAAGCGGCGCAATCTTCATAAAGCTTAGAACCGGAAAAGGACAACCGGATTCCGGTTCAAACCCGCTATGAATCATGGGTAAATTCACTAACCAGGAAAAAGGTGGATACTGCAATGAGGTTTAAATGCCTGGTGAATCTGATCAGATTTGTTCAGTTGTGTATTGCTGGCCCTTTCTGCAGCTACAGAGTACAGTAAGTTATACAGTCACACACTCAATCATAGGCGGCCGCTGCTGTGCCATTATGGCAGAGAGGACAGACATAAACTCCTTTGCTTGAGCCGATCACAGCACACAAACGTGCACACACACACACACACACACACTGCTGCCAAGCTCTCCAGATGATGAGCCTCGCTCCTGTGGATTATGTAAGAAGTGGCATAGGCATCCTCAGGCAATGTCTGTGTGTGTGTGTTAGGCTCAGCTCTACATCCCAGACACACAAAGTAAAACAAGTCACAAGTCCTAATGCACATAAATAACCACCACAGCCATGTCCCAGCTAGTATATTTCATATTTCAAGCAGAATCGAACTATCGGACACATCTTTAATAAGTCTCACCAGTCCCACCATTCTCAGCAACAGTGTACCATCACCACTATTGGTCATTAGAGACAAGATGAGGTTCATTTGAAGCTGATGTGAAGTGTGTGTGTGTGGTGTGTTGGTGTGTGTGGTGTGTGTGTGTGTGTGTGTGTGTGTGTGTGTGTGTGTGTGTGTGTGTGTGTGTGTGTGTGTGTGTGTGTGTGTGTGTGTGTGTGTGTGTGTGGTGTGTGTGTGTGGTGTGTGTGTGTGTGTGTGTGTGTGTGTGTTTGTGTGTGTTTTGTGTGTGTGTGTGTGTGTGGTTACTCCTCAATATCCATTTTCCAATGGTCAATGGATGTTTCCAGCAGTGTCCATAAGCTGAAAAATGCTCACTCGTATGCTCACCAATGTTGCATTTATATCTAAAATATTATTACAATTTTAAATAATTTTTCTACTTTAATATATTTTAAAATGTAACATGTCACATGTCAACTATGTCACAAAAATGTTTCTTATTTCACCTTTTTTACTCTGAGATAGAAATGGGATTTTATAGTATGCACATGCAGATCCTACGTGAAGAGGCTGCAAGGTTTCATACACAGCCATATATTTCATATATTTGTATGATATTTTATTCAAATGTGTTCATTATAAGCCCTAAACATGATCTCTTTAATAATATGCAACCTACAGTATAATAGGGAAGAGGCTTGAACATTGTGACATACGTCTTCTTTAGAAATACATACCCTTCATTAAATTTGAAGAGATGATCATTGTGAATAAAATGATCAGACTCATAGTGGGTTATATTCTAAATTACAGTGATTATGACTGTCTGCAATCAGTGTTGAAGACATATTTGTGCATAACATCCAACAATCTCACTGTCTACTGCAGCCAAGGAAGTGCAAATACCCAGGAGACTATTTAAAATGTATCTACCATGAGGTCATCACACCACTTTGTGCATGTCTGTGCATGTGTGTGTGTGTGTGTGTGTGTGTGTGTGTGTGTGTGTGTGTGTGTGTGTGTGTGTGTGTGTGTGTGTGTGTGTGTGTGTGTGTGTGTGTGTGTGTGGTGTGTGTGTGGTGTGTGTGTGTGTGTGTGTGTGGGTGTGTGGGAAAGGTTGATCAATATATCTGCGTGCAAGTTGCAAAGTCTTGGGGCCCACGAGGCTAGTTGAGTTATGAGTCTGCCATTCTCTCTCCACTGTGCTTGAAAATACAATTTGCAAAGGACAGGGACCACCTAAAACTCTCTGCTACACAATAACCACCGCTTCACCACCCGCAATTTAATTATTCAAATGTCAGACCACTGATAACAATATATGGCTTTTCATAGCCTATAAAAGGTTGTTTAAAGCAGAAGTGTGTAACAAAATCTGTGGCAGTATCAAAACATTGGCTTGACCAATGGTGTGAGTTTAGGGGAGGAACTATATGTTTGGACGACCAATGGCAGACAGTGGGAGTGTTTTGTTTGGTGGCGCAGAAATTACACACTCCACTTTTACTGCAAGAGCATGAAAAGTACATTCTCTCTCTGTCTCTGGTCTTTTTTAACATCCGACTGTCATGTCACTTTCTGCAGTCTGAAGCGAACTGTGGAAAGCAGAACGCTTTTGGGATCGCAGCGCATTTGCCCGCTGGCCTGAGACTGAAGACTCTCCTTTCCCTCCCACTGCTCTAATCTTCTGGATGATTTTGCCAGGATTCTGCCATTCTGGTCTCTTGATCTGCCACTTTCAGTCATTCTCAACTGGGGAGAAGTTTACACAACTGCAAAACAGATCTGAACAGTGCTACGCAGCAAACAAATACACACCGTAGAATGTGATCTCATTGGTATTTATTCATACCTTAATTGAGCTTCTAGCACATTTACATTTTCACACATTTGGACAGAGATTAAAATGTAAGAAACATCTGAAACTTTTTTTCTTTTTTTTTAATAGGTTGATTTTATTAAAATTAAAGAAGCTTCTTTTGCTCAAGTCTGGATTTATTTACTCAAACTATTTTGAATATGAATTGAATTTTTTTAAGAACTGAATTTGTCTTTAGTGTAACATGATCCATCAGAATTCATTTTAATATGCTGATTTGTGTATGCTGATGCTTCATATTATAAATGCTGAAAACAGTTGTGGTGCTTAATATTTTTGTGGAAACTGTGATATATATTTTTCAGGATTCTTTGATAAATATATAAAATCTCAAAATAACATTTATTTGAAACAGAAATCATTTGTAACAATGTAAAAGTCTTCTGACACTTTTGATCAATTTATCATCCTTGCTAGAGGTTCAACCAAGAGTCCCGCACAAGCCCTGAAAAGTGAACCCAAAGCGTCTCGATCGCCCCCCGGTGGCTGGTCCTAGTATATGTCATAAGCCCGCCTCCCCATGTTATTCAACAGGACGCGAGACAGGACGCGTTTCTGTCATTTACTGTAGTTTCTATCACGCTGATGTAATTTCGAGTGTTTTTAAAATAAGTTTGTTTTTAGTTATTTGATGCTATAAAAACGGTGCTGTGAAGTCATGATTGACAGCTTCTCTGGGCGAAGTAGTCACTGAAGCACCAACGGACTTCGGGATCTTCGGAGGACTGAGGAGATTGTATTTACTTTATTTTAACAAGACTTTTGTCATACTGCAATCAACAGACATCAAAATTGAGCAGAACGGAGCAGACAAAAAGTGCAGGCACTGGGAGAGTGCATTCGGCGAGAGTAGGGGCGGGGCGTTGATTTCGCAGCATTACTTCCTGCTTACTACTGCTGGTCTGGTCCCGAGATCGCAACTGCACAGACTCAAGTCCCAAGATGTCAGCGCCATATCGGGACACTGGCGGCTTCGCTTCTCACCAATGAAAAAGAGCGAAGGGGCGTCCATCTTTTTTTACAGTCTATGGGTTTAACGGATAAAAAAACTCAGAGGTATCAATTAGGTGTTGGTAGTGATGGGACGAGACCGCCTATGCCGAGTCCGAGTCAAGACCGAGTCTTTGAAGGGTCGAGTCCGAGTCGAGACCGAGTCTGTTGGTTTTCAAATACAGTCGAGTCCGAGTCAAGACCGAGTCTTTGAAGGGTCGAGTCCGAGTCGAGATTTTGTCTCGACATGTCAGTTTTGATATTCATGATTTAATATCACCCCAGTTAATAATCAACAGTTAGGCCTACAACCTAAACTAGATTGGGAACTGTTTAGAGGAGCAGTCTTAACGTCTTAATATGGACTATGCTTTTACTACTGTATCATTAAAAAAATCCCTACCACATGCATCATCTTCTGCCTATTTTTCTAAAATGCTTCAACAGTGCTGCTCTGTCATCAACATGTTAAGCCCACCCTGACTTTTTTAATCATAGTTAGGACATGCAGAGCAAATTAAAATTTTCTAGTGGCATGTCTAAATTAGTAGGCTTAGCTACTTTATAACATTTTCCAATATTTCCCAATTTTAAATATTTTGACAATACACTCGAATTCAGTATCTTTTAAAACTTTATTGGAATTTCATTTTCATATAATACCCGTCAACATTGAATTGTATTATTATTGTTATTATGTGTTTTTTATATATTTTATATGAACATTAAAAAAAATTACTTTGGAAAAAAAATCTCGAGGACTCGGTCTGAAATTACGACTCCTCCTCCCACTGTGGTCCGAGTCCGAGTCAAGACCGAGTCTTTGAAGGGTCGAGTCCGAGTCAAGACCGAGTCTTTGAAGGAACAAGTCCGAGACAAGTCTGAGAAAACAGAAATCGGTCTCGAGACCGGTCTCGGACTCGAGTACTACATCACTAGGTGTTGGTGCACTATTTTAAACACATCTCTCAGTAAATTAACATAACCCATTGTGTTCATGAGAATACTTGCCGAGACAGGTATTTTGGTAATGTTGTATGTGTCCGTTCAAGTGCAAGGAGATGCGAAAGAGGAATCAATTAGGTGTTGACACACCTCTCTGTAAATTCTCTTCTTGTGCTGGAATGGTTTTAAAATCACTTGAATGTGTAAATTGGCAAGACAAAACACGTGCAAATGATAAACTTTCACTATGATGGTTAAACTTTGCAATTAATCCTCAAATCACATGCATGCCAAACTGTGGGGCCTGGTCCGTACGGATAGCTGATCAACTACGAACCGTTTAACCCCTTGTCCTTGCTGAATAAATTTATTCATTTAAAAAAAAAAAAAACGACAACATTTTAACAGCAGTGTACCTAAATGGCTTTACAATCTGGACACTGTAGGTGCAGTTTCAGTGCCTATCCAAACACATGAAAATGTACACGTATATTTACAAATATGAATGAGATCACATTGCAAATACAATTTGTACCATATCTGACCAGAAATATCAGCAATTCCAAAATCAGTCACAGTTTTGCTAGTCAGGCCAAGATTTGTCAACTAACTCATAAAATCAGACCTCAGATGCTCTGTAGTTTAGTATGGCAAAACAGTAACCAAAGTTGTTCCCAAAATCAAAGGTAAGACTTCATTCATATGCATTCAGCTGAATCCTGAGATTCATTTTGCATTGCCGATAGCTCCAGATGAGACGTGACAAAAGAAACAAAGGACGGTTGCACTAATCACAATTTGGAGTCTCTTAAGGAGATTTTCATTTGCCCTCATCTCACGGCAGCCAACATTTATCTGATCACAGTCGCTCAAAGGGGCTAAGTAACACCGATATCCTCAGAGAGCAAAGACGATCAGTTTCTAAAGAGGCTGTTCTCTGAAGAGTTGCCGCATGTATCAACTTCCACCAGTATCATTCAACATCTGACAAAGGGAGATGTCAAGCGAGCTCTTCTACCGACCTGACTGACAGCAAATTATCCTGTAGTAACGGCAGAAGACATATTTTCAATTAGAGCATCACTGACTGTGAAAAGTAATGTCAAGCCTCTGTGTGTACGAATGAATCAGGGAACATGCAAATTCATTTTAAAATCAAAGGGCATCTATTTGAATACAGTGTGAATGGAGATTTTGATTAGACAGGAAGTTCTTTACAGTCTCTGAGGTGGGAATAAACCTTAGTGACTTGTTCAGTATAATTAATAACTGACTTTATGTACTAGGATTCCATCATGAGGGTGATGAGAGTCACTGAACTAATGTTATGTGCCTTACTGATCCTAAATCCCAATCCAGTAACAATAAACACCCTTTTACAAAAGACTTATGACGGGTCTGACTGACAAGCCATGACAGCGGATCAACTCGGTTAAGCACAACAACTGGCATCACTTTAAAGCAGATGAAGCTTTTTATGTTGTGGTGCAGCATAATGTAGTCACATTTCAGAAAGGCAAAACTAACAGTGGGTCATTTGTGTCCCCAATGAATTTGTCATGAGCTTAGTAATGACAATCCATAAACACAAAAGTAGTAACAGCTTATACCTGATAACAAAACTGATAAAGAAATGAAATACTTACTGACAGGTTCACTGTGCACCTGAAAAAGAGCACACACACTATTTCATTTCCATTGTAAAAAAGGATACAATCGCAAAGCTCCGCTCTGAGTCCCGATGGCAAGGATTTTTGGACAGGGTCGAATGCCATAGAGGACGGCTGATAGGGGAAGCCATGGCGCACAGTCTGGGGATCAAATCAGAAGAGCAAAAAGTTTTAAAAAGCACATGATGTAACGTTTAGTGGCATAACCACTAATTAACTTCAACATTTAAGTCAGCAATAAACTATTTAAAATGGTATAGTGTATTTTCAGTAATTGAAATGTTCAGTAATTGAAATAAAGATAAAATAAAATATTATATTCTATAAAAAACGAAAATTTATAAAACAAAATTAAACATTTAAGTACTAAAATTACTACAACTAAAATAAAAATAAATTAAAGCTAAATAGAAATATATATTTCAAAAGAGCACATAAATATTTACTAAAAACTAAACAAAAAATAACAAACTTAAATGATAAAAATAATACTATAATAGTGCCAATAATACTAAAATAACACCGATTTTACATGATATTAATATTTACATTCTTATTTATATAATTATTTGAAGGAGAGTGACAAAGCATTGCGTATTTGTGCAGCACCAAGGAGTCAAAATTCAGGGACAATTCGATATCAATTCAATGTCAGTTTCAGCTGAATATTTCCAACTATTTTAATGCACAGGCCTTTGAATTGCTCAAACAACTCTGATGTGCTATAGATAGACAAAAACAACTGGCAGTGAGAACAGAGGCCTTGCTGCATTGTATCCAGAGAACAACAATGGTTGGCTACAGGTTTATAGCACTGGCCTCTGCTTAACAGCTGTCAGCGTCTCTCTCTCTCTCTCTCTCTCTCTCTCTCTCTCTCTCTCCTCTCTCTCTCTCTCTTCTCTCTCTCTTCTGTGTGTGTTTTAAATCCTAGGGGGTGCCTACATAGATAGCATTACTGAGAATCAAAGGCGCACCTATAATGCTGTCTAGTCAGGCAGCTGAATAGATTTTGAGACACAGCCTCTCTGTCTCTGGATCTTTGTTTAGTTTCTAAAGCGGGTTACGTAAGTGGCGCACGCGGGGACGAGTACCTGTCGGCGAGCTGTGCAGCAGCAACAAACTTCAGTCCATCCTTCCCCATCTCTCTCAGTTCTCTTTTCAATAATTATAAATTAAATATTAAACTAATCCAGCGTTCATAAATGTCTATTTAATTTAGGCCTGACAACAAGACCAGTGTGAATGCACTCACATAACCTTATCGCAAATAATTAATTAAAGAGTGGTAAACAACTGTAGGCTATCTATATAGTTCATGACATGAGTCATGACCATTTTTCTAAAAAACTGAACACTTAGCCTAGCCTACTTACATCAACATTCTCCAAAACTGTCTTCAAAAATAATGTAGCTCTGGGTAAAAGAATCATTAAAGATAGTATACATGAAAATATTACATGTGGAATTGATTTAAAAACATACTCCATTAAATAATCATTAGACTGCATAGATTTGTATAAAAAGTTTCAAAGACTGACAACAGCGCTGGCAAAGGGCATTTGGGTGCAGACTGTGAAGAAGCATTTCAGTGGTTGGACGCAGTGACCGAACACACCCCCTTCATTGAACGAGTCGCTGTTTTAAATTTATTTTAATTAATATTGTAGTCCTTTTATCATTAGCTTAACTGCCTAGCAGTAGACAAAATGGAGAATAAAATTACAGTTATGCTCTCAACTGCTATTTTTTAGTGTCACGGCAGATCTGTAGACACAAATTTGAATATAGGATAAGTTTTGTGAACGACCTGTTCAAATGAATCGGTTGAGTGGTTGATTCAATGACTCACTACAAAATGCACTTGTCGCCACCTACTGTCATAACGAGGTTACCTGCCTGTAACAAGGTTGACTAAATGAATCCGAGATGAATCAATGTGCTGATCACATCTGCAATATACTGTCATTCTCTTACAGTTTCCACGCACACGTGTGTGGGCTCATAATCTAATATTGCAGAAGAAGAGAGAAACCTCCACAGATAACCCGTTTCGCTGAGAACTATTAACTCCATCCATTGTGCTGCCAGATCTAATCCAGAGAGGGCAGCTAAACTCAGCAACACTTTAACTAGGCCTATTCATGACACATTGGACACACTAGCTGTGTCTCAAAACCAACCTAGGCAACATTTAGGGCACCTATGATGGCCACAAAAAAAAAATCTTTAGATACACAACGTGTGTGTGGTTTCAAAAAGATATTCAAGATAAAAAAGGTTAAGGGTTTTAAAAAAAAAAGCCCCAACATTGCAAATGAAATGTTAATCCCAGCACAGTAGATTATGCAAGAAATGGGTTGTTTATCCCCCCTCCCTCCACTCAAACATCACAGCTTCATTCTATAACCACACATGATTTCGGACGCTTCAATAGTAGAATGTCTAGCCTAACACAGAATATAAAGGGAAAAGCGGAAGATATGGACAGCAAAAGCAGCCGTGTGGTTATAAAATAATCTCTGTGTCACGCATGAATATTTTACGCATTTGTGCGCATTTTCCAAACACAGAGTCAGCTCTTTCCACGCACAGCTTGTGAAAAAAAAAAACAATTTAGTCTTAATTTGAGGGGGCAGTGTATGGCAGTACAATGTGCATGTAGCCTAACACAGGCTATAAGAGCGTTTTAATGTAAAAAAAAAAAAAAAAAAAAAAAAGACAGAAAAAAGGCATTCCATTGCTGCGCAACCAAAAGATATTGTACCTACAATGGTTTGTATAAAATAAAATAAAAATACGACTGACATCATAACGTTCCCATAAAGATATATATAACATTTGTATTACAACGTTATGATGCATCACATCTTCGAACCAGAAAAGGCAAACGTTACCTGTACTCGATAAGTCAGTGGATAAAGTGTTAAACAGCATGCACCAAGTGGCACTTGATTGAGGAAAAAGCACTTGCGTTATTAGAGAAAAAGCCACATTAGGTGACGTTACACATTCACTTGAAAGCTTCCCCACCTTGCAGAGCTGGAAGTGTTCAGACTGAAGCGTCTCCGGGATGAGCTCGTTCTCCTTGGCCCCGAGCTGCGAGGATGGAGAAGGGGACGACACGGCCGTCAAGCCGTCCAGCACCTTACGGATATTAAACTTCTTCATTTTTCGCTCCGGTGCGAGTGACGGAGGAGGACGGGAGCACATGAGTCGAGATCAGCCGTGGATGATGAGGGGGGAAAGCCGCTCTCGCTCTTTACTGCAGCACCTTTCTTTAAAGCTCACATTTTAAAGTGTCTTTCACCGTATCCTCCATGGCTAAAGGCTTGAGCTGTGAGCGTTGATTTATATTTTTTATAATTAGCGTTTGTGGGGTGTCCGTTTATTCTGACTCGGCGTCCCGCTGCGTCTTGAATTCCCTCTATCCTCTCTCTCTCTCTCTCGCTCCTTTCTCATCTCCTCCACTCAACACGGAAACACCGCTGCAGCGCCGCGCATGCGCACGGCAGACTGGATGACTACTGAAGCAGCCTTCCAAACCCTTTTCCCGGTGACCAGGCAAGACTGTGGAGCGCTGAGTGAGCCTAGCGTCACATCACATTGCAGAAATTAGGGGCGGGACTCTGCACCTGGAGCCGCAGGGATGCAGGATGGAAAGCGCACCAGCCTCTCCAAGTCATCACATAATGTCATAATATAGCCTATAGGCCATATCAATTAATCAGATTGCCTGCACTTTGTCAAATGGATTTGACAGGGGAAGTTTTTTCAGAATATTACTATTTCTGAAGGATAATTTCTAGGCGCATAGGCCTACCTTAAAGGGCACCTTATGCATAATTCACTTTTACATGGCGTTTGAACATAAGTGTGTTGGCGGTCTGTGTGTACAGAGGACCAGCTCTACCATATTTAAAAATAAATACAGAAATAAATAAAATGCTCAATAGATAAATAAGCATACAATTAATTGCCCCAAAAAATACAATAAACAAATAAATGTAGGTAGAAATTAAATTATACAGGGAGACATAAATGTATATATCTCTTTTAATTAGCTTCTTTATTTATTCATCTTTGTAATAATTACCTTATTTATTTATTGTCCGTAATAATCTTCAACTTTATTTATTAATTACTTATTTTTTTAAGTATTTATTTATGTTCATGTTATAATATTTTCAACTGTCTGTTTTATTCTTCCTTTGTATTTTTTTACCCTATTTATTTCTTCAATGCTATTTATTTCTGCCTGTCGTTTTTACATTTCTGTATGCATTTCTGCCTCGTTATGCAAATGAGGAGGGGCTGTCTTAGGGGGTCAACTTCTGCCCATTGGTTGGTTAGCATTTTACTGTATCGGTCGAATCTACATGGCTTTTCCCCGCCATAAAGCATTGTTTAGTGGCAGGAATGCAACTCATTGGATGCCAGCTGCCGTAAAAATCCAAAGAAGAAGAAGAAGAAGAAGAAGAAGCATTGTTTAGTAATGTCAAACTCCGCAGGCAGACGTTCAGGGTCCGACCTCTTAAGGGAAGCTGCTTACGATCTTTGAGATCAGAAATGTTTTTCTGTGGTCCTTTGAACATTTTTTTTTACTTTTACTTTACTTTTACATAAACAGCTTCCAGTTCGAGTATCAGTGGCATGTAGATTCGACCGATGCAGTAAAATGCTAACCAACCAATGGGCAGAAGTTGACCCCCTAAGACAGTCCCTCCTCATTTGCATAATGAGGCAGAAATGCATACAGAAATGTAAAAACGACAGGCAGAAATAAATACCATTTATTTAATAAATACCAAGAAATAAATAGGGTAAAAAAATACAAAGGAAGAATAAAACAGACAAAAATATTATAACATGCACATAAATAAATAAGATAATTATTACAAAGGTGAATAAATAAAGAAGCGAAATAAGAGATATATCAATTTATGTCTCATTGTATAATTTAATTTCTACCTACATTTATTTGTTTATTGTATTTTTGGGGGCAATTAATTGTATGCTTATTTATTTATTGAGCATTTATTTATTTCTGTATTTATTTTTAAATATGGTAGAGCTGGTCAGAACCACCCTATAATGATAAAAACCCAGTGTTTTTTTTTTATCCCCATAAATCATAATCACTGTCTTGAAAAAGCCTTCTCAGATTCTGAGTAACCCGCCCAAATGTATCGCCCCGCCCCATCATCCAGACGGCAGTACTCTGGGCCCTGGGGTACTACAAAATGTGACGTACTTTAGCACCACAGCCTCAAGCCCCGCCCACGACTGTTGACGGACACTGCCCCGCACTGGGTGAGCTGAACCTGGCTGAACACAGTCCATTATCCACAGTGACATTCAGCTGTAGACAGGAATATTTTCTAAAGTGATTGAGGTATTTTTTGGTGTTGGATGTAAGAATGAACATAGCAGTCTTCATTTACATAAGAAGCAAGATTGCAAATAAGTTATAACCGTAATTAAACTAGACAATACCTGTTCTATTTCCATACAGCATATATTATCTGGCTCTGTGGGGATTATTGTCCGACTCCGGGTAGAAATGAACACCGCTACTGAGAGTTTCTGTTTTGATATAATCAGATGAGATTGTCCTCCTAACCAGAGCGCGAGCTCGTGAGACTCCGCCTCCTGTGCGGCACCAACAGCTCATTTAAAGGGATACACACTAACCGGTGCGTTTTTCTGAGCCCCAAAAAGTGACAATTTAAACATGCTGTAAAAAATGATCTGTTGGGTGTTTTGAGCTAAAACTTCACACACACATACACACACACACTGGGGACACCAGAGACTTATTTTACATCTTGTGAAAAGGGGCATAATAGGTGCCCTATTAAGTATCGACTACAAAAAAAATTGTTCCCAGGTGTGTCTTGTTCGCCAATCTCCCTTGAGTTTATATTCCCAAAGTGTTTATCATGTTCTTTGTCTGATGTTGTCCTTCTATGGATGTTATGTATGCACTTGTCAGTTTTGTTTGCCTTCCTTGCCTGTGTCTGCATTTATCAGTTTTGCCTGGATTTACTATTTTTTTATGTTTGTTTGAATAAATGTCTGCTGCATCTGGATCCCACTCTCGTTCCTCTGAAACAGCCACCGTTATAGTGAGTTATAGGTATAGTGAGACGGGAGAGATTGCTCAAACACCCTCAGATCGTGTTCTATTCAAGATTACATAATAGTAAATTATTTTGGCCAAGAATTGTGAATGAATTGTAAATATGCAATTGTAAATAAATGTATTTTATAATTTAAAACAACACTCTTGCCTGAATGTATCTTAGTGTGGCTTAACTTTATTAAATTGTTTAAGTTACAGTTATAAATGTTATGTGAATGTTAGTTGGCAGGATATAAGTGACAGATATTTCCAATTTAAGATAATTTGAAATAAAAAAAAAACAACCACATAGAGAAAACAATCGTTTGTGCAAATGGAGATTTAACTAGACGTTAAATCTCAAAACAGACCAATATAAAGGTTTGCCAACTATCTTGCTCTGTATTCTGTATGTCTGATGTGAGATAGAGAGGGTCAGAAAGTAGAGGTCACAATAGATCAACCGTCAGTGTTGCCACTGCTGTTTAAGAGTTTGTCGCTGGTAATTGACTTGGACATCTGCCCTTGCTTAATGAAGGCCAAGTTTACAGCAATGCCTGTGACTCCAAATAACATGTATGTGTATATAATAAATAACATTTTGGGAGATACATATTTTACAAATGCATATCAAGAATGGGTCTGTTAAAGTTTAAAGGGGTCATATGATGCGGTTTCTTGTTTTCCGTTTTCTTTAGTGTGTTATGTAGCTGTTAGTGCAAGTATATCTGCATATAGCATATTTACAAAGTCTCAAACCCAAAGAGATATTCTTTGTAAAAGTTCAGCCACGCCTTCCTAAAACGCTATGTTCAAACACGCCCTCACAAATCTACGTCAGCGTGTGGGGGTCATAGAGGTGGGGCAGGTTCCGGTCTGAGCGGCGCCATGTGAGGCGTGGTTTACCGAACTACCCGCCAACACTATTGAGAAATATAGAAGCAGCAATTTAATGTAAATACCTTGAGTCACGCTCATTACGGAAGCCAAGACGTCGCACCAGGTTTGACAATTTTGACCTAAAGCTCGCTGAAAATGTCTAAAACCCCCCGAAAATCACCTGATACAAGGATTAGCTCCAAGGCTAGCCCAGAGGCTAACGCTACACCGGATGCTGTACCTAACCTTGATCGCGGACCCGGACATGAGGCTATCCTCCTAGCAATCGCCAAGATAAGGACTGAATTGCTCACCAAAGCGGAGGCACAATCCACTGAAATTCAGAACCAGGTCGATCAGCTAAGAGCAGAAATTAAACTAGCCAACGATAATGATAATGCCAGGAGTGAAGCCCTAGATAAACGGGTGGTCGCAGTCGAGTCTGCAGCCAACATCCACTCCGATCTGATTGCTGCTATGGAGCGGGATATGGTTAACGTGCAGAGGGAGCTTGCGACCCAAAAAGCACGAAATGAGGACCTGGAGGCACGGTCGTGTCGCAATAACCTGCGTATTGCCGGGATAAAGGAAAGACGGAAGGATGGGAAGCGCGTGACGGATTTTATATCTCAAAGCCTGAAGGAAACACTTGGAAGCCTGAACGCCTGAAGGAGACGCTTTACTGGACCGGCACACCGTACGCTGCGCGTGAGACCGGGTAACAGTGACCCGCCGAGAGGCTTCGTTATCAGATGCCATTATTACCAGGAGAAGAAGGAAATACTAAGGAGAGCTGGGCAGATGAAACAGCTGACTATGGGGGATGGCGACAAGATCCGCATCCAACCAGACTACACACAGGCAGTGTCCAAGCAGCGGGCAGAGTTCAATGAAGTACGGGGCCTATTAGGGAGTTGTGAGGGAATCCGCTACGGCCTGTGGTACCCGGCGGAGATAAGGATAACGACGCCAGATGGAGTACGTACAAGCTTTAAAGATCCAAAACAGGCCAAGGATTTCACAATGGTAAACCTGAAGCGCGCAACCTAAAGCCTGTTTTATGCTTCTGCGTCGGATCGATGGCGTACCCCTCTGCGTCGCCGCGAACCCCTCTCCGAACCCCTACGCCGTAGCTCGACGTGCACCTCCAAAAAAATGTGACTACGCGTCGAGGCGACGCAGACCGCAAGGGCTGTGATTGGTCAGATGCACCGCGATGCAACGCAACCTGACGCAGAACCATAAGACGGCAACGACGCCGTAGGAGTGACGACGTAGCTACGCCGTGGAGTTGACGCAGAAGCATAATGAGGCCTTAAAGATGTGACAGCGCAGATCGAGTGACGTACTTTCCGTGGCTTCTTACATCTGATCCAGAGGTATGTTTGACCAATGTTATCCGGATTATCATCCTGATAAAGACTTTGTTTAAGCAAAGGGGATTTTAATATATTCAAGCACCAGCTAAAGACTGTCAGCAAATGCGCAAAGTTACGACAAACTTTCTGTTCTGGGCTGGCTTGGCCTTGATAACACATAACGGGTTGATTTAAAAATTTACATTTCCTTAAACGGATAGCTTCACTGGTCATTTTTGGCCTAAGGCCTTGTTGGCATGACTGGACGGTTTTGGAATTCCAATGAAATTAATGTTGTTCTATTGTGTCCATTATGCACCAGTGTTTTTTTTTTTGTTTTTGTTTGTTTTTTTGCTAGATTGGACATTATTGAGTGTGTACTATATTTGACTACAGTTAAGAGTATTTGTGATATGTTATGTTGTCATTAATATTGTTTTGGTGGGACTAGGTCTCACAAGGTAAGCTTTATGTTGTGCGATAATGTACGACTGGGGGAGTATGCAGCCTTTCGTTTGGGGAGAGGCCAGCATTGGGGTTATGTGAATGATGTGTTTGATTTCGTGTTTTTGTATTCTTTGTTGTTTTTGTGTTTTTTATTATTGGTTTTAATTACACAATGTCTAAACAGAGATCTGTCACTTGTGAAAAGGCTTTACGATCAGGTTGTTTCTAGGCAGGCTGCTGTCAGGTCATTTCAGATACTAGAATATGGCGAGAAATAAGTTTAGTGGTTCGGGGTGGGCAAACACTAAATTTATGAACTGGAATATCAAAGGGCTTAATCACCCAGTAAAGCGTAGTAAGGTGTTTTCTCATGTATCAAAGCTACAAACAGACATAGCATTCTTGACCGAGACACACTTGCTTGATAAGGATCACTCCAGACTTAAGAGAGGGGGCTTTTCCCAGATTTTTCACTCCAAATTCAATGCTAAATGCCGTGGTGCGGCCATTCTCATCCACAGGGAAGTGCAATTTGTACAGACGAATACGATTCAAGATAAAGATGGTCGGTTTATTATTGTTCAAGGACATTTATTTAGCCTACCAGTAGTACTGGCCTGTGTCTATGCTCCAAACTGAGATAATGCTACATTTTTTACTGACTTTTTCTCACTCCTTCCAGAAATAAATAGCCACCAATTGAACCTCTGGGGAGATTTAAACTGTGTTTTGGATCCTACTATGGACCGTTCTAGGGCTACACCGAGAACACTTAGTAAATCAGCAGAGACTATTAACGCCTTTCTACAAGCGTATGGGGTGATTGATGCATGGAGATATAGAAATCCAGTTTAGACAGTATTCTTTTTTTTTTCTCCAGTACATAATTCATATTTATGCATTATGCACGCCTTAATGAGTTGATTTCTTCGATAAGGGACGTTGATCAAAAAAATTCTGAAGCTCCATCTGAAGCTCTTTGTAAAGAGAGAATAGGTTTGGTAACAGAATACGATACTTTCGCATGTGGAGTAGCTGAGGAGCTTTATCTTAAATCTCGTCAGGAATTTTACGAGCATGGGGAACAAGCCAGTAAACTCCTAAGTCATCAGCTAAGGCAATATGCAGAGGCTGGATTTATAGCAGAGATTAACACTCCAGAAGGGATAACCACAGATCAAAAAAGCATAAATAAACAATTCAGAGAAATCTCTGAAGAACTCCACTGAAAATTGTGATAGCACTAAGTTAGTTCAGTTTTTCGAGGGTCTCGAGATTCCAACCATAGGCCGACAAGACAGGGCAGATCTCGAGAGTAACATTTCAGCAGCCGAAATTGATCGGGCAATTAAAAAAATGAAGAGCGGTACAGCTCCGGGCCCGGATGGCTTACCCATTGAATTTTTCAAGAAATTTTCATCTACACTAACCCCTCTTTTAAAAAATGTATATGCTGAGGCATTGGAGCGTAAGACCCTCCCCCCCTCAATGACCCAGGCCACTATCTCAGTCCTTCTTAAGAAAGGAAAGGATCCTCTGAACTGTGAGTCATTTTGGCCTGTGAGTCTACTCTGTTGCGAAAATCTTGACCAAGGTTCTGGCTAGTAGATTGGAGTCTGTTATGCATACAGTGATACATCCAGATCAGACTGGTTTTATTAATGGACGGGAGCTTTTTGGCAACATACAGAGGATTTTTAATATTATTTACTCCCCGGAAACTCCACTCACAGCAGAGGTTTTGCCCTCCCTCCAACTATTTTTCTATAGGTAGGGGGACAAGACAGGGCTGTCCATTGAGCCCATTTCTGTTCGACCTTGCCATTGAACCACTAGCGGTTGGACTTAAGAGTGCCGAGGAGCTCACAGGTGTTGGCAGGGGGGGCCAAAATCATAAACTGTCTCTATATGCGGACGACTTGATACTGTACCTGTCCGATCCTTGCACCTCTATTTCTAAGGCATTAGAAATTATCTCTAACTTTGGAGAGATTTCAGGCTACAAAATCAACTTCACTAAGAGTTTGCTCTTTCCTATTAATGACCAGGCACGACAGATGTCTTTTGAGGCATATCGACTAAAAGAAACTCATGACACTTTTACTTATCTTGGCGTTTCAGTGACCAGCAAATACAGGGATTTATTCAAGCATAACTTTAAACCAGCCCTGGAAAGGGCCAAACAGGACATTTCCCGTTGGTCAGCGCTGCCTATATCGCTTGCTGGCAGGGTTAATACTGTCAAGATGATATTTATGCCCAGGTTTTTATTTTTGTTTCATACAATACCTGTTTTTATCCCAAAGTCTTTTTTTAAAGACCTTGATAAATCTATATCTACCTTTATCTGGAACAAGACCATCCCACGAATAAGGAGGTCACATCTGGAGAAACAGAAAGAGGCGGGAGGCTTGGCACTACCAAATTTTTGCAATATTACTGGGCAGCCAACATTTATAAATTAATATATTGGGTCTCTGCGTCTGACATGGGGGGTTGACCTGTATGGGTGGAAATGGAACAAAATTCCGCTCATCCGGTGTCCCTACCTTCTTTAGTATGTGCGCCATTGCCACTCAGTAAGCAGCGTCTTACAAATAATCCCATTGTGAGTGGCTCACTTGGAATATGGTCCCAATTCAGGACCCACTTCAAACATAAACAGGCTATGTCCTCTCTTCCAATCTCGGCCAACGCACTCTTTCCACCCTCACTCATGGATACAGTATTTAAGTCATGGTTCAGGAAGGGTCTGAAACAGGTGAAGGATCTTTTTAAGGATGGTGTGTTCATGTCATTCGAGCAGCTGGTAAATGAGTATAACATCCCCAGTTCGCATTATTTCAGGTATCAGCAGGTACGTGTCTTTGTTCGGAAACATTTCCCTTCTTTTCCGTTAATTTTGTCAAATAACTGGATAGAGAAGTGGTTGGAGGGGGATCTAAATCAAAGAGGAGTGAGCAGATTATATGAGGATATTCAGATGATCGCCTCGCCGTCACTTAGTCATATGAGAGCAGGATGGGAAGGAGAACTAGGATTTAAACTGTCGGACGACTCCTGGCAAAGCGCAATTAAGAGAATACATTCATGGTTTGCTTCAGTTTAAGGTGCTCCAAAGGCTTCATTTATCTAGGAGTAAGCTTGCCAGGATATTTCTGGATGTCGACCCGACTTGCTCCCGATGCCACCAGGCTCCGGCTACCCTCTATCATATGTTCTGGGCTTGCCCAAAATTACTACAGTTTTGGTCTTTAATTTTTGACACTTTTTCTTACATCTGTGACCGAGAGACTGCCCCTGAAATCGCAATATTTGGTGTGACCCCTGCTGGGATGACAATATCTGGTACACAATCAGACGCCATTGTGTTTTCATCTTTATTGGCCAGACGTCTTATTCTGCGCAATTGGAAGTCAGATATGCCTCCTACACACAGGCGCTGGGTTGAGGATGTAATGGCACACTTGAAACCTGAGAAGTTGAAATACGCGATCAGGGGTTCAACCCAGAGATTTTATACGGTCTGGCAGCCATTTCTGGATTATTTTAACTCACGACTTCCTGCGGGAAACACTGGGACATAATTGATTCACAAGCTCTGTAACTCTGTAACATGTCAGTGTTTTTTTTCTTCTTCTTTTTTTTGTATGTTGGGGTTGCTGTATGGGGACTTGTTAAGTGTGTTATAAGTGTTTACAATTCAAATCCAATAAAAATATTTGAATAATAATAATAGAGGTGGGGCAGAGTTTTATAATACCACCCAAATGTATAGGCTACGCAAAGAAAGAAGTTCACAACAAAACCAAATACAGAAACACGCTGCAAGTAACACAGACCACAACGGAAATGTTTCCGGGGGAACCAAATAAGTGATGAACCCGGCTGGGACGTGCTTATTGCTCGTGAGCATCCTTATGCCCTACTCCCCTGGAAGGGCAGACGGCAGAGCCATTCAAGTGGGACTTTGGAGTGAGCATGGCACTAGTGTGCCATTTGCATTTAGTGTGCCACAAGTGTGCCATTTTGTGTTACGTTTGGAACGCACTTGATGAAGGGAGCAACGAAAGACAATAAGCCTGTTTGAGATGCGCCTTGCCTCGCCTGAAATGTAGTCGAGAGTAGGCGGCTGCAGTGAGGGGAGGAGTGAAAAAAGCGCAGGCAAGATGGACAGATCTCTCCTCTCGCAGTGGATCTGACACCTGTGAGATCAAAGGCGGATACGCGGGATTCACGCTCGTGCACAGTGTTGCTAATAAACTGGATGTAATTTAAGTTCTGTTGCTTTTATATGAAAATAAATATAACGAACAAGACACCCAAAGTACTTGTTATTTAATTCCATTCCAAATAAGTGTTTATCAATCATTTTTTCTTTAATACAGACATAGGCTATGTGTTTTTTTTTATATAGGCCTATAATAAAATGACATAACCCATAGAGATCGCACTGTCCGAGGGTTTGGGAATATTCAAACATCATTACATATACAAAACATGATGTCCGAATTTTAAAATCAAACATTTTAAAGGAGATCAATACATCACGGTTGTTTAAACCAATCAACATTAAGCTGTGTCGTCAGCAAGTCGTTTCCCATCATGCTTTTGATCAGCGCAGTCGGTGTAGAGCAACTGCGCGCGACTGCAGAATCCGACACGTGCGGCTTGCGCTCGCGAGAGCTTTTTGACATACGTCAGCATGGCATCAGAGCAAGGCGGACCGCTCTCGGACACATTTCTAACCGGCATGCATCTCGCGCTGATCACCGGTGATCGATTATGCGCAGATTTTGCTCATCTCAAACAAGCCTATTGTAATTTCCTCATTATGTTCACCTGGGATGTTCCCATGACAACACAGCAGTTGTCCATCAGCTGAATAGCTGTTCTGACGACAGAAATATAATGCTGTTAACATAACGGTTGCAAATAAATTAATTTTATTTTTTTTATTTTACAGATTTTTTTTTTTAAATATGCATAAAAGTAAGGTAATATAGTATAATAATAATAATTATTCGTTACATTTATATAGCGCTTTTTCTGGGACCTCAAAGCGCTTTATATTGGAAGAGGGGGAATCTCCTCAACCACCACCAATGTGCAGCATCCACCTGGATGATGCGACAGCAGCCATATTGCGCCAGAACGCCCACCACACACCAGCTTACTGGTGGAGAGGAGACAGTGATGAAGCCAATCAGTATATGGGGATGGTTAGGAGGCCATGATGGACAGTGGCCAATGGGCAAATTTCGCCAGGATACACCCCTACTCTTTATCGAAGGATGACCACAGAGAGTCAGGATCTCGGTTTAACGTCTCATCCGAAGGACGGTGCTTTTTAACAGTACAGTGTCCCTGTCACTATACTGTGGCGTTAGGACCCACACAGACCACAGGGTGAGCACCCCCTGCTGGCCACACTAACACCTCTTCCAGCAGCAACCTGGTTTTCTCAGGAGGTCTCCCATCCAGGTACTAACCAGGCTCAGCGCTGCTTAGCTTCAGTGGGGAACCAGTCTTAGGCTGCAGGGTGACATTGCTGCTGGCATGTGTGTTATATATCTGTGTGTCAGTGTCTCAACTTTAAAACTTTGGACCCTATATTACCTAACATTTCTTATTAAACTTTTCTTTATGAAAATTTAAACATAACATGAAACAATTTGTATCAGTGTAACTGATGTATAGATTAATATCTTTCCTTCATGTTCTTCTTCTCTATCTTTTTTATTTATTTGTTTTAGTTTTCAGCTCATTGTTCTTTTCTCATTTGTATTCTAATGACATTGAACATATTGTTAATACATTTTGTATATTGTATACAAGTTGTATGTCATAAAAATGTAATCTCTATATGTTTTCCAAAAAAAAAATAAAAGAGCAATTCCAAGAGGGTCCTCACACCATCTGTGCTCGGGCCCTAATAAAGTAGAATTTTGATCTGTAACCAGTAAGCACCATAGACATATTAATAAGCACGTCCCAGCCGGGTTCCCCTGGAAACATTTTCGTTGTGGTCTGTGTTATTTGCCGCACGTTTCTGTATTTGGTTTTGTTGTGAGCACACGTGTGTTGTGAAACTGATGAAGATGTTTTCTTAATTTGCGGGTGTTTTTTTCTCTTTGCATGCGTTTTCTTCAGTTGTAGCACGTTGAGCTCTCTCGGCCAACGTATAGCTTAAGCTTTATTTACTAAAATTTTTGACCGTGTGCTGCGCATTTTTCGGAGGACTGTTTCCAGCATAGACATAATAAATACATAGACGCCCTATTGGCCTCTTTGGAACATTTCTGCCATACGTCAACACGTCCGCCATTTTGCTGAGGGCAGGGCTGCGCTAAGAAACAAATGCAAGTAAACGGATGCGGTTTTCCTAGATAAAAGGCGGGGCATAGAGGAGCAACAATAATATACAGTATGTGTAAAATTATTACTTTTTTAATCTAACTGCGGAAATGCATTGCATTAAACCAAATAAACTCAAAACATTTATTTTTAGAACCATCATATGACCCCTTCAAAGGGCATATTGCAGGGTTGGTGTTTTTTTCTGTTTTTTTTTCTAAATTAATATATGTGAAAGTTTCCCTGACCATGTTGAAAAAAACGCTTTTTTTTCATCATCGCGTCATCATATTACGTCACGAGAGGGAGTCGTTTGTAGGGCTCTGCGTCCGCTCATTGCAGAGTAGGTTGGTATTCAGTCTGTTTTCGGTGGTTATTGTATATCAATTTATCGTCGTCGTGGTAAATTATTGTGAATTATGGCCTGTCAGGACTTTAAGTCCACAGGTTTCCAAACAAGAAAAGGGATGGTGCTATCTTCCGTGCCTGGGTGTTTTACTGTTAGACAAAATGTACCTTTTGTCTCAAGTTAATTCATGAACATATCGTACATAAACTTGTAATGTAATGCATTTGTGTTTGTTAGTAGTCTGCAGCCAAAACTTCTTATAACAAATAGTAGGCTAATTCATTTTCAATCTGTACAAAACCACTTTAATGTTTGTGTTGGCTGTTTCTACATATAAAGTTTTTATACAAGACAGTTGTGATTGTTGTGATATTTTTTTGTCATCAAAATGGGGCCATTCAAAGCCTTTATGAAGTCCCTCTTTCTCTGGAAACTGACAACTGATGTGTTGTGGCTTACACAACACATGCAGGTAAGGGTCCAATACTTTGCTATTGCCTGATACGTGATAATAATCTGTACAATATTGTAATCTGAGCATAGTGTTTTACATATCGTCGGCTAACATGAATATATCTATAACACTCTAACACTGGTCTCTCAGCATAGACACCTGCCCTGTTCTCACACCACAACTCAATTTGTCTCCTCTGACCGTTGTTCAGTCTAATCCTGGCCTGTCCCTGCTCTTGGCTGCATAGCAGGCTCATAATTAACTTATTGGTCCGTCACACGAGTAAACATTTACAATTACCTCAGCATCCGAATTGTCATTGCTTTCCTATTGTTTACTTTGACCCCACTCCCTCCCGTTACGTCACTTCCGGTTTGGCGGCTTTCAGATGCGGAAGTAAAATTTTCTCACAAAAACGATTCTAGAAGCCTTAATAGCATTTTATAAGTATATATTTAAATCTAGTTCCTACATTATTGTTCTACACATTGACTCACTGGATACTCTAACCTGCAATATGCCCTTATTTTTATTTGATTTAAATAAAGAATGGAGCTCAACTGGTAGCCTACATAATTATGCTAGCAACCCAAAGGGTATGAGTCTGAATCACATGGGATTTAATCATTTACTTAAAATTAAAGATACAATTACAGTATATGTAAATAAAAGTCGCCTGTGAAAACCACGCTGATACACACTAGACCTTCACTGTGGTTTGGAATAGATCCCTTTGCTTCTCTTCCCTTTCATACTGTAACGATGGAGATAAGCGTGGCATGCATTTCCTTATCAGGCCCTGGGTGAGGCTGAAGAGACCCTTATAAGGTAAGGGCCATCCTTGTGTACGAATGAAGCACTGACCAATCACCTGCTCGCTGCACGCCCGCACGGGCACTCCATAAACCACAGGCAGGAACATCAATGACTTCATGTTTCTCAATTAGCCTACTCTGCTCCCTATTCATAAAAATAAAGAGAAAGAAATACAGTTTAGAATTTAGCTTTAAGTGGGTATATGATTGAGTTTGTAGGCCACTAGGGCGTCCCATTAATTAATTTTTGGATAGTTCTCTGAGAAGGGGCCAAGATTTACAGAAGCATTACTAAAGCTGGGTGCACACTGTACAATTTATATAGTCCTTTACAACTGTTGCTTGTCAGACTGTACAAACATGATCCCCACTGCATGTCACAGTTGTCATTGATGTCAGACTGTATTTGGCAGTCAAGAAACGTTAAAAACAGACGCAAAAAGACTCGTCCGGAGTTTTACATCATAAATCCGTGACACAGTGATGTGAGCTGCCTTAACATGCGGGATATAAATGGTGTCAAGTAAACAAAATCTTGAAAAGAAAACTGGAAAAAAAACAAAGACAATGTTTTTTTTATGCTGGAATAACATTGCCAAGGGAATACATAGAAAATACACAAACACAAAAAAAACCAATATGATACATAATTGACACATTCACACACATCTTTCAATAAATTGAGAATAAAGTTATATAAAAATGATTACCAAAACCAAAGTTATTAAATGACATGACAAGGACACAGACAGTTAACATAACATACAGACATTAATACACTAGGAAAGCTTCTAAATACATATTTTATTTAAATATTTCTTCATAATACAGTATCTTAGGGTTTTTTATTCTTTACATAATAAAGAGATTTAAGAAGGGAGTTTAATTAAATATCATAGTGGACATAGGATGGAATACCGTTTGCAAATTTTTTAAATAAAATAATTTTTTTTTTTTTTAAATAACAATATACTCTAGAGGTCTACGTTTATTAATAAATAAATAAATCCCACTTTATATTAAGTGGCTTCAAGTATGTACTTACATTGAAATTAATAATTTGATACAATGGTCTTATTTGCATACATGTTTTTACATTGTAAATACCAGCCTGTTACAGCTGTAATTACACAGTTAACCCTTCCCTTACACCTTAACCTACCCTTAAACCTACCCATACCACCACACCTGACCCTAACCTTACCAGTATCACATCTCAATAGCAGCAAAAGTGTTTTGCAATACAACATGAACACAATAAGTACATTGTACTTATTTTTCGATGTAAGTACAATACATAAAGCCACTTAATATAAAGTGGGACCAAAGTGGGTAACATTAGCAGAATCAAATATGTGAGAACCTAGGTCAGACCATTTTTTTTTTTTTTTTGGAAATAGTGAAAACAAAAAACGAATGTGCAAATGCCTTCTTTGCACAAAACGATTTCTGCATGTCAATTCAGAGGCGCCATCCTTCAAAGGGCACATTCGAACGTTGATTGCGTCACCGCTGCGTTATGAAGGCTCCTTCAAATACGTCCTTTGTTTCCTTTGAAATAAAGAATCGGATCCTTCGCAGTCTTGTCTACCCCAGAATTCATTGTGCACCAGTGACGACCTTCCACCTTTTTTCCACCTTCATTACAACCTGTCAATTGCCTGTCCAATCTAATTAGATGTCCCATTCCCCTTGGCATGCTTAGCCCTACCCCTTTCATTTATCCGGGCACCTATTTTACTCAAGTTCATGATGATTACACACCGATTGTGTGCTTTATTTCATAATCAGAAGGGCCATGTCATTATTATTTTGTTTTGATGACCTCTAACAAGTTATGAATAATTCATAAAGTGTTTCAATGTGCAAATATCTGTCTTCTGTGATTGAACACATGGGTTTAAACTGAGGGGAATGTAAAGTGTGTTTAATATTGAACTGTATTATAAGGAACAGTCTATTCAAATTAATCCACCCCTAATCCTACAGGGAGAGAGCTGGATGTGACTTGGCTTTAAAGGGACATCATTATGACTATAATAACAAATACTCACACATTTACGCACACACCCAACACAAGCATTAGCTAAATGCATAATGAGAGCTACATTTATGTTTCGAATAGGCACAGCTTCTTAACATGAATCCAGAATGTGATCACGTTTTTATTTTTCATATTTGCAAATGCTTTTCACAAAAGAGATCTTCAAAAAGAGCCACCTTGGTTCTATTCATCCATGTCTAATGCCAATTCAGTCTGTGTGCTACATCTGTTTCATGAACAGATGTTGATTCTGTATCACTGTCTTAAATAATGCATCGACGGCATCTTAATGAGAAGTAGCAAGAGTAGCAATATTTTATATTTTTTTGAGAAATAGTAATATTTTCAGCTACTATTGCACAAAAAAAGCATCCTGTAAAAAATTATCGTGATCTTAACGGTAAAAGACCTGAAAAAATGCAACAGTGCAAAACTGTTAATTGGTTAACAGAAAGTTTCCTTACTATATACGGTAAATAACTGTTTCTTCATAGTTGTCTTAGTTTTTTTCTAATCAGTTATGTACATTAAGGTTTTATGTTACATTTAATGTTGTTAAATTAATGTTTATTGCATTTTTAAAATGTCATGTGTGTTACCGAACGACACTGTGCAGATTCTATATATTAGTATCAACTTTCTTGTGGAAGAGCTGCTTATAATGAGCTTTGATTGATCGACTTTCATCACTGCTGTGATGATTGTTGGTTGTCAGTGTATTACAATGGTTCAAAACAGATATTAATACTTCAATAGGTTGGTAAATTAACATAATATTAGATAATGAAATACGGTTTGTTACTGTAAATTTTAAGTTAAGTCTGTAAAACCAATAGCGTTGCTACCGTATTTTTGACGGTAAAGTTCTGTTGCCATTTTTTTTACCGTAAAAATTACGTTTTATTTTTTACAGTGTGATTAATGTTTAAACGGGCGGTTCACCCAAAATTTAAAATGTTGTCATCATTTATTCACCCTCATGTCATTCCAAACCTGTCTGACTTTCTTCTCTGAAAGATAATATTCTGAAAAAGATAATTGGTGCCCAAACAACATTGGACCTCACTGACTTTAATTGTATGTTTTCTTTTATTTTCCACAGAAGAAAGTAAGTCATGCAGGTTTGGATCAACATGAGTAAATGATGAGAATTTTCATTTTTTGTATCCTTGTAAGTATCGATTATATTTCTGTTGCACAGTGACTGGACTCCATAGCAGCTTTCATTGTCCAAGGACTGCCCGGACGGTGTCTGACTGACATGTAAAGCAACGAAATCACAGTTGGTTTTGTTCAGCGTCATGTTTAGGGATGTGAAAATATAGATACGTAGACCGTAGACGCCACATTTGACTGCTCAAGACAAGTCGGCGTGCCCATTTAATGTTGTTTAATCATCAATTGTTTCAATCATCAATTAAATCAATTATGCCACAGCATCGCGCAGTTTCTGGTCGTGAAACCGCCCTGATTTAAATTCCCAAAGAAATGGGATAACCTTTGTAAGACTGGAAAAACTGAGCGGGTTATCCTCTGAAAACAAAGGAAATTACCATTTGACTCCCCCTCATGCACTATTGAGACGAAGGTCTCACCTCCCTCATTCTAATCTACATTCTGCTTTGGGTGGTTTAGTTTTGTATTTACAAGTGTATAAGTTGTAGCGGTGTAACTGTACATGTATTCGTCCCAAACCATCACAGTACGGACGTCACGGCTTGGTGCATACAGACAGACAACGAATAAAGTCATTTACAAGCGATCCACACTACAATCCAGAAGGGGGCACGTGATAATGTAACACTGTTTGCTAACTGTCTGCCACATAAGGAAAAAGAGCTGAAGAAGAAGAGGCTGTAATTTGCACTAGCCTACTGTCTGTTCAAAATAAATGAAAAGAAACCTAGCAATGGGGATTTGTTGCTTTTGACTTCTGTGTACCATTACACCCCTAATAAGTTGGGGTGGGTGAGTTTCCTTGACTTAAATCTGACATAATTTGGGGACATCTGGCAACATCTTCATTTGGAAAAATAATGTATTTATAATTACATGAAAACGATGGTAGACTACTGTATGGTACAGTATGTCCCCAGTTAGATAGATAGGTAAATGTGTGTGTGGGTGTACTGGCTTGACAACTAAAAGTCGGTGCTATGAGGAACATAGGAGAGAAAAGTGAGAGAGAGGTTGTTTCGTTTGCACTCAATGCAACACATCTGCTATCAGCAGGCATAATCAACAGATGCGATAAGACACCCATCAATAATTCTCTGCACTCCGCAGACACATTCTCACACACACCACACACACACACACACACACACACACACACACACACACACACACACACACACACACACACACACACACACACACACACACACACACACACACACACACACCACACACACACACACACACACAGAGGAACTCACTGTGATGACTAAACGGCAGGATGCTGGCAATGATACAAAACACCCATCATTGAGCTTTGGAGGTGGAGCTGTAATTTAAATAGCAGCACAATAAGATACAGAAGGACAGAGAAATTATGCTCAAATCAAAGGAGACAGCTTCACATAACAGGAAATACAAGGACATATTATCTTATCATAAGCTTTATAAATTAGGTATTGAAATAAGAATTCATATTACAATAAGCTATGTTCATCCATTTCCAATAGGGGTGTCACGATTCTCCAAATCCTCGATTCGATTCCATTTTCGATTCTAAGGTCACGGTTCGATTCGATTCTCGATTTTTACATTTATTTTTTTTAAACACAGTTTGCGATGCCATTTTTAGACTAGACTTTTATGTAATATAATATATGACCTTTGTTCGCAATGTACCACACTACATTGTCAAATTAAAAACATTTATTAACAAAATAATGTTACAATAACTTATATCTTCAGTCAATTAGAAACTTAAGCAAAATAGCCTGCCATGTAGTTTCTCTTTTGTAACTGCAGTCTTATTCACAGAAGATGACATTCAAGTTCACAACAAAACGAACACGTGTTAACAGAAACATCTATGTTTTCCTTGCTTTACCTCGGTCTTAAAGTACAAACATGACTGTGAAAAAATTAGTATTTAATTTAGAATTTAATTAAATGCATTTATGATGAAATTACAACATTTTCATGTCATGTTCATTTTAACCACGAACTGTGCGCTGTCGCTTTAACTCGGCGCGTGCAGCAAAAATAGACTCGGTGCGGAAATGAATGACACTCGTCTCATTCGTGGAGGTGGAGAATCAAGTTATTTGTGACATGCAAGATTTATTGTATAAAGATTTATACCGTTCTGAGTCTGCTGTTTTTGTCAATTTAAAGTTTTAATTTAAAAAGTGGAAGAATATGGTACACGCACTGACGCACACACACACACACACACACACACACACACACACACACACCACACACACACACACACACAGAGGAACTCACTGTGATGACTAAACGGCAGGATGCTGGCAATGATACAAAACACCCATCATTGAGCTTTGGAGGTGGAGCTGTAATTTAAATAGCAGCACAATAAGATACAGAAGGACAGAGAAATTATGCTCAAATCAAAGGAGACAGCTTCACATAACAGGAAATACAAGGACATATTATCTTATCATAAGCTTTATAAATTAGGTATTGAAATAAGAATTCATATTACAATAAGCTATGTTCATCCATTTTTTCCAATGGATTATAAATCCTGTGACTGACTGAAGGGTCACTCCGAACTGATAAGTTCAAATATGGAGTCTGAAATATGCTATAGCATTACATTTTTGATGTGTTCAGAAATTTTCATTTGGAGCATTTGTCTTAATATGGTTAAACTGAGGAAGAACTCCTGGGATCGTATTACAGAAACGATATCAAGGTTAGGATTTAAGTTAGGATCTCATTTAGGACAAAAGCTATTACAGAACTTAGTATTGGAAGTTTCAGCTCTGAATTCAGTATCTGAGTCTTCACTTTTCAAACATAACTCTAAAAATCACCACGATATATCAAGCACAAAAGTGATGAAGAGAGGAAAAGTGATTGCCAAAGGTTGAACGGCAGCCCTTGTGTGTTGTCAGGGTTTAAAATAATACTATTACAGTTTCCACTTACAGCATAAGGGTAGCCAGCAAGACCTCTGTTCTCTCAGCTCTCCTCATTCTTGGCCAAGTCAGAAAACTATTTCAGGGCTTCCTGTCAATAGCATCTCAGCACAATAAAGATGGCAAATGGCAGTGTAAAAGGGCATTTTCGAACATCTACACAAATCATTCCATCAACCAGACTGATCGAACACCTCTCTGGTTTTAGACAACTTTAAATGACAGCTGTCAATCATTCAGTCTGATGTAGAGACAACCTCTTCGCTCTCTTCCCATTTCTTATGTTTCTGTGGTTAAGATAGTTACTATTCCTCTGAGCTAGTGAGATGCTGGCTAGTGAGCGGCTAGCAATAGCAACTTAGCTTTGAAAGCATGAGATCCTTCCCTCCCATCAGAGCGTCTCCAAAGCCGCCACTTCTTCAAAACACATAAATGCACACAACAGAGTTTGCAAAGCGCCACAAGATGAGAAACGAAACGGCATTAAACTACCTCATGTCTCAAAGCACATAACTTTACAACAATAATGGACATAAACAACTTAAAGAGCACTGACTTGTACCTGACTGCTGCAGAGTCATTTGGGCATTGATAGTGTTGCCATGGAAATGCTAAACATCGAGTCACGAACCGCTACGAGTATAACGTCATGGGTTTCCATCTTTTCCAAAGTACAGTTTTGGTCTTGGTTTTGTTCAGGAGCAACTGTAAAATGTGTCTGCTGTTTCGGTTGCTGTGCTCGG
Organism: Chrosomus eos; assembly: GCA_036326025.1. Classification (NCBI taxonomy): domain Eukaryota; kingdom Metazoa; phylum Chordata; class Actinopteri; order Cypriniformes; family Leuciscidae; genus Chrosomus; species Chrosomus eos. The sequence continues at coordinate 10,055,276 of CM070829.1, read as the reverse complement.
TGGCTGACGACTGACGTCTGTCGAACTCTGCATAGCATGAAATGCGCTGACGAGGTGTGATGTCTGCGCTAGCAGGGTGTATGGAAATACATATGACAGGCAGGTAGGAAGGATTACCAAAGGTCATCGACTGGACGAAGGCATTTTGAAGAAAGTTTGTAACCAGGCCGCTTGGGGCACCATCGACTTCCAAATTTATACAGGTTTTGAACAACCCGGGGGTGAGTATATGATGACAGAATTGTCATATTTGGATGAACTATGAACAGAATGCCTTTTTTTTTTTTACATTCAACTACTCTGTTTTACCCTTGTTTTTTTCTAAACGTGTTTGACCGTTATTCTAGTGTTGCGCTTTTTGCAACGCATCGTGAATAAGACCTAATGTAATTTTCCCAAACCATTTCAGCGGAATCCCCCCTGCAGCTAATTTCATTGGTTAAGGTTAGAGTGAAGGGTAGGGTGAGATTAGTGTTTAGGGTCACTCAGTCAGCACTGTATGGAAGCCCGTTTCCGCTACGGTTGATAAGATAAAAAAAAAATATAATAATAAAAAAGATTCTTTAATAATGACTTAGTATCTCATAATAATGAGAAATGTTGTCATATCTGGAAATCTGTATACAAACATATTTTCAAGCAGTTTTGTTTTTGCATAAGGGTCCGTTCATACAGAACGCGCTTTTTCATTCTGCTGCGCTGCTTTTTCATTGAATTTTTTTTAAGCAAACGCGCACTAAAGTAATAAGAAGTAAGAAGTAATACTGATGCTTTTTAGTTGATGTTATTTAATGATACTACAGATCACATTTCGTAGATCACACTGACTTTAATGAAACCAACTGTTTTGCAGATCGTTCCATGTTTGCTATGATGCATTTACACGGCTTTGACTAGCGGGTGTCGCTAGCGTGGCACTCCCTTCTGCTACACTGCTTTGCGCATGCGTAGAAGTGCAAGAAAATACATCATTATTACGAGTTTCTCATTATTACGAGAGTTCTCTTGCGAGAGTACTCTCGTGTTGCGTAAGCTAGCTTACGCTACGGGAAAACTCCTTTTCTCGAGAATACTGAAGCCAAAAAATTATCCTATAATTTTCTCATATTTAAAACGCATGCTTGCACAGAGCAGACCTAGAATAGGCAGCTCGTGCGCCTATTGGCTGCTCTGCGGCAAGATGCTGCAACCTATCGGTGGACTGGGAGTGACGTCAGCACCAATAGCAGCGCGGGTGCCCGAGTGCGTCACGTCCCGCCAGAATAGGCGTGGCTTACCTCTATGTAAGCCCGGTCCAGATAGGGTGTTCTTTGATTTTTCTCCACTTCAGCGAAGTATTCACATCGCTGACTCTCCAGAGAAGCCGCGCCGTCGAAACAAGCACCTCAGCGGGACGAGCCCTCTGCACTGCAGTTGGAAGCCGCCTTCGCCGCTTCATCGCCGTACCTGCTGCGCTATCCGGCGCCCATATCCTTTTCATATTCCTTCTCTAGTATTCTAAAAGAGCAAGAGGCGTTGTTTCAAATGCCTCGAGTTTCCAAATGCGGCTCGTGTCGAGCCCCTCTCAGCGACAATGCGCGAGTCTCGCCGCGGCCGGACCGCCATTGAAAGCAGCACGCATCGCTCTCACAGCTCCCTCGACGGAGGCGGCTGGAGTAGTGAATTTCGCAGCCAACGAGCCCGTTACGTTACCCGCTCGCCTGCACACAAAAGCCGTTTTCACGGCTACCAAAAAAAAAAAAAAAAAGTGTGCGCTTCCCGCCTGGGACGAAACCGCGCGTAGCTTCCTTTACGTTACAAGGAAGCTACCGTGCCCCCGCATCAATAGACTGCTGTTCTAACCGCGCGTAGCTTCCTTTACGTTACAAGGAAGCTAGCGCGCCCCCGCAGAAGCAGTCACTCTGCCCCTTGTGGGACCGCGCAGTGATAAGCGCCGTTCCCAAGGGCTGCCGGAGCCTGTAGCCACAGCGACGCGCTCGCCGGAAAGCCTCCCTCGAGCCTCGCTTTTTCACCTTCCGCGCCTCCCTTCACCGACGCGCAGCTGCCGCTCACGAGCCTCACTGCCGTCGCGTCTGAGGTTGAGGGACACGCATCAATGGACTGCTGTTCTAACCGCGGCTAGCTTCCTTTACGTTACAAGGGAGCTACCGTGGCTGCTCGCGCTACTCAAGCTTATGTTGTTTCCCCCGTGGCTCAGTGGCTAACTCTAAGCTTCCGCGCCAGAGACCCGTGTTCGATCCCGGCTCTCGCAGCAGAAAAAATTTATGCAGCTCTCCTCTCTGAGCTCGCGACCAGCTTTCTTACGTACAGGAAGCGAGCGCGCGAACCGAGACGTCACCGTCGAAAGAAAGTGTGGTTTTTTGTCCCGCCGAGGCCTGACAAACTCCCTCTTCTTCTCAAACATTTCCCAGCTCCTCCTAGTACGAGCGGCCGGTAATGTCTATACTGCAGTAGTGTGCCTGTTATACACGCACGCCTGTAAACAGTTCCGACACACACACGAAAACTGTGATGACGCTCTCTCTCTCTCTTATCTGCTCGCGGCAACTAAAGCTTACGTTGTTTTCCCTGTGGCTCAGTGGCTAAACCCTAAGCTTTCGCGCCGGAGACCCGTGTTCGATCCCGGCTCCCGCAGCAGATAACATTTATGCAGATCCGGCTCACGCCGATGGTGTTTTAGTGTAGAAAGGTGCCCACATCTCAGTGTTCACCCCTACGTACATATAAATGTAATGAATTATTATTATTATTATTACACGCAAGCACGCTCGTGTTATTCACAGAACCCACTCCCTTAAAGCGGGCAACCGCTCAAGTGTTGAACTTAGGAAATGTGTCCGCGAGTTCGCGTCCACGCCTATTTTTCTGCCCGCTCTATCACTAAAGACTCACGGCTGGACCACAGTCAAAGTTTATTTCCCTGTCAGTCCCCTTCAAAAAGGCTACTGCAGTGGTCCATTTAGCAGCCAACGAGCCGGTTCATTTACCCTCTCGCCTGCACACATACGCCGTTTTCACGGCGACCCAGTGAAATCTCAAAGGAGTATACTGTCTGGTTATCCGGCTCACGCCGTTGGTGTTTAAGTGTAGTGCAAGTGCCCACGCCCCAGTGTTCACCCCTACACACAAGCACATCAAATCTCGTGTCACTCACAGAGCACACTCTCATAAAGCGCAGAGAAGCCGCTCGAGTGTTGAATATAAGAAATGTGTCCACAGGTCCGTGCCCACTATCTGGCCGCTCTGTTACACGTTCAATAAAACAGGTTATGAATGTAAGTCTCGTGCCCGCCGGAGAGCGTTCACGCTTACTAACACACACCTCCCCCCGGGCGCCGCCCGCGTGTTAAAACGAAACACAGGGCATTGATATGACGCTCCCTATCCGTTATGATCGGGGCGTCACATACACTTGCAAGTCTCGTGCCTGCGCACACGCGCTCACGCTTACAGAAAGCTTTTCCGCCCAAAGCGCTGCTCGCGCGTCAAAAAGTGAGAATAAAATGCTCCCCATCCCTTATGATTGGGACTCCTCACATAAATCAGCCGGTCTCGGCTTTCAGTGAGCAGCCATTGCCCAGAACCGAGAGCGCGCGCGCCTCGCTTTCGGCTCCGGTTCAGTTTCACAAGCCCGCAAACGGCGGCGATCTGAACCCGGAGGCCATTCGCCCCCTAGCGGCTCACATAGCTGCGTGGGAAATTATCCCAGGGATTTCAGAATGGGTTCTCAGCACAATAAAGCAGGGCTATACACTTCAATTCATTCGCCCTCCCCCGCGCTTTCGAGCCCGGTCCGCGACGATAGTGAATGCGGAAGTAGCACACCTACTTCACGCAGAAATAGCAATACTGCTGTGCAAAGGGGCTATAGAAAAAGTACCGCCTTCTCTTAGCGAGTCAGGCTTTTACAGCCGATATTTTCTTGTACCCAAGAAGAACGGAGCTTTCAGGCCCATCCTAGATCTGAGACATTTGAACAAGGTGCTTGCAAAAGACCATTCAAATGCTTACAACCAGGAAAATCCTCGCGCACGTTTGCCCGAGGGACTGGTTTATTTCTCTAGATCTGGAGGATGCCTATTTTCTGTTTCAAATATCACCCCGTCACAGGCAATTTTTGAGATTCGCCTTCGACGGTCAGGTATATCAATACACCGTCCTGTCGCTCGGCCTGTCTCTAGCACCCCATACATTTACGAAGTGCATGGACGCAGCGCTCGCCCCCCTGAGAACTCAGGGGCTGCGAATAATGAACTATCTGGACGACTGGCTGATATTGGCTGTGTTCGCCACCTAGCCGCGTTTTTCCAGAAGGGCAGCTTTCTCCCTTTGAAAACGTTTCAACGGATGCTGGGCTGTATGGCATCAGCTGCAGCGGTGCTCCAGCTGGGCCTATTGCGCATGCGCCCGCTCCATCACTGGTTGAATGCTTGCGCGTCTCGCCGAGCCTGGTTTTCTGGCGGCCAGAAAATCAGAGTGACTCAGACCTGCATAGCGGCTCTGCAGCCCTGGTTAGTAGCCGACTGGTACCAGCAGGGAGTGACGATGGGAACCATCTCTTATTGGAAAGTAGTTTCGACAGATGTGTCCAACTCGAGTTGGGGCGCGCTGTTCGAAGGCAGACCGGCCTTTGGCCAGTGGTCAGACCAAGAGAAGTGTTTTCACATAAACTGTCTTGAGATGATAGCGGTCGAAAACGCGCTGAAGCGCTTCCTCCCATTCATACAGGACCAACACGTTCTCGTTCGCTCGGACAACATGTCTGTGGTTTCCTATGTAAACCGTCAGGGTGGTGTCAGATCCAGGAACCCCTGCAATCTGACGGAACGCATCCTTGTTTGGTCCCAGGTGCACCTGTGCCATTCGAATGACGGTCCAGACAAACTGTCCAGGGACAACGTTCCCCTGGGGGAATGGTCCCTGCACCCCCAAACGGTCCAGAAACTGTGGCGCCTATTCGGCAGAGCGGAAGTCGGCCTATTTGCGTCAAAAGACAATGCTCATTGCCCGATGTTCCTTTTGAAGAACCAGGATACCCTGGCCCAGGTCTGGCCCAGCCTCCCTCTGTATGCTTTCCCTCCGGTCTCTCTGTTACCACAGGTAATCAAGAGAGTCAGGGAAACGCGCCACTCGGTGCTCCTCATAGCTCCGCACTGAGAGAATCAGAATTGGTTTCCGGAACTAGCACGGCTGTCACATGCAGCTACGTGGCCTATTCCGGTGAGGGCAGATCTCCTCTCTCTGGCTCGCGGCTCGATCTGGCATCCCCATCCAGAGCGCTGGTCTCTGCACGCATGATTGATCAACGGGTACTCGTTACCCTGCCAGAAAGAGTGATGAGCACGATCACGCAGTCTAGAGCTCCTTCCACGGGACGGCTCTACGCGTCTAAATGGTCAGTGTTCTCCAAGTGGTGCACCGACAGAGATCTGGACGCACGGTCGTGTGAGGTTGTGCATTTGCTCACTTTCCTACCAGAGCTGATGGATAAGGGGAGGTCCCCATCCACGCTCAAAGTTTATGTGGTGGCCGTGGCGGCGTTCGCAGAATCGACGCACGGTCAGTCACCGGGAAGACATGAGCTGGTCATCCGCTTCCTTAGGGGAGCTAGAAGGATGAATCCACCGCGCCCCCTGTAGGTTCGTATGCGGCCTCTGCAGTGCTTCGGTTGGGTCTGCTGCGCATGCACCCCCTCCAGCGCTGGCTGAAAACACGAGTCCCGCGACGAGCTCTCTGTGAGAGCGTCATGTTTGGAATTTGGGCCTAATGATTCTAAAGTTATGCTCAAACCAATACACGGTTATGTCCCCAAAGTGCTCTCTACTCCGTTCAGAGCGCAAGTCATTCCCTGTCGGCCCTTCCGGGAACCGACAGTGACAGCGATGTAAACTTCCTTTGCCCGGTCAGGGCTTTAAGAGTTTACGTTCAACAAACCGCTGCCTTCAGGCAGTCAGAACAGCTGTTCGTTTCGTTTGGTGGCCGCACTAAGGGGCTAGCTACCTCGAAACAGAGCATTTCCAGATGGATAGTTGATGCTATCGCCTTGGCTTACAAGTCTAAAGGCCTTCAATGCCCTTTAGGTGTTCGAGCCCATTCCACTAGAAGTATGGCCTCATCATGGGCTTGGACTAGTGGTGTTTCACTCCATGATATTTGTAGAGCGGCAGGCTGGGCCTCTCTGTCTACATTTATAAGGTTTTATAACCTGGAGGTCCCTGCTTTGCAGGCCAAAGTGTTATCTGTATGAGATTGTCATACACGCTGACTGTTATACTGTGTTATGCACTCCCTTATACATATGAGGCGTCACCATATGGTCAATATGTGTTAGGGCTCACTTTGTGTCGGCCCACATATCTTCACTATTATGTGTTCCCCGGGCACTGGCCCTTGGACTTAATGTGAATGGTCTCAGCATACACGGCGCTTTGAACTGGGTTCCCGTAGCGTAAGCTAGCTTACGCAACACGAGAGTACTCTCGTAAGAGAACGACACTCGGTTACTAACGTAACCTCGGTTCTCTCTAGAAGAGGGAACGAGTGTTGCGTAACCCGGCCGTGTTAATGCTGCGTTCTTATTTCGCTTCAGTGTGAAAAACCAAAGAACACCCTATCTGGACCGGGCTTACATAGAGGTAAGCCACGCCTATTCTGGCGGGACGTGACGCACTCGGGCACCCGCGCTGCTATTGGTGCTGACGTCACTCCCAGTCCACCGGGTTGCAGCATCTTGCCGCAGAGCAGCCAATAGGCGCACGAGCTGCCTATTCTAGGTCTGCTCTGTGCAAGCATGCGTTTTAAATATGAGAAAATTATAGGATAATTTTTTGGCTTCAGTATTCTCGAGAAAAGGAGTTTTCCCGTAGCATAAGCTAGCTTACGCAACACTCGTTCCCTCTTCTAGAGAGAACCGAGGTTACGTTAGTAACCGAGTGTCGTTTCTCATTATTATGAGATGTTAAGTCATTATTATGAGAACATTTCTCATTATTATGAGCAACCTTCTCAATATAATGAGATATACTAAGTCATAATTATGAGAAAGTTTATCATTGCAACATGACATCATGACTTTTGCGTAAACATACACATTTCAAGTCAAGTGGCGTGTTATTTATACGCATTTTGAGCTATCTGACGCGTGTATATCTACGCCGTTATGTCCGAGTGATTCCGCGTGTATGTACACGCCGTTAAAAATACGACCGAAATAAAGCCAAATTTTAATATACATCTTGGTTAGCGATATTTTTCTTACTAGGATGGTAGGGAAAGACTCATAAATGGTATTAACCAGTGACGGGTAGGTTTAGGGACGGGGTTGGGGTAGGTCATATATTTATATATACAGTAATGTAACGTTAAGTCAACGGCGTTCATAAACACGCTGAAAAGCAATTATGCGTGTTGATAGCACGCCAAAAATGGAAATAAGAATTGGCGTGTCATACATACGCAGTTTCATGAGATCAGTCGGATCATTATGACTTGAAGAATCCTTTTTTTAACCGTGGCGGAAACGGGCTTCCTACTGTGATTCAGAGCCATGGAGAGAATATATACGACTCTGCTGTGATTGACATAACCAATTAAATATTTTAAAATGGCTACTAGGCGAAGTTTCCGCTGAACTGGTTTAAGCGCCTGAATATTTAATAAGGCAAACGCTGTTCGTTTATGATTAGTCGTTTGTTGCTAAACAACTGGCCATTCAGTTCTAACTCTGCATATTCTCTCAATGGCTAAATGTTTCAAATCAACCTGAATTCACTATACATCTATCAAAAATGCGGTTCTAACCTGCTTCGAAATCGGAGCACGGTTTCATATTCCAGGCAGGGTTAAAAGTGCAAACACCCTTTCAAAATTACAAGAGCAAAATGCTGCTTTGGGCCATTACTAATGCAGTCATGAAACCTTCTCAATTAAGTGCCGTCATTCAGAGTGTGTTATCAGACTCTGAACAGAAAGTTCCATCATAACACATCATGTGCCCTGATGATACACGGTTCCAGATGGGGTTTCTGTCTTATTTCTGTCCGCACACAATCTTTTTCTCATTACATAAACAGCAGGGATTTATCTCATGAATTAATATTGGTTTAGGTTCACCTGAATATGTAGGTGTCATATTACTGCTTAGGGGGTCTGTGCACCACACATAAATACTACTGGTGCAAACTATCAGGGCTTTGTGCAATTATTCTTTAGTAGAAAGTTATTATTTGATTTCATTATTGTCTTAATTGAAAAAAAATTATTTATTTCACCACCGTCTAATTGTATCCCTCAGGATTAATGTCAGCATGAAACGAAATAACAGTCTTTTCTTCTCTATTGTGATATAACATCTGAAATGCTTCTTGAACAAGAAAGACTTGATTTTGTCTATCGGGAATTGATTGGATCATTGTGGTTTTATATTGCTGTGATCTCATATAAGTTACAGGATGTCCCACCCCTCACGCCAGTAAACACTTAATCGGAAAAGATGTTGCACTAGGTAGGGGACGTTATTGTGAATAAAGATTAAATGGACACACAAATTTAAATAATAATAATGTACACAGATAAATAATTTATAGCAAACATAAAAAACATTGATTTTGATGACTAAGATTTAAAGCCATAATTATCTTACCTTCACTGAGCCCAACATGACACACAAACCAGTAAAATGTCAATCTGTTGCCCTTGTTCAGTTCTTTTGATAGTATGTGAAGACAAAGACATTATAGTGGTACGACACTACAATTAATATTTGAGTCCTCTGTATAATATCCACAGTGCCATCAGCCAAAATAGGTCACGTCTGGCTAATAATGATTATTTTATTGTGGTGTGTGGCACTCAGGGACTACAATTAAATATTGTGCATTTGCCTAAGTACTTCATCATACCTTATGTGGAGCTGACTGGACTGTGATACAAGGGGGAAAAAGTCATGTTTTGTGACTGCATGTGTAAATTCTGGCTGTGGCATAGTGGATTAGCTTCCTTGGTTGGTATACTGAAAGAGAACAGATTGCAGACTGAGGAGAACAGGGAACAAACACACACATCTCCCTGACCCAACATAACTTCAGATGTTTTGCTTATAGACAGAGAGTAAAACACCCCAACTCAAGTTTATGTCTGTGTTTGTTTTAGGGATGAGAGAACAACAGAACAGAGAGAGAGAGAGGACAGAGAGAAAGATTTAACCTCCATTATCCTTAAGAGCAGAGACATCTTACGAGAGGCTGTGAGTAATGCTCTAACGTCAACTGGATTGGAATAATATCTCCTGGAGCAGACCTCCCAAAACCCCTACAAAAACAGAAAATACTGCAATCCTACCAACTAAGGGCACTCACTCTTTCTGATTCAGAACGTCTCACACATCAGTATGAAGTGGAAACGAATGCATTAATGGCATCAATTTATACATGTTGATAAAGAAAAAACAGTCCTTCACCAAATTAAGGACCCCATAAAATCTAAATTGATGTTCCTGGAAAATGGTCGAAACATATTGTTATCTAATCCTGCAATATGCAATTTTGTCAAATCAAATGGTCTTTAAATTGAGAATGTTCCCTAATACCACCTGAAACTGACTAGCAAGTAGCAAATGGTGGTTCAACTAAAGCCTATTGGCTATTAAAAAGGGAGTCTCAATATGCCCTGCTCTAATAGAAAATGTCAACACAGGAAAGAGAAATGTGCTCATCAAGCCATTTCATGGGGTCCTTAACACACATCTTAAATCACAGACATATAAGCTGCATCCCAATTCAGAGGCTGCATCCTTCGAAGGCTGATGCGTCACAGGCTGTCCCAAAGGCTACTTCAAATGTAGCCTCGAAATGCGTCCTTCGTTTCCCTGGAAATTAAGGATACAACAGATCCATCCTTCGCCGCCTAGCCTACCCCAGAATTCCTTGAGCATGATGACAGCATTTTTTTGGGCCATTTTTTGGACCAAGGTGAAGTTACCAAGTTGTAAACTCCGTTTTGTTTTCAGACAGTTTCATATGAAGTCCAGTACACATGCCATGAAATGGATGTCATATACAGACTGAATCTAAAAGCTGCTGGCCACAATATTGGTAAGATGGACGTTTAATATTAGATTCAGTACCTTCAGATCCTCAAATATCTAAAAATCTGGTAAAATACCAATAAAATACATAATTTATCACAGCTATTCCTATAATAAAAGTAATTACTTTTTTGGGGAGATTCATCAATAGTTTATTAACAGTATTTATTTTAATCACATTACATTGTCATTGTCATTTAGCAATGTTGGAACTATAATTTTCCAGAACTACATTTGCCGTGTCTTCTGGGAAGCAAAATCAGCCACTTTGAGACAGGCTATCCTTCAGAGCTACTCAAATCAATCCTGACAGTAACCATTTAAATAAAGAATCAGAGAGTAAGATAACCTGACAGTGAGAGGTGACTCTGCATGCTAATCTTACAAACTGGATTCACTTGCTACAAAGGAATCTTTATATTGATTTATTTTCAAAAAGGACAGACAATGTAATGTTTTCTATAAAAAGAAGTGTAATATTAAATTGACTGACTGACTATTTTATTGCTATGAAGTTCTGGTCTATTATATCACTTCTTTTTGCCCCCACTTTTACGTCCACTTGACTGGACCACAATAGGGTTTTTCTCTCTCTCAACCTGTTCGACTGTTTCAATAGGTGGCTCCTCCAGTTTCTTATGTGACTGTCCCTCGAGGATGCGAGAACGAAATGCCTCACGAGCCTGCAGCATCTTTTGCCGATATACATCCATTGTGTCCTATAACGAGAACTCAAAATGTTTTCCCTGGCAACTATTTTAGCACCATAATGTTTTTTGATGACTAAAGACTAAAGAACTAAGGTACAGATACATTAAAAAAACATTTGTTTAGTGTGGTGTAAATCTGCATTTATAGTATTAACACACAAACCTGAAAGCCAATGTAAGTCTCCAGCTGTCTTTTCATCATTTCCTTACGTGCAAATTTTTCCTGTTTACGCTGTTCCAGAATATTGTCCCAGATCAGACGGAAACTTTGGAACTTCTCAGAGCGTTCCCTCCTCTGCTCCTCCTCCACTTCTTTATCCTTTAGACGAGGCAGCGGCAAAGACTTCCTGAAAATTTTGGGTCAGTGAATTTTTTTTCTTTCAAAATAAATTTTAAATACTTTTTTCTTTATTTTTTTTAAAGTAGACTTTTCAGACTATTCAGCAAGGATGCATTAAATTAATAAAAAAATACATTGTAACATTGTTACAAAAAATCTATTTCAAAAACATCTCATTCTTTTAAACTTTTCATTTCTGGAAAAAAAAAACTATCACTGTTTACACAAAGATATTAAGCATCACAACTGTTTTCAACAATGATAATAATAACAAATGTTTCTTGAGCACCAAATCAGCCTATTAGATCTCGTCTAAAGGATCATGTGACACTAAAAACTGGGGTAATGGCTGCTGAAAATTTTAGCTTTGCCATCAGAGGAATGAATTACATTTACATTAGTTGCATTTATAAAAGTTATATTACATTTAATAGTATTTCACAATATTACTGTTTTTACTGTATTTTCCATCAAAAAAATGCAAAACTTTCTTTTTAAAAAATCGTACTGACCTCAAACTTTTAAACGATAATATAATATAAATAATATAATATAATGTATGTGTTGTACCTGATAAATGGAGTATAATCAATATAATTTTTGTCAGCCTTCTGTGTGAACTCTCCACTCTGTTGGGACTGAGGTTGTGTCTCTAAAAATCCAAACATTGAAATACACACATGCATATATTATGCCATGTACTAAACCCATATGCAACTACATTAACAACAATCTGAGTGTGTGTATCTTTGTGTGTAACCTGTCTCAGCTGTGACAGGTTTTTTACTCTCAGCATGTTCTTGCAGCTCTTTGAGATAGCGCAGTCGGGTCTGATGAGACTTCAAAACAAACCAATCATTTACACATGCGGAATTGTTTGAGCTGATTTACTTCTAGTACATTTTCAGTAATGTAGTACCTTTGCTGCTCTGCCGGGCTCCGCTGCTTCCCAGGCCAGTTTCATGGCTCTGATCTCCTCCAGCCTCTCAGTGTCTTTCTTTACTTCTATATTTTCTGCCTCACTGTGGTCACTCACTACACGCAGGATCCAGTGGGGTTTACTCACATCCAAACTCTACACACACACAAACACACAAGTTGGTACATATACAATACCATTCAAAAGTTGGGGTTGAAAAAAAGTCTCTTAAACTCAACAAGGCTACATTTATTTGATCAAAATACAGTAAAAGTGTAATATTATTACAAGTAATAATACATGTATATTAAATAACCGTTTTCTATTTTCATATATTTAATAAGTAATTTATTTCTGTGATGGCAAAGCAGAATTTTCAGCAGCCATGTCTTCAGTAACATGATCATTCAGAAATCAGTCTAATATGCTGATTTGCTGCTCAAGAAATTAATAATTTTAATGCATCCTTGCTGAATAAAAGTAGAGAAATTTGCACTTCTGTGTAGCACATCGAACAATATTCATGAGACAATCTCTTTCTGCAGGAGAATATGAGGGTGAATGATTTAAATATATGGTGGGACATTGAAATATATATATGCACAGGCACACAAACTGTACTGACATGGTCCATAATGGAGCTTGACTTAGATGTTAGTTTGTCTTTGTCCTTTTCACGTTCCTTGGCCTTGGTGGTTGATTTGGGAGGATATTTCTGGCCTTCTTTGTTTTGTTGGTCTGGACCCACGGGCGTGGATGTGCCATCCAAAATATCCCCAAACACTGCCCATGTAAAATAGAGAGATTAAACAGACAAGGTGAAACAAAATGTCAAAAGTACTGAGGTCTGAAATAAAATTTAAATGTAAGGCGTGTAATTTGTTGATATTTATATAGCTATATATGCAGAAACAACTATATGCAAGCCATTTCCACAATAATTTGTTTTATTCACACAGAAATAATCCTTTAAAAACCTCTAAATTAAATTTTAATACAAAGCCTCTTGAAGCTTTTTAGAAATGATCCTGCTAGATGGCAGTATTGCTCTATTTAAAAACTGTACTCTAAATGTCTTTCGCTTTCTAAGAAGCAGTAGACTGAGTGGGTGACAAGTGTAAGGGTACATCCTACTGGACAGTTTACTTTGGGCACCTACAGTATCCATAAGGACACCATCACAGAACCCTGATTTAATCTGATGGCATGCCGTGCTCTCTGACAGCAGTGTTACCATACAACATGTCACTACTGACTGAACTCACTCTCTGAGTCATAAATAATGTCATCACTAAACCAATCAAACAGAGAGTGTAGATTGTCTATTGCATATTGGTGGTGGTGGAGGAGATTCCCCCTTCTATGTAAAGCGCTTTAAGTACCCAGAAAAGCGCTATATAAATGTAACAAATTAAAATATTATTATATGAATGTATTAATTAATATGTATCATTGTATTTATTTCAATGAATACATTATAATGTAGTATATATATATATATATATAACATATAAATATATACACACACACACACACACACACTATATAATTAATTGGGAGCACTGAAAGCAAGCACAGAAGTCATTTCAGCCGGGAACCTAAAGGGCAGCCATACTTTATGTCTTCTATATGAGGCTAAGTTCAGTGCACTGGGCCTGGTTCCAGCGTGCATTTATTGATTGGTGTGTGTGGCAACTGTTCAGGGTGTCTCTGCTCCACTGTGAGACACTCAACTGGGTTAATTCAATTCTCTTTCCTCCAGAAATACTTGCCAGGGCACCAGAGGGCAAGAGCCAACTTCATTTGACTTCCCATTGACCCATTTACACATGCTTATCTGAAAACGAAATGAGAGGCATGTGTGGAGTGTGACGCACACGCTCGTGAAAGTACAGTGCACGTGCTGATCTACACATGCTCACATCACTGATAAAAGCCCAACCAGAGACATTTAACCACCTAAATTCAGCTAAATTATGGATGCACAAAAAAAGGGGAAAAACAAGGAATACATTTAATATCAAGGGATCAGGAGGACAAAAGAATCTTAATGTTATTATTGGAGCCAGGCAATCATGCAAACTAGTTCATTTCCACTACCTCTTCACAATACATGTACATCCAATAGACCCATCTCAATCCTTTCCATTTCCATTTCTATGAGCTTCCTGTTTATTCATTTTTTTCTCAGTAATATCAAGGTTGTTTCCAGCCCGTCCATGCGCTGACCAACAGCAAATGAACTTATGCCATCCATCCAAGGGCAGAGCAAATCGCATTTCCCCATTTACCACAAGCAGATGAATTTAGTAGGCTTCCATTATATTTTTCACGGCCAGCTCTCGGTTAATCAAAGCAGCACAGGTGGGACGAGAGTCAGCCTATTCAGTACACCTCTGACTGAATGAGAAAACATGAACAGAGATTTAAATCACATACAGCCAGATAAGGTTTTTTTTATTTTATTTTTAAAGAAAGAAAGACTAAAACAAACACAACAGCAAAAAAGAAATTACATTAAATGTGCGCTACACTACTAATCAAAACTAGAATAAAAGATTAAATTACAGTTTTTTTTTTTTTACAGGTGACGAGTTTTTGTAATTGTATTGTATTTTTTCATTTAATTTCTCAAGCCTTGCTTCTACTATTAGAAGACAGCAGCCTGAAGAATTTAGAATCTTGTTTAGCTGATACAAACAACCTCAAACAACACATGAGATTTGATGGCATGAACCTCACAAATGTCAGCAAGCAGTTGTTTTCTGAAATTAGTAGATCCAGACTGAATCATCAGGGATGAATCAACCAGAAATGGCACATTTAAGCACATTTCACTGCCAAAGCACACCAACACAGGATACTGTGTTTTTTAACAAACAGAGATTAGCTTGAGTTGAATCTTAATGGTAATTTGGTAATATTAGGGCCCGCGCACCAATGGTGTGAGGAGGACCCTATTGGAATTGCTCCGTTTATTTCATGATGCATTTTTATAAAGCAAAATCGGCAGATGATGCAATTTGTTTTGCTGTAATAACTGAAAAAACAAAATAAAAATACTAAAAATAAATGATATAAATATAATTTAAGATAATTTTATTTCATCAGTGAAGCACAGTAACCTGTCCAATATACTGCATTATTGAGTGAGTCGCAGTTACAAGTCTAAAGGCCGTGACACACCAAGCCGACATCAAAGAACTTGCCAGACGAAAGTCGATTGTGTTTGTCACCTCGTGTCAGCTGCATCTGGGCCAAAAAAACTGTGCTTGAATACACCACAAAGACTACATGCGACTGTCAACTAGCATATGCGTTCTGCACGTAAAGAAATAACTATATCAGCAGGTATCAATAATCTACATTAGTCATTCAAAAAGGAAAACCATAAGTAGGACTGCAGATATACAAACCGTAAACAAAGCAGTGCTTGCTTACCATTTTGACTATTAATTTTGCTGTTCACTTTCTTCAATCCAGGCAGCACGTGTTATGAAAATATTTATGTATTGTAATGCTCAGGAGGGGTGACATAAAATTTATTTTAGCCTTCAGTCTGTGCCCTCTTAACTTCTTTAGTAGGCTTTCGTGCATTGACTTGTTCTCAAAACTGAACAGACTATCAGAGTGATCTCTCTCAAACATCTGCCGCCGACGTGTGGAACACACTGCAAAAACTAGCCTGAGCTGTTTGATAGGGATCATAGTATCTAGTGTAAGATTGAACGTACCTCTCATTTCACTGCGCTCTATGTCTCTGAGTTTCTGGACGAAGGAGGAGAGAGATTCATCTAAAGGCCAGCTCTCCTGTAACACCTCCGCCTGTATATAATACTTATGAAACTGTAAGACACACACACGAACAAGCATAAAAAGTCAGAAAGTAAAAAAGTCAGTGCATAAACAAAAGAACATGCGAAATATAAAATAAATCAGCCATCAACATAACATAACAACAGAATAACTTCAATATATAAAGAAAAAATCATGTACTTTTTCTTAGAACTTTGCACCTAGAAGTTCAGATGCTACCACAAATACACACAAACAAGTGACAGCAGAAGCTGTCTGTGGTGACAGGTACCAGTGTGTCTGTAGGGTGCTGGTCACTCCCTTCCTTTCCTCCGCCCCCTCCTGTCACTCTCCCTTCTGCTATAAGGCTGCCCTGATCCTGCCTCGCCCCCGCCTGGGCCACAGAACCGCCTGCAACCAATACACACACACACACACAGACACAAATGAACGCCCTATAAATACACTCTGGAGCTGGCAGAGTCAGGCTGTAGCTAAGTAACTGAGACAGTGACTTTATAAAGTGAATATGTGTTAAGACAAAATGTGGAGTGGGTGGGCGAGAAGTCTTGGACTAAAGGAAAAGAACGGAGTATAAACTATACCATTTGTTTGTGTGAGTCTATGGGGATTTCAGTCTGTGTGTGACAGACTGGATCTGTGGTTTTTTTTTTAATTAATTACTAAATAATCAAATAATTACTTTTATAATCAAATATTTTTAATCTCTACAATGCAATGGCATTCATACATTTTAATATGTTAATACATTTTCCAATTATTTATTGGGACCACACTAAGTTCGGGGTCAGTATATATATATATATATACTTTAATTCAGCAAGGATGCATTAAATTGATCAAAAGTGTCAAAAAGACATTTATTCATTCACTTGTATTTCCACAAAAAAATGAAGCACACTTGTTGCCAACATTGATAATAATAAGAAAGGTTCGCAAATCAGCATATTAGACAGAGTAATAGATGCTGAATATTTTTTTTTAATTAGAAATAAAATTTAAATGTTTTAAATTATTTTAAACTGCAATTATATTTCACAATATTACTGTTTGTACTGTATTTTTGATCAAATAAATGCATAATTGGTGAGCATAAGAGACTTCAAAAACATGTAAAAAAAAAATCTTACTGACCCCATAGTGTGTGTGTATATACCGATATATATACACACACATTATAAATATATATTATATATATTGTTGTTGTGTGTGTGTGTGTGTGTGTGTGTGTGTGTGTGTGTGTGTGTGTGTGTGTGTGTGTGTGTGTGTGTGTGTGTGTGTGTGTGTGTGTGTGTGTGTGTGTGTGTGTGTGTGTGTGTGTGTGTGTGTGTGTGTGTGTGTGTACAAACCGTTGCTGGCTAAGAAGCAGTAGACTGGGAGGGTGACATGCCCTTTGCCCTGACTGCTGGCAACCTCTTTCTCATGGTCTAGGATATTGAGTTTAATGCTGACGTCTGATTTTGAGGTCTGAAACAGCACAGTAGCACTGTGATCACTGGAGACTTTTATCACATGTCTGGTAGGAAAAACACACAGTTTAGATCAGTCTTGATGCAACATAACTAACAATCCACTTAAAAATCTCAATTTCATTGCAATGCTGTGCAAAGCTAAAACCTAAATGGTAACTTGGAGCTCTGCAGTGCTTACAAAATAACTTAAACATAAAATATGCATATAAGCAGGGTGCACCATAAGTGGTGTGCATGCGTGACTAAAGTAAAAAATGAGCAGGGTAAATAAGTTCAGATCACTCTCATTTGCATACCGACATGATCGCCAGCTATTAATGCACAATCACCATTTTAGATTGACTAACTGTAATACTGTATAAGATTTCCATTTCAACTGAATACATAATAAATCTGCCGGTTTCAGAGCAAAATGCAAAGCTGTGACATTCACTGACGCGCTTCACTCATCAGTGCTAAAACAGGCAGTGCAAATACTTTCTTCCTGGCAACCCGCCAAAATAAAGGCGTGCTGATTTTAACTTTCAAAATGTTGAAAACTCATTTAAAAATAAAACTGTAAAAAAGAAGAAAAAAAATGAAAATGTAAATATTTGTAAATTATTTTTAAGTGTACTATAAAATAATTGTATTTGATTTAATACTCATTTTTTATTTAAAAACATAATAGTATTATCCCACTTTACAAAATAAAGTACAATAATGCTATTATTAACTATTTAATTTTTATAGTTATATTTAATGGGTCACACTGTGCAGTGTGAGCACCAAACCAAATCTCCAGGTGCTCTCATGAGAACCAGACTGAAAAACTTATGTACACCCCTGCATATAAACTATTACGTAGTACACTTGATGCATGTGCTAACCTGCAGATGATGTTCTTTTGATTAGGAATGTAGTAACCTTTCAACTCTTTTACTGAAAAGATATTACTTGGGGTTTCTCTGGCTAGTTGCGGTAGGGGTTCTCGGGAGCCAATCAGACGCATTCGCCATTGTCCTCCAATCACAGGTGTGTCTCCAGTATGTGCCTCAGCTACAAACGTATAACCACCCTATAGAGTGTAAAACAGAAGACATATAATATAAAAAAAATACAATGCATTTAAAAAATAAATATGGAGAGGGGTTGGCTTACTGAAAAAGACAAACCTTGTTTGGCGTGTACATGTATGGCTCCACCCTGTTAAAGACTCTGGGTATCTCCTCTAAGGTGTCATTATTGATGACATGCACAATACATACAGGAAGAGGGGAGAAAATCTTAGGAACAAGCAGCATGTTCTTAGGAACATGAAATACCTCCCTGGAAATGAGAATTGACATGAAAAAAAGTTTACTAAACAAATACACAAGGAAACTTTGAGCTCAAAGTATGCATTTCTTAATAAACTTATTTTTTAGTAAATTATTGTTTTGCTTTAAATGTAAAATGACTGTTCCTGACCTGAAGATCAGAATCCAGGAGTTCGCTGCCTCTGGTACGGGCACTGAATAGTCAGTGAACGTTATTCTGTTGTACTCGTCCTCACTACAGGGGTACAGCTCTGCTATTCCTTCACCATTAGCAACCATGTGTCTACCAGAAATGCACACTTAGTACTGGATAAAGATTTGAGCAGATAATAACCGATCTATGACACCCAGATTGTCAGAGTCGGCTAGGTTAGGCTACGAGCGCTGGGAGAAGATAGCACCCACCCACTGAGCCCAGACACATGCCACATTCAACCCTCCAGGCCAGAGGTCACTCTCTACAGACCCTGCCCGCAACTAAAGCTAGGCGAACAAGCAGTAAACAGCAGATGGAACCACCCAGGGACACGACGGAGGAGAAAATTGATTCTTTAAAATGAATAATTCACCTCAGTAAAGATACGGCATGTTTCTCCACATCTGATTCCACAGGAGCCCACATCTCTTGCAGAGTCTTAGCGACGCTCAAATTTTCCTTGGTTCCTAAAACCACACAAACAAACAGGAGCACACAGTAATATGCACTCATACAAACCCACAACGTTCACCTTGGAGCTGTGAAACTGGATTGAATAACATGGTTAGAATTGGCCCAGTTTTAGATGTTAAAAGATGATGCAGATTAAAAGCATCTTTGGCAGATAAATGAACCCAACAAATCTCAGTCCCTATGCTTCTATAATGCCAATCATTTTACCAGCCAGGTCTGGCTTTGTTCATTGAAATATTCTCCTCTCTTCAGGAAACATAAGAGATGGGCAGATATAATAAATATAATTTTGTTAAAGTAGAGCTTGAAGGGAAAAAATGCCCCTAAAATGAAATTAATTTCATACTGGCAGATATGAGACAAACCGTTCTGAGGCTCCTTTGTGAATGAAAGTCATAAAGACACAAACTCTTTCAGAATGATAAAGAGAATGACATTCATTAAAAAAATGTGGAACCAATCCAATTTTACATTTCACACTGCTAAAATGTGTGTTCTATATTCAATCTGTTATTGTAGTATTATTAACAGTAAACTAATATTTAAATTAATATAATATTTAAATATTCTTTTTTATATTTTTCAGTTTTCATTTTAATTTTAGTTTGTTTTAGTAATTTAGTAATTCTTTTTAAAATAATGATTTTTATTTAGTTTAGTTTAGTAGTTTTAGTACTCCAACTTAAACTTATTTTATTTCAGTTTGTTGCCCCAAGGTTTACGTTTTTCCATCTAATATTATATTTGATTTGATTTGATTTTAGCTTTAAATAATGAATTAACTAAATATTGAGAAGAAAGATATGAACTGCATCTTTCTTTCCTGCACGACTAGTGGCAAATCCTGTTCATCGGTGTGACTGCTGAATCCATACGGTAATTTTCACATAATAAATGGGATTTTTGAGGTAACTAAAGCTTGATGAGCAATAGTAGGATCTTTGGAGACTGCTTGCCTGTTTTAACTCAAAGTTGGTTGAGTTTCCCCGATGCTATTGCTTCTTGAAATATAAATTGACATTATCTTGCTCAGTCGGAATCCTGCTACATCCTTTATCCTTTTTATTCTTATTCTCACTTTATCCTTTCCAATACTGCTGCATATTTCTTTCTCCCTTTCTCTCGGCCACTCTCCCTGTCACTCATGCTGTCAGGCTGGGAATGGAGTGATGCTTGGAGGTATGGAGCCAGATAGAGAGAGAGATGGAGAGGTGTGTTATTCTCTCTTCTGTCATACTAGCTCAGAATGACTGGCAGCTTCATTGATAAGTATGAGCTCCGGGGCATTGCATCTCTTTCTCTCTCACACACAAACATAAAAACCCACAGAACAGATGTCAGGCATAACTGACCACAAGAGAATGGGTACAAATTCCTGAATCCACAGTCTCTTCTCTTCTTTTTATACTAGGCATCATTAGATCCATTTCAGGTGAAGCTGGACTTTACCTGGTCTTGCTGCAGTGAGGATCTCTCTGACAAGATATCGCTTCCAACCTGCCTGCAGGACTGTGGCTGCCTGCATTTCCTTGTCTGTGGCCTGCCTGCCGTTCCAGCGCTCTGGAGTGTCATCTATTACAGGGTGAAGATACATGTGTACATAAAGTCATGCTATGATAGGTGTTATATGATCAAACCCAAAGAGAGACTCTGTTTGCCCCACATTTCAAAGACTCACCTGATCGTGCATCCATGGCTTTATCATTGCTGCCATGTGGCGATGGGTCTCCGGTCAGAGTCTGTACAGCAAACAGCTCCTCAGAGGTCAGTTTCCGCCCCAGAGCAGAGCAGAACATATGATACACAGCCTCGTTGAACACCTGTACAAGACAGAAACAATATACAGTAAAAAATATATATATATATAAAAGCAATATACAATCTACTGACCTCTATTTTATATATTAGTGTGTGTGTGTGTTTGTCTGCAAATTTAACCAGAGCCGTTTATCACATTTGCCACATTTACATTTATTACATGTGGGTTGTGTTCTATCGTCACTAAAAGCAAAGCATAACAAAACTTTAATTGTAAAAATGAATATTTACAATTTAATTAAAGAGGAATAAAAGATGAGGAGAAAATGCATTTTGAATTAAACTATAAATACAAAAGATTAGCAATGACATTTTAACGGCTGCTCGCTGATACAGTGGCGTGAACATTGCTGATGAGTAATAAAGAGCTCAAATTCTGAAAGACAGTCATTATATTAATTAATAAAATATGTGCTATGTCAGTTGATGTATTTCATGGCTGTTAAAATATAAAAGGAAATACAAAATAGTTTTGTATAGTAGTGTGCATGGTCCCAGGGGGCCGCCCCATAGCACCGACTCTATATATAACCCACCCTTTGTTGCTGTATGCCTACACCATGGGTCTTCTCAAGTTCTTTAGTGGTTGATGGTAGTTCCTCTGGATCTGAAAAGCAGCTGATCACTCGACCCAGAGCTCTCACGATCATTACAGCCTGCTCACAGAACCTCAGACTCTCCTAGACAAAGGCAAAAAAGAAACAGGAGGCATAAGAACTGACAATTTTATTTTTGCACACATCCTAATATTTTTGCTGTTACAGGTTATTATATAAAGCCAATGACAGTCACTCGTTGCTACAGTATGACCAGGTGTATTGATATGTCAGAACTAATCAACTAATAGACTAGTCAGTGCAACCTGAGAGTGTATTTGTGTGTGTGTTAATGTGGACATGCCTTGTCAAGGTGTGGCATAACAGTCTCCTCATCACCAAACACAAAAGGAGACATGCTGCAGAGATGTAGGTGGATGGAAAACGAAGCGCTTGTGTGCAAATGAAGAACATGACGCCTAGTGAGAACAAACAGTGATGAATAAAATGGTTTAGAAGGAGAAATTCTATCATTGCTCTTTAGCGCTACATTGTAAAATTGTAAAAAGTTAATCTAATAAACCACTGGATCTAGTTTGTTGAATATTTTGATTTCCATAAGAACTATTTTTGTAGTCATCCCTTCACACTTATGGCCAGGAGCACAATTGCTGATGCAAAAGGAACCATATATCTAGCATGTGATCATCATATGAGTAAAGGCCTGTTCACGTCAAGAATGATAGCTATAAAGATAACTATATTCGTGTCCACACCAGTGGACAATATCATTCTGTTTATTCTAAGCACATGCTTGTCTGTCACTTTAAATGCTCAAGCTCATTACAGCAGGATGGATTCTGATTGGCTGAATCAAATCGTTCTGAAAGTGATTCCAATGATATTGTTTCTCTGTGCCTTTAACGTTATAGCTTTTTTTGAGATTTGAGATTTTTTATTGAGAACTATATCTTTATCTTTATAGTTATCGTCCTTGGTGTATTTATGGGCCTTAAGATTAAAGCATATTTGGTTCACTGAGATTGATCTAGATAAGAAGTCGCCTGCAGCCACTGACCAAGAGACAGTTTTGTTTTCAGGTTCGGATTTGGCAGAACACTCCTAATTCACATCTTCAAAATAGAAGACTGATTTGCAAGATCATGAACTATAAAAGTGATGATACAGGGATTTTGTGCATGTACAGCAGATTGCAGTCAGCAAAATCTGCTTTGCCAATAAACGCTATTATTACAATTTCAACTGAAGTTGCTCTTACGCCTTTTTTTATGCACCCTCCTAAACCCCCACAGAATCGGGTCGGCTCTGCATTAACCTATTAGCTTTACATAATTTGCAGATGAAAATCTAAGGAAATCAGTATATCTCATCACAGAGGAGTTTAACAGGACAGTATTAAGTGGCAATAGAGGAAAACATTATATGAGAGGTACAGAAAGGCTTCTCATAAAATCTTATTAATCTTAAATTCCTTTTTCCTGAATGCATGAAAAGTCAAAATCAGATGTGCCTACAGTTGCAGTGTGACCTCTGAATGTAGGCTCTCAGCTTTTAGGCCACTATGATGCTAGAAATAGCAGACTGGGTCATATCTCTCTCTCTTTCTGTATCTTCTTAACCCATCTTCTTATCTTTCTCCTCTGATCTCCGCTATTACAGAACTGATATCACAGCAGAACTGATATCACAGCTCGGACCTCTACAAAAAACACTACCAAAACATTTATACACATAGTGCACACACACACACACACACACACACACACACACACACACACACACACACACACACACACACACACACACACACACACACACACACACACACACACACACACACACACACACACACACACACACACACACACACACACACACACACGATGTTGGGTTCCATGTTTTATGGGGACTTTCCATAGACACACTGATTTTTTTTTACTGTACAAACTGTATAAACAAACCCCCGCACCTAAACCTTTTGGGGACATTTTGTCTTTTGGAGAAGACTTTAAAAAATGAATTTAATACTTTTATTCAGTAAGGAGGCATTAATTTGATCAAAAATGACATTAAAGATATTTATAAAGTTACAATTTTTTTATACTGTTATTTATAATGTTTCTATTTCAAATAAAAGCTGTTCTTTTGAAGTTTCTATTTCTATTATATTCTGTAGATTAGAGTAATGACTGCTGAAAATTCAGCAAAGGTGGTGATATAGTTACCCAGGAGGAAGCGAGAGTAAGACAGCTTTAGTAGCAGTGGTTTGGATCTGCACCACGGGGAGTTGAGAGACAATGCTCTTCCACGAGAAAGGCTTAGCTGTTAAAGAACCAGGCCTGGTTGATGACTCCTTTTCTGAGCACACAATAGACAGACACATTAGATTGGATCCTTGTTGTTGTGAAAAGACAAACTGAGTGCGTACAGTATGTCCATGTTTCCTTACTCTCTTCCACACTCTCTCCCCAGTGCACTAAAGCTGAGAACCCAATGACAATTTCTGTGGGTAACAGGTTATCAACAAACAGGAAGTGAGTCCCTCTTCCATCTGCAGACTGAGACAAGGAAAAACAATGGACAGAATGGGTCAGCATCAGCACATATTATTGTGTTTCAGCTTTGCATTTATCTCAGGAAACAATAGAACACACACACACCATTACATAAATTCACACTCACAGTAATTACCAAATATTAAATCAAACCACATGTTCTCATGGGATAAGGTTTTAAAAAAAGTCCAGCTCACCAGTATTACAGCACAACAGAGAGAGAAGAGCAAAAACAGCATGGTTATCGAAAACCACCCATTGTGTGTGTGTGTGTGTGTGTGTGAGAGTGAGAGAGAGAGAGTGTGTGTGTGTACCTTTGTGTAAGCAATTCCATTCGAATCAGGTTGTCTAACAGGAGCGGTCATGGAGTGGGTGGAGGCCACAACGTTGGACAATGCAGCAGCAGACAGTCGAGAAGAGACAGAGTTCTAACAGAGAATTGAGTCACTTTCATGTTCTTTCCTAACACAACACATCCCTCCCACCACAGATACCATAATTATACCAAGCTCCATTACAAATGCCACAACAACAGGTTTAGTTCAATCTTGTATTAGGTGTTTTTATGATAATGCATTCTGAATGTCATCGATACAGTCAGCAAGGGGCCCCAGCCCACCTGTAGGGGAAAACAAATTACAGTTCCTATAGTTACACACTCATTCCTATTGGGGAATTAACAATTTAACAGAGAAATAGATTTATATATATTTTTAGAATTTATTTATTAAATAAAATGTTTGTTTAAAGTGACACTTTTTTAGCCAGTGCACTGAACAAAGAAAGCTAACAATAAGTATGGTTAACCTTAAATCTTGCCCCCAGTATATGGTTATGTATATGTTACTGACTGTATCAATCCTCAAAAGATTTACGTATCCATATAACAGTCAAAAGTGACAGTAAAGACATTTATATTTACAAAAGAGTTCTATTTCTAATGTTCTCTTGAATTTTATATTCATTGAAGAATCCTGTAAAAAACTAAATCTGACGGTTTCCACAAAAATATTATGCGGCACAACTGTTTCAACATCGATAATATTAATAGATAATAAGAAATGTGTCTTAAGCACCAAATTAGCATATTACAATTATTTATGAAGGATCATGTGACACTGAAGACTAGAAATCATCACATGAATAAATTGAATATATTAATAGATATATTAAAACAAAAAAAGGTTACTTTGAATTGTAATAATACTTCACAATATCACTGTATTTTTAGTGTAAACTAGTCAAAATATTAATATTCAGGCACACTTAGTATAGTATTTTTCCTTCAAAACCCTACCTTAAAGTGTGATGTCCTGCATTGATGAACATATTTGTTTGGGTTGTGGAAAATCAGCAACGTCCTACAAAACATATGATTATTTGCATATTTCAGCCTGCAGCTTAATAGGAACTTAAGAACATGAGGAGTTAATGTGTCAAAATAGCAAAGGATTAGCATAATATGGCTTAGGCTTTTTCTGAAGATGATAGATCCTTACTGGAAGCATTTAGTGAAGTTGTGCAGGTCCACCCATGTCTCCAGCAGCAGGGGTTTGTCTGATGCTAATGCATCCTGGGACTGAAGCAATGCAGCACTGGATTCCTTGGCTGTCTGCACCCTCTCCTTATCTTTTCCATCTGTCTCTTTGTCAGGGCCTGAAGTTGACTCTACTACTTCCGTATCTTGGAGATACGGAAAAATATGTTATACATAAGTCTATTACAAACCAAGTAAGCAATGAAATGCTGGCAGGAATACACAAAAACATGACCTTGCCTTTTTAAATGCTAAAAAAGTAACGCTGTATTACACGTGATATGCAATAAAAAAGGCCTGAAGTGATTTGTAATTTCCTGTGCAGATGTTTGAAATGAGATTCTCTGAATAAATATAGAGAGGTACTATGTTAGCATGGCTACTACAGCTATACAATAAAAGCCATTTTGTTTGCTTAACTTTATTACAAACCTTTTCAAACGTCAAAAATCAAGAGAAATCTGTAAAAAAAAATCTTATTGACAATTATTTAACATTGTACAGTTAGCATTACACAGGAGCTAATAATGGGACTTCAAGTTGAGGTGAAATGGAAGTAGAGTAGTGACACATTTTTTCTTCAGTATTGTGATGAACATCCTACTTAAAGGAACAAGCCGACTTTTTTGGACTTTAGCTTATTCACCGTATCCCCCAAAGTTAGATATGTCCATACATACCCTTTGCATCTCTGTGCGTGCTATAACTCTGTCTGACCGCTAGCCTAGCTTAGCACAAAGACTGGAAGTAAATGGCTCCAGCTAGCATTCTGCTCCCAATAAGTGACAAAATAACGCAAACATTTTCCTATTTATATGTTGTGATTTGTATAGTCACAGTGTGTACAAATAACAAGGTCATATGAGACACAGCCATCTTTCAACCGTATACATACTGGGAACTACATTCTCAGAAGGCGAAGCACTGCTACTTGGGCGGAGTGATTAGCGTAACACTCTGAGCGAACTCTCTGCTCCTCACCACGGGGCTTCTCAGGTTCTGCGAGCAAATCACTCCACCCAAGTAGCAGTGCTTCTTAAACAACAAACAACAGCAAAGGATGTTAAACAACAATCGAGCAACTACTCTAAAAAGAAAGAAAAAAACAACATTTTAAATCCAGCTATTTGCACAAGCTATTTCTTTTTTAGGATGTATTAGTTTTCTTGGAAAGATTGACTTTCTAGGCTGACAGGGAATTCTGTGCAGGGAACAGTTGAACTACTGTTACGCTACAGAAAAATTAGGTTAAGGTTAGCAGTAACTCTCTATTGTAAATGTGAGTCATCCTATAGTCAATAATTGTATCCCTTAAAACTAATTTTTGATCACCAAAATTACATTTAAATGTTTTTTCCTGTGAAAATTTCTTCAAGCCCAAAAAAAGCTTGAATGTAACTCTACACCCTTGCTTCCATTATGTGGCAAGCAGGACGAGGTCGAGGGACGCGAGAGATACGAGACCGGTGTGTCTCACAGGTGTCGTTCATCATTAATCACGCCACCGGCCTCGGGCCGTTCTCTCACGTCCCTCATCCTCGTCACAATTTAGTATACGTGGATTCATGAAAATGCATATTATTAGTCCCCGCCTCCACTCACTCTCAGTTCCGAGATCCACCCGCTATATCACTAAATGTACCCGATTTTTCAAATCAATAGAAAAATATATCGGGATAACCTGGCTTATGAGACTCCCCTGATTCGCAGCATAGTTACTGATGTGCTAAAGACTGCCCACTTGTGACGGGATTGGTTACAACGGCATTTGTGATGTAAAGAACGAGTGCTGATTTTAAACCACGTTTTTGAGACTGTCTTTGGTTCACAGCAGTTTTAAGAGAAAATACTCAGCAATAGTGTTGACTTATGAATTTGCACATGGTTTGTCTTATAGCATATTCAAAACACCACATAGACATCTAAACTTGATTTTCACCACAGGGGGTCTTTAAAAAAAAGACTTTTCATGAGGATACCATGATTATCTCAGTGGTACCAATCAGTAGAGCTCATTAAACTAATCAGTTGCGCCATATTGAATTTATAAATGCTCTTTCATTGGTGTCACTCAATTCATTATGACAATTAAGTGAAATACTGTTATATATTGCAGCTTTAACCCATTACACTCAGTGTGGTGTTCTGATGTATTAAACCATATAATGAATATAGACGCCGTAGCAAAGCCATTCACTCCATTTACTTATCCACAGGTGTTACTAAGCAACACACTGGGCTCTCTGGGAAAGCACATAATTGGCCTGTCGTGATGAGGGGCGAGTGCACGATCATGATCACAGAGATAGAGATGATGCCATGCGTCTGTGTGTGTGTGCATCTGTGTTTGTGCTGATGAAAAGAAGACGGATTGGATAGAGGAAGAGTGGGATAAACGAGAAAGTGCAATTGTGAAGGCAGCCAGCTATCATATCATTACAGCAGCTATTAGCCTCACTGCTCTGATGGCTAAACAATGACTGGAGGGATATAAGTGAGGCGAATTATCGTCTGCCTTTTCAAATTCATTCTTTCACTTCACTTTCATTTCTATAGCACATTGTTACAGAAGCACTCAATTGAAAATGAGTATTGCTTTCCCAATCTTACAAGTGAAAAAAGATTATAAATGATGGCACGGTTTATTTATGTGAATAAATATATTTAGCTAAAGATCAGCTTTCAACTGCTAACTGAGATATGTAACACATATTGCCAAATAACTGGTTAATATGAGCTTAAAATACAGTTCTTTACATATATGATACCTTACAGTTTACGATAAGTGTTTGAGTGACAGTGTGGACTGTGCAGTGGCATTGCTCATGGAAACACGTCTTACCGTTGGCGATGCTGTCGTCCTTTTTCTTGTCCTCTGCTGTTACCTGGGGGAAAATGGGGGGATTAAAAAGTGTACATAGTGAACTGGGAGAGACATGGCCGAGGAGGGCAGAGGAAAACAGTGGAGACAGAGAACGTCCACATTCATCCAGTCAGCATGCGCTGAGCCCGTTTGGCTTCCAGAACACGATGAGAAATCCTCTAATCTGACATCTGGACTCGCACCAGAGAGGGCTTTCTCCTTCAATTAATTGCTCACAGGAGAGCAAATGCCATAAACATTAAGGGCACTTGGATGGTGACAGGATTAGAAGACACGGGTTTGATTAGCATGTCAGTCTTTACCCGCTAATTGAGACACCTTTTTGTAAAACTATTCAAATGTTACTTTTTTTTACCCTTTAAATAACAATGTGGTGCCATGGAAACAATCAAGTCGAAGGCCTCAGAAACTTCTCCAATGTGCTTTTTTTCCATGATTGAGCCCCAACCTCGTGTCACTTAGAAAGCCTTTTAAAGCCTGAGGAGTCGTCCGACTGTGCAATTTAAATGTGGAGGACAATTAGGGGCTCTCTCTATGCCACATCTAACGAACGACAGCACCAGTGATTCAGAGATAGACTGTGACTCACCAAGGATCTGAAAAGAAGAGAAGAGAAGAGAAGAGAAGAGAAGAGAAGAGAAGAGAAGAGAAGAGAAGAGAAGAGAAGAGAAGAGAAGAGAAGAGAAGAGGTATCTAGCTATATAAAGAGTGCTTGTTTTATACATGGCAGTAAACACCTCACAGTGCATTCCACACATTACTGTGGTAAAACTGCTCCTGTTTATACCAATTCATCTTACAACATTATCAAAAACTCAATAATAGGTCTAAATCATATCAGGTGACCTCACTACTCATTTCTCATGGCATGATCCAATAGCTACTGTAAATGTAAACTATGTACCTTTTAATTATTTGAAGAAAAAAAAATAATAATGAGCAAGTACATAAAACCAAATACAACCAAAACCTAGACCCCTTCTGGTCTAGTGTCCTGGGCACGTGCTTGGTAGGCCTGTGCGTTAATCTGACCCTGGTCATAGTTGCTTGAAGCCACAACAAATTAACCTTTAATCACATTTTCTGTTCATTGTCTAGGTTCACAAAACAATTATGTTGATAATAACACAGCCAATCTATAAACCAGTTGCTGCTTTGGTCTATTTGCCCATAAACAAGTTGTAATTGTTTACACAGTTTTATCTCATCTGATTATGAATAGCAATCATTGTGACTAAGGTTAATGTTGCTTTTGAAACATTATTTTAAAACAATTTTCAACAAGTCAAAACAACAGGGCATATAAGCTGCTTAATGGAGATAGTATTCATATATCCGACTTTCGTTATTGGTGGAGTTCTGATGTTACTAGTGTCATTGGCACTGATAAGGCAATCGCTTTAACCATGGGCACTATCAAATTAAATGAGCTGAAGCACAAAACAATGTTCCTCCGCTAGTATAGTTGTAGTTTTACGCATCAGCCACTAGAAGGCTAAATGTTACATAGAGTAGCTTTAAAGGGATAGTTCATATTTTGAGAAATGTCTCAGTGTTCTTTTGTCGGTACAATGAAAGTCAATGGGCTCCAATGTTTGGTTCCCAACGTTCTTCCAAATATCGTCTTTTGTGTTCCGCCTAAGAAAGAAAGTCATACCATTTTGGAACAACATGAGGATGGAAAAATTAAATGTTATGACAGAAATTTTGAGAGGAGTATCCCTTTATTGCCATAATTGACTCAACTTCATGTTGTTCCAAACAACTGAAACAACAATAAAAAAAAAAAAAAAATGTATTCAAGTCAACTTCGAATAAGTGAATGGGAGTCATTTAGACCTTCTTTTGTTGTTGTTGATACTTTCACTGTGTTTTTATTGTGATTTTAGAGCTTGACAGACCCAGTTTTCATTCACTTTCATTA
Organism: Chrosomus eos; assembly: GCA_036326025.1. Lineage (NCBI taxonomy): Eukaryota > Metazoa > Chordata > Actinopteri > Cypriniformes > Leuciscidae > Chrosomus > Chrosomus eos. The sequence continues at coordinate 10,024,692 of CM070829.1, read as the reverse complement.
CATGGAAATGAGTGGACAGGATAAATAATAATGTGGATTTGGAAAAACTGTAAATAATGTAACTAAAAAAATGACATTGATGATTTTATTTTTGGGTGAACTATTCCTGTAAGGGTACAGCAATGCTATTATATCCCACAGGCACACACACACTTGGACCATTATCTTACAAACTACATGGAAGCTATCAGTCTCAGTCCAATCTGAGCTGACCCCCCTGTAAGACATCCACTCTGATGACTGACAGGCTAATTGTGCTGCTTTTTATACATTCCGAGGACACGACCTGTCCTTTTATGTAAAGAGGCACGTGTGTTTTACCATTCTCTCTCTTTCTCCATCTCTCTAATACTGGATCTGCCAGTGGCGCTCGCTTGATTAGAGAGACAGGCAGAGTGACATTGGAGCTGAAAAGAGAGAGGCGTTAGAGGATGTCATAGCCTGTCTCGGCCTCCCGGCCACCAGCCGCACTGCAGCCAGAGAGCAGAACATTTTGATGCACACTGCTTGTACAGATGACATAAACTGAAATACACATCAACTGAGATACACATCAACAGTGCAACCCCGGGAGTACAGTCGAACCCGCGACTGAATCTGCTCCGAGAGACCAGTCACCATTCATATGACAAACACTACTGTTTAAAAGTTTGGGGTCAGTAACATTTAAAATACATTTATTCTTTTAATCAGCAAGGATGTATTAAATTGATCAAAAATGATCATCATGATTTCTGGAGGATCATGTGACACTAAAGACTGGAGTAATGGCTGCTAAAACATTTTTTATACTGCTTTTATTGTATTTTTGATCAAATTAATGCAGCCTTGGTGAGCATAACACACTTCTTTTAAAAACATTTTACTGACCTCAAATTTGAAATGGTAGTGCACATCACCTAATATTCGCAATTTTAAGACAAATGATCAATTTCCCTTAGGCATACCTGAGTGGTTTCAGTGATGTCTAGTGTATTAAGGCTGTTCTGGGTGATGTCATTTCGAGTGTGGCCATCTTCACTATCATCCATTTCAGAAAAGGAGGAGAGATTAGAGTTATACCCACGCCTCTTTACACCTCCCTGCTCCCTAAAAACAGACACACAAATACAATAATTTAATATCAAACATAATTATTTTGTGCTTATACGAGAAAAATGTAAAACAAAACCACCATTTTCTGAGGTTAAACACATTTATTGTGCTCTAAAGAGATTCAGATAAATTAAGTATGACTGAATATTGTCTTGTGCTTGAGAGCAGCACAATGAGAACCACAGTCTCTGTCCCTGTCTGACTCTCCCACACAGCCAATTACTACGTTTAGCACTCAGTGTACTAATGTACTCACACGGGCAACTGAAAAAAAAAAAATACCTGGAGTTAAAACAAAGCTCATATTCAGACACTCTAAATAATTCATGCCTGGTGGGATTCAGCCATGTCATTGGTTCAGTTATGACATGTTATGACATATTATAGCTGAGAAATTGTGTATTATCAATCGAGTGATATGAAAAAGCAAAGTAAATATTACCACTGGGCCTATAGAGAAATGTACACAATAAATGCACCTGTGTAAACATAAAGTGTTAATAGTACCCTAACTACAAATGTCTGGCATTTTCTGTAGGCTATCATTAGCTCTGTTTAGAATCAGAACAAGTGATTCCTGTTTTGCAAATAGATAGTCAGTTCTTTACAATGAATCGTCATGAAGCGGTTTGCGATTTAGTCTGGACAAGATATAATGTTTTTTCACTTTGTAAAACAGTAGTTGGAACAAAAAGAGCATTTAGTGTGACATTTGCCAGACATGTTTTTATTGTCAGAAATTAGTGGTTCCCTTTCAAGGCTACGGAACTTCGACATTACGGATGTCGTATATGGAAACTCTCTTCACTTCCGCTGAAATCTTATTGGCTAACGCCAGCAACGCTGGCCAATTGACGCAAATATGCAAATACTGAAACCCCGTTGCAGTATAATGCAAGTGCAGCGTCAATTCCTCCTCAGAATCTCTCTCTTCACGCTCAAATCGTGTGCTAGAAAGCTGATACTACCCTACTTGGATTTTTGCTATCGTTGAAGGTGCACCGGAGATACCTGAACTGTCTCCAGCATCCGATGGCGACCGTCTGCAATCTATGCTCGGGCCCCATAGTGCCCCCCGACCTGCACCTGTTCTAAGCATCGCGTGCATGGGGCTGGCCCACGCGTAGTCGGCCCTCAGGGATGAAGGGTCCTGCGACTTCTGTGCGAGTTGGACGCGTGGTTCCTCCAATCGAGCCGCCGTCAGGCCGCTTCAAAAAGGGGAACCCCGTTCTTTCCTGATGTGCACGAGCACGTGGTGAAGTCGTGGGTGGCCCCGCAATCGGCGCGCACCCTCACTTCGACCCAGGCCATGTTCCCCCCCGTGGATGAGGCGGGGGACCACGGCTACCTCCGCATCCCTCCTGTCGAGGAGACCGTCGCTGCACATCTTTGCCCGTCAGCTCCCGCCCTGGGCTCGGACCGCAGCCTGCCGTCCCGAGCTTGCAGGTTTACGGCTCACCAGGCTAACAAGGCCTACGGCGCCGCGGGGGAGGCGGTTTCTGCACTACACGCTATGGCCGTTCTTCAAGTGCTGCAGGCCAAGCGATTGAAATCTCTGGATGGCGCCGCCTCTGTCGACGCTGACGCCATCCGAGACCTCCGTTCGGCAACGGACCTCGCGCTCCTGGCCACGAATTCGCTCGGCCCAGGCGATTGGCCGTTCGATGGGGTATTTGGTGGTCCTCCACAGACACCTGTGGCTCACCCTATCGGACGTGCAGGAGACGGACAGGAAGACGCTGCTAAACGCACCGATCTCCCCTGATGACCTGTTCGGAGATGCCGTGGAGAAGGTCACCGAGCGGTACTCCGAGACTCAGAAGAAGGCGAAGGCGATGAGCCATGTGATCCCTCGGCGAGCGCCCCCGCCGCAGCGCCCTCGCTCTCGCTCGTCTTCCGCCTCGGGGCGCCAGTCCCAGGCTGCGGCCAGACATCAGCCAGCCTCCCGCCCGGGACCGGATGCCCGTAAAGGCCGACACGGGCAGTGGCAAGGAGCAGGAAGCAAGAGGCCGGCTCAGAGGAGCCCGCGCAGAAAACCCGCCGCGTCCCCAGCGAGGCCCAAGCAGTCATCCTGACCGCTCGGGCAAGAGGAGAGGAGAGCGCCCGGATGGCCCCCGCTTCAAAGCGGCGCGCTCTGGAGCACGCGGTCCCTCTGCGTTCGGCGAGCGACGCGTGCAGTCATGTTGTGAATGTTGTGTGTTGTTCAATAAAGCAAATTACTTCTTCACAAACAGAGCTTTTTTCTCCTCTTGCACTTCACACTGTGTTACCCGCCCTGTCTTCGAGCAGCGCAGAGTCACGGTCATTAACTATAAAGGCGCCTCGCGGGAAGCGCGAGGTGTCTATCCCCAGCCCTCACATAGCGGCGATGACCGCAGGTCTAGACCGGCCCACACTCAGTCGTTTCCTGACGGCGTGGGAAGCTATTCCGGGCATCTCGCCGTGGGTGCTGAATGTAATTCGACACGGGTACACACTTCAGTTCAAACGCAGACCACCCCGCTTCCGCGGCGTAATCCAGTCGTTAACTTTGCCCCAAAATGCTCATGTACTGAGGCAGGAAGTGTGCAGTTTACTCGACAAGGGAGCGATAGAGCCGGTTCCCCCGAGCGAGCGGGGAAGCGGATTCTACAGCCGCTACTTTGTAGTGCCGAAGAAGGGAGGGGGTCTCCGCCCCATACTGGACCTGAGACCCGTCAACAGAGCGCTTCACAAGCGCGCTTTCAGGATGACTACACTGAAACAGATCCTGGCGCAAATTCGCCCCGGGGATTGGTTCGCTTCAGTGGATCTAGAGGACGCTTATTTTCACGTCCAGATAGCGAAGCGCCACAGGCGATTCCTGAGGTTTGCGTTCGAGAATGCGGCGTACCAATACACGGTACTCCCGTTCGGGCTAGCCCTCGCCCCCCGCACTTTTTCGAAATGTGTAGATGCGGCACTTCACCCTCAGGTCGAGCGGGATGCGCGTCTTGAACTATCTGGACGACTGGCTGATTCTCGCGCAGTCGAGGGAGACATTGGTCGGCCATGTGGAAGCCCTACTTCGCCATTTAAAAAGCTTGGTTTGAGGGTAAACGTCCAAAAAAGTGTGCTCACACCGAGCCAAACTACCACATTCCTGGGAGTATGCTTGGACTCAGTGAGTATGAAGGCGCGTCTCTCCCCGAACGAGCGGAGGCTTTAACTTCTTCGCTAGGTCTCTTCAGACCTGGCAGACTCGTCCCTCTGAAAGAGTTTCAGAGGCTATTGGGGCGGATGGCAGCCGCTTCGTCAGTGTGTCATCTGGGACTGCTACATATGAGACCGCTTCAGCACTGGCTGAAAGCGCGCGTCAACCCGAGCGCGTGGCACTCCGGCCGCAAGCGCATTATGGTCAACCGTGTGTGCGCCCGTGCCCTGGCCCCATGGAAGAACCCGGATCTCTACAGTTCAGGTGTCCCTATGGGTATAGTGACACGACGCGTGGAGGTCCTGACGGACGCTTCGTCCACCGGGTGGGGAGCGGTCTGCCTGGGCAAGCCCGCCTCCGGTCGGTGGTCGGAGAGGCAGATGGAGTGGCACATAAATCGCTTGGAACTGGAAGCGGTCTCTCTAGCCCTAAAAGTTTTCCGGTCTCGACTGGAACAGCGGCATGTGTTGATTCGAACCGACAACACTTCTGTGGTCTCTTACATCAATCGCCAAGGCGGTTTGCATTCCAGGGACCTATTCAAGCAGGCGGAATCTCTCCTGCTGTGGGCGGATCGGTTCTTTCTCTCGGTTGAGAGCGACACACATCCCCGGTGTTCTAAATCGGGGGGCGGATATGCTCTCGAGGAACGGGATTCCTCAAGGGGAATGGAGGCTTCACCCCGGGACGGTTCAACTGATATGGGATCGTTTCGGCAGAGCGGAGATCGACCTCTTCGCGACGAGCGAGAACGCGCATTGTCGGATGTTTTTCTCGCTGTCCCGTTCCCCCCGGGAGATGGACGCGCTAACTGCGCGATGGCCGAAAGCCCGTCTCTATGCCTTTCCTCCGGTGAAAATTTTGCCCATGGTGTTGTGCAAAATCAGGGAGGAAAAGGCGGCGGTGACTCTAGTGGCCCCGTACTGGCCGAATCAGCCCTGGTTCGCGGACTTGGTAGAGTTACTAACGGAGCAACCGTGGGAAATTCCGCTCAGGAAGGACCTACTGTCTCAGGCGAGCGGATCGATTTGGCATCCCAGCCCCGGGCTGTGGAGGCTCCATGTGTGGCCGCTGCAGGGACGCTGAGCGGGATCGATGTGCTTCATTCGCGGGTTCAAAATACCATCGCGGAAGCGCGAGCCCCGTCTACCCGGCGCCTGTACACTCTGAAGTGGGGTGTTTTCTCTAAATGGTGTCAGGATATCGGTTTAGACCCAGCGAACTGCTCGGTGTCGGATATTCTACGCTTCCTTCAGTACAGAATGGACGAAGGGAGCCTGCCATCCACCCTGAAGGTATACGTAGCTGCTATTGCTGCGTTTCACCCGCCTGTTGATGGACAGTCTATCGGTAGACATGCGTTGGTGACTCGGTTCCTTAAAGGAGCTAGGAGATTATGCCCTGCACGGCCGCCTTCCGTGCCGCCCTTTGAACCCTTAGTGTCGATTGCAGTTAAGGAGCTTTCGATTAAAACGGCGCTGCTTCTCGCTCTCGCTTCGGCGAAGCGGGTTGGGGATTTACAGGCTTTCTCTGTCAGCGAAGATTGTATTCGCTTTGGACCCGGAAACTGTATCGTGACTCTCAGACCGAGGCCGGGTTATGTCCCTAAATCGCTCAATACCCCGTTCAGGGCGCAGATTGTTTCTTTGCCTGCCTTGTCTGTTGAGCCATCGACCTCTCTAGGTTCGGATGCTCAAAGTGCTATCTGCCCAGTCAGAGCGCTCCGGGAGTACATCTCTCGCTCGGCTGCTTTCCGAAGCTCTGACCAGCTATTTGTGTGCTTTGGTGGATGCAATAAGGGACAGGGAGTCTCTAAACAGAGGCTTGCTCACTGGATTGTGGACGCTATTGTTTTGGCTTATGACTGTATGGGACAGGAATGCCCCCTCAATGTTAAGGCCCATTCGACCAGGGCGATCGCCTCTTCGTGGGCCTGGACTAAGGGTATGTCTATTCAGGATTTATGTCTTGCGGCTGGCTGGTCTTCTCAGAATACGTTCGCCAGGTTTTACAAGTTGGATTTACCCTCTGTGGCGTCTCAAGTGCTTTCGGTGAGTTGAATTCTTGCACAGCATTTAGAGCTCTCTGCGCTTTGCTCATGAGTTGTTCTGTGTGCTTATGTGTATTAAGACTGTTGTCACCGCTATGCGTTGGCATAATTTTACTGTTGTTGATGCCCTGTTGGTCTACAGTGCAGACTTCCCCCGGTTAAACTGCTCGGGATATGCAAATTCTGGCAGTGTTTTGTGAGTTTGTGATTCGTCCCCTTGGACCTATCAGAGGTTAGAGGCTCGCTATTGGCCAGTCTCGTCCTATCACAATGCTGGCATTCTGGGGGGGCGGTGTCGGGGTTTTGTATTGGGTTCTGTTCTGTGGTTTGCTTGCTTCCACGGCGGGATTCTATACAGTTCCCATATACGACATCCGTAATGTCGAAGTTCCGTAGCCTTGAAAGGGAACGTCTCCGGTTACTTTCGTAACCTCGGTTCCCTGAAAGGCAAGGAACGAGACATTACGCTCGCCGCCGTGTTCGCTATTGATTTGGCGTTCTGTTCGATTCTGAGGAGGAATTGACGCTGCACTTGCATTATACTGCAACGGGGTTTCAGTATTTGCATATTTGCGTCAATTGGCCAGCGTTGCTGGCGTTAGCCAATAAGATTTCAGCGGAAGTGAAGGATGAGAGAGAGTTCCCATATACGACATCCGTAATGTCTCGTTCCTTGCCTTTCAGGGAACCGAGGTTACGAAAGTAACCAGAGACGTTTTGTTTTATGTTTTTTTTGTGGGATAAATCAAAAAATGGTTAGGGAACATTAAAGAGATAGTTCACAAAAAATTCTGTCATCCCATGTCATTCCAAAACCTGTTTGACTTTCTTTTCATCCATGCACCACAGATGAAGAGTTTGGAAGAAGAAAAAAAGGTAACCACAAACAGATTTGATTACCATTGACTTCCACCATATTGCCAAAAAATGGTATTTCTCTTTTATGTTCCACAGAAGAAAGAATATAGGTCATAAAGGTTTGGAACAACACGAGTAAATGATGAATTTTATTTAAATTTTTAGGTGAACGATTCCTTTAAGCTTCAACACACACACGTCTGGTTTACTATCTTTGTGGGGACTCTCCATAGACGTAATGGTTTTTAACTTTATATTCTATTCCCTTACACTAACCCTACCCCTAAACCTACCCATCACAGTAAACAGTAAACTAACACACACACACACACACACACACACACACACACACACACACACACACACACACACACACACACACACACACACACACACACACACACACACACACACACACACACACACTGTTCCTAGTTGTCGTCCCCTGATAAATGCATCCTATAATTTGCCAGCAATAAAGAAGGTCTTTATTAAGTTAAACACCTGGATGTGCAGCTTGTAAATGATTCAGTTCTGCAAGTAAATACATTGGTGACTTTCTCTAGTTCTCAGGTTAGCTTGGGTATTTTCCTTTAATGTAACTGGTAGCTTAGTTTGCAACACACACACACACACACACACACACACACACACACACACACACACACACACACACACACACACACACACACACACACACACACACACACACACACACACAGCTTACATGTCATGTGCAGCCATAGTCATAAGTTTGAAGTTGATGAAGGGGCTAGAAACCTCAATGAACTGCTCTGGCTTCTGAACAGGGGGCTCTAAAGGGCATAAAAATCAGTTTGATCCAATTCAAGCAAGTATCATAATAATTACATAAGAAATTAAAACACATATACATATAAAACACACACATCTTACCCTTGGGTTCATCAGTGATGTTAGTCTGCTTGCGGGGGCGGATGAGTTTCCATTGAGGGACTGGGGGTTCCTTAGGAGGGGCCACCAGGGGGCAGTCTCGAGTGCAGGTGAGCAGCACAGGGTGACTGAAGAGCTGAGAGAGCCCATACTGCCTCAGACTCTCAGACGAATCAGCCTAGAGAACACACCCACCACAAACTGAGATTTTAGTAGAGAAACTTAATAGCAGATTAGACAGCCAGTGCTAATGCAAACAGAGCCAAATATTGCTTGAGACTAAGATAGAGGGAGGGAGAGTAACATTTGGGGCAGGTTTTAAATTAATGAGCTTTAGGTAAGTGTGCGCAGCGGAGTTATATCAAACAAGCTGAGATATTGGTCTAAACCTAATGTTTTAGAAAGAAATCTTTTGTGCTCATCAAGGCTTCAGTTATTTGATCAAAAATACAGTGAAAACAGTACTATTGTGAAATATTGTAACAATTTTAAATAACTGTTTTCTATTTAAACGTCTTCAGTGTCACGTGATCCTTTACAATTCCTTCTAATATGCTGATTTGGCGCTCAGTGTTGAAAATGATTGTGATGCTTCATATTTTTGAGAAAACTATTTTTTTTTTCAGGATTCTCAGATGAATAGAAAACTTCAAAATAACAGCATTTATTTGAAGAAATCTTTTGTAACATTATTAATGTCTACACTGACACTTTTGATCAATTTAATGCAGCCTTGCTAATAGAAGTATTCATTTCTAATAAAAAAATAAATAAAAAAAACTTACTGAATCCAAACTTTTTAACTGTAGTGTGTATAGTACAGATTGAAAAACGTGCTTACCATCCTTGTAAGCACTGAGGTCCTTTTCTCCAGCAGGTGCAAGGGCTGGTAACTGGCACACACTACCATCTGAGGAATAAGACCAGTGGCTAAATCAGAAAGAAGAAAGAGAGACACAGCATGTGTGAAGAAGACTAAGAGAATTATACATGAAAGGAGGTGTCATTTTTAGGCCCTCAAAATCGAAGCTGAACTTCTTTTTTTCCTGCTGTCAGACTTCCGTCTCTTTAATGCTTAAAGCATAATCAAATGAATGAAGCGCAGTCTTGAATAAGAGGAAGAAAGAACGAGTGGATAGATCAAGGCGTGAGTTTCTAAGACAAAGGCATGAACAGCGAAGAGGACACTGTAATCTGTCAAGCCATATTTTCCTAATTCACATAGCATTCAAACTTCTAGTGTAGAGGATGGAACAGTCAAGTCACCTTTATTTATATAGCGCTTTTAACAATATAGATTGTTTCAGAGCAGCTTTACAGTGATAATAGGATATTTAAAGTAACAGTGATTGTTTTGGCTTTACAGCCGCTCTAGAATAAAGTTATTGTCTAGCTAAAGTTAGTCTTGATTGATTCACTTCCATCGCAACGATCATTAGTTATTAACTTAGGGGTCGCTAACACGACACCACTCTAACAGAAAACCCTTTATGCGATCTGGCCACTCATTTGCACAAAACAGTGCCTGATGGCTCAAGAATGCAAACCATGAAATAGGTTCCACGGTACAAGCCTTGAAAATTTTATAAAACAGAATAAATACAGAAAAAAATGCACTATACCCCCCCCCCCCCCCCCCCTTATATTCAACAATTATAATCAAATTGGGGGGGGGGGGGGGGGGGGGGTAAACTGTATTTAGGCTTGTTCCAAATGTGATATCAGGGGTGAAAAACCTAGAGAAAATAGAAAATAAAATGGTGCATATAATATTAGCAAAACATGGAAAATTAAATGACAAGTTGACAATCCACATTTTGGTTAAGCACCACCTTTTACAATTTGTAAAAAAGGGACTTTGAGAGGTGCTGGACCTATTTTGTGTCCTATTCATGGAAAGTGCCATAAATAGAATGAACAGCGATCATGTGTGAGTACGTTTCAATAAGAGATTCCCCTTTAGGCATTGAAGATCTAGGCCACGGTGCCAAAGTGATATATGTCAAAGCATGTTATAATTTCCAGCCCATTAATTAGTATCAAACACCCAGAGGGAGTGAGAGGATAACAGAGGGGATGGATTCATTATATGGATTAAAGGACCCTATAGATAAGAGGACAGAACAAACGAAGAATGTTTGTGAAGGATAACAAGAGAGAGAGTGACTTTCAGCAGCAAACATTGCATTATCCCAGTGTAATCTGAACCACTCACTTGCAGAAGCCAATTATCCAAAACAGTCTATCTGAACAGCAAACCATTAGCCTCAATAGACTCATCAATTGTTAGTCTCCAAAGACCTGTCAGAAAACCATGTTTACATGCACACTGACAATTACACCTTCTTATCACAACAGCACTGAGCTTTTCAAAGCAGGTCGGTGTAAAATTGATGCATATTGTGTATGTGTGAGTGTGTGCATGCCTGATTCACTGCTCTTTGCTCTCCTTGCATATTTCAGGCATAAACTGTACAGTAACAGAATTGACAGTGCTCGCCCGAGGCCATGCCAGATAATTCAATTCGGATCACACTACCTGAGAGAAAAACACTAGCGCTCTGTTCACAGTCTGACACAAACACACGTACAGTTTAACACTGCTGCACACCCTTCTTCGGTGAAAACACAAGCACAGTAATGCACACAAAAACACATGCAAAATCAGAGAAAAGGGGTTGTTTATTTATTCATGCTCATGATACACATCTGGCAGTGAAGGCTGTGGCACTGACTCCATAATGCATGAACCTGCAGAAGAAGTGATGCATGGAGACGGAAGAGAGTGCTACCTGAAGATGAGTGGTCAGAGGGGGCATACTGATCCTTATGGGTCATTTTACCCATACTACCTCACTAAACAGATCACCATCCCTATACAGAGAGCTCAATGCCACATTGGCTACAATTTATTATTGTTTTCAGACCCCCATATATTCTGTATGAAAATCAAATATTCAACTACATTGAATAATGTATGGTTAGGAGAGAAGGGAAAATAACCATATATGAAAATTTGTATATATACAAGTACAAGACAAAAATAAAACCTGACTATGATTTGGATGGATAGCTGGACTGGGCTGAATGGTCTTTCTGTCTTTGTTCTTCCTCTTAGCAGAGTCTTACAAGAAAAACAGAACATTTTATGTCCACACCTTAAAGGATAATTCCGGTATTTAGCACTTTGAGTCTATTTTCTAGTTTGTTGGCTTTCTATGAGCATGCACAAACATGTCCTTAAAACAACCCTTAACGTTCGTTTTCAAAACTGTGCAACTCACAGAGTGGTTAGTGGTGTTCGTTGATGATTAAAAACAAATATATATCAGGGCAATTTATGATTTCAATCCGTGTTATTTGCTATAGTGGAACTATTTTTTCAGATACCTCACAACCGCGTATAAACTTCCGCTCGATATTTGAGTCTGAAGCGTTAGCACACTCCCGACCACTTGATGGCGACAACAATTTTGCCGTACAAGGACGCTTGTACGTAAAAGACTACAACCAAATGTAAACAGACCCTTTTTCCGTTTCCGGCAGCGCAGTAATATCAACGAGCAATGAGTCCTCCAACAGACAGCAATGGAATTTTACAAAATGGCAAATAAAACACGACAGAAACTGTATTTCGCTACGCTACTTGTTTTGGAACATCAACGAATACCACTAACCACTCGGTGAGTTGCACAGTTTTGAAAACGAACATTAAGGGTTGTTCTAAGGACATGTTTGTGCATGCTCATAGACAGCCACTCGGAAGCGGTCAGAGACGATTCTAAAATATTCAAAAAGTCAAGACAGAACCCATCGTGTCCACCACTCTAGTTCATCCAAAACAAACTAGAAAATAGACTCAAAGTGCTAAATACCAGAATTATCCTTTAAAGGGATACTCCACTTTTTTTGGAAATAGGCTCATTTTACAACTGGTCATTTTACAACCCCCATGGTTAAACAGTTGAGTTTTACCGTTTTCGAATCCATTCAGCTGATTTTCTGATATTTAGAAGAATATCAGTAAGCAGACAGTTTCTGGTCTCATTGACTCCCATAGTATATGTTTTTCCCTACTATGGAAGTCAATGAGAGCAGAAACTATCTGCTTACTGATATTCTTCTAAATATCAGAAAATCGGCTGAATGGATTCGAAAACGGTAAAACTCAACTGTTTACTCTGGGGAGTTGTAAATGAGCTGTTTCCAAAAAAAGTGGAGTATCCCTTTAAGGATCACCTTTAAATACCTTATGAATATGACAATTTCAGTTTTCTTTTTTTTTTACTGGCATTTATGTTAAAACGGTTTTATATTATTATTTTTATTATTATTTCATATTTAAAAAGTCAGGTGGCTGACTGTCAATGGGAAAATGCATCAAAACTTCTTTTTAAATCTTGGCTGTCTGAACTCTTTATCACTTTGCATTTAGAGAGACTTAGACACAACCTCTCTGGTAACATTGCTGGCTTCGAGGCCACCTGGGAACCCTTTCTTAATCATCTATCAAATGTCAAGGTCAAGGATAACCGTTTAAATGTTTGATCCTTTTATCGTTTGCATGATCACCACATTGCCCGTGCCCATGCACTAGCCTAGAAATAAATGTCTAACATTATAAAAAATATGTATAAAACTGGAGGAACTGATGTAATTCAACAGTCGTAAAATCACCCCTTTGTTTTCTTTTACTTTTCTTTTTTTTTTTTAATCCTTGTCTCCTTGTAATGTTTACATGTTGCCATAAATTCAAAAAAAAAAAAAAAAAAAAAAACAGGACTAAGGGTCCCCACACTTTCGAATCAAAGAATTTCCATGACTTTTCTATCCTTTTATAATAACTGAATAAGGATTTTCAAAAACAAATTTTATAGAGATCCCACGAGTAATGCCGGGAACACACTTAACAACTAGCTGCAACATTATAAGACTGAACTGAACACACACACAGACTGTTTCCAACGACTGGAGCAGATTTTAAACCGACTGAACGCAACTATCTCTGACTAGGCACGTTTGGGCATGATCAGTCCTAACTATCAAATTACATTCATAATCGGCCTTGCAGTCTTAAGTGTCCTACAGTCCTACAATCTTAATTTGTAGTCGAAGACGTAATTTTAGCATTACCAGAAATTTATACTGACTATAGAAATATCCATTACTTTTAAGAATATTATTATATTTCCATAAACTTTCCGTGACAGTCACAAAGAGCAACTTGATTTTTTTTAAGAAATTCCAAATTTCCATTAGAGACATTACCCATTTCTATGACTTTTCCATGAGTACTTTAGCCAAATAAATAATTACCAGAAAAAATGTATATTTTCAGGTCTTAAACCCTGCTCCTGAGATCTACTGTCCTGGAGAGTTTAGCTCCAACCCTAATCAAATAAACCTGAACAAGCTAATAAAGCTCCGCAGGACCATTTGAAAATCACATTAGTGTAAAATTTAGGTGTGCGAAAGCAGGTTAGAAATAGACTTTGCAGGACGGGTCTTGGTTGAAGACCTCTGTGCCAAAGGGTTAATTTTGTCAACTTTTAGGAGTGCATTAGCATGGATATGACCTCAAAGCTTTGAAATAAAAATGTTTATGAGGCCTTCCACTCGCAACAGTTATATAGTGGTAACCACATGGCTTCAGATTGATCATGTGAGGCCCTGTGGATTTCAATTCTATTAATATCCTTACTCTCACTAAATACTGCAATAGAGCTCCGGACGTCACGTGACCTACTCTGTTTATACCGCCATATTGGCAGGCAGGAGGCGGTCCGGGACACGAATGAATGAACGACGGCAGCATGAGTTTCAAGGCAACATAGTTCACAGCGCACTTTAATTCAAAAGACATAGACTTGTACATAACAAAACTTAATAGATTAAACACAACAGATCCCTATAATGTCCCCGGGGTGCTTTCCATGTGTATTGATAAAGGAACTGATAGCTTTCCTGACCTGCAGTATCCTGATATCTACAACTAACTTAAGTTACCTCATCAACTTTCCCTCGTCTTACTCCGGAGACTCTTTAAAAGCTCTTATATTTTAGAATCAGGGATAGATAACAGGGTAATTCTGTGATGTGTTTAACTTAACTGTTTAATGAGTTAAATTAACGTTACGCAGCATCCATATTCCCCTTCTTGGGGCTCAAGTTATTTGTGCTGCCAAATAATAGCTTTGTAATGCATTTTTATCTCCTAAATTTTAGTATAACTGTGCGTTGTTCCTTAAATAATCTCTGACTGTTTAAGTGAGCAGCAGTTACGCGCAAATCTTTATTTATTTTTTTATTTTTTACTTGGACCTTGAACGCTTACGCTCGCAGCTTCGGATGGTCAGGAATTTACAAGTAACGTTAGGCTATATAGCGATTACTCTTGTATGCAAGGTAAAAGTCAGCAGAGATAAATTATCAGACAATCAAGCAGGAAACGTTTTGCTGAACTTTCTGTCAGCATGAACTAATGTATGACTGAACTAATGTTTGCTCATCATATGAGACGGCGTTTTTGACATTACGCTTCATATGCAAAGTATACAATGAGTAGATACGAATTAATTTGCTGCAATTTCACTTTAATATAACATTTGTGGGGTGACAAATTGAGCTTCTTGCAACAGCGGCTCACTGCGACTTCTTTAATATTAACAGAGTCATAATCTGCATTTTTCTTGACCAACAGTTTCCATCATGCTTAAAGTTCAGTATCAAGATGTAAAGAAATTCTTTTTATTGCACTGAGCCATTTCAGTCGTCTATCAGGACCCTTAGGAATACGATAAAAAGATTTCCCCTTTGCTTTCATTCGCCTGTTCTGGCATCCAGGCGCACAGCAGCTGTCCACCATGTTGAAATTTGGTTTTAAATTTTAAATAGACATTAAATCATTCGACCGCTATCGATATCACTGCTACAACCGCTCTGGCGCTCTCCTGATTTGCCTGCCAAAATGGCGGAGTTTAGATTGCGTGACGTCAGCTTCCGGAGCTCTATTGTACCTATAAGCCTAGGAACAAAAGGTTACCACTATGCCGCTAAACTTCTACACTGCAACATTCAGAATGACAATATTCTGCATTTACAATAATCATCATAATTATGTTTTCATTAGCCTCTATGTCAACTTACAAAGAGTGTTAGCACAAGGTATCATAGACTGAAAAGTGTAAAATACTTCTTAAAAACTTGATATTCTACACCGTCAAACTTAAATGACTTTGAATTCTAAAGCCCCATTTTAAAGTTCCATTTGAAAACTCTTAAAAAAAGAGCCATTTACACAGCAGGCATCTGGGCATATCTATTCCCTCATTTACTCTCTCTGCCTGTGTCTTTTAATCAGACATGTCACATAGTGTTAAGGGATAAATTACTGTGATGTGTGTGTGGGTAGGTACCTCTGCTCTTAAGTACTGTGGGAGATTCACTCTTGATCCCGTTCACATTAGAATCTGTTGTCATGGTCTTCTCCTCTGAGCTCTCTTCCTCCGACTGGAATTGAGGAATATTGTCCCTCAGAAATTCCCAAATTTTCCCTGTATACCAGGATCTAGGAACAACATTAACACATGGAAGATTAGTGTCAAATGTTATGATCTCCATCTCTTAATTGGGGTTTTACTGTGAACTTATCGAACTTATCTATTAAGTCTGGGAATAACAAAAGGCTTGTATCAAAGGCTTGTATGGCCAGTCACAGGGTCAATGGATGAAACTTATGAAGCTTAACAATCAAAGCCTCTGCACGACCAATCAATAAACAGCAATTAGAGAAAAGGAGCAATGTTCAATTGGTACAGGGGATCACTACTACAGCTGGAATAAAGGTCTAAACCGATAAAAACAAATGCAAACAACACACAATCTCATGCTTGTATTTAACTTGAGAATTTAACCTTCAACAAAAGTCTGTGGTCTGTAAGAGTTTCTTTATGTTTTTGAAATAAATCTATTATGCTCACCAAGGCTGTACTTATTTAATCAAAACTACAGTCAAAACAGTAATAATGTGAAATATTCTAACAATTTAAAATTACTTTTATATTTTAATATTTAAAAAAAATATTATATATTTATATATCAGCAGCTTTTACTTTAGCCTTCATTGTCACACGATCCTTCAGAAATCATTTTGAAATCAGTTACATTTTGTAGGGATTATTAATGAATAGACAGTTCAAAAGAACAACATTATAAATGTCTTTACTGTCACTTTTGGTCAATTTAATGTGTCCATGCTGAATAAAATGTATTTTTTTTTAAAAAAATAATTCTTTTAAATGGTCATGTATATACCTGGTAATCTTTGAAAAGTTTATTTTCACTCATCTTGTCCATGTTTTCTAATTTTAATGCTGAAAAGTTGTCAAATTGTTTTGCCATCACATGCTACACTGTAAAACAACTGCAAACAATAGGGCATTAACCATGATTCAACTTTTTAAGTAAACAACTAATTTGCTCAATTAAAATAAACTTAAATAGCTTTCTTCAAGATCTAATGAGTAACAGATAGTCTTTTGAACTTTAAGATTCTTGTCAAGGCAACCATAGAATGTTTAGCATTTTGCAATGCAAGCAGTTATCCTTGTTTTTCATCCCCATGAACATTATTTGATTATTAAAACTATTAGCAAACTTTTTACCATGTTACGCAAATATACTGCAATTAACAGTAGCAGTGAGAAGCACATACAGCTCAACACACACATCTCAAACATTGTGATGATCAACCAATATTAATTCAGTAAAAATATGAACTCTCAACCATATGACAGCTAAAGACGGTAATCATAACACCAGTAAATGCATAGCAATAATTAAATTAATAAATGTAAAAAAATAAAATAAAATAAAAAGTTCAACATAAAATTGTTTGTTCAGATAACCCTATTTGGAAAGTTGGGACAACATTTGGACAAGTTTTGGACAAATGCTTGAGAATCTAGGTAAGGTCAACAAAACTTTTGTTTGCAACATGTTCTGATGTTCTTATTTAGTTCATTCAAGATACAAATATTATGTAATAATAAGATAAACAACCTTACTTGAACTACTAAATAATCTCTGTTCAAGATACTTTTTTTAAAGAAATTTTCTTGGACTCTCTTGGCTCTCTGATGTTCAGGCATATACGTGAGCTGTTGGAGTTAGATATGACTCCAAGAAGCCGCAGGGCTGCAACATGAAGTAAATGACCTCAGGAGACCCTACTTTGATAGACACACCAGCCAAGCCTCGAAAAAAAATTATAGCACTCTAGAAGATATGACAGCAAGATGTGTGCTCTCATCTTACCGCAATTTATTTCTCCAAAATACGAGTGTACGCTCTCCGAAAATGTGTGTACTGGTCTCTTGAGGAGCCTCTGAAACACGGAAACTCATCAGAGCGTAAATTACAATACACCATGCCGTGTTTCCCAAAACAGAGCAGATGTGAGAGTTATGCTGAGGAAGTGACAACAAACTACAGAGACAGATTCAAACACTAGAGAAGAGAAAGCTACACGCTAATTTCACAACAACATTCCTGCAGTAACTCGCTAAAGCCGGAACAGCGGTGAAGGCCAGCCATTTGTTTGCAGAACAACAGCGTAGTGTCTGCAACTCATTTCCTCCTAATAAGGGTGGCATCTGTGCACACTGTGAGGAAAAGAAGGACATTCTGTGGACCGCAAAGCACAGCTTAATGAAGCTTGTTAGCACATACCACAGACAAAGCCAAAACTATAGGCAAAGAGAATGGACTAATAACTATACAACTTAACTAAAAGCTCTCAAAAAAGTGAAAACTTGTAAGACACCCTTATTTTAGTACATTTTATAAATGTGAAGAATTCAGAGTTACTATAGTAATGAGTGCTGACTATGGCAAATTCAATCCAATTTACTATAAAAGGACTTTAAATATGTTTCTATGTGTTTTTTAAGTCGTGATGTAACAGAAGCAGCGACAGATATTTTCTTCCATATGGTGACATACATCTGAGTGAATCAGATTACTGAAAAAGAAAAAGAAAAGTAGGGAGGGGGGGACTTGGTTCTGTCCATCCGTTGTTGATTGGATGGTGGCAGAACTGAATGTGAGCCAAAATTAATTTTTAAATTAAACATATACAGTACATGGATTAATCATTCACAATTAGATTAATATTTTATAAAATGCCGGCATTTATAGCATTAAGCATTTATAAAATCAAACTAAAAAAGTATGTAATGATAATCTGAAAAGTCAAAAATAACTTGCATATTAGCCAATAAATAAATGATTATTCTGACTTTTGACTAATACCCCACAACATTTAAAAACATTGTATGTAAAACAAAAGTATTTTTTTAAGAGGAAATGTTTAAAGAGAGCCTCACTTTAAAG
The DNA here is from genome assembly GCA_036326025.1 of Chrosomus eos. Taxonomy (NCBI): domain Eukaryota; kingdom Metazoa; phylum Chordata; class Actinopteri; order Cypriniformes; family Leuciscidae; genus Chrosomus; species Chrosomus eos. The sequence continues at coordinate 10,006,213 of CM070829.1, read as the reverse complement.
GAATGATCTCCGGTATCCATCCAGTGAGACAGTGCATGACTGTAAAATCTCTAAACTCTCTCCCAGAGCCTGAGACTGGAATACTGAAAGAGAAAACCATATCACTATTACACATTAACTGTTTACTTGTTAGCCAGACAGCCATACAATGCACACAAATGGTGTGGGTATATCCTAAAATACCAGAAAAAAAACATTGGTTCTCCTTTCAATAAAGACTGCATGAATATGCACGCTCAGTTCCAGTTCCATTGTGTCATTTCAGACGTTGATCTGTGCATGTCTATGAGTGTAAGTGTGTGACCTCTTGCTCTCTTTCTCTGAAGAAACCAGATGGCTGATGCTCTAATTGTGCCTCACGGGATGCTGTATTCAACCAGTCCAGCAGCTATTAATTATCTGCACAATTTCACTGTTCATCTTCACGCAAAGAACCATTCCATCATTATCACTGCCACACAAGAGCGCAAGCACACTTCAAACAGGATGTACAGTGGCTTCAGGTGAGTCACGACTGTGATCCCTTTAGAGCCAAACCTTGGCAGTAATGAATTCTACAGCATGTACATGTGTTAATTGGGAATTGCCCTCTGGAAGCACAACTTTGTGCTTTTTGTTTCCTGAACATTTTATTTTGAACCATAAATAATGTACTGGCTCAGAGAGGCTATTAAACTTAACCTAAGCTATATAAAACTTTTACACCATGAAAAAATGAGTCCACTCCTTCATTCTACTGGGATGCACAAAACTTCCGCAAAATAAATTCTGGGAATAATGTACTTGTTCCTTTGCATGCAATAAATGGAGACTGCCATTTCAAAAAAGGATGTTAAAGCCAATCAAAATATCATAAAAGTGGCCCATTTTAACCAAGCTTTTTGTGATGAGCAGACTGAAATTTATGTTGTTACTCACTAATAAACCTTCACTGCGGTAAGTTATTCTAATGTCAAGTCACTTAAGCTGAAGTCGAGAACCTGGTAAGTCAGATTTGTGAATGAATCATTTGGACTGGTTTTGTGAACTAATTCAATTATTATTTGACAACACTTATTGTTTGAATTAAGTTTAAAAGTACTCACTCAGTACTGGCCACCTTTAGTATACCCTTAGCCAACAGCATGGGCCAAAGCTCTGATTGGTTTGTAGTAGCAGGAAGCAACAGGTTATCATCTTTGTCAAATGGTAACATGTCATCAACAGTAATCTTCCTCCAACTTCCCTAAAAAAATACATCCATTATCATTAATGACAGTAAAATATCTCAGATAAACTCAGTAAAAGTGTATCATACAATGGCACAATCCATCTGGATAGATTGTTAATAGTAAGATTTGTGTGACTCAACATTCGTTAAATAACATTTATTCACTCATGAATGTGCTGTGTATAAGTAAATATAACAAAGTAATAAATAAATTACATTTTTAATGATCTCACCATCAAACTCATTTTAATACACACAAAACCAAAGGTGCATCAATCAGAACTCAAATGAGCCTTTAAAGTCGATGGTTCATTAGTGTGCATTTTCTACACAGTAAAATGAGCAGTGAAAATGCTGTGATAAACATCATTAACTCTAATGGAGTTATATTAAAGAGAGTGATCTTAGAAGATCAGTCAGCAACAAAATAACTATTGTCCAGCACATAGGCCTTATCTGAAATGATCTTGTACTCATTTAGTAATAGAAGATAAAAAGATTGAAAAAAAAAAAATAATAACAATTCTCAGTTCTGTGAACAGAGGATAGAGCAGTCACGGCTCTACCACCTCTCTTGGTTCACTGATAAGCATTGCGTTCTCACTTAATCACTGCCTTAAGGACACAGTGTCCTTCTAGCAGGAGAATGTGAACAAATCCTACAATAGGTATAGCATATCTGGCAATTTTGTGTATCACCACACAGAACCTCTAATTCATTAAAGATCCTCTTGTATTCCAAAGATTAACTAAATTTATGAGTTTATGAATATTTTTTTTGCTGAACTTTTTCTTTAGTTATTTATTATACCCCCACAGGTTTTTTTTTCAATGGAGAACATAACTTTAAGTTTTCATTGCATTATTATAACAAAACTGTTCTAATTATTCAACTGTAAAAGAGACACAAAGCTGAAAGGAAATGCAAGTTTTCAATAAAAACATTTAATATGGTGTCTATACTCAACCTGAACTTACCATCCAGTAGAGTTTAATGACATACTTCCCATAGGCATTATAGAGGGGCATGTGATCCTTCTCTACTTTACAAAGGGAGTAGATGTGTTCCCAGGGTCTCCAAAGGTTGGGATCTGTTTCCATAGAGACAGCCTTGTCCTCTCCTGTGTTGCAGACTTTCCACAGAATGTAGAACTCACTAATGATCCATCGAATAAGCTGTGAAATCGGTGTGCAGGGCGAGGAGTGACCCAGTGTAAGTTAATGCCAACTAAACTAATCATTTTTTGTTCTAATCAGTAACGCAAGCCATCCAAAGTGATTTAATGACTCACCTCACTTGAGAGTAAATGCTCATTTGCTGAGGTGAGGTCAAAGGCAGATTTATTTTCCACCACAACAGGAGTCTGTTTTAAAGGACAAGATACATAGAATGTCAGTTCCTGAAGATCTACCTTGATGAGTTTAGTTTTCTACTCTACTTAAACACAAACTCAAAACAAAGCTGAAGCAAGTTCAACCTATATATGAAATATATATACACTATCGTTCAAAAGAAATTAACACTTTTATGCAGTCTTTAATTAATTAATTAAATGGCAAAGTGAAAGTAAAGATTTTACATCCAAATAAAAATGGTAATAAAAATATAAAAATAATATTTCACAGTATAGTTTTTCAAAAAATTTTCTTGAGCACCAAATCATCATATTAGAATGATTTTTAAAGGAACAAGTGACACTGAAGACTAGAGTAAATGTATATTAAAATCAAATAATATCAAAATTATCAAATGAATGCAGCCTTGGTGTAAGCCCGTCTAAATCGGTCCAATGACAATAACCGATAGAACGGGTAAAGGTCTCTGTGCGTTACTGTCTTTCCGCGTGGCAAAGTAATTTAGTTCCAATTAAACTTATCTGACTTCATTTTATCACAACCTCAAATTTAGGTTAGATTGCAAATTGGTTATTGGTCAATTATAGAATAGTTTACCAATACATTTAATTGTTCTCTTCACTTTATATTTTACTCATTAGGAATCTATGTCGCTGAGAGGTCCTCACGCTTTCTGTTTAACGCGGTTCTCACGATCACAAGCTCGTCAGTTTTCGGTTAATAAACAGAGGTAATTGGCTAAATACCTGAGATGGTCACGCTTACACAATCAAAGATACTTTGGTATAGCCCCCATGGAATTGCATACACTTGAATTTAAGGTAACGTTTACTTCAGGCAGAGGTATGGCCACTATAAGTCAACCAACTTCACTTCTCTTATAATAGCTTTGGATTGGCCATGCCGTGGTTTCTTTTAAAACAGAGGTAAGACACACCTAAATTTTGGTTGGTCAAGCAGCATTTTTGCTGTTCTAAACGGAAATTAACTTCTTGACTTTGCAAACCAAGTACACTTTAATTAGGGCCAAATATTAGTCGTCACTAATCTGACGCAGTCTTGCGGTAACATACGAATCCGTTTAATTTGCTTGGGAAAACAATTTCAGAGTCAGTCAGAATAAAATCAAATTTAACAATTTATTATGTCAGGTAAATGTATCATGCCAATTTCATAATCGGTTCAAGATAATAATTACAAAACATCAAATGCTCTGGAATAAAGAGAAAAGATGCGAACCTGACATTAGAAAATACATGATGCTGAAGTCTTTGAGGTTTCGAGAAAGGTCCTTTGTCTTCTCGGGAAGTGGTCGTTCCTCAACCAGACTGCCCCGCATTTTCTAATTTCTTAATTCTTACGTGACTTCTTTCAAAATCTTCAAACCAAACTCATAGTGATTATTTGAGATTGCACCATAAAACAGCTAAATCAAACTGAAGAATGATTATTGAAAGTGATTATAGTTTTGCTCACTTGGTCTATTATAAATATTAAAATTTGTGTCACTTGAGAAATTTCTCCCATTTTCTTCCCACTACTGTCACAGATAATCTCTGAGGGACATGAATATTTGCTTCCATGAATATTTCATAATCTTCTGTAAGTGGACTTTTAATTACATGTAAATCGAAGGCTCTTAGTATCACTCACATACTAGGAGAGAAGAATCGCAGTTATCATCTTTTTATTCCAATTGTTGCCATGGAAATGACAACAGAGCTGACCTTCATTCGTTCTCTCAATTGACCCTTCGCAAAGACCCGCCCTCCTTAGTTACTGTCGCTATGTTCCGACAAGCTATGCTGCTCTCATGCTCTCACCATGTTCTCACGCAGTGAAAAATACATCGCGGAGCAGAGAGGAGACTGACAACACGCGGACAGACAGGACAGACCAGGTTACTTTTCGGTTACTTTTGATATTAAACATATTAAACAAAGTCTCAGCTTTCAAATGTGGTCATTTTTTGAAAGAAATTTAAACAATAAATACCGTTTTGGGGCTCTTTAATGTGCCGTGACAGATCGCTGTAGAGCATCCGTTAAAGCTGCTCGTGATCCGATCATCTCTTCCTTCTAGTTCATTTATAGCATCAAATAAACATGAACGAACATAATAAGTAATGTTGTTTTAACCGCGGAAAGGCGTCAGTATATTCATTTTACCAAGTTAAAATCCTCCTAACTCTACTGGCTGCTTTTTCGGACAAAATGGCGGATGGCGAAGTATGATTGGTTAGAACACCTGTCAATCAAGCTCCACGCGAAGGGTCAATTAAACATCTTAAATACAGCTAGTCAGATGGCAAAAAAATAATTGGTTTTAGAGCTCTAGTGCCTAGTCTTGATTGCCTTGTGATTTTTCAGATTTTTAGCATCCCATGACTTGCCTAGACTCATCAAAATGGAGAAATAATTGTGAAATGTTCTGCTAGCCATGAGGTAATTTAATCACCACCCAAACATGACAGGAAAGCAGCATAAACAGATTTAATCAATTAAGCTCGGCATTGAGGATAAGACTGGATTTTCCCAAAAACATGCAATTAATATGGTGGCCGATAGTGGTGGCAAATAGGAAAAAACACCAGCAAATTAAAAAAAACCTTCTTCATCAGTTTCACAACACACAGACCACAGACCAAAATATTTCCAGGGGAACCAAATAAGTGACGAACCCGGCTGGGACGTGCTTACAGCTCAAAATTCTACTTTATTCTTTTAACTTTATTTTTTTTGCAAAACATACAGAGATTACATTTTTATACAAAATGTACAAAATGTATTAACAATATGTTCAATGTCATCAGAATACAAATGAGAAAAGAACAATGAGCTGAAAACTAAAATAAATAAATAAAAAAAGAAAGAGAAGAAGAACATGAAGGGAAGATATTAATCTATACATCAGTTACACTGTACAAATTGTTTCATGTTATGTTTAAATTCTCATCAAGAAAATTTTCATAAGAAATGTTAGGTAATGTAGGGTCCAAAGTTTTAAAGGGGAACTTGGTAACTTTTTTAACTTAATAAAGCTGTCTAGAACTCATTTGGATGGTTAAACAACCTGTTCTGGTGATATTGGTGACTTTCCCAGCTCCCCCCAGCGTTCCCAGGCGGAAAACCAACCTTGCAACATGGGGACTCCCGGCAAATTGAAAATCGGAAGTCTCGTGAGAAGCGAGACGAGAACGAGCGAGAAACACAAACTGCTTTACTGGTTGATAACAGAATACAAAATGTACATGTCAATGTTCTATGATAATGTGTTTGATGTACCCACCTCGGTAGACAGCTCCGCAAGTGAAGTTGGCCGGCTCCAATAATAACAAATGCACATGAGCAGCGGTAGAACGGGGAGAAGGGTGCCCCAAGTGTTGTGAAATATACGCCCCACAGCTGTAGGGGGAGCTCGTGGGGAAAATATGCGACAACAAAAGTGAAAATCAGCAAAGAAGACTAGAAGTTGCCGAGTTCTGCTTTAAAGGGGGGGTGAAATGCTGTTTCATGCATAGTGAGTTTTTTACACTGTTAAAGAGTTGGATTCCCATGCTAAACATGGACAAAGTTTCAAAAATGAAGTTGTAATGGAGTATTTCTGTTCTAAAAATACTCCTTCCGGTTTGTCACAAGTTTCGGAAAGTTTTTTTCGAATACGGCTCTACGCGACGTCAGAGTGTGCGGAATTTCCTTATACGGGTCTTAAGGGCAATTCTCCCGGAAGTGCGCGCGCGCATCTGTAGCCTAGTGCGTGCGAGAGTGAGAGTCCTATGCCATCAGAGCGCTGCAATAAAAAAAAGGCACAAAAAAGTGTGTTTTTGGTTGCCAGGGCAAGAAAACACTGCACAAATTTCCAAAGAACCCAGCGTTAAGGGACCTGTGGATGGATTTTGTTTTTCCAGAGCAGCAACGGAGTTGTGCAAGTGACGTGTTCTTGTTTGTTTCCTTCATTTCGACGGTTATAGTTAACATTATAGGCTCAGTTCGACGCCGGATTTGCAGATCGCCTAATACTTAAAGATGGAGCAGTCCCAACGATAAAGGATTACGGTCGTGCGTTGGAACCGCAGGCGGTGAGTAAAACTGCTTCAAATGTCTGTGAGTTGTTAACTATCGGCGTTAAGCACAGCAAGTAAACAACATGATCACTTACAGTTAATGTATCTATGGAGCATGCGATGTATGGTGTGTGTGTGGTGTGTGTGTGTGTGTGTGTGTGTGTGTGTGTGTGTGTGTGTGTGTGTGTGTGTGTGTGTGTGTGTGTGTGTGTGTGTGTGTGTGTGTGTGTGTGTGTGTGTGTGTGTGTTTAAATACAGTTGTTTAGCTGGCCACTGTAGGTATCAGTTTGTTTATTGTAAAAAAAACCATGTCCTCATAAACCACCAGTCTGTCTGTTTACAACAAGCGCTAAAGCTTCGCGTGCTCCCGCCCACACGGCACGCCTCCACCCGCTCGGGTTTTTTCGGAAAGACTCGGTACATCCTATTTTTCTTTTATAAATATAATAAAACTACAGACTTTTTGGAGGTATGAAGGATGCAATACTACTCTATAGGTACTCAAGATTAACATGAGATTGAGTGAAACTGAGCATTTCACCCCCCCTTTAAAGTTGAGACACACAGATATATAATGCATATTTTAAATGCTTTTTTGTAAATAAAAATAAAAAAATAAAAAATTATTTGCAACCGTTATGTTAACAGCATTATATTTCTGTCATCAGAACAGCTATTCAGCTGATGGACAACTGCTGTGTTGAAATTACATTGTCTTTCGTTGCTCCCTTCATCAAGTGCGTTCCAAACGGCTACATAAATGGCACACTAGTGCCATGCTCACTCGAAAGGCCCACTTGAAGGGCTCTGCCGTCTGCCCTATATGCCCTATAAGGATGCTCACGAGCAATAAGCACGTCCCAGCCGGGTTCATCACTTATTTGGTTCCCCCGGAAACATTTCCGTTGTGGTCTGTGTTATTTGCAGCGAGTTTCTGTATTTGGTTTTGTTGTGAACTTTTGCAGCGCGTTTCTGTATTTGGTTGTGTTGTGAGTATTTGGAGCACACGTGTGTTGTGAAACTGATGAAGATGTTTTCTTAATTTGCGGGTGTTTTTTTCTATTTGAATGCGTTTTCTTCAGTTGCAGCACGTTGAGCTCTCTCGGCCACCGTAAATTAAAGAGCAGGGTGAACACAAGTACGTGTTATTTTGTCATTTTTAATATGTTAGATCAAATAGTACTTCACATTGTACTTAAACAATCACAAATAAAGTACAATTGAAAATAAGCTGACAAATGTGTGTCAAAACCAAAAAAAAAAGTGACATAATAATGCAGTTCCATCAGCATCAAGTTTGTTGGACCTGCTAGTGATGATAATCACTTCTGTGGCTAAAGAACAACTCTTACCTTATTAAGTATGTACTCTGAAGGACGTTTCCAAGTGTGTACTCTCAAGGAGGCAGGAAATTCAACCTTCCCTTCTGGATCTTGAAAGAGCTGTTGATAATGTTGTTACATAAAAGGATCAGTATGGTTTTAGATTCACAATCAAATGGGAAAACAAATACAAAAAGTAAAAAAAAAATTAAAAAAACACTGAGCAGAGTGCATGGTGCCAGCCAATCTGAGTCTGACTCATCAATTGCAAAGCTAGCTACATCTCTTAAGCCAAGCAGTTTGCTGAAACAGATTTCTACTCTTACCAATGGACCAACATTGACATTATGAAAAACATTAAATGGTTGTTCTATTCATGAATACCGGTACTCACCTTGTTCTCCTTAGAGGCTTTAGTTGCATCCCATTTTTCTGCATTGACCTCAGTGTCGCTCCACTCCGGCCAGAGAGAGATGAGAATCTTCTTTAGCCCTTCAGGGCTTTCTGATGCACTGATCACTGAAGATGCTCTAGAGACAGTGCTTTGCTTTTAATGTAATCTATTAAAATGTATCACTATTTAACATATTCATTTCATTATTGGTACTTACAAGGTAAGCATTTGAATTTGCATATTGACTCGTGATTGGTCTTTTCAATTATTCTTATTATTATTATCTATGTTTAATCTAAATTGCATATTACTATCAAGCTATCTCTTACTTTAATTCCAAACACTGGTATTTTCTCAGGAAATGAAATTCTAATTCAATTGAATGCAATTTTATTTTATAATATGTTTGACCTAACGCAAGAAAATGTAATTATCCGTTATTAATGGTAGAAAAGTATGCCTGTTTTTTTATTGTGTAAAAAATACACAATATAGTATTAGTCAGCCATAAAAGCCACACGAAAAGTGCAATAAATTAACTTGCCAAATACATGATGTAACGTACGTTATGTTGTTGTCAAATTCACACCTAGCAAAACAATCCCTTACGACCTCCAATATAGCTTAGGACAAACATAATATTATTTATATAATCTGTGATTTATCTATATTACCGAACTATTTCGATGCCATCAACACAGGATGTTCGAATTAACAAATCTCAAGTAAATTCTTACTCTTTTTTGGGAGATTGTCCAGGCGAGGAAGCGACGAGGCTGGATGAGGAAGCCTTTTTCTTGGGTGTCTTCGACATTGCAAGTGTATGTAGGCCTTGTTTCTAATCTAAGAGTTCATGGTTTGAACGAACACTTGGCTGAATAAAGCACGGAAAATAATGATGAATAGGAAGCGATGGCCAGGGTGAGACTGTTTGCAATGGGGAAAGTTTGCCATGTTGCTAGGCGACAGGATCGCTGGGGATTGCCGACAGCTCGAGCGCAGAGCTTTATTATCACCTCGCGCCAATGAACTCCTCCTGAGCCCTGACCTCTTTAAACAAACTCTTATAGAGTCTAGTATCTACTGTCGTTTAGCGACACGAAGACAGACTAGTTTATCTCTTCTTCTTTGGTGTTTTACGGCAGTCGGCATCCATAATGTTGCATTACTGCCACTATAGTTCTCTTTTCTTCAGAGCAGTTATTTTCAAAGCTTTTACGTCACTAAGTAACGTTAATTACACGATCACGTGACACCTGAATATATTTTTCTTTTTAAAAAGTCACCATTAATTTCGTTACTTTGAAACATCGGTTTAATTTAAATTCATTTGAGTTGAGTCATTTCTAACGTTCGAATGAAACGGTTCTCAGTTCAGAGTTGTTTAACCTGTTTAAATCGATTCATTGAAAAGATCCGACTCAAAAGAATAATTTGTTCAGTAATCGGACTTAAAGGATTAGTTCATTAAAAAAAATTTTTTTGCTGATAATTTACTCACCCCCATGTCATCCAAGATGTCCATGTCTCTTTCGTCAGTCGAAAAGAAATTAAGGTTTTTGATGAAAACGTTCCAGGATTTTTCTCCATATAATGGACTTCAATGGGACCCAAACGGTTCAAGGTACAAATGACAGTTGAGTTTCAGTGCAGCTTCAAAGGGCTTTAAACAAAACCAGACGATGAATAAGGATCTTATAGCGAAACGATCGGTCATTTAAAAAATAAATAAAAAAACTTTTAATAAATAAATAAAAAAAGTTTTATAAGCACAAATGCTCGCCTTGCTCTGTTCTGTGATGCGCGTTCGTGACGTCACGTAATACGCAATTACGTTGAAAAACTCACAGAACGTTGTTATCTGATTGTTCTTATGTCAATAAAAAAATAAAAATAATATACAGTTTAAAAAAAGGTCTCACCGAACAGAGTCATCACAGAACAGAGCAAGGCGAGCATTTGTGCTTATAAAACTTATAAAATAAAAAGTTTTTTATTTATTTTTAAATGACCTAGATTCGCTAGATAAGACCCTTATTCATCGTCTGGTTTCATTTAAAGCCCTTTGAAGCTGCACTGAAACTGTCATTTGGAACTTCCACCGTTTGGGTCCCATTGAAGTCCATTACATGGAGAAAAATCCTGGAAAGTTTTCATCAAAAACCTTAATTTCTTTTCAACTGAAGAAAGAAAGACATGGACATCTTGGATGACATGGGGGTGAGTAAATTATCAGCAAACGTTTTTTTAAAAAGTGAACTAATCCTTTAAAGTTTAAACACACCTTGCCTATCCACAGCCTCCAAGCCAATACGTCTGAAATTTGTGAAATCGATGGCACTTCAATGAAACAACCTGCAAATAGGCTATTAAAATATAGCTATTTCTATTTCTTATCATACAAATCTCATCCTTAACCTTAAGATGACTTTGGCAATTTATATTTCATCATAATAGTAATGTCACTTTTGTCAGAATTTTGAATATATGGCACATCCTCTCATATTTATTGAGCATACAAAGAAAAACCCATGAACATTTAAAAAGTTTTATTTTGTCAGAAATTGTTTCTTCAATAATTGTTGGTTCGCAAACTTGACAGAATCGGTCCAGCATATTAAAAATGTATATTTGTCTTAAGTTCATTGTAGAATAAAGCCATGGACAGAGCAAGTGCTCAGATACCTCATTCAGTACCAATTAAAAAACAATTACCATAATAAACATATTTGAACGTTATCATGTACAAGCCTGAGGAAATCCAACATGAACCACAAATGTACATCCATATAGGCCCATGATTCTTTGCCCTATATGGCCCATTAGAAGACCTATTCATTTTCTTTTTCCTTGATAAAATGGTTTGTGGTAAGAGCTTCAAGATTGTTGATGGTTGGATCTTCACAACAGACTAAATGCCCTTGGAATAGGTAAAAAAAAATCAGAAAGTGACATCTTGAGAACTTTTTTCCTGCAAAATTTAGGGTGGCAATTCCCAGCGGATAGAAATAGTCCAGCAGAGTACATCAAAACAGCTCACCCTCTGTGACAAAGGCAGTAGTTTAATTTAATTTTGGCTAAGAACGTTTACTGGTACTTGCCTGGTCCTATGACACCCATTTAGTTTCATTCGTTTTAAGCCATATTACAACATGCACACATTGAAGTAACTTGCTTGACACTATACAAAAGACAAACAAAGAGCAAGAGAGAAAAACTGGTCATTAAAAACACCAGAAAGATGTTTTATCAGATCAGATCATCTGTCCTTTTGGTGATGTCTTCTCCCCTTTTAGAGCACAAACTGACATCTGTTGGCCCCTGGTTGTGATTCGTGGCAGGGATGAGATGGGATGGGGTTTGGGAAATCTGTTGAGCCTCCTGCCTCCTATCCACAGCAGATAACGGGACACACAAGAGCATCCACACTAGCAGCAACCTGGCTTGCTCTCAGCAGGCACAGTTTGTTGGTCCAGTTTAATCTTGTCACCATTGTTTTCTTCATAGGAAAGACCTTTATCATTGAGAAGGATGTTCTCCACCAAGAACCGGGCAGCCTCATCAACGTTGATGTTGTCCTGCAGTGAGCAAAGTCAAATGTTAAAGGGATAGCTCACCAAAAAATCGTTCTTCATGGCGTTCCAAATGACTTTCTTCTGCAGAACAAAAAATTTAATCTTGTTCTTAAATTGGTTTTGAACATACAATGAAAGTCAAGTGGGTCCAAACATCAACAGACCTCACTGACTTTTAGTGTATCGATAAAAAAATAACACTGAGACATTCTTTAAGGTATCTTATTTTGTATCCTGCAGAAGAAAGAGTAAAGTCATACAGGTTTGGAATGACACTGAAACGTTTCCAAAATATTGAGATCATTTACAGAATGGTCAATAGACGTAAATTGTTAAGCTAAACTGAGTGCGTGGTGAAGTTTCAAGAGGTACTTCAGCATGAAGCTAGATTGATAGCACCTGCCTACACAACTTCTCATCACTTTTTTGAGACACTTCACTCTTCCCATTTACATCCCTCTATCCTTAAGTAGTCTGTGGTTTCAAAGCGAGAGTGTGATTAAAACTGATTTAAGGGAAAGGGCAGAAAACAGAAAGGTTAAACAAAAGCCAACCATGCATATTTGTCATTCACCCAGAGTACTGAGCACAATACAGGTGGCACGGCCATGCTGAGAGACAATTAACGTTTGCATGAAATAATTGATGTCCAGCAGTATGGAGGGCAAGAAAACGCTGTTTTCTTGGAGTGAGCAGTGTAAATAACTTGAATTTTCAAGCTTGTTAAGAACATCATGAGACTGATTTGAGCCATGACTTTCAGAAAGTGTACTGTGTCCTTGCTTGTTTGTTTGAATGGCGGTGACCTATTATGATCTCTTTTGGTACGAATGATGGTTGAAATCATTGCCATTAAGAGATCTGCATGGGCCATTGAGAAGCTTGTTTCAACTCTACCCAAAGACATGCTATGAAATTATGATGATAATCAAATAAAACTAAAGATGTCAAATAAGACCTGCAGCCAATTTGTCTGCCCACACAGAGCAAAACAAAAGAACAAAATAATAAATGGAGCAATTCCAATAGGGTAATAATAATAACAACTTTAAGTATTTTTTTGTCTTATATTCAGGTAAATATTTCTAAACATTCTTAAAAATGTATACATTTTCCTTAGATGCAAAAATCTGTACAAGACATTTTTTCAAAGAGCATACCTTGAATGAAGTTTACTGTTCAATTTGCATGCAATCATGAAACTACTACATTTTAATGAGGTTTATGCTTAAAACAAGACATGTTCACTGGAAAACAAGAAAAAATTCCTCCTTTTTTCAGTGTGCTTTAATCTTCTATGAAACACTTTTCCACCTCTGAATGAATGAACGAACGAACGAACTGAAATTACAACTTTCTCCTAATTTTTCATAAATGCTATTATGTCTCCCAACGTGACTGTTTCTCACAATGTGACTATTTCTTATTTTAAACTTTATCTCACAATTATTTTCTTCCTTTGTTTTTTACTCTCAGGCCTTTCCATCCATAAATGTAATTTGTACAAAAAAGGCGTAAAAACTAAATACACATGCGTCCCACTGGGAGAGGAGCGATAGAAAAAAAGAGACTCATACAATCTCTCCGGACCAGTCGGCACAGAGGCTTGATTGAACACAAGGAGGTCCTGATAGATGACAGCCGACACTTTCACCATGCACATGCACTGAACACACATACACACACACACACACATATACATACGACAGGTGCCAGAGCTCCCAGCCAGACATCTGTGTGCTTGAGTCCCTAATGGAGAGATCTATTTCAGAAACATGTGCTTATGTAGACTGACTGATGAGACACCTTCTGTTAAACAGTTAAGACCAGACACCGCTACAGACAGAAACCAACAAACACTTTTTAAATAGCTAGACACAGTCAAGATATTTAAGGCCAAATCGTGTGACTTGAAAATGCATTTCAAAGGGTACAATTTAACAGGGTGTTAAATACCTAGACAATCACACACTCCTAAAGACACTGTATTCCCCAGAATTAACAAACAGACATTTTCTTCTCCTTCTCCTCTCTTTACCCCTTTTCTTCATTCTCTCCCCCCAGACTATTTCTCTTTAGCCAACTTAATATGCCCAGATCCGCCCAGCATCCCTCAAAATGTGTGTGCCGGAAAGAAAGAAGATTAATTTGCAAAATACATCAAATAAACTGCTGATGTAAGACTATAAACACACATATTTTGTTCCTTTTACTCTTGCAGTGTTTTCAAGATTCAGCTGATACTGTAAAATATGTGACTATGAATGTTGCTCAGGAATGACATTTGTAATAAAAACCATGTGAAAGTCGGCATACTGCAGGCACTAAGAAAATATCCTTTATCTAGATGACTTCCATAATACAAACACAATGCCATAAATAATAAATAACAGTAGTAAAATTTAAATAAAAAAGGAATTTTCAGCTGTTATTTCTCCAGTCTTTAGTGATCCTTCAGAAATCATCCAAATATGCTGATTTGGTGCTCAAAAAACGTTTATTATTACACTTGAAAATGCTTCTTAATATTTTTGTGGAAACAGTGATCATGTTTTTCGGAGATTCTTTAATGAATATAAAGATCAGGGGCCGTATTCACAAAGAATTTTAAGGCTAAAAGTAGCTCCTAACTGGCGAATTTAGGAGCAACTCCTAAAAATAATGGGCGTGTCACTCCTAACTTTACGACTCCTAATTTTTTTCACTAAGAGTAATTCACGAAGCATTTTAGCCCTAAAAGTAGCACCTAAGTCTGGGACATCTTAAAAGAAGTCGAGAGGACTCCTAACTCACTAAGACCTATTCACAAAAGATTGTAGCGCACACCACCACCTCTCGCAGTCGTCCGCGGTCCACGACACAAGCGTGAATGCTGCATTGATCTGCAAACAAATCCTCTTCCATGTGTTTTGCTTGATATCCCAGTGCCGAATTTCCCATTTATCATTTTTTTTCAGCACCAACTCCAGTAGCAGTAATGGTGTGTTCAACTTCACACCGAACGCGAATTTAATTAGGTTATTTGCGCGAGTAGATTACATACAAAGTCAATGCAAAGACGCGAATAGACGCATCATTCGCGCCGGGCGTTGCGAATGACGCGAATTGGGCGACGCGTTTGCCGCGAATATCTTCCGCGCAAGTTGAAAAATTTGAACTCGAGCGAATATTCAAGCGCCTAACTAGACGCCATAGACGCGTATTTGATGCTCTATTCGCGTTCGGTGTGAACACACCATAACTGATCCTGCGTTATGGGCTTTCTTTTCCGTTTTGGCGAGTTCATAATCCACCGGCATTCAACTATTACATTACTTCAATAGGAGCAACATTTCCTTGCTTTAAGTAGTCTATTTAGGCTAATAGCATGTCAATTAATGTGTCAATGCAAAGTGTTAATGCAAGTGTCGTTTTTCATTATTAGGCAAGTGGCGGTTTCCATATAGGCTAACTTGATTTAATTTAATTTAATTCACGACTTTTTTTCTCTCTCTCTGCCTTTTTAGAATTACACTTCACTGGGGCCTGCTAAAACATGATATGCATTTCGATGACATTAGGCTACTATTATAAAATTCTTTGTGAATACGGCCCCAGAAGAACAGCATTTATTTAAAATAGAAATATGTTGTATATATAAAGGTTTTACTGTCACTTCTGATCAATTCAATACATCCTTGCTAAATAAAAGCAATCAAAATGAATTTCTTTAAAATAAACCTTGAAGTCAACATGAAGTGGTACTAATCTTTTCTTCCCTATTATGATGTATTAATGTAGCAATATCAATACATTTAGATACTCAATTTGTCTCCAATGTACCAAACACTGATCCACTATTACCATTTTAAAACAGTGGGCAAAGACTCAGTAGTTGAGTAGCTTAGAATTTTTTTTAAGAAATAAAAAAAAATCCTCCCATAAAAATCCCATACATACTGCTGCTTCACGTGATGAGCTGCACATTGCACATTTGACACATGTCTGGTGATTCAGGCATGAGGAGTGGCTAATGTTCTTAAGACTGCTGCAGTGGTGCCGTTTTGGCCCTAATACCAAGGAGAATGTCAGCCATCTTAAATACTTGATCTAATATGGCAGCTTTCATGGTCGTCTGAGCAGATTAGAGAGGAAAGGTGTAGTAAGAAGCTTCTATTCTTAGCAAAACTGTACGTGACAAGTTTTCCTTCATTTTGACCTAGTACAAACAAACATTTAAGTGGCTAAGTAAACACACAGAATGAGTTTAGATTACCTTAGCTGATGTTTCAAACCAACCCAAAAACCCAGCCTCCTTGCAGAAGTTGTCCATAAGTGAGGAACTGTTGGATCCATCTTTCTTCTGGTCACATTTATTGGCCAGAAGGACAGAAGGGATGGGATTGCCATTGGCCAGTTTCACCTTGCTGTCCAAATCGTGCTTCCATTTTGAAACAGCCTCGAACGTAGAGCCTCGGGTAATGTCAAAAACAACAAATGCACCCACTGCCTCCTTATAATAAACGCGGGTCATGTTCCCAAACCGCTCTTGACCTAAACATGAAACAAAACAATAAAAGCAAAATTATTTTGAGTCATACAGATATATATATATTGCAACCAATTTAAATTGTTTAATTTCCCATCACATTCCATACATTTTATTTTTAATAATGGGAGCATGTGGCTGCTAATTGAAGCAGGTTTATGTTAGCACTGCAATGCTGCACTCAAAAGTGTGCCAGCCCAGAGAACATCAATTCTGAGCAAGACTGGACACAATCAGTTTTAGATGTGCTGCTCTGTCTCATAGTTCATCTTGCCTGAGGAGGGATAAAGCCTGACACAGCGCAAAGTCTTCGAAAGCTAGATGGACAGAAAAAAGGAAGAGTGGAGCGAAAGATTCGCCCAGCGGTAGTTGCTAATAACACATCAAAGAACGGACTCAGTGCACACACCCCTCTCATATCCCTCTCACCACACTCACTTTATCATTACATTTACAAATGTAAAAACCAAGATAATACATTATTTTATATTCAAGCTTTAATATTCAAGTGTGCATTTTGAATCCTGCAACCACTGCTACAGGAGAGAAAATGGAGAAAAAGGAATAGACCTTTGACCTTGAGTGACTGACATATATATGTTAAACTCAATGGAGGGAAAATATAAATAACGATTTCTACAATAGCGAGATTAGCTGAAGACTTTTGATTTTGAGTAATGCTGCATTCACAGTCCTATGTGTCAGCATTAGTCCAAGACATCTGCCATTTTAGCAAGCCAAATATTAAAAATGATTGGGTGCCTTAAATCTAATCCTTCTAAATTGGCATCAAATCGATGTTAATACAATTTAAGACAGAATAAACAGGTAGGCCTATATTAACAGTAGGCTAAGTAAAAAAAAAAAAGTAAATTCACACAAAAAAATTTCACAAACGAGATGTGAACACCTAAATCAAGTCACCTAGACAGGCAGAACCCTCAGAATCAAATCAGCTTGTGACAATGTGCTGTTTCCTATATGAATAAAACGACTTCAGAGCAGCTCCATGTGTCTAGAACACTCTAGTGTTTATGCTGCAGTTAAGCCAGAGCCCAAAGCACTCTCTCAGATCAGAGTTCAGACAGAGGAAGACTGTGATCACGGGCCTGTCTGGAATGCCTGACATTGCTTTGTTCTTCACTCTCTTTCTCTTTCTTCAGAGTGTGAGGGAACCTGGGGAAGTGCAACGAGGCATCCGTGTGCCGCGTTTGTGATAAGAGAGATAGTTGATTCGCATATTTCGCCATTCGCCTCTATGCCAAGAGGCTGAAGGATATTGACAAATCTGTTTACAAATAGAGTATGTTTAATATTCTACTTTAACTTTCTAGCTACTCTTGGGAGGCAAAATTTTTCCGAATATGGCTGATCATCTCAACCTTTAATGGATGGTTATTCAGATTTTCATTTTTTTTTTTTTGCTGTTTTTGTTATTTTAAGAAATGTTCAATAAATAAGCAAGAACTTAATATTGAGTGACTTAGATTTACAGACTTACACTTTACAGACACTATAGTTACTTTTTATTTTTCTTCTGCCAAAGAAAGTAGCTAGAGCTCAATTAAATGGCGCATATCTCGGAGCAACTCACGACAGTGATGTTTCATTCTTGAATGTTGTTGAATGAGTATCTGAAGTCTACACCCCTAATGCACAAACTGACAGTTTATTTGCTTGTTTATATTTATTTATTACAATGATTAGTTCTAATAAACTGAAAATTAATGTAAGTCTGACAGAATCAAAAATAGTCCTGCATAAATTCTGTTAATTTGACTGATTTTATTGTTACTTATAGCAGTAAATTCACTTTACCGTGACTCAAAATCAATGTTTACTGCCAATTGTGCACTTTTTTTGTGGCCTAAAATAAAAAATATCCAACATTAAAAATGTTAACTGTAGTAATATCTCCTGCTATTAAATTCATTCATTTAAGGCATGATCCTATTCAGGCCTTCAAAATGTTCACAGGGGATCGTGTGGGCCAAACAGACTGAAAATTTTCCAAGGCCAAATTTTAGTCCCAACTCCCAACAGTCCAACCCTGCTCTCCAGCATTGCATTCAATACAGTAGGTTTGTACCATATAGACTTTCAGATGTCTATATTTGGTTTCCAGTGATCAGCATTAAAACATGGAGCACATTTCACCCCCCAACAGTCTCAGTTGAGTTCCATTATCTTCGCTCGTTCAGCTACGCACTTCACACGTCAAAAGCTTCTTAGGTCTCTCGGCAGCTAATTGCTCTTGATTGCTGGACTAAATTTAGACCATTTAACCTCAGGTGAACACACGGGAGGGCTGACACATAAGAAGACAGAACCTAATTTTTGGCTCCCAGTCCATTTTGGGCACACAGCCCTAAAAATCGTATTAAAAATTGAAGATGCCATTATTGAAGTATCCAGAGACTAGACACAAACGAATCCATGAACGCATTTGGTGTGTTGGGCCAGCTGTCACAGAGCAAGTCAAGAAAGAAAATCTCAGAACTGCTTTTAATTCCTAAATGGCATGAGAAGGGCCAATTCATTCTCTTATGCTCAATACTTTATACCACAATGTGCTGTGCATGCTGTTGTGTACTGGCATTTTCTCAGAATGAATAGTTCTCTGTGTGTGGAGCTATTATAGCAAAACAGAAGACCAGTGAAGTTTGACTGAGAAAGCGAACAGTACCTGAAGTGCTTCACAGAGAGTCGGCTATACTTATCGAAAGAGAAAAGGAGAACTACAGGGAGAATAGTGTGAAAGCAGAGGCTTAGCACGAAATGAAAAAGGCAAAATGGAGTAGCAAGCTTTTGTATTAACTGAGAAAAAGCCACTGTGTGATGTAATAGTTTCACAATGAAAGGTTTCACTGGTCCATGGCTCCCTGAGGGGTGTGTAAAATTACACTAAAATGAGGAAGCCGAGAAAAACATTTTCTGAGTTCATCTAGGTTGTGCAAATCAAAGAAATGCTCTTTTTCTTTGATTATGAAAACAATTTATTGTCAAGTTATGCTTGCTAAGACATTTACTTTCTGTAATAAACTTAGGCAATAATTAGGCCCAATCTAAGGACAAACCATTCAATTGGATTTAGAGATACAGTGGAGAAAATAATTATTTGATCCCCTGCTGATTTTGTAAGTTTGCCCACTAACAAAGGAATGAAGGGTCAATAATTTTATGGTAGGTTTACGATAATCCATTTCTTGTAGTTGGTCAGCAGGTTTGCACACATCTCAGGAGGGATTTTGGTCCATTCCTCTTTACAGATCCTCTCTAAATCCTTAAGGTTTCTTGGGTGTAGTTTTGCAAGTCGAAGTTTCTACTCCTTCCACATATTTTCTATAAGATTAAGGTCTGGAGACTGGCTAGACCACTTCAAGACCTTAATGTGATTCTTGAGCCACTACTTTGTTGCCTTGGTGGTATGTTTTGGGTCATTGTCATGCTGGAAGACCCATCCACGACCCATCTTCAGTGTTGTGGGAGAGGGAAGGAGGTTCTCATCCAAGATTTTACAGTACATGGCCCTGTCCATCAGCCCCTCAATACAGTGAAGATGTCCTGTACCCTTAGCAGAGAAACAGCCCCAGAGCATATTATTTCCACCTCAGTGCTTGACTGTAGGGATGGTGTTCTTCCCCTCCAAACACGACGAGTTGAGTTGATGCCAAAGAGCTAAATTTTGGTCTCATCTAACCACAGCACTATCTCCCAAGCCTTCTCAGAATCATTTAAATGTTCATTGGAAAACTTCAGACGGGCATGTGCATGTGCCTTCTTGAGCAGGGTGACCTTGTGTGCGCTGCAGGATTTCAATCTATTGCGGCGTAGTGTGTAACCAATGGTTTGCTTGGTGACTGTGGTCCAAACTGCCTTGAGATCATTAACACACTCCTCCCTGTGTAGTTCTTGGCTGATCCCTCACCTTTCTCATGATCATCCTTACCTCATGAGGCGAGAGCTTGCATGGAGCTCCAGACCGAGGGCGATTGATGGTTATTTTGTATTTCTTCCGAATAATGGCACCAACAGTTGTCTCCTTCTCACCAAGCTTCTAGCTGATGGTTTTGTAGCCCATTCCAGCCTTGTGCAAGTCTACAATCTTGTCCCTGATGTCCTTTGACAGCTCTTTGGTGTGGCCCATGGTTGTGGAGAGGTTGGAATGGAAGATACAGATTCTGTGGACAAGTGTCTTTTATACAACATAACCCCTCTCCTAACGTGACAAGACTAATCTGTGTTTCACATGGGCACATAACCAATCTGTGGGAGGCAGAATGCTTGCTGGTTGGTAGGGGATCAAATACTTATTTCACCATCAATTAAAATGCTAAGCAATTTATACTATTTATGTGTTTTTTTCTAGATTTTTGGTAAATTTGCATAAGATTATAGACCTTATAGACCCTTCATTTCTTTGTATTTTTATACAAAGTAATGTAATTTTATAAAAAAGCATGGTTTATTTTTAATGTCCAAATTAATTCCAGACCATATAAAATAATATTCAATACATGTCTACCATCTTATAAGGATTTTACTGAAAAACATGCTGTTCCTGGAAATTTCAAGTTCATTATTTGCATGTAAAACTTGTAAAGTTTGTACTTATATGCATTTTTTTTTTCAGTTAAACTTCTGAATAAGAAACACGAAGGGTCAGTTGAGCATAAAATATTGAGCTTCCCCTGTTTTTCAAACCACTACTCAGGACAAGCACAAAAGATCAGAATTTTGTTCTTTAATGAAAGGCCATTTTTGACAGTGATGGTGACTTCTTATTTTTTATTATTCTTTTCGCGCTGCAGATCAATAATATGCACTCCAAACTGTTCATACAGGGAATAAGAGTCAGGAACGACATGTCAATAATTGTGCAGTGGGAGACCCTATTCTCTCCCCTGGAGAAGCAATGTCAAGAATCAATCTCCATTTATCAACAATCAATGGTCTTGTCTTTACAACTCACAAAAGAATCGATGGGACGTCGACCCGCCTGTAGCATGTGTAAATATAGCACAACACAAACTGACAGTTTCTCACCAGTAAAAAGGGACCCGAGGTAAACAAAAGCTTTGACTGCATGACAGCAATAGAGACAGGCTGATCAACATTTTGAGAGGTCAATAGCGGCTAATCATTTGCAATAAATATGATTAGCAATGAACTTCTGTGACAACACTGAGTGAGTCTTAATGATAGTAAAGTTTTTTTCAGTGGCTAGTTCTGATTGATGTGTCTGCTACTTTCTTTTTAAAACCACAACAAGTAGCACTAGCTTTATGAAATAAACAACATCCGTCAAATTAGGTGTCATTGCATTACATATTTGGAAGAGAAATTCAATCTATAGGCAACTTTTTTTAAATGAAACAACTTACAATATACTGGGTCAATAAAATAAGAATGTGCCAAGTTTTCATGTTGATTTCACATGTTTTAAAAAGGAAAAGTTTCAATAATTGAATCACTCCAAAAATGTCATATGTGTAACCATAAAGTGAAAACTTGAATATTTATTTTCACGTTTTTAATTTCTGAATTTCTAAAAATGTTAACCATACCCATATTAAAGTAACTGCATGAATTAACAGTTTATGTCATTGACCCACATCTTCGTACTGTTACTATGTACACTTTTACTAAGATGTCAAACCAAATCTGTGTATTTCTAAATATGACTGCTAATGTTAACTATGGTGATTCTGAATGGAAGATCACTTAAAAGCTTGAGACAGTGAGAGAAAAAAGAGGGCGGAGGCATAGGGAGACAGGGATACTTGCTGTCCATAGCCATGGAAACCTGAAGTTTCTCCTGCATGGCCTTTATTAAGATAACAATCTTGTGGGTGTGTTGCTATGGCAACAATCCAAGCCAGACCAGCCAGCTGCATATTTTTTTTTCTCTGTGGAACAACAACACACTTCAGACGCTTTGGGCCGTCATTATATACCCAGCCAACAGTACAGCTAATGACCAGAGACAGAGGCTTCACTGCACTGGGGCAAAGACCATCTGCAATGAACACCCCAAAGACCACCCAATACTGACAGCGAGCAATGTAACTGTGATTCAAACTAATTTGAGCTATTTAGAAAAGCTTGAGTATTTAGTTTGTTTAGCAATTGAGCGCTGTGCGTTGATTGGCCTGTCCCTGGATGATGGATGGATGGATGGATGGATGGATGGATGGATGGATGGATGGATGGATGGATGGATGGATGGATGGATGGATGGATGGATGGATGGATGGATGGATGGATGGATGGATGGATGGATGGATGGATGGATGGATGGATGGATGGATGGATGGATGGACGGACGGATGGACGGATGCGGATGGATGGGGCTTGTAATGTCAGTCGGACATGAATTAATGAAACACACTACTTTTCTAACATGTCATCCCAATCGCACAAGGTTAAGACTTTTCTTTAAAACTCCTTGTCTGTAATAAGCATGTCCCTTTCAGACAGCCTCAGTGGAGCACAGCTATTCTGGGCCAAGGTAGGCGGGTAAGCCCCTGGCTTCAGTCAGGGTCCGACACATACGTATTTGCAGAAGGCCTTGATTACAGTCATCCAATTCAGGGTCATTATCGTAATCACTACTCGGTGAGAATATGGAAAAGCAGCGCACTTGATTAGTACCACTGAGCTACCAATTATGTGCATGATTAACAGGGTAAATTAGCAGTGTAGAAGTAAATGCGTAAATGGGACAGACTTTGATCAACTTTATCCAGGATGATACGAGTCTGGACTGGCTTCGGGAACTGGGCCAGGATGTCACAGTGAACAATCATACGCATGTGTTTTTAATCCCACATCCTTGTGCGCCACAGAGTACCGTATATATTCTAGCTGTTCTCCAGACACATTCAAACTGAAAGAATGCAACCTGTGTAATTCACACATCACTGACGTTGTCCTTGCTGTGACAACCATGGCTGCAGTGAGAGAAAAAAAGGCTGAGTGAGAAAGCAATGAAGGAAGATGGGAACATAAAATCTGTTTTGAAGGAACACTGGGGTCTAAATGAAGGACAATCCACAGCTGATGAAACTGCCACTCAATCCCCAAAAAAGAGCTTTTAAAGGCTAAAACTAAAATTTGGATGGAGACACTGTTTATTTGCTATCAATATATTTTTATTTGACATACAATATACCTCATTTTATGAATACAGGTCTTCCTGTAAAAGAACTTGTTGTTAATTTGCCCCCCCCCCCCCCCCCCTTTTTTTTTTCTTCTTCTTCTTCCGTATGTGTTTTGGCCGTTTGTTTAGGCCCTACTTGACATCTGTTTTTTGGCTGCCTGAAACGCAAATTTTTGATAACGGGTTCAAAAATATGTGTTAAATCTATAGTGTTTCATCGCCATTTAATGGCCTGGCAGAAGAATACAACGCTTTTATCCGTGTGAATGGGATCGTCTGTACTCAAAATGAAAAACTTCTCAATTTTAAGCATATCGTTGTCATGTAAACGTACCCTAAATTTAAATCTTCTCAATGTCTCAGGTGTAACCAAAATCAGATGTTTTGGCTCTGCATTGTGTGTCCCAGTAACAATATAAGTTAAATCAGACTCACATTCATAACATCCTATTAAAGAAACGTGGATACAAAGAGCACCTCAGAACATCAGAGATATATTTTAACATAAGTTATACTGTTAAGTCTCAAACAATCTGAAAATACATCTCTCATGCCAGAGTGGAGTTTAAGGTGCAACGCAGATAAGCGATCAAGTTGTTTAAGCCCGTCTCGGTTTATGTAGATTTATAGACATAAATGCACATAAACCATCCCAGCCTAACAAATCCTCACGATTCAATTTCACAGGATGCTGACGCACATGACACTGAAATTAAATTGAAACCTGCAGTTGTCCATTTGTTTGCGGTGGACAGTTGGTACAGTATATTGAATTAAAAATGCCTCCATGGTCCCATTGTGCTCGAGGAATACTGCAGTGGAAAGGCATAATCTGTCTTTGGGGAAATATAGATATTGCAGTGTGGGTCTTTCTCTAATAGGAAGAGAGAGAGTGTGAACAGATTACAGACAGTTCACCTTTCAGCTCTCAAATGTCTCAGGAGCACTTTAGTGTGAAAATGCTGAGTCATTCTGAATTCTGAAGCATATAAATTAACCATATAAAGCCTGCATTTCTAAGGCCTTAACTTTGCTGAAAAACCTGTTGTACACAATTTTCAACATGACTTCCACCATTATTCCATTATTAATATTTCAACATGAACATTTACTGGCTTGAAGCAAATTAAAACAACAGAGCTAACCAAGCATTTAATATCATCTTACTAAGACATATTATTGGGATTTATATGTGACAACAGAGATGTATGCATTTTATAAAGGTAACCTGCCATTTGTTTTAATTACATTTATTTAATTAAAAAAAATATTAATACAAAAACAATATCTGCACCAAAATGAAGTTTGGGAGTTGGGACTATAAATAAAAATAGGAGCTCCATATTCTCACTATGCCATGTTATATAGACCATAAAAGGTCTATGATATAAAACATATGCAAATTTCATATGAAAGGTTCAATAAACTTACCATTACTTACTAATGTCAGGCTTTACATGGTTAAATGCTCAACATTGTATCATAAGTGGGGAAAATGTATTGTAGAATACTATCACATATAATCAGAGAACAACAGAATAGCCTATTATGGATGGTATATCACAGACTTTCAAAGGTCATGAGCAGGGTTAGAAGAGCTGTGTTGTTTCTTTACCCTTCTGTGGAGCACCAGGCAATCTGCCGAAAGTGATTTTATAAGCAACTGAAGTAGTTACACTATTCTCCCTCGTTATCAGTCATGTCATATAGGAGAGAAAAAAGAAAGAATGAAAGAAATGTTATTACGACTTGCTTGCATTCCATAACGTCACGTCAATGTTTCGGCGGTTGGATACGTGATTTCACTTCCCTTTCAGCAAAGCATGTTAGGTTACAAAACACTGGTACTGTGGGACTGTTTGCCACAGAATCAGCATATAAACATAACGCACATATAGAGCTCTCTCTCAACATTTTTAGGCACGTTCCTGTCCGGATCCTGTGGTAGGCAGGCAGCTTTAGGTTTGGAGACACACAACAATGGCATGAAGCATATCGCACCCCTCCCTTCTCTCTAGTCTCACAACATGACCTACATTGCGTTAGTAATTATGTTCGCTACTCAAACGTGGTCACGGTAAACTAGAGCTCGCACTTATCCAGGGCTTTCAGAAAGTTTAGCGCCTTGTTTCCCAACAGAATGTTGGCGTTTATTCAACTGTCATATTGCCAAATGTCATACAATGTTTCACTTACAGTAGGATTGGGATGCGTATTGTAACCGTGAGCATATCTAGGATCAGTGTCTCAAGCGATGACCGAATCGTTTCGAGTCGGATCTTTTCAATGATACAATTGAACCGGTTCACATAACGACACTGAACAGAGAACATCTATCGAACATGTAGGCTACGACTCGTAATGATTCGAGAAACCGATTTGGAGTAAAACTGATTGACAGTTGTATCAATACGCATAGAAAAGAAAAGTTTCATTTAACTCATTCAACCGAGGCATGCAAACGTTGAGTTTAATGTACGCTGCAAATTATGTAGGTTAAATCGTAATTAGGAGAAATTGCAGAAGTATCCTTTAAATAAAACTTAAAACGTTTTAAAATGAAATAAAAATGTAATTAGCAAAATGTGCTATTAACTATATTATTACTTATTATTTATCAGTTTTATTGTAACAGACTAGTTTATTGCATGTGCTTTGAACCCAATGAGTAGACCATGACGCAATTAGGCCTACGTCATACTGTCCATACGATAAAATCCGTGTACGATTAAGATTCTTTGAAACGAACGGTTCAAAACCGAAACTCGGAATGGAGTTGGACTTTCCATCATTAGTCTCTCAAGCTCAGCATTGCATCAAGAGTCATGTGCTCTAAGGCTTATTTAATGTCGAGACAAGTAGGCTAAACTTAATATAACGGTAGGCTACTCATATACAAAACATTGTAAACGGTAGCCTATCTGGGGGTTTGTTAAATAAAAAATTTAGTTAATGACCTTTCCGTTTAAAAGTCTTCCTTACCTGCGATGTCCCACAGCTGTAACCGCACTAGTGTTTTGCTGTCCCAGTGGAGGACCTTGAGTGCAAAATCCACGCCTATGGTCGCTCTGTAGTGTTGTGAGAAGAGTTGATGCACGTATCGTTTGATGATGCTCGTCTTACCCACACCAAGTTCCCCGATCACCAAAACTTTAAACAAGTACTCCTTACACTCCGACACAGATCCGCCTGCCATGCTGTCAAATGTCAGTTATGAGAGAGGAAAGTTTTGGCAACTTTGAACAACCACTTCCCCTCTACTCCCTCAGACAGTTTGGAGAAGTGCTTTGGGTTCGGGGACTAGAGTAAGGAAAGTATTCAAACAGAAAGCACTAGCAGCACACACTGCCTCTCCCTCTCCTCCCACCGGACAACCACCTGATAAGTCATAGGACCCGGAAATATCACGCCTCGATTGGATTGCTTTGCTTCTCATTCGCTTGGGCATAGGGTCAAAGAAATAAAAGAACACTCACACTCATGTGCTGCGGTCAGGTGAGTCGTGGAAGTTGAATAAAAGTGGTTGGATTTTAACATGCAGTTCTCGACTAAAAAGATTTCGTAACATCACATTTGGTGTGATCAAAAACAGACAGAAATGAACAATACGATTAAATAAAAACCTGATGTTCCATTTAGACTGCATTAAATAGGCTACCCAGCATTTGTGGTAATGTGGGGTTAGAAAATGTTGCCCTGTGAAATAAAGAACACATTCAAATCCAATTTCAGAGATATTAAAGATAATGATACCATGTAATAATATAACTCAATGGATACTAAACTGATCCTCAATTCTTAATAGTGTATTAAAATAATAATCACTTGTATTTGCAATTCATAAAACAAAGTGTATTTCATTCTGAATTAAAGCACCAAGCTCTGTATTACACTGAAAATGTGGTGAATAAACTAAAGACAGCATTAGATATAAAATATTTATTTTACAGCATGATTTGTCCTGGCAAAAAGAGCATTTCCCTCATTTAACCATGTAAACAGGTGATCTGTCAATTACATTGAGCAAATTATTCTGTTACAAACAACTTACACTAAAAGACCTAATATTACGATCCATTTTAACATTTACAATATGTAAGATATTCAAGAATATTGTTCTTTTGAGAGTTGCATCCTAATAGTCCTGTTAAACTTAAAGCGTTACAGCGCAAATTCATGTGATAATCCTACGCAAAATTGGCAGTAAATGCTACAAGTTACCACTAGAAGCAACTACTCATAGATACAATTTAAAAATGGAACATTTAAAAGTTTGTAAAAGTTGCTGAAAAGTTACTCCAGCTTCAGTGCCACCATATACGTCCCTTTATCACAAAGAGCAAGTTATAAGACATCGTTTTTAAAACTTACAAATATCTCACATTCTAATCATAGAAACATATAGCAGAAATACAAAGACACCATCTGTGTGGAAAACAATAGATGGCAGAACAGTATACAAATGTTTGAAAACATTGCTCCCATTTTCAAGGATGAGTTCACACATGACACAGTTTCTTTATTTACCTTGGCTCCACATTTAAGCTAAATAGTATTCTATACCTAACATTACAATCAGCATTCTTGCCTTTGACTCTAAGCAAAAGCACTGTAACTTACATTTGGGAGCCACAAGGAAATTGCAAAATACCTTAGCAGGGAAACTCCATGTTTACTCATCCAGTCAACCAAGTAAGGGTTATTGTGCACACATGGTTTCATTGTTTCACTCTGACTTGTCTACAGTTACTGAAAACTGTTTAAAAATGGAAATCAGATACTAAAAGCACACAGCAGCCTGATACTAGATGTGTGGTTTACCTGTATACATGTGTTGTACTTATGTCTCAGTTCTGACTACATCCACAAACCCTCATTTTTCCATCATTGACTTTTTGTTAGTAATACTAAGTCAACTTTTTAATCAGAACCAACTCCAGCTACATTGTTCAAAAGCACAAAATCTCAGAAAGTGTGTCTCATCCTGCTAAGAGTGTAATAGTAAAGCAGCAAGCTGGCATAATCACTCCTGGACTGTGATGTAATTTGCCAGCGGATTTCGGGCACAGCAACACAATAAAATTTGGCACTCCAGCTTTCTGCAGCATTTTGGAAAACGGATGCTGCCAGCGCTGCCTTAGAGAAAAATATTCCCAACAGGATGTCCCACTTGTTCATATTATGGTCCTTCTTGCTTTTCCGAAACATTTTGACAAAGACTTGCGAAGATAGCCGAGTAAGCAAGCAAATTATATCCCGTGATCGATTAATAAACAGCGGCGTCCTGAGCGTGTGCTTTTACAGTGTAAAAGAGCTCTGTTTTGGGGTGTAGTTCATATTTAGGGAAAAGGGAGGGTTGTTATCAGAGCCGGGGGATCCGGGAATGGACCCCCCTGACCGAAGCGAATCCCTGAAGGGGGAAGGTGGAGTGAGCAGAGTCAGCTTACTCTGTGCCAACTCTTCCTCCACACCTTCCTCTTCCTCCTCCTCTTGTGTGGCACTCTCACACAGAAACCCCTGAATGAGGTCAAGAGCTTCCATTTCAGAACCTTCCACAGGGAACGCCTCCCCCTGCAAGGGAAGAGGCAGCTGATTGGTGGACAATTTATAGGCGACGGGGCTTAACTTGTTGCCCGTGCCAATTACAAATTGCTCAAAATTAGGAACTGTAGAGCTCAGAGTGTCCACCGGCCCCCCTTGAGGACAATCAGTGCTGTGGTCTATTAAATTAGGGGGGGAATAGGAAGGTTGTACCACTCCCTCCTGGGTTGTGGGATGTTGGGGACCCACATCGGGCCCCTCGTTGAGATTGTAGAGTTCCTTGTCTTCAGGGTGAGAGCCATTGGGGGCTGTGTTGAGACCAGCATCATATTCAGACTGGGGGGGTTGTGAGGCATTAGTTAGGGGCCGTATGACCGCCATCTGACTCTGGCCGACCGCTTGCCTCCTCACATGCACAGACAGTCTGTGGAACACACTCGACCCCCTCCCCTGGGGTCTGGCACCTGATTCAGACCATGACACAGACTTTCCATTAGGACTATGAATGAAACAGAGACCCAATGTTATTCCCATGGAGAAACACCAGAATGCGACACAGAGACAGAGAAGAACATGACAGAAATATGATCATTATGCATGTCATCATTCATACAATTGATACAATTATCAGCCATAAAACTCATGATTAGGGTTAGCACACGATGCGTTACTCAACATTGTTAATTCATGAAGTCACTGACAGAGACCTCCCTCAAACATACTAATTGCATAATTATGCTCATAATGACCTGCTTACAGAGCATTATGAAAGCCACGATGGCTCATTCTCTGCCATCCCTTCACTGCACTGCTCTGCTTAAACTGAACGTCATGCAGTATGAATAAGGGTTTCATGGAATTCCCCTCAGTTTCAGATCAACGTGGCATTCGCTGTCCAGTCTTAATGTAATTAAGTTAACCGGACAGAGAGGCCTCAGAGCTGAAAGCTGCATCAGAATCAAGGGGCATTCACACAGACAGTGATTTGCAGCAGCAAACTGGAAGTCACTCTTTTTCAATGAGAGTGGATAGACTCGATGCGATTTGGGTGTGTACAGTGACCCGTCAATTTAGAGAAACGTTTAAGTCTATGCAATTGAGCGGCGACTCAATGCAGTTACCAGCAACTACCAATGGAAGGAAAGTTTATACAAACATTAAAGGACAACTCCGGTGCAAAATGAACCTTTGGTCTAATTACACATTGGTACATAGTCAACCGTTCTCTGAGATTTGTTTTCATGATTATCGAATGTAAAGAGTTTTTATCTCTAAAAACTGTTTAGCTTATAACGCTAGTATATGGGACATAGAGTAATGAAAATAAAAATCGCTAGTTAATACCACTAACAAGGCTCAAAATAGCCCAACACTAACACGGTAGCATAATCAGGGTCCCTACAAACCGAAGCATTGAGAATGTTGTAAGTGTACAGACAGTTTAATAAGAAGATATTTTACAAAGACAGTCCACTTCGCGTATACAGGCAGGAGCCATCTTTGGAAAACAGTCTCAAGCAGTCGAACCACGAACGCCGAGCCAAGTTCTGGCTCGTTCACATCTCACCAGCGCACTGGCTCGGCTCGGCTCATTGTGGAAATGAGCATTGACTTAATGTGGCGATAACCAAGTGTGCGTCAACGTTAAGAAAAATGTATGTTTATGCAAATGAGCAGCGACTCGACAAGATTCCTTGTCAAAATAAAATTACTTATTTTTAATTGATCAGATTTTTGTTAGTAATACATCTAATTTGTGATTAGATTTTCTAAAGCCCACCATTAATTTTGGGGCATCGAGCAGTAGGAATGTAAACTAGCATAAAACATTACAGCAACCTCCAGTGATAAAATCATTGTCAGTGTGAACTGGGGATTAGAAGGGAATAGGATATGGGAGATACAGCCTCAGAGAACTGGGTTAAATTTTTAGTCAGGAGAAGGTTTGACATGGGGGGAGGAGGCACACTGAGAAGTGGGTTAATACTGAGGAGGAAAGAGAGGGACTAAGTGAATGGGTAGTTTGATGAAATTCAGGTTATGTTTTTTTGGAAGAGGACTCAGCACAGATAGAGGACGACCGGATAGTGTCAGTCCCTAGCCAAATGCTACGTACATACTCTTGGTTTGCAGCAGGTAGAAAAACATGGGAGAGACAACTCAAATACACACACATGCTAGAAATAACACTTTCAGTGCTATCACTGCAGTCCAACTTGTTGGTGTGCTACTGAGAAAGAAATACTATTATTTTATTTCCATACGTTTCATAGCCTGTATGTGCATTTAGCTGATATTTCAGAAATGTGACTCAAACCTATTATTAGGTGTCACTCACTTGGTGCTGCCGGTCGCATTGTTGTTGTTCTTCTTCTTGCGAAACATGTTGAAGATGCTGTTGCTCTGGCAGGGAGCTGGCTTCCCATCGCCCACGTGCATACGAACCACGTCTGAGGTCGTGAAGGCGCTGCGTACGTTGCGCTCGGGCTTGGAGATGATGATGTACATCTTGGGTGTGAACATGCAGCCCAGTGCTACGGTAACACTGAGACTGACTGAGAAAGAGGTGGTGATGATCTTGTAGTTGGAGCCGAAGTAGATGGGAACAAAGGCCAGCCAGATAATGCAGGTGGTGTACATGGTGAACGCGATGTACTTGGCTTCGTTAAAGTTGGCCGGCACGTTGCGGGTCTTGAAGGCGTAGTATGTGCAGCTCATGATGAGCAGGCCATTGTACCCCAGCGGAGCCACTACACCCACGTTACTAGTGTTACAGATGAGGAACACCTCCCTGATGCTGGGGTAGCTTTTCACCGGCTCGGGGGGTTCCAGCACGATCAGCGTGACCTCCACAGCCAGCTGGAGACTAATCAGCATGAAGGCGATGACCAGCTGGGCCCAGGCACTCATGAATCGGGGCTTGCGTGTGCAGATTTTCTTCTTGCTGCCGGCTAGGATGCGTGCAATCCGGTTGGTCTTGGTTACGAGGGCGGAGTAGCACATAGAGGATGACAAGCCCACCAGGAGGCGCTGCAGGTAGCAGGAGAACACCGTGGGACGTGCGATGAGTGTGAAGGGGCAGATGTAGCCAAGGAAGATACCAGCCAGGATGATATAGCAGAGCTCACGGCTGGAGGACTTCACCACCGGTGTGTCACGATACTGGATGAAGATGAAGGTGACGAACAGCGTTACCAGGATGCCGAGGCAGGAGAACACCACTGCGATGATGGACTCCACGCTGCTCCACTCTAGGTATTTGAGCGGGAGAGGCTTGCATTCTGGAATAAAGCAAGCAGATAGGAGTCACAAT
The DNA here is from genome assembly GCA_036326025.1 of Chrosomus eos. Taxonomy (NCBI): domain Eukaryota; kingdom Metazoa; phylum Chordata; class Actinopteri; order Cypriniformes; family Leuciscidae; genus Chrosomus; species Chrosomus eos. The sequence goes on along the minus strand of CM070829.1, from coordinate 9,973,749 downwards.
GGGTGGAAAATAAATGAAGAACAGGACAACGAGACCCAAAGAACTTCTGGATCCTATTATTTTAATGGCTTTTTATATCAGGACAAAAACATGCTCTTTATAAAAGAGGTCTATTCAAGTTATATGTACACTACCTTTCAAAAGTTTGGGGTCAGTAGGGCTGTATTGTCCCAGTCGATTAGTTGATTAGTTGGTCGATACGTTCTGGTTCGACCAAAATTCTGATTGGTCGATTTTTTTGCCGCGTTCATTTCCTTAGTTTTGTCGCGCTGAGGCGCGCTCATTTCATCAGGTGGGGAGGGGGGGGGGGGGGGGTCAGAGTACCCTTGTTTCACAGGTAACAGTCTGTCTTCAGAACACCCCCCTTGTTTTCACCTTTTTTGGATTAGCCCAAACCAAGAGAGAACGATAAGTAGGCTAGGCTATAGAAGCTTTGATGCTGAGTACTATTTATTTAATTTTGAGAGCGTTTAATTGTCAGTACTCAGTGTGGTAGCATTTTGTTAAAATTGATAATGGGAAAAAGGTCGAATGCAAAGTTTGCAAGCAACAGTTTTCCAAAGCTCGACGACAAACATGACATATAATCTAAAAGTGGTAAGCTAATTTGTCTGCGTTAGCTTGCTCTTTCTGTTTTGAGTAGGCTATGAACATATCAGAATGTGCACATTTCAATGTTTTAGTGTGATAACCTAACTTTTTATTTTTTATTTGGAGCCTATATGCGCAATTGCGCTGTGCCGACTGAGTGTTAGTTTTGAGCCTAAGATGTTTATTTTTCAGTTATGCACTTTATTTCGTTTCTGCTCTTGCTCTGGTTTGTTTAAAGGCACAATATGGAACTTTTCGGCTTTCAAAATAGCAAAAATAACTGTATCTATGTTATATATTTCTTTTAGTTGTGTACTAACATTATCCCAAAAGTTCCCACCAACTTTCAAATCCGGAGAAATTTATATTTTAATTTGAAGACACGGGCCGTGTCTTTATTTCCGTTTCGTCGCCCGTCTATGACGTCATATAACCTTTGACTCTAGTTTCTCTAACTTCGTGCGGATCCCGGCGAAAAACCGCCAAACGCAAATGTAAACACCGGACGCACGTCACTAAAATAAAAGAAGACGATAAAGAATCAATAGTTGGATATCAATAATGGACCATGATTATGCTTTGCCTGCACGTTCTGCTGCTGGAGGCAGATCCGTGAAGCGGAAACGCACGGGTGACAGAAATGACTCGAGAAGGGTTTGGGACAGGAGAAGAGACATGACTCGCGTTAACATTGGAGTTGCATTTCCACGAGCTTCGTAACAAACTGGAACTACAGAGAGATGCCGGTCTCGCTTGCATTCTAATAAACAAGTAAGCACCCATTCAGCTAACTATATCTATCCGTAACTTATATGTTGTGAAACGATGATGGCATGAGTAAAACGCAGACGGACTAGCTCTCATGTACAGTATAATGTAAATTCACATTTGTTGTAGATATAGCTGCAGAAAGTAGATTCATATGCAGTTCACCATCTTTTTCAATATCATAGTATAAACGTAATTATAATTATTAACGAAAGGTGACCGTGTTTTTTAACATCTATTAATACTAGCTAGATGGAATATTGATTCAATAGCCCTGATAATTCATATATCTCTCCGTTCGAAGAGACGTGATTTTAAAAACACTAAGTTAGAATGAGTGAGGAATGTGGGGAGCGACAGAGCGCGCGTGTTCATTACAATGGCATTACATAAAGTTAATAGCCGTAACTAAACGTAACAAGAATAGAGATATAATATAAATAACAACACATTACCTCGTCAGTGAATGTTATCTGCTGGAGATGCTAGATGGCTGGGGAATGAATGACAGATCGCGCGTGTCCCAATGAACATCGTATAGCTGGTTCGCGCGCGCACTCCCTCTCTCTCTCTCTCTCTCTCGACAACGACAACAACTCCCATGAGCACACGCTCTTTCACGACGTCATCAGAATACGTCTTTTACTAGTATTTTGATTGAGTGACCCCTGGTGGCCAAAAGTTACATACTGTACGTTTAATAAATATTATTTTTTTATTAAAGTGGACGTGCCTTTTGTGTTTATTAAGAGTAAAAGCTTTAAGTTAATAGTCTATTCGTGTCTCAGCCGCGAAGCTGAGCTCATGTTCAGCCTAGCTCGGTGCGAGGACATGCAGAGCGGCTGAAATGATAGTGTCTGACAGTTATAACTTATTATTATAACATATGACCAAAATAATTGTCTAAATTATGTTGCATATTCCTCAACAGTTCTTGTGATGATATCACTAGTTGACAACATAGTAGCCTACTATTTTCGGAAATCATAGGCTATGATATTGCGCAGGTGCAGGTGATGCAGCGCTGTCAGAGCTGACAGACTCGTGTGTCAGACTCATTTCAGTGCAAAATAATTAGGTCAAAAACGATTTAATATACTGCAAATAGCGTACTAGTTTTCTATGTTTATTTATAATTTATTTAGGCGGACAACAAGTACTGCGCACAGTGCACAGCTAATTAATTTAAGGTTTTTTTTTCAAACGTCATTTTTAGTCGATTTTTAGTCGAAAATTTCAGGACTTCAGTCGACCAAGATTTTCTTTGGTTGAATACAGCCCTAGGGGTCAGTAAATACTTTTACATTGTTAAAATGAACAGTTTTTATTTGAAATATAACAAAAATATTATTACGGAGAACAAGTGATAAGCACCAAATCAGCATATTATTAGAATGTGAAGAATCGTTAGACACAGAAGAATGTAGTAATGGCTACTGAAAATATTGCTTTCACATCACAGAAAATCACATCACCTTAAAATATTCAAATCGAATTTTGTACAATGTCATTTTTTTTATAAAGTTGTTTTAATTTGTAGAAATATTTCACAATATTTCTGTTTTTTATTAAATAAATGAAGCCTTCGATTTCTTTAAGACAGATTAAAAAAAAACGGTTATGTAACGGTAATTACTTTTTTTATATATATTTTTGAATAAATTGGTAGAAGAGTGTCATGTCATCGACCCTTAAGCATATGCCCTACTTTTTCAGTGTGCATTCTTAACCGCTCTCATTCTCTATGACAGAGCTTTCTATACATCTCTGAAGGGTCTCTCTTTCTCATTCACTATGACGGAGCTTTTTCTCGATCTCAGATCAGTCTGTCTCTCTGGTAATCAGAATTCCCTGTTGCTGCTGAGGTTCCGTGGTGAAACGGTTGAGTCTGACACACAGCTGCTGGGTACTAATGGGATTTCAACCTCACCGTTATCCAGCTCTGCTCGCTGCTGCAAAGAGCTGTCAAAATAACGCGCGGCTCACACCCCAGAGGGAGAGAAAGTGTTGGTGTTGGGTAGGATGCGAAGGGCATAGAGAGGAGTGATAGGAAAAGAGCCGGCAGGATAAATGGGCTGAACAGAATCTAAAGCCATAAACGTTGCCAGAATACAGCAAATTCATATTTTTGAGTTTGAGCTATTCTCAATGAAATAGTGGTCTAAGTAGGCCTATTTGAATAAAGAGCTATTTTAATAGATGAGTAAATAACTGGGAGAGTGAATAATGTGTCAACAAAGTCTCTTACCTGCCAGTTCGTCATCAGGCCACCAGCCCAGGTCACAAGCTTTGCAGGTGAACTCATCCTGAACGTATTCATTATCTTTACATGTAGTGCAGATCCAGCAGCAACTCACTTCACCTTTACGGATAACCTACAATCAGAAAACCAGAACTCTTACACTTGAGTGTTAAAAGTTAAAGTTAAAACTTCATTGATCTCGCACTAACTAACAATGGAAACTTTTATTTACAGTATATTGGTATTAATATATATAGAAAGCAACATTAACCTAAATTAATAAATGCCACAAAAATATTAGCTCATTTTCTTGAGCTTTTAATTTACTTGCATGCAATATTGAGACTAAAAAATAAATGTAAGATATCAAATATTTCTGGATTTTTTTAACTGGAAAATTATACAAAATCAAAAATAGGATTTTTTGCAGTGTACAACCATACTGCAAATCTTACCCCAGAAGTGTTAAATGACATAGTTAAACTGGAAACCTATCGGAAATAAATCTGAAATATGTCATTATTGTATAAGGATTGTTTTCAAACAAATTTCCCTCCCTTGTCATTGGACAATCAAACGGATAGTCCCGCCCCTAACTCACGCCATTGGTTGAACTAATCTTGTTGCGTTAGGCTGGGTGAGGGAAGCCCAAACAAGCAGACCAATGTTTTGATAGCTCAGGAAAGCAACACACTCAGGGAAGTAGAATCTTAGAAAGTATTTTAACAAACAAAAATTTTACACTTCAGCTTTGAAGTGCTTTCATCTGGAGAAACTGTATAAATTATGTACTATGCATACATAATTATGGCACATACACACCTTGATCTGTCCCTTGGAGCATGGGTCGCTGCAGACAGATCGGACCATCTCAGTGCGGTTCGTCATGAGTTTGTAATCACTGATGCTTAGGAGACCTTCATGCCATGACCCAACCTTAATGTAATCAAAGCGGCCAATCTCTTCCACATACTGTAGATTCATAATGTCATACCTTAGATAGAAGAAAAAGAGAGAGCCAATGATATGGGATACCAAGTCTTCCATAATAAGTAGCTCAGTGTTGCTGAAGCCTCGGGACTAGCAAGAGGCAGAGTTCACACTTTTACCATGTTCACACATTCAAGTCTCTCAACTTTGCATCCTCCACCTGGGATATGAATCCACAACCACCCGAGTGCTCAGTCCACTCATCCATACTAATGACACTCCCTATCTTACAGATGAGGAAAGTTTCACAAACGCACACATGTACACAAAGCAGTGGCAGTCTTGGCAGCAGTGGAGCTGTCATCTTTTGTTCATGTATAGCCAGGGTGACAGGAGCTGACCGCGTCATGGTATTGGAGTGGAGAGGACTGAAGCATCTCCTTGAGACAGGCAATCTGTTCCACTCCAAGCCCATTACCATCCGATACGCACCTCTTTGCATGTGTTGGTTAGGCTGCCAAATCTAACCTGAGGGTGATGATCAATTGTTGCCTTAGCAGGGCAGGGCAACTCTTGCCTTTGAGATCCACTTTCCAGCTGAGTTTAGCTCCAAACCTAATCAAACACACCTGAACAAGCTAATCAAGGGCTGGGTCTGAAAATGTAGGTAGCTGACCCACTACCTTATCAGACAATGACTTTGTAGGCAGCGATTTCGCATGGAAGTATCTTTCCGGACAGACTTCTGAGGCACCATAACGGTTTAATGATCTACAGCAAAATAGAGCGAGCTTTGGTGATAACTAAGCAAATATTTAATTACTGCAATATTATTTCTCTCAAGAAATTACATCAGAGGTAATGTCAAGTGAAAAAACATTTACACACAAACTGACCACCAAATGCAACTTTTAGATGCAGTCTTATTTTTCAGTTCAACTGTCACAGAAGGAAAGCACAGGATTGTGGGATATCAAAGGCAGGATAACTATAACAGGCAGGTGTGTTTGATCAAGGTTGGAGCTAAACCCTTCAGGAAAGTGGATCTTGTAGGCACTGAGTTGAGAATGGGTATTTAAAATGGTTCGTGTCACACTGGCCATTCAGGTATGAGTTGTCATGCTGGCTTTAAACTGGATCTGTTCCTAAACCTAGTGAGCTGGCTTTGTACTAAGACAGCTGCCTTCTAAGACACCTTCCTAAAACTCATTGAAATATCAGATTTGGAACACTCTACATAGGCAGCAATTCCGCACACAATTGTTTGTGATGTTAGCATGTTGCTAAGCTAACAGCATGATACTCCAAGCATAAAAATCCACAACAAAAATATTGGGTTAAACAGTTTTAAGCTGGTATCAGCTGGTAGCTGGACATGCTTATTTTACAGTGGCTTTGGGCACTTTTTAGACTTAAGGATCTGCTGCTCATCATGTTAAATCAGCTAAACACCAGCTTTGCCAGGCTGGGAGGTTAGCATGTGAACAGCAAACCAGCTTAGGCTGGTTTAAATGTTTGTTTGTTAGTTTTTTTTTTCAGCAGAATTTCAGCACATGTTTGAGTTAACGCGTTGCATGAACACATCCATACACATCCATATAAATACACATATTTTGGGTAAACAGTCCATTTTTATTTACTCTGAACTATTTTAGCACCAAAAGAGCACTTTACTATTAGAAATTAAAGGGGCAGGGAGCTTACTAGGTTTTGGAACAGATCACTAGTACATACACATTAGACTTGCCATTTACCTCCCAGGCGAGTCTCCGTTTACATCAAAGTAGATTTCCTCCCCAGACACGCCGGCAAAGGAGGTCTTGAGTATATAGTCCAGCAGCTTACTGCCGTCAATGGGATCCATCGCCTCACACAGGCCAACGTAGTCTGGGCACAGCTCTTTGTGCATATCATGAAGGCCATGAGCCATTGCATAAATCGCATTGATCACAAAGCCCATCTTGCTGTCCTGGACATAGTTGTCTTTCAAGCTCTCATTTCCTGTCAGGGAAAGAAGTGTGTGAGATTAAAGTAAGGACTATTTTCATATTTGTGCCACTCTGCCTCCATCCATCCAGGATTTTATATATTTATCTGTTGGAATTGCTTGCAATTTTACAAATAAAAATATTCTGACACTAGATGAATTCAATTAAGAACTAAGTACAGCCAGAGGCTCTGTGCTGTCAAAATATAAACCAATACATTGCAAATTTCTCATTATTATAGACTGACTAAAGGCAGAATGTCACTTTGTCTTAATGTTATATAAAATTGTATGCCCCTAATATTAAAATATGATCACATTTAGAGAGTGACACTAAGAGTGAATAAAGGGAAGGAGAGTCCTGCTGGTAGGCTGGCAAACTACATGCATTCGCTTAGTTTCATATCTTAGCACTGGCAAGCAACTGGAAAAAAGCCATATTCATAAGCCAGCTGATGGAAAATGCCATTCCAGTGCTACATTCAAGAGATCAGAGGCAAGAAATAAAATCATAGATTCGTTAAATATAATTCTCATTTAAATGCCGTTCCTGTAAGTTGTGCACTGCAAAAAAAAAAAAAAAAAAGATTTCTTAATCAGTATTTTTGTTTTGTTTTTCAGTAAAAATGCAATCCTTAAAACAAAATAAATTCACTTGGAAAAAAACTGGCGTTGCCATTAGCTAAATTTTGTTTTAAGCATAAATTAATCAGAATTTAGTGAGATTTTTGCTTAAAACAAAAAAATAAATATAAAAATTATTTTAGAAAGAAAAATAAACTAAATTCACATATTCTCTGAAAATAGGTTTTAATAATTTATGCAGTTTTGCTTCTCAAGAAAAAAAGTTTTATTTAAAGGATGTTTAGATATTTTTACAGGAAAAATAAAACAAAAATACTGATTTAGAAAAAAAAAACGCAGTGAATAAATCATCCAAGTGAACTCTTCACTCTTACACACATGCAGGTGTGGGTACCTCATTACTCATTAAATTGTGTCTTTTTTTGCACATTTTCACACACACTTTGTGACGGAATATTCCCCTGTGTAACAAGCTTCTCTTGTGCTCTCAGTGCCATCAAGCCAACCCTTCAAGCAGCACAGAAAAGCTGGACTGATATCTTGCTTTGGCAGAATACACTGACCTTGCTTGACTTTTAGACTAAACTGAAGTCTTCTAGATATTCAGCTCATAAAAAGTTTATGATCAATTTCAATCTGATTCCTATCCAAGTGCATGGTCAGGGTACAACAATAAAACGTGAGACAAAGAACAGCCTTAGACCAAATCATAGCACGCTGTGAGCTTAATGCCCATAGTGTATCAGGATATGCAGCCGTTAAATGATCATATTCATCATAAATGATAATGATGAAACTAACTGATGTATTTCTGTCATTTCCCATCTTCACTGTATGTGATGTACCTCTCTGAACTGCACATCATCTTCATAACTGAGAATAGCTCTGCCAATCAAATAAGCCAAACACAGTCCAACCTATTGTGCTGTCTGTTGCCATAGTGAAGTGCTTCTTCAGTGCAGGTATCATAACATCATAAGTCTCTCATCAACTCTCACTTACCACCATGAGTGTCTTTCAGAAGAAGAGAACAATAACAAACTTTAAGCTCTTGTCACTTATTAAAGCAATCAAAAACTAACCAACAATACTACAGTTTAGGATTCTAGTGATTAAATTGCATTATAGATTATATTTGTTCTCGTCTGATTATTTTTATGCGAAATAAAGTTTTTATTAAATGTGGGAGAAGCAGCATGTCTCTTAACAATAAAATATGTATTAACAAAAATGTTAAACTATATTTCTATGTGGACAAGCAAAGGTAAGAATTATTGGAAAAGCACAACAGATTAGTGGGCACAACTCAGTTTACCTATATCACCTTTTAAAGCGCCAACCAGTGATAATAACATGGAAAAAATGGAGGGAAATATACAGTTACCATACATAATTCAGTAAAATGTCATCATCCACACAATATTTTCATAAAAACAGAATAATTATCAGACAGACATCTTTTTCATTAAATTGCCAAACACACCATATATCATGAGAATAAGCAAAACTATACAAATATATCACATTTACTTTCACATTCTCCTTCCTTTTAATTAGCCTAATAGGAAATGTTACTCGTATCTTGCATATTCGTATTAGATATTAAATTATATCTTACATATTCATACTGATATCATTTGACTGTCTTCTGGTTCTTTGTTTACCTGTGCAGATTTTCTGGAAGTTATGGTTCTCCTGGGGATGACCAGGAATGCGGCACTGGAAACGGTACTGCCAGAACTCAGCAAACCACGGGTTCCTTGTGTTGGTGTCCAAACCCAGCTTCAGAAAGTACTCATTAAATGACTGAACTTCTTCCGTTTGCAACTTCATTGTGATCCCACCATCTGCTTCCTGCTCAAATCCTTCTACCACCTCATCGCGATCTGCCCAGCCATCACTTTAGAAGAAAAGAGAGAACATAACATGTCAGAGGATGAGGAATTTGTCTCATAACGATCCAGCTTCTTTGTATAAACACAGCTTTCATATTTCATACAAATGAGATTCAGTAAACCAGTGGGCACCAAAGCATTTCAGTGATGAGCTGTGAGAGGTTGTGTTTAGTTGATCTAATTTAATCCTGGAAGTAAACTGAACATTTTAGGATTTTGTAAACATATGGAACCTTTGTAGAAATAAATACATTAAAATAAAAATGATTAAAAGTTATATTTCAGATTCTTGGTTGACATCAGCATTCTATTCATATAATTCATGTTTTTTAAGTTTACTTCTCACTTAAAAAAAGTATGCAGATAATTTAAATATATTTATAATATAAATAAATGTATTTATTACTAAATTAAAAGCATTTTCTCTAGTGACTGCAGACTTTTGGACCCCATTTTCTTTCTCTCCTCTTTCACCACTCACATATTTCTCACAGTCACTGCTTCATTTTTGCTCATTTTGTTTTGTTATTCAATATCTTCATCATCCTCTGCTCTCCTAACTTTCCTCCCTTTACTTCTCCATGTGGTATCATACAGCAAATTAGACAAAATTACCTTTAGAGGCTTTGACCTAAAATAAATCTCCCTAAACAGCTTTGCACCCACAGTAGAGCAGAAAATGGCAGAGATTAGATGTAGCAGAACTCTACAGAGAGTTTTATTACCTCTATGAATAATGAATGAGCTGAAGCTCAGGTAGAAACTCATGTGTGCTACTATGATAGGCAGATATGGCAGTGTCCTGAGGCTGAAGACAGGCTAACTAGAGAGGCGATGGCACATACTGTAGGAGGACAGGAGCTGTTTGATTTCATCACAACACAATCCTTCTCTAATTCTCTGCGTAGATTAATCCCAACATGTTCATCTTCCCCACATCATGAATTTTCTCGCATCGTCTTACTGCACATTTTTATTGTGCCGTCTTTTTACCACTCTTGTTTTCTCATCTTTTCTCCATCCTCCCTTTTCATCCTGTTCTTTTGAACTTTCTATTTATCTAAGATTCCTGAAAATAATCTATAAAAAATATTAAGCAGCACAACTGTTTTTACATTGATAATAATAAGAAACGGTTCTTGAACACCAAATCAGCACATTCAAATGATTTCTGAAGGATCATGTGTAACATGTACAGTATGCTCTGTTTTTACTTTGTTTCATTGTGTTTTTGGTTCTGTCCTGTTTCCTGTTTGCCCTGTCAGCTGACCTAGTCTGTGTCTGTTTGATTCATAATACCTGTCGTCCAATTAATTAGAGGGAGTGCTTGTGGAGTTCAAGGGCATGGCATGGAGGGAAGCCTCGTCCACAACCCCGCCTCTGTGGAAATTGTCTTGTTTGGAATTTGGTGGTGGGGAAAATATTCTCCCACCCCCACTGGTCCCGCCCAGCCCTGAATCTCCTGTTTCTCTGTTGGTTCCGCCCAGCCCCATGGCGCCTGTGATCCCTATCAGCCTCCTTCTCCCACCTCCTCTTTCCAAATCAGCCAGTTACTCAGCCCCACCTCCGCTGGTTCCCTTCAGCCTCTCTGCATCTCCAACACTTTTTTGTGAGGAACTGCCTTGGCGCTTCAGTTCTACAGCCCAGTGAGGAGGTTCCCCTGGCTTATTCCAGCTTACAAACCCATCACTCCCATTGTGCGGCCTGTCGACCTATCGGCTCCTCCTCCCTCGGCTCCACCAGAAACCATCGCCCTGACGGCTCCACCGGGCTCCCTCTTCCCACCAGCTCCGCCATGGTCAGATGTCGTCCTGCCTGCACCTTCGGCTCCATCTGGCTCCGCCTTTCCCCTGGCTCCAACTTCGTCTTTATTCCCACCAACTCCACCTCAGTCCTCAGGCTCCTTGATTCCCCCTCAGACGCTCGTCGCTGCAGCTCCACCTCGATCTCCAGTGCCAGCAATGTCACGTGGGCTCTTCGTCTCATCGGCTCCACCTGGGTCTCCATCTCCAGCAGCTCCATCGGTCGTCCCCATGGTGTTGTTTGTTGTTTTGCTTTGTTTTGTTGAAGCTTTGCCATCACAGGAATAAATTACATTTTAAAGTCAACATATAGCGCCGTTGCGGTGGGGCGATGCGAGTTCGAGCCCCGGTTAGCGGAACTTTCCCGATCCTGTCCCCGTCTCTCTCACCAACCTTGCTTCCTGTCCACTCTATACTATCCTATCATAATAAAGGTAGGAAAAAATTGTCAAAAATAAAATCTTTTAAAAAAAGTAAATTTTTTAAAAGTAAGATGTATTTTTAATAAAATAAATGCAGCTTTGGTTATCATAAGAGACTTTCAAAATCATTTTAAAATCTTACTGACCCTAATCTTTTGAATGGTAGTGTATGTTTACACTGTACATTTATATTATATTGTCATTTAAACAAAACGTCAGTAAAACAGGCTAATGCAACTACCACATAACAGTAACATTCGGTTACCAGTTCATTTTGAATCAGACATTTTTGAAGCTGAAAAATATCAATTGTCAAATTGTGAACGCAATGGCTTTGGCTGATTCACTGAATGATTCGGATTCAAACTGCTAACTCGCAAGCAAGTTCAAGGCTTTCCTTTTTAATCTTTTCAACTGACTCATTAAAAAGAACCAGTTCATAGGAGTATTTTGATAAAGAACTAAACATCCCGGCTTGCACTGTGTTTGTTGTTGCGTGCAGGAAACTAACAATCTAAAGATACAATCAACTAACATTACTAGATGATGACAAAACTGCATATGTGGATGCAGACAATGTTTATCCGACTAATGCCAATGGTGACTAAATGCTCTCCTTTTTTGTCCTCCTCTGCTCTCTCTTCCTATCCTCTGTTCCCTCATTACTCATTCAAATCCAGTATATTGTGCATGTGTGCTCTGGTTGACTGTTGCTCGATCCTCTCTAGAGGACTGAGTAAGACAGTGCAGGCTTAGGCTGAGGGCCATTAGAACTCATCCAGAAGCCTTTACTAATTCATGGCGCTCCAGTTAGCAGCAGCCTGGCTCTGTGTTTCACAAGCAGCATTGCTGCTGGGAGCCCCCATAACGCCCGCTCTCGCTCGCCCCAAACCAGCTTTCATCTGCCTCCATTACTCTCTCTCCCCTTCTCACATTCACACACACATCACAAGCCTTTGTCATGTCCTCTCTGCATGTCTTTTTTTCTCCTAAAAAACCCGAATCAGTCCATTCATAACCAAAACCTTTCAATGTCAACCTTTTTCTAAGATTCTTTGAATTCACACGGAGCAAAACTTGCGTATAGTGACATGAAGTAAATAGTGTAAAATCAACTTCTTAAACATTTTGAGTGCAAACAGATGTGATTTAGGTCCTATGGGACGTGGTGTAATACAGTTCCAATGACAGGGCTGCTGGGATGCCTGCAGGCTTTCCTCACTCTAATGTAGTTTTGCTGTCGCTGTTTGAACCTTAAAGACTTGAAAGTGACCTCAGAGCATCTGTGAAGTGCTGCTAAAGACTGGCAGGTCAACACAAACAGGTTTATATCCGCAGCTTCCCAGAAACTGTAATGTTAATGCCTCAACCCAGCTAGCTTCTTTTTTGGCTTCTTTTTGTGGTAGAATCTCACTAAAAAGATTATTTTATCTTTTCACTCTCGTCTTACAGTTCCATCCCAACTTCTACTCTAATGAACACATTTTTCAGCCAAATGTGGGAACGTCCCATACACAGACATTTCGAAAACCTGTTAAAGTCACTCTTTCTCACTCTCTGTTCGCCCTCATGACTAATAAATCTTTTAATACATTCAAAATGGAGGGCTAATGAGAAAGAGATGTTTCCTGAGAATTAGCCTCAGTAGGGTTTCACGAGAGCGGTTCTCTTACAAAACCGCAATATGCCGCAACAGGCAATCATGCAGCACTGCATGCATTAAAGAATGCTGAATCCAATTCGCCACATTACTTGAAGAGAAAATAACCTCTGAAGAAAAGCTATTTGGAGAGTTCAAGCACACTTTTGAGTAAATGACCCACTTAAATACAAACGTGGTAAAGAATGGTGCTAAAGTCATATGGCAAGTTTAGAACATGAAAGGGTAAAAAAGAAATAGGAGTGAAGCCAGGACCGATCTCAAGGACATAATGCTTTATTAAAAATACTGAAAGTTAAAATCATATAAATGAAGGCCAAGCACTTCAAGTCATTTTATCATTATCAATGATCGATGAGTCATACTATGAAACAGATGTCCTTTTACAGTTTGCTTAGTGATTTTTTTTTACTGACAATTGTATACAAATAATAAATAACATAACATGTAACATATGTTGGCATATAATTATGCCTTATAAAAAAGAGAATTAAAAGCTTTAATTTCTACAAATAATTACTTTTCAATTATCAGTAGTTTATTTTACAAAACATAAAATAATGTGATTAAAAAAATTAAGTAAAGTAAAAGTAAAGACATTTATAATGTTACAAAAAATATTTCAAATAAATGCTTTTGAACATTCTGTTCATCAAATAACCCTGAAATAAATGTCTCATGGTTTCCACAAAAATATTAAGCAGTACAACTGTTCTCAACATTGATAAAATTAAGAAATGTATCCCATCAAATGTATCATCATATAAGAATGATTTCTGAAGGATCTTGTGACACTGGAGACTGAAGTAATGGCTGCTGAAAATTCAGCTTTTTCATCACAGGAATAAATGGCATATGAAAATGTAAAATATTAAAGTAGAAAACATATTACTGACCCAAAACTTTCAAACGTTAGTGGTCCCATATTTAACCTAAACAAATTCCATGCAAATAATTATCTATTCTCCTGAGACACACTGATAAGACTCCTAATTTCTCTCTATAAAGAGATACATAAACTGAGGCAAAAATCACGACAGCTGAATACAGAAAAAAAAATCAATATGCAATATTGTCACAGATTGTGCAGAGCTGAGAGGCAGTGTGATGCTAATTAAAGAGAGAGGGCTTCTCAGGGACGCTCAAGTTGAAAGTGGAAAGTTGTACAGTAATAACAGTATGTATGTATATATACACACACACATTGCTTGAAGGATGAAATCTAGGAACCAGATGTGGCATAGTAATGCACTAAAAATCACTAAGAACTTTAAGCAATCGTACTGGTGCCGAGTTTTAAAGATGGAGAAGCACTCACATGATCTTAGAAGAATGTGTAAAAGAGAGGGGAGAAGTGTTTGGAGGAAAAACTCAAAAAGATTAGGAACTAGGAACACAGAAAGCACTAGAGGAGGAGAGTAAACATTTAATTTGGATTCTTGTCAGTGCTTGAAACAACACAGCTGAAATACTGAAGAGCTGATGTTGTTTTTTCTGTCCTGAGAGCAATAATATGTGCCTATGAAAATATCTCTGGGGCACAAGCTGTATGGGACACTAAAAAAGAAGTTACAAAAATAGCGGGAATTAATTTGATTGGATTTAATTTGATCATTAAGAGGCAGAGGTAAACATAGTGCCCAGTGTAGCTTGACTACTTCTGGGGAATCCAATGTAATAAGCGTTCAAGGGAAGCTCCCAGTAAGACTGAGGGTGTTGATTAGAAATTACAAAGTCTATGTTTTTTCTGCTGCTGTAGAAAATTACATAGCCTGCTTTTTGCTAAGACATGAGCTGCCTAAGAATAAACAAAGCAGAGGAAGAAGAACACCTGGACCTCATCCTCTTTCACAGAAGAGCTCTCCAAACAAACTCCCTCTCTCTCTCTCTCTCTCTCTCTCTCTCTCTCTCTCTCTCCTCTCCTCTCTCCTCTCTCTCTCTCTCCTCTCTCTCTCTCTCTCCTCTCTCTCTCTCTCTCTCTCTCTCCTCTCTCTCCTCTCTCTCTCTCTCTCTCTCTTCTCTCTCCTCTCTCTCTCTCTCTCCTCTCTCTCTCTCTAATCACACTCTCTTTCTCTCTCACTCCATCTCTATCTCAGATACACATCATCAACTGTCTTGCTTGAAGGCTTGGACTCACATTATCATGACAATGCAAGGCGTGTTTTAATGAATAAATCTCCATTAGTTCCCAAAAGCAGTTCTGATGTCTGTCTCTTTCTCTTTCCCTCTGTTTTCCTCTCAAACATGTACTGATAAAAACACACATGTTCGTTTCTATTACCCACCTGAAAACTGAATGAGACAGGGTCATGCAAACACGAAAGCATGCGAAAAGCCAGAATCCAGACAATGTTTTGACCTAGAAAGTCTGTTAGCTGAATATGATGGCCTGCCTGTGATTGTACGTGGGTGGGCTATAGATGCTGCCTTGATATAGATTAAACAAGATAGCTGCTACAATTCATTTCCAGATCTTCAAGTCTGCAAGGATTCCGTCCGTGAATATTATCCAGCATTGCTCTGAATTCGCTATCAGACAATTTGAATGATCAAAGAATAGCCTGAGTAAATCAAACCCAGAACTGTGAGGAAAGTATAATATCATTGATTATATGACAATACCTCAAAACACTATTTACCCTTTTGGGGTTCTGAAGGTTTTTTTTTCTTTCTTTGCAATATTGACCGGCTGACTCAGTTTCATTTACTCAGTGATTGAATTCTGCAAATATTAGTATATTTCAGACCACCGCGATTAACAAATTCAAAGAGTGTTCTCAGAGACTCGCAATAACAAGAAGTATCTAAGAAAGAACACAATTCCTTGTATTAGTGTAACTTATGGGGACCAGTGTTATTTTAATAATATTTATTATAATATTGATATTTTTAATTCGCTTTTATTTTTATATTTTCATTTTTCATTTTAATTTTGGTCATTTTTAGGTGGTTTTATAATTTATATTAGTTTTTTTAAATATATTTCTATTATGCTTTAATTCCTTTTTAATTCAGTTTTATTTTGTAGTAATTTTAGTAGAACTTTTTTTTCAGGGATATTTAAAAAATATCCGCCAATACTGTATACCAACCTTGGTGATATATTGGTTGACCACTACTGAAAGTTCAGATTTGCCATCACAGGAATAAATTAAATATGAAAATGTAAAACATTATAATAGAAAAGATCTTACTGACCCAAAACCTGTGAATGAAAGTGGTCCCACCTAAACTGATTCCATGCACATAATGCTCTACACTTCTGTGACCGATAATACTCATATTCCTCTCTATGAAGACACACATCTAAAAACAAATGGCAAGATGACAGCTGATTATAGAAAAAAAATCTATGTACAATATGTAAATATGCAATATTCTCACAGCAATTTTAGTACTTCAACTAATTTCTTCATCTCATTTATGGGTTGCACTTTATTTTACAGTACGTGCACTTTTAAGGTACTTACAGTGTACTTACCCACGAAAATACAGAGTAATGTAAAGTAACACCATGGGTTAGGGTTAGGTTTAGGGGTAGGTTCAGGGTTAGTACCTAGTTATTCCCAACTATTACTACAATAAGTACATAGCATGCACACAGGATTGTAAATTAAAGTGTTACCCATTTATGTCAAGAAAATATTTATTTTCTTTTTTTTTTAGCATCGATGGTGCGATCCCTCTTGGATTTGCTCTGTTTATTTCATGTTTCAAGTTTTTCATCTAATATTTAAAGCTTTATTTCAATGACCAAAAACATAGTTTTAGTTAACAATATTATATAATATTTTGTTAACTATAATAAATGTATAATATTTTAGTGTTTAATTTACAAGTGATGACATGA
Organism: Chrosomus eos; assembly: GCA_036326025.1. Lineage (NCBI taxonomy): Eukaryota > Metazoa > Chordata > Actinopteri > Cypriniformes > Leuciscidae > Chrosomus > Chrosomus eos. The sequence continues at coordinate 9,957,017 of CM070829.1, read as the reverse complement.
TGCATGAACTGAAGTTGGTTAACCAAAGATCAACTTTTGCTTGCCTACTTGTTATTTGCCATCAGATTCATTTCCTGAGAGGCTGTGAGATTGAATATTTAATACTCAGCCCACGGCATTTTTCCATGATCTAAAATCAAGTGACGAGCCTCTCTGGCACACGCACCCAAACATAAACTCAAACACTGACACCATATAAGACAAAGGCAGGAAGCAGGAGGCAGTTTCCAGGGATGTGTGAGCCAGCAGCTACTGAATCACAAATTATTCATTAGTGGCGAAAAGTGTGAAAAGCGCCTCTGTTCACAATGTCCATATTTAATCTCATCTGGTTTCCCTGGAAACTTCTGCATTCAGTAGCAACACTTATTTCCAAGCATTCCGATGTCTGTTCTTCTTTCGCCATGATTGGAAACCCATAGGCACTCAAAGCAACACATAAAATGTAATACTAATTATTGATAGTATAAGAATCATATTTGCTTTTTTTGCAAACAATATGCAAAAGTATTTTGCTCCCCAAAAATGATTCAATTGTGATATAACCATAAGCAAGTAGCCTGACTTCGTCATACTCATATTCTGGTCAGAACATGAGTCTGATACTGGTCCGTAGGGCTTTGATTATGAGGCGTGTCTTAACCGAACCAGGAAAAACAACAACTCTGCACTCAATTGGATAGACCGACAACCAATCAGAGGAACGCAGTAAGTGACGTATGTTGAGCAACGCATAGTTATCAAACAGAACTCTGGAAAAAGTATGAAAAAAAATAAGGAGTGTTAACAATCTTTGCCGGTGTTGCAAAAAGAACTTAAGCATTCGCGGAGTAGGCCTACTTGCATGCAAACACGAAAAGCATTTTTGAAAGAAAAAATACGTTTGAGGACGTGATGATTACGTTATTGGATGGATTATCTGTCCATCATCGTATAAAGCCCGCCCTGGCAATTTGATTGGTCCGACCATTTTTTGGCTGATCATAATTACTCTTCAATGGATCGAGTCCAGACCGAACTTCCCGACCAAAAAATGTTGTGGGCGGGGTTCGGGCTGGCATCCAGGCTAATAAGCAAGACAGTGTGGGTGTCATTTTGACTTGTTTGCCCTTTGTGTCTCTTTCAAAGCTCGTAATGTATTCCTCTGACGTGATCGAACATGAGCAAATTATAGCTAAACGTTCTCAGGGATGCATTTTTTCTTGGTAAAACCTTACCTCCCAATTAGCTGGAACTCTGCAGCGACCCCAAGGCGCCGCATGGCCATCAGCAGGCCACGCACAGTCATTCCTTCACAGAAGCAGACAACCACACGGGCTTTGGGCAGACGCTCCCGCAGTTTATTAAGCAGGCGGTCAAAGTGCTTTTCGCCAGCATTACTGTATATCTTATCAGAGTGTGCGATACACAGACCCTCCTCTGCGGCCAACTCCTTAAAGGCTTCCATGCCACTCTCACCATAGTTACCTGTGGTCAGACACAAAATGTAGGACAGTTAATCAAAGGATGACATAAAACACATATGAAACTAGTGCAGCTTTAATCAAAGACACAGAATGGAGGATGGATTACCGCCACTGATCCAACACCTGTCAGAACAGTCAGAGTCCAGGATAAGAAATGGATGACAGTTGACTATGGAGGACACAAAATGACAGGCAGACAGGCAACTGAAAAAGACATGAAATGGAGAAATGGTCACCACCATTTAGGATACAAAATGGCGTCATACAGTTAGAATGAGAAACACAAAATTAAAAAAAGGGTCATTATCATGCCTTTTTGGAATACTTGATTCTGATTGGTTGACTGCTAAACTGCAAAGCATTTCCTAAAGGGATATGTACACAATAAAAGTCAATGGCGGGTTTGGACAGATTTGAAGTTAAAACATTCTTCAAAAACATCAACATGAGAGAGAATTCATTTTTGGGTGAACTATCCTTTTAAGCCACACATCCCTCCACGCTCTCATTCTTCTCATATTCCATAATCGTTTGTTTATTTATTGAGTAAGTAGCCAAGCAATATTTAAGTTAAGGGTCGACTGACTGATCATTATCCCTTTATCATGCCTTTTTGGAATACTTGATTCTGATTGGTTGACTGCTAAACTGCAAAGCATTTCCTAAAGGGATATGTACACAATAAAAGTCAATGGCGGGTTTGGACAGATTTGAAGTTAAAACATTCTTCAAAAACATCAACATGAGAGAGAATTCATTTTTGGGTGAACTATCCTTTTAAGCCACACATCCCTCCACGCTCTCATTCTTCTCATATTCCATAATCGTTTGTTTATTTATTGAGTAAGTAGCCAAGCAATATTTAAGTTAAGGGTCGACTGACTGATCATTATCCCTTAATTGTATTCCAGCGGCATTGTACTGTAACTAGACAAGTAGGACACCAATAACACTTTGTGGTGCTCTTGAGAATTACGCAAATTACCATAATAGGTCACTTGAACACACTGTGTCCTTTTCAAAATATTGTATGAATTAGAAACGGGTCTGTACAAAAGCCTGCAGCTCACGACGGTACACTTAAAACATCTTCCGTTCCATTCTACATCTGGGCTGCCAGGCGAAATTTACATCTTATTGTGCGGGCAGCAGAGGTCACTGCTGTTGACTGAGCTCAAAAGAAGAACAGTGGCTCTGTCTTATCCGGAGAGATGAGTGCTGTGTGTGGTCACTGATGACTGTCTGGAGGTGGGTGTGCGGGTGACAATCTGAGCACATTCACAGGTCTGTGGCTCTCTAACAATTCCCTTTCTCTCTCATTCTCTAGGTTGTTTGGAACAGGTTTAGGTTATCCATTTGTAGCTTTCTCTTTCTCACTAGTCATTAGTAGTCATTAGAGTATTAGTAGACTGTCTGCTTAATATCTGCTAACACTCAAAATATTCCACTGACTAGAAACAATATTTCTACTAACCCTAACCTAACAGCCTACTAATACTCTAATGAGAGTTAGTTGACGTAGTTGTAAAGCTACTTATAGTTAGTAGAATGTCTAAAGTGGACTATCTAAATGAAGTGTAACCATAAATAATAAAACTGCATGGTACACAATATGGTTGTCCTACAAAGTGAGAAGACCAAAATGTTTACTAGTTAAAAAGGCAATACTGGTTTTATTGTCTTGTATCTTTTTTTCTAAAGGGGAACGATGGTGTTTGTCATTTTTAAAGGCATCTCATTTTAGCATTTCTGCTCCCGTTCATAAATTTATGTGGTGAAAACACAGACATGTCAGTTAAGAAACCAAACACTATAATCATTCCCATCATTCATTTCATGTCTTTGATAGATCATGTGAATCTGAATTTAGTAATTTGAAACAAATACTTCAGCTGAAAAAAAAAAGCTAGTGATGTCCTTCTGGTGTCATATTAATAGCATTTGAAGCATATCGTTACTGAAAATAATGACATGATCTGTTTTTAGAGGGCTTTTTGTGACACTTTTCAAATGCTCACGCTGGGAGATCAGCCAAACCAGTTGAAGACCAGGCTGGGTGACCTGCTTAAACCAGTTGAAGACCAGGCTGGGTGACCTGCTTAAACCAGTTGAAGACCAGGCTGGGTACCTGCTTAAACCAGTTGAGACCAGCAAGCCAGCTGTAGATTTAGTTAGATTTTTCAGCAGGATTTACATTAAAATTATTATTTAAAAAAAAAAGGGATTGCCATGCAAGCTTGAATAAAACTGGTGCCTGTTTAAATATGCCCATTAAAATGTCTCTAAACCAGACATGAATTTATATTTGGCTGGTTAATTAATGTAATCAAAGATCTTTGCTGTTACTATGAGCAACAGGCAGTGATGTCTGACACAGTTGCTGATGTTGTTATGTTAATGAGTTATTGTCTACAGTTCATGACTGATAAACCATTACAGAGTCTTTCCTGAAAGGGAAAAGTCATGTTTCAATTAGTTATCACCAAAGTAACAGGACAGAGAACTGAGCATCAGCATTATATTGCTTAATTAAATATGTGCTTGTGCTGCCCCTTTACTTTAGGATATTCAAATATTTTTTAGAATTAACTTGTTAGAAGTAAGCAGATATGTCAAAGCCTATTAATAAGAAACCAGGAGGACATCAGAACTTCAATAATATTTTTTACTCACTGAGGTTTGCTGACAGTAATCTAAAGAGGACCCCCCCCCCACACACACACACACACCACCACCACCACCCATATATATATATATCAGTGAGTATATATAAACCAAGTTCTATCTGACCTTATTTACTTTTAATTCCAAAAGCTGAGGAACAGAATTAAAACACTATCAGCGTAAAAGAAAACAAAAAGTGATTTGACCCATTCATTAATCATCTCAATGTGTGGTTTAACAAACAAGCCTTCCACCTTTGGACATTTTATAAACCAATCGAATTGAAAATGATACACATAACAATGCATAGACAATTGCATGGAGGGAGCAACAAAATAATTTGTGTGTGTGTTGTATGCGAAAAGGGGAGAAAACATTATTACCCTCATTATGTATGGAGAAACCGACTGAGTCATTAAAGCATGCTTCCATATGCAAATAATAAAAAGGTCTTTGGTCCACTTGCACTACAACTCTAATGGAAGTGAATTACCATTTAGGTACATTTAAAGAGTGGTGCACTCATTATATTCAAATGCAGCTTTTTCCAACTGTTTTGACTTTGTTAAAAAAGTTAACACTTAAATTATATCGTTAAAAGTTCATGCATTTATATTCAAAGCCAGACTTACAAAATCTCCTTCTAATCAAATTTTGATTACATATATTCAAAGTAGAGAAAAACAGAGAGGGTTGTAACATGGAGTCTAACCCATTAGAACTAATGGTGAAATCACCATCATACCACCACCCACTGTGACCACCAAGTTATAAGATTATGCATAAGTACAATGTCTGGCTTATAGTTTGATTTGTGACCGTGATCAATTTTGACATGTAACATCCACACCAGCTTTGATCTACATGTTTCAAAAACTGGAAATATCATGGCTGACCATGGGTAGGGACCCACGGTTATGGTACATAATGGGACAGTGATTGGGCTATACATTTGCCTATGTATTTCTAATGACCAATTTTATCAGCTGTTTATTTTAAAATGCTTAAAATAAAATGGGATATGGAATCTTTTTTTTATCATTATTATCTCAAAATAATACACAAAATGTAAAATGCCTTTGTTTTCTATTGACAACCCATCCATTAAAAAGGCAGATTGTACAGAATGTACTGATAATTCATTTACACACTACATTCATTAACAGTTTTTTTAAGTGTAACAACAAACTGAAAAGTGCTACAACACTCCTTTGTCTCAGTTACAACACCTGCTCGCATATGATTTATTTATGAATTTACATAGTAGAAAATGTATGAAGATTTAGTCAAATAGCCCAAAACAAACTCTGTTACAGTAATGAAATGAGAGGTAGGTTACCTGTATTCTTACATTTACAATGTTTAGAAAAGTTGTTTGAAATGTCTCATAGTTATAGTAAGAGTACTGAGAACGGCAGGTCTCGCCAGTGACTTACCCTCTGTGTGAACCGCAGACACGTAGGTCCAGTTATAGTGTTGGACAATGTCGAGCATGGCGCGCGCCTGCAGCGTGTCAGAGGGCACGACACGGAGGAAGTATTTGAAGAGCGTTTTGTCGCTCAGGTCTATGCTGGTGGCCGAATAAGCAATCTGGGGAATGTTAAACAGCTGGAGGAGATTCTGCACCTGGATGGCCACCGAGCTGGAGCCCGGACCTATGACTCCAGCGATGGGTTTCTTACTGGGAGGAGGCTGGTTGGAAGGCGTCCCGTCGATGCACCACTTAGATCCGTCTTTGTCGTCCCGAATGGAGATGAGAGAGTCTCGAATGAACTCGATGCTTTGCTCCAGAGCAACGGATGAGTGCCAGCACGAGTCCCTGATCTCGCAGCCCAGGGTGATGTTGGGCAGCAGGTTCTGGTCGGAGTTGATACGGTCCAGCGTATAGAACATCGCCTCCACCCGTTGAATTCCGTACTGCTCTCGCACATCCCCGCATTTTCTATCGGCCACACGTTCGGCGGACGGCTGGTGGTGCACGGAGAAGAGCGCACCGATTATCACGTCGCCATCCATGCGGGCGACAGACCGGGCCGCCGCGCGCGGGACCGCCGAGCGCTTGTAGATGTTCCCAAACGCGTGAGATAATAGTGTCGGTAGAAACAGACACATGAACAGTGGTAAGTGTCCGCACGAGACACGGGGCATCTTCAAGCGTGCCATGTTCCACATTGTGTGAATGGCATAGCGTGCGAGCTGCTCGTGCCAGCGGTGCTCGTTTCTCTGCAGTCCCAGATTCAATTAAGCAACCGTGATGCGCACGTGAGACAACATTAATGCGGCCTGACACCTGCTGAGAAAACACAACACAGAATTAGTTAGGGACAACATGTGCATTAAAAACCATTCATTTATTATGCATCTTTTTTTTAAAGCATGCATAAAGTAATGCAAGAGAGTGATCATTCATAATCTGATACAGAACATCCACACAAGCTTTTCATCAGTCTAAAACTAGAAATACCGCTAAGGGTTGTAAAACTTTGGTTGTACGCGGTATTTCTGGGTGCAAAAAAAAAAGATCGCACAAAATGGGACAGTTTTTCCTAAAGTTAACCTGTTATGTGTCTGTCATGCTTTTAAAGTTGTTAGCCTATGTTTTTTTGCATTTTAAATATTTAAAATAGTTTTATGTGCCGTTTTAAATCAAAATATTTCCTTTGATCACCACAATAAATATGTGCACAATTTAAAATGTACGTTTTCGGTTGTTGTTAGAGCTCACCTAGTGGGGTAGGCTGAAACAACAACACCCCTGTGACATAAAATTGCACAGTTTAGGGAAAAACTGTAGATTTACAAACTCATTAGTTAAGTGGCCAGACAAATATAGGAATAATATACAACACGCGCCGGTCTCCGAACCTTGAAGGCAAACTTACGTCATTATTCAGTCTTTGCAAAAATAACTGCGAACGAGAGACTCACAGGTCAACTTTAAGAAAAAAAACATATAACCACAGAATGAGCAAGTTTTATTGGCGAGGTCGTCGTCTTTCACGTCCTTGCAGGAGCAAGTTTGGGGCGGTTTCAGCACCGCGGACAGCACAGACAACTGTATGACGATGACAATGAATGAAACTAAGACTCTCCTTTTAGTCAAAGCACAACTATTGGATGCAATGTGTTTGCACACAAACCTCGAATACCCTGTGTCGCCTTAAAACTCAATGCGACTATATACAAGACAGACTTATTTTCATACAGAACGAGATTAATTTAATTGCCCTCATCTCACTAACATCTTAATCTGAGTATAAATCCAGAGAAAGAGAACAAATATAAGCCTAAAACAACTATTGTGTCAATATCACACATCATCGCAAAGATCGATGTCTTACGCATGCCATACATTCAGATTCGCTGTTCTATCGTTTCCATTCAGCATTTATAAGCATTATAACTTAATCGATTGCACTCAATGACAAATGAGATATAATTACGATGCCTCCTGTACTCGCATTAGTGACATTGCCGCACATCTGTCAGTGCCTGCAGTTACCAGGAAATACAAACAACAACGGAAACATCTGCACAGGAATTCGATCGCTACGCACCTGAGTCAATGAGATATCGCCTCACCTCCTTCAAAGACAGCAGCTGCACTGATGATATACTTCAGTTATCAGTCTGCATCCCAGCCAGGGGATCTCTCTCTCTCTCGATCTCTCTCTCTCTCTCTCTCTCTCTCTCTCTCTCTCTCTCTCTCTCTCTCTCTCTCTCTCTCTCTCTCTCTCTCTCTCTCTCTCTCTCTCTCTCTCTCTCTCTCTCTCTCTCTCTTTAGTGATGTAAATATCATATGGCACGTACAGTGTGGATTGATTGACAGCCTAACCGAACCTAAATCATTATAACCAAACTATTTTTAAACAAAACACTTTTGTTGTGATAAATTTGTTATACCTATCTATAATTATTTAATACGTTTACGAAGTTTTAAAGGATGTCTGTAATTATTATTTGTCGATGTACAGCCCGATACTAATCAGAACGGAAAACCTTCGAGCAGGCTTCTGTTGCTATGGTTACATCCTCAATCGAACGCGAATTCTGTTCGCGAGGGTCGCTAGGTGAAATTAAAAGTTCGGACTAATTTGTAATTAACTTTTTTTTTACTGAAAAACTTGTAACTGAAAACTTTTTTGTTACTGAAAAACAAATATATTAATGAACAATTCTACTAGGAATACGTACTAAGATCGAAAAGGTAAAACAAGATTGGTCAAACTGAGAGAACATCTTAAACCAGTTTAAACCAGTAAAACATCTTAGACAGGTTTTTAGCTGTTTTTAAAGTTTTGGAATAGTGGAAAAAGAGGTAGGGGTGTGAAAGAAAACCATTCAAAGTCGTTTTTTTAATTGGGTTCAAATCTGTATAGCCTATAATGCTATTATTTTATTGGCACATATGTAACAACATGACATGAATGAATGAATGAATGAAGCTGGCATGGACCTCGGATATATGCATCATAATAGAGGCAGCAAAGGATGAACATCTTTCTTTTGAAAAACAGGACATAGGCCTACTTTATGGTAACAGACATGAAAAATACATAAGGAATTTAGGATACAATTTTAACAAAAGATTGACATGTTTGGGTTCGTTGCCACTATCGCCTCTGGTTTGCTTAGTTGGGGACAGATACTATTCAATAGTAGGCTAAATTTGACTGTCTGTCACTATTGGATGACAACTGAGAACTCAATTCATATTTGAGGAACTTAACACAATTATTGAATGGAAGTGAATCAACACTGAACTGACCTCAGATGAACCATGACACTCTTTGCTTTTTAGAGCTGCTTTACAGCAGAGCTGAACTCTGTTTGCATCATTGAATCATTATCTCCCTGTTTACTCCTGTAAAGCTTCTTTGAAACAATCTGTATTGTACAGTATAAAGCGCTAGGCTATAAAAATAATGGTGATTTAACTTGACATGATTTAACACTAGAAATAAATACTGATATGAATCTCATGTGAAGTAGCATAACTGTCTGGATATTTATCGAATCTCTCCACTAGCAGCAGCTCTCTATTCAGAAAAAGTTGGCTACTATCAGTATGAGGTTGAATAGCATGTGAAAGTATACAGCGCCATCTGCTGACAGAACGACTCTTCATTTCTAGACTTGCCAATGTCTAATTAATTACATTCTGCCAACTGGCAGCATTGCTCTGATCTAAAATTTCCAGCAATTGAGAAATTTTAAAGGTAAGGTATGATTGGAGCTAAATTGGATCGTGCTATAGATTGTCTGCAGGGTGGGAAATTAACTTTTTTGCCCACCAGCCACAGTGGCTGGTGGATGCCCAATTTTACCAGCCACTTATATTTTTTACCAGCCACTTTTCCCGGAATTCAAATTTACAAAGTATTATTATACACAGTAAGTACAGTGCATGGACTGTTCGACGGGAAGGTAGGCTAACCATTCCCTCTTTTCCCTTCGTCATTAATGTGCCACTTTTTCGAAAAGTACCTTCTCTTTTTATTTACTTCGCCCTCAACAGTTTGTACATTCATAGCTACTGCTGACTCCACGGCGGGCCTCTTAAAGGGATAGTTCACCCAAAAATGAAAATTCTGTCAGTAATTACTCTCCCTCATGTCGTTCCAACCCCTAAGACCTTCGTTCATCTTCGGAACACAAATTAAGATATTTGTGATTAAATCTGAGAGCTGGATCACTCCTCCATAGGCTTCTAAATGATTGAAACTTGACAGCCCCGAAAAGTTCTTAAAGAAATCGTCAAAAGAGTCCAAGTGACTACAGTGGCGAGATCTTAAGTTTATAAAACGACGAGAATACTTTTTGCGTGCAAAAAAAACACAAAAATAACGACTTTATTGAACCATCTCTTCTCTTCCATGTTTTTCTCCTAAGCTGTTGGCGTAGTGTAACTGCGCAGCGCTTCTGTGTTATACGTCACACGTAGGCTCACTATTGGCCGACGCTGGTCATGTGTGATTCAACCAGAAGTGTTGCGCAATAACACTCCGTGAAATCTCCAGGCCCAAAGAGAATTCTTGAATAAAGTCGCTATTTTTTTTTTTTTTTTTTTTTGCGCTCAAAAAGTATTCTCATAGCTCGATAAACTTAAGATCTAGCCACTGTAGTCACTTCGACTCTTTTAACGATTTCTTTAATAACTTTTCGGGGCAAGTTTCAATCCCTTAGAAGCCTATGGAGGAGTGATCCAGCTCTCAGATTTAATCACAAATATCTTAATTTGTGTTCCGAAGATGAACGAAGGTCTTAGGGGTTGGAACGACATGAGGGTGAGTAATTACTGACAGAATTTTCATTTTTGGGTGAACTATACCTTTAACACCGGGTATATGTCGCCACATTTTTAAAATTTTCCTTTCGTCTGTACCTCAGCTCAGCTATATGTGTCACGGTCCATTGAAAAACCAATCAAATTAGTTACTCGACAAAAGTGCATTATTGTTACTTAGCAACAGCATTCTTTGACAAAAGACGTCCAATCTGTTACAAGGAATGTTTTAAAGGATTATTCCGGTATTTAACACTTTGAGTCTATTTTCTAGTTTGTTTTGGATGAACTAGAGTGGTGGACTTAGAAATGTTGACGATGGGTCCTGTCTCGAGTTTTTGACTATTTTAGGATCGTCTCTGAGCGCTTCAGAGTGGCTGTCTAACGTAGACTAACCATGTTCCGTACACTTTTCGACTTTCACCGCACGTCAACGGCCACTACTCTGTTGCTAAGAGACATACAAGCTTGTGTGAGCGCTCATTCTCCGGGGAAATTCCCATTGGAGGATCTATTCTTTGATTGATGTCTTTTGGACCAATAGTATTTGAGAAAAGTGAGGTAAAGTACCTCCTCCGTCTGTGTACGGAAGATGATTGGGGTTAACGATGTTCCGTACAGGCTTCTAATGGTGTTCCGTACAGAGCGCACCTTGTTTTCAACTGCAAAAATGTACTTTAAAATGAACATTTGTGATATAATATAGTAATATAAATATATAATTGTTTATTAATTAAAGAATGGCTATTTTAAATGTTAAAATATTATAAATATAATCACTTCAAGCAGGCGTCTCTGCTGCCTGTCTAAGTGCGAGAGTGGCGCCAAGCGGCCGTTGTCCGGAATTGACGTTTAAAAATTCCCATTTCAAAGCAGTTATTCAACAAAAGGTAATATATTTAATGATTTGTGATAATATAATAACAATTTCATGAAGACTATAGTACTGTGAAAAGCATTAATCCAATTGAAATGTACATTTTCACCGCTGTAGAACGTCTCCCCACCTAAAGCTAATATCTGGGCTGCAGCTTGCCCACCCTCCATTCGCAGGCGCAGTGGGCGCACCTAGCAAACTTACTGAAATATTTTTGAAACAAACGGCGGGGGGTTCTCTTTCTTGGTCGGGGATAAAAGAGGGATAAATTATGATAACACACATATATAATTTATATATAACCTGGAAGTATTTATTCAGCGATCGTCGGGAAAAGGTAATCTGTACGGAACATCGTTGTGTACGGAACATGGTTAGTCTACGTTACGAGCATACTGAAACATGTGCTTAAAACAACACTTAACATTAGCTCTCAAAACTGTGCAACTCACCGAGTGGTTAGTGGTGTTCGTTGATGATTAAAAACAAATATATATCGGCGCAATGTATGCTTTCAATCCGTGTTATTTACTATAGTAGAACTATATTTTCAGATACCTCACAACCGCGTATAAACTTCCGCTCGATATTTGAGTCTGAAGCGTTAGCACACTCCCGACCACTTGATGGTGATCAGTTGCTCTGCTCACGCTAGCCTTCTGAGAGACGGAGAACCGAGCGAAAAGACTACAACCAGAGAATGTCTAATAAAGAGACTTATGCCATAGTCAAAAACTCGAGACAGGACCCATCGTCAAAATTTCTAAGTCCACCACTCTAGTTCATCCAAAACAAACTAGAAAATAGACTCAAAGTGTTAAATACCGGAGTTATCCTTTAAGTAGTAACCAATAAAAATATGTTTTACAATCACTGTGGCTGGTATACAAGGCAAAGTCACCAGCCACTTTGAAAAAGTACCAGCCATTGGCTGGTGGCTGGTGCTAATTTCCCACCCTGATTGTCTGTGCTAGGCATTAAGGGGGTGGGGGTGAGGGGTGTTGTTCAATATTTATTACAATGCTGCTCTCTGGTGATGGAAGGATGCTATTACAATACAACACATTTAGGTACAGTAGAGTGAAATAAAGGTAGCCCTTTCCATTTCATGTTTTGTTGAATGTTATATTCTAAACTATATTTTTATTTATATCTTATACTCATACTTTCTATGACTATTACATTCGTGAATACTAATGCATAATAGTATTTTTTTGCCATGTTATATAAAGGTAAGGTTATGTAATTATTCGCCCTTTTAACTTATAAAAAGTGTTCTAAACACTTGCAGGAAATATTTAAAGGTTTAACAGATGGTTTCACATCCACAGAAAATTCACAGTTTTTAATGGACTCGTCCACTGGGTGGCATCAGAGCAACAGTTCATTACCAATATCTGCTAAGTAATAATCCCATAACAAAATTAATCATTTACTGTTGTGTTTGTTCTGTATCAATAGCAATTTAGACCAATGTTAATCATTACTTGTATGGGATATATCAGCGATTGTTGCCTGTAGGTGGAATGTCAAATCAGAATAAACATTTCCAACAAATTATTATTTTAATACCTTCAGTGCACTGTTTTTGAATAGGCTACTGGCATAAAATAGATTATGTGATATTATTTTGGATTAACATCCAGTATGTTCACCTGCTTCTATTTCTCACAAAATTTGCCTTTCCTTTCCTAACACTCCAGATGGGTCAGTAACTAAATTAATGCATTGGCCTATCACATAACCTATTTAAAGTATTGAGTGGTGCTACGAGGACATATGGTACATGGTTATAATGGTACATTCAATGGTACATTCTCTGATTAATCTGTATAAAAAAAAAAGACAGGTAAAGTTCTATGTAAAGTTGTTGTCCCATGTCTCAAAAATCAGTGACAGCTCTAGATGGCGTTTTCTTATTACTCGCCACCGGCATTTTGTTAGGAGGGCTGGAAAAGGTTCATTTTGTAGTGGTTAAAACGTTCGCTCTATGAATTATTAATAAGCTAAACAAAAATATTGCACGCAGGGTTTCGCCAGTTAAGCTTTATTTTTATACATGGCAATGGCAACATTTGTTGGAAGTATGAGGGAAACACGTGGCAATAAGAGAATGGAATGGCTATATATCAGAAGGAAAAGATGTCTGAAACAGGCGGGGCTTAGCGGCCCAAACGGTAGCATTAAATACGATGAGATATAAATTATATTCTTCATATTTTTACTTTTCAGTGTTTATTTTCCCATTCAAATTCAATTAAATTTCCACGTTGTAAATATCGTCTAGATTGTTGTTAAAACAGCGCTGCGTCACGTGGTACATGTTACTTTTCTCAGCGCCTATTAGTATGAGCCAATCACCATAGCTTGTTGATTACTATTATTAAACTTATTTTATAGAGACTGTCTGTGCAGGTTTCTATTTCAATGTCAGGTACCAGTTCTAGTAACCAACAACTTTAAACGATTACACTTTTTAAAGCACAAATGACGCCAATCAAACACAAAAGTTCCTGAGATTTGTTTGCAGCTCAATGAATATTTAGCTTTGTGAGCCCCCATGCACCCCTGCAGGAAAACAGGTGTTTTTTTTTTTTTGCCACACGCTTTCAAGCCTCATTTCCTACCTAATGATGAAAAGATCCAGTCACGTGATCTTGAAAGCAGGAAGCGCAGCCACATCCACAGCAGCGCTACAGTGAAACTGCATACAGCTCGAACTGAACGTCCGAACGAGGACTGAGAATTTACAAATTAGACACCATGGTTTGGAGACTTTTCTTCGTGACATTATTACTAGCTCTATTGGGATCAATGACAATACAGGAATCTGTGACGGGTGAGTAAATTTATCATCTTTAATGTAACCGTGAAACAGCGTGTCCTGTTGTTACGACGCAAACCAAAACAGTCTCTGTCACGCCATCGACTACACCTAAACTGTGATTTTAATTAGGGGTGGTGGCGATGCCGGTTTTAAAACGATTCCATTAACGGTTGTTTCAACACTTTTGAGGAATAAATATTGGGTAATGATTCAGTTTTTATTGCTTCAACTGTCCTCGTCTGGCTGTTGCCAAATGACGAGGTCATTTTAGATTTCAACAGAAATTATGAAACAATACTAGAAATAAATAAAAAACTATGTTTACATAGAATTTTTAAAGTACTGACTTCTAAGAGTCATTCGCGCGGTAACGTTAATGTGACTACATCGGTCTGCATGTTTTATTACACTAAAAATAACCGATTCCTAAGAGTCATTTATTCAGGAATTAAACTTCTCTGGATGATTTCGACTTAACGTTAAGTTAAATCGACTTAGAATCGACTCGAAAGAATCAGCTGTCCGAGTATTTTTAATATATTGGCCGTGATGTATGGCGTAGTACAGGAAACTACGGTGTCCATTCCATACCGGCGGAAGTGTGAACGTTCGACGGCCGTTAATGGAATTTAAAAACAAATCTTTTCCTTTTTTTAATTGTTCTTATGTACGGGTTCTTGATTCTCAAACTAGTTCTAATAACAAGTTGTTAAACGCGGTTGATGCACTTTTGCCTCGATCCGCGAAGCTAACGTGTTTTTTGTAACTCAAATATATTGACTTGTGTTTCTTTTTTCTTTGTTTTCGATTTTGCCCTGGCCTCTACCGAACTCAAAATAGTATAGTGTTTACCCAGTACTGAAACGATTATTAATCTCTTATAATCTGTCACACAGAATTGCTGTTACGTAATCAAATACATTATGGTTTTCTATTTTGTTATCTTGTGGCTTTGCTTCCATTTAGATCTACTGCAATGTGAAGATCTATATTTATCCGTAGAATCACATGTTGGGCTGTAAAATAAACCTCTCTCTCTCTCTCTCTCTCTCTCTCTCTCCTCTCTCTCTCTCTCTCTCTCTCTCTCTCTCTCTCTCTCTCTCTCTCTCTCTCTCTCTCACTCGGGACAAAGACATAGGCATGGACAGTGTTTCATCAAAATGACATAATTTAATATCCCGGTGAAGTATGCAGGACTTCTCCATTCATTCTAGTCTGCTTAAACCCTGTCTGCAATTTTACGTTAATCTGCCTCACATCTCAAAAATCAGTCAACAACCAATACAGAGAACCAAGTCCCCAATCTACCTTTTTTTCTGTTTTGATTAATCCATTACACTCAGATGTACACTCACAATACATAAGAAATGACCTGTTGTTAGGGTTACTGCGACTTTAAGAGTGTCACTAGGCTTTTAAACAACCTTTGTTTGGGTTTTGCCAGAGACGTCAGATCACAAGACTCATTGGTCCTCTTCCCAGTTCTTCTGTTCAGCTACTTCTCATCTACACTATTTAAGTTTAAATGTGTCAATTCACAAGCAGAGAAGATTCTTGATTGGCATATTGTTAGCATGGTTCTTTTATCTTTCACCTAGAGACTTGGAAAATGGTTTACTGATTGAATTGTGGTTACATAGTTTTCCTTGTTTTCAGGTTTAAAGGCCAAGAGATAACACTGACACATGCTCTGGGAGCAAATCTAGCTCAACATTGGAGTAAATTCTATTAGATGGGCCAATGTGTTGCTTGATTATGATATGATTGTTGAAAATCTCAATGATTTGTTGTTTGGCATTCAAGATATATATTTATTGGTTTCTTTCTTTTGCAGATGAAGTTTGTGGATCATTGAATTCTTGTGAAGCATGTGCAAATGGGACTTCCTGCCAGTGGATGAGCTGCACAGGTCAGTCCCTCCTCCATGTCAAATTCAAAGCTCACATGACAACAATTAACTGACCTGAAAACAGTCAAATACAGTCAAGCCATGATTATACCATGAATAAGCAACATCTTCTTGTATGTTTTTACTGTTTCGTTTTGATATATATTTATACATTTATACATGTTTCCTATTAAGATTTTACATGAAGAGGAAATTTCTAAGCATAACCTGTAGTTCCCAGAATATATTAGTAGGTCTGCTCATACATTAATCTAAACATAGACCATGCAACTGTGTTCCTGATGTGGCTCACAGATAATAAATGAAAACCAGTGTTTGGCAGTTCATTCAGTGATTAATGCTGGCTTCAGTCAGTGTGACCCTGAAGTAACTGCCCTTTAATCCCTGAAGTCCTTTTCCATGCTGCTTTGCTAATGGATGATGTGAAATGAATCAGAGATAGTACGGTAGAGATACTAATGAAACACGCACACTGTTGCTATGGCACTCAAGGCTCTTCAGGGAAAAAAACAGGAGAGAAAGTAAGCAGAAAGATGGCTGTATCATGGATGAAAGAAGTGAAAAATTTAAATTGCAACTGAAAATATTGAGTAATAATAAAATATATTTCATATATTGTTTCAAATAAAAGTAAATGAGGGCTTTAAAGACATAAATTATCTTGAACTTCTCCCCATTTTTGTTGTATACATTTGCACAGATTTGAGTTTGCTTTAACATACAGGGCTTGATGCTTGCTTTTTCCCCAAGGAGCACATGTGCTCATAAGTTGAAAAATTTAGGAGCACAAACTTTAGGGGTGCAATGCAAATTTTTCAAATGTGTTTTAGCTTAATAAGGTGAAATATAAAGAGAGATTATAAGGAGAACACAGGGTACTTTAAATATTACTGCTTCAATCTATTTTTACTAATTGAGCAATTATTAAAATGAGTAATAGCTTGAAACAGTAGTTATTATTATTTGTTAACGTTAATTAATAAAAAATACAACTGTTCATTGTCATGTTAGCCATTAGTATTTGAACTCATCTAATTTGTGTTTGACTAAATAGACTTTACATGTCTTCAACTCAATTTTCATCGTGTAAACAACTCAAATACTTTGTGTAACAGAAACATAATTCAACTGAGTAAACGCCAATACAATTAGACGTAAACAAATTAATTCAAGTGAATACACTTTAGTACAACATGCATTAGCTCTACTTCACTATTCACATTTCTGCCGTTCCAGCAGCTTTCACAAAGTGAAGGTGAATTTTCATTTAGCGCATCCATGCTTTTCATCAGTGTTATTTATTCAATTAAATAATCGCCTATTAAAGTTTAATAATCATACTAGGCTTTATCGTTTTTTTCTATAACCATATGGAAAACATCTAAAAATGACAAGACGTTTATTATACCATTTAAGATATTTAAGAAGTTTTAGTCACACTCATGCATGCACATAAATACACTTTACAGTTCGCACACATTTTTAGTTGCAAATGCGAATGAAACGTTCGCACTGTCGAGCCCTGACAGTAGGAGAGATACCTGCTACCAGATAACTTTAAAATATCCCTGGCTATTCTAAGATTTGTGGTAAACCATTTAAAATAGGCAGAGACTGTGATTGATAGTTTTTTATTGTTTGCTATTATACATGATGCATAGTATTCTGTTAAAAATTGCAGTACAGAGCAAGAGGTTTGTATTACAGTAATGACAATTCCTGCACAATTTCTGGGGGTAAAGGACCCTTTTATTTTCACTTTTTAATTTGTAATTTGGTTAATAGTTAAACAGAATTTATATTACACTGCCTGCAACAACAGTTATTAACCACTTCCTTGAATGATCACTTTCGCAGGCTTTGTTCTCGATCTTAATTTAAAAGTCAGCTGTCATTCTCCACAATCCGTGAGTTTGTAATGTGTCTCAAAGTATGAGACTATGGTTGACCACTAAGAGAAGTGGTCTGACTTGCCCGAGCAGGTGTAGTGTGTAACTGCACCTCCCTCATAACAAAGACAGTAGCATTAGCATTGTGCTATCGGCTCCCCAGAGATAATGCTATCGGTTTACACTCTTTCAGTCAAACAACAGACTTGAAATATCTGGGTCTTTCCTACTGTAGCGCAGACTAGTGTGTACTGATTCTTTAGATAATTAGAAATAGGTTTGCAGATTTGAGGACAGGACTTTTTTTTGTTTTAAGGCATTTCCTCAAAGCAATGGTTTCTAGAGGCCTGTTTGAAACAATGTTCAGGCTAAAATATGTGTTGCGACATGAGCTGTAAATATACTCGTTTGAATTATTGACGTATGACTCTGTTTGGGTGTGTAGAAGAAAGGTGAGACGAACTGGAAGGCACAGTGTTTGCACAACAAATATTGAAACGTCTCACTACGTCAAATATTAATACCTGTTTTGCTGATGTGATCTGACATGATCATAACTTGATAGCATACTCTATATAAACTCATCAAAATCACACACTTATACTATGTAGTGTTTCATTCACTTCTCTTACAGATTGTTGAAACATTCTTTAATAATAATTCTGTTGTTCTTTTATAATTATTAATATTTATAACTGCATAATTTCAGTACATATATGTTCTTATTGTTGTGTCAAAGCACAAATAAAACAATTATTGAAAATTATTTAACAGTATATTTCCAGTTGAAGTTCCTGTATGAAGTTCTTTGTTCTTCTGAACACAAAAGAAAATGTTGGTAACCAAACAGTTGTTGGCCCCCATTGACTTCCATAGTATGAAAAAAATTACTATGGTAGTCAATGAGTGAGTAAATGATGACAGAATTTTTATTTTTGGGTGAACTATCCCTTTAAGTTTACTGCATGTATTTTTTTATATCAGTTATTAGACTCTTAAACATAAAATAACCTGTATCTGTCATAAACGATAGTTTTGGTCTATCTCTAGTTTGTACTAAGTTATTTTACTAATTAAACTTGTGGAAGTTTTCATGTGATATAGGCTATCTTTCCAGTAAAGGATGTGGCACTTCTCATTGGCACATGTGTACTAAGACAGAGGCACAGATGTTCACTCTGTTCTGTTAAGAATAGAATCTCAACAGCAGGTTTTGCAGTCTAATCTGTGGAAACAATTCAGAGCGGTCTGATTGACCTCATATTCATTCAGCTGATTGCTCCAGAAAGTGCCAGTGCAGTCCTTTTAAAGTAATGAACATGTATGCATTTCCCTTCAATCATTACTTGAGCCCCGGGTAGCTGAATTTGGTTTGCTGTCCATACAAACTGCTGAGAGGTGGGAAGCAGTGTGGAATGTAAGGACATTTTTGCTAGTCAAGCACTTATTCAGAAAGCAAGGAATTGAAAACATCTTGATGCGTTGTCAAAGTGGAATTTCATCAGGAGAGTTGTACCTTTCACAAAAGCATGTGACATTTCTTTCTCTGTGTATGCTGTCTTGAGGGCATAAAGAACACTGTACTTACTTCATACACTGAGCTATAGTTTAACACACCTGTTAAGGCTTTTTCTTGGGGCTCAGTTCTCACTAAGAAGCACTTCTATTGACAAAATACTTTAAGTCTGTGTCGGTCAAGGACATTTTTTATACTGAAAGAGAAGGCTGTTATGCTTGACTCCTTAAACTCAATATACTGTCACAATAGCAAATTGTACCAACAACCAAAATCTTTTATACTGGCCTAAACTAAGACTACACAAGATTATTTCCTAACCTTGAGAACTTGGTTATTTCATTAATATAATATTGTTCCAAATATAAGACAGTGCTTTTTATTTGGAAATACATTTGAAAAAATTAGAAGTTTTATATTCAGGGTCTAGACTTTCAATAATTTCAATAATACTCACAACAATAGGGAGCGCCAAATACGTGTAAAACAAGTGTGCCCCCCAGGACAAATAAACGCATCAAACAAATCTAAGCAGCCCAGAAATACTGTGTGTAATGTTAGAAGATGGCGAGCCCAAAAAGACAGTCCTCAAAATGCTAACAGTCAAAGAAAACCTTACCGCCATCCTAAAAGCGGCTCATTTCTGCTACGTACTGACACACTTGCCTGTCAGTGTCTACAAAGCGGCCGCTAAGTCTTGCCTAGCGTCTTGCCTAGCGTCTTATAATCAGGGTTGTCCTAATTATATATATATATATATATAACAATTAATCCAATGTTTTTATTTATTGTGATTTTAAATGTTTCTACATTTTAAGTATTTTATTTCTAAATAATTTTAAGTATTAAATAATGAACATGATTTCTGTGTGACAACGTTTTAGGCACACATTATCTGTGAGTGTATAAGTTTGTCAATGAGTCCATTGTTAACTTAAGTCAATGACAAACATGGGGAAGAAAAGAGTGAAGTGGATTTCGAAACAATGGGTAAAAATTGAATTATTGCTATCAGTAGGAATTTGAGTGCTGAGCTGTCTGTCATACTTGCATGCAATGCTATTCATGTGTGACGGAGGAGGTAAATGGAAACCAGCTGACAGAAGTTTCTGGGAAATCTTACTTGATTCCTCCTACTCTTTCTTTATCTCTTTCTTATTTGAGCATGACATACTGCCAGTTCCTACTCATTATTTCTGGATCAATAACCTTTTTATAAGTTTTATAAGTTGTGACTTTGTTTATAAGTTTAGGACTATGTGACTTGTGACTTTGTATCGAAAAATCGATGCAATCACCTCAGTTCTTTCTGCTTTTTTTTTTTCCTCCCGTTTTTTTTTTTTAATTTTTTTTTACTTATATTAGGTGTTGAATTAAGCAATGTGGTATGTCATGCTGCTTTTTATTAGCCTGGCAAGCCAGATCTACATCAAGATGTTAGGTCTGGGAACTCCCAATTGGCATACCTCAATCCGAGGGGCGGAATAAACGGTTGTTTTTCAAACTCCCTCGGCACGCAATAGGACAGCGCCACAACCAATCAAAGCAATGAACGGCTGTGGCTGAGTGAGTCCCATGCGTTTTCCCACCAGTGGAGCTAGTCGATATATTAAACTTTTGCCGTATCCGGTCGTCAAAACTCCGAACACATCTTCGTTTTTTAAGAATGACTTAAGTGACGTTCTCTTAACTCCAAGTCATCAAGAATCGCGGCAAAAGCCGATTCGAAAGACCGCTGTTTGCCAGCAGCATCTTCTTTTTCAAGCAGAGGGAAATCACTAGGGATGCACCGATACCACTTTTTCCAGACCGAGTCCGATACCGATACTTTAATTTTTGGTACTCGCCGATACCGATACCTGTATTTTTAATTTTCAATTAATTTTCAATTCATGCATTTGTAATTTTTAAATGTATTGGTAGAGAAACCAAAATAATATCAATCATATTAGTTGTTTATTAAATTTAAACTTAATTAGTTCAACAAATATATATATTTCATGCACTGAATATTCATTACTGTATAAATTAAATATGGATCTTTTTGTAAAGTTGATAGAGGTAGCCTATTTAGCCAAGAGCAGAGAGTAATTTATTTGTCATTTTGATTAACATTAAACAAAGGACAAATAAATTACTCTCTCAGATGTATTAACCTGCTGCTCCTTTAAGGCCGAACGCACTTGAGATATATAACAGACTTTTACTAGGATACTCGCCAAGACAGGTGTTTTTACATAGTTTTGTGTGAATTCGTCCGTACAAGCGCAATGCGTGAAAGACTCGCGCGCTGTCTGGTGGTTTTCAGGGCGCGCGCTGTGAATGTTTGAAGTTCATGGAAATTCTTTACCTGCAAATGTAATGTAATAATGTAGGCAACCACTCGTTAAACATAAGTAAGGTAACAGTTCATGTTTTACTTACATATACGATTTAGTTTTAATCCAAATAACACGTGCTGCTGAGTGAACAATCCGCAATCAACAGCATTCAACAGAAGTGCTCTCTCTCTCTCTCTCTCTCTCTCTCTCTCTCTCTCTCTCTCTCTCTCTCTCTCTCTCTCTCGTCAGTTAACGTTATTAATAAGCTACATGCCTCGTTTTACTTGATTTTCCATTGACATCCGACTGAACTACAAACTTTCCACTGACGTCTGTGAAAAAGGGATGCGCTCGACCAGCTCGCGCGTCTGTGTCATAGCGCGCTCAATCCTCTGCGTGTTTTTCTCTTGTCAGCTTGCGCACTATATAGTTATATAGACGACGCGTTAATATATTCTGTTTAATATTCCACTGATAAGATACATTTATTTCATATACAGCCGCCTTTTTTTATCCCCATTATAATTTCTGACACGGTACACATGCTGCCTGCCTGGTATCGGTTGTTGGTATCGGGGCATTTTTACGAGTACGAGTACAAGTACATGATAGGGCTGTAACGATTTGGGCTAAAATCATAATCGCGATTAATCAAACAAGTTGCTTCGATTACGATTATTGAACGATTATTTTAAAAAATCGTTCTTATGTCACTGGCAAGACTTATATTGTAAATATGTTCACGGTTATTTTTTCTAATGAAAGAGTGCATAATCCTATCTTTTTGATTCTAAAGTAAGGAACAACACACATAGCTATAAACGCTTATTTATTAAATATTTCAAACAACTGAATCAAACAAACAATTGAAACAAATCAAACAATTGAAACAAAGCATACAATGCTTGAAATTAAAATGTCTTAAAGTCTTTAAGGTTTTAATGTAAAAAGAAAGTTTCCTAAAAATGTTGAAAATAAAGAACTTTTAAAAAGTTATTTTTGTAAACAAAATAAAATTGTAAATATTGTCTTAAGTCAAATAGAACTTGTATCTCTTGTAAACAAAATAAATTATTGTAAAGATTGCCTTAAAAGTCAAATAGAACTTGTATCTCTTGTAAACAAAATAAATTATTGTAAAGATTGCCTTAAAAGTCAAATAGAACTTGTATCTCTTGTAAACAAATGTTAAATAATGCCATGTGCAAAAATAAGAGCAAGAGCAGGGCTTGGACAAGGCACCTCTGATGGATCAGCTGGCTGTGTATCTTCTCATTGCATTAAAGAAGTGAATCTTACTCATGCTCACTGTGTGATCATCTTCTCAAGGGATCTTGTCCTGTCACTCTCTATCCATTTATTCCAGGTTCTTACTTAGAAACACTAGCATGTTTACCTTTTCAGGTTTCAGGCAGGATCTTAGGCATGTAACAATGTTTCCTCCTGAACTGAAAACACGTTCTGATGGGGAGCTAGTGGCTGGTATGGAGAGATATTTTTTGCCACCTTACTTACATTTGGGAAGTGTACATGATGCTTTCCCCACCATTCCAGTGGATTTTCCTCACTATCCAGCAAGGGGGACACTAAGTAGCTGCTCAGCTCTGCTTCTAATGTTTGCTCAAGTGACAAAGTGGGTGCAGTTGAAGGAGTTGCCTCACTTCCTTTGAAAAAACTTCCTAATGACCTCTTTGGCTTCTTTGCTTCTGATGAAGACGTAGAGGGCTGTTGTGTACTCTCAGTGGTACTTTCCCTGAGGACTGCAGCTGCTGACACCATCTCTGTTTTCACTTTCTCCTGAATGGTGGCGACATGGTGCACAGAAATGTATGTTGTTTTAAATCTGGGATCAACAAAACTGGCGGTGTCCAGTAGCTCTTCTGTGATGGGGTCTGAGTACTTCTCCTTAAGGTATGCAAGGATGCTGGTTTTGATTGTTTTAGTCAGCTCCACGTCATCTTCCTCCTCAGCCAGCACTCGTGAATTAAGAATGTGTAGGACAGGCTTCACAAATGAAATGGTCACATACTCTTCTCCTGACAGGGCATCTGTGAACTCCATCAATGGGGAAAGAGCTCTGTTGACAGCCTCCAAGACATCTAGGTCAGCCCAAGATGGAATAAGGTGCCTTGATTTCTTATCATCAGCGAGGACCTGTGTAATGGCTTTCTTTTGCTCAAGGACTCTTGCAGTCATCATTTGCATCGATCCCCATCTGGTGACACAGGCTGTTTTTAGCTTATGTTGAGGCAGGTTGAGCTCTTGTTGCGCCTTCACTAATGCCCTCTTCTTTTTCCAGCTATAGGAAAAGGCACTGACTATGTTTTTGCACACCCTCGTTGCTCGCACCACGCGTTGATCTTTCATTGCATTTTCTGAAATAAACACACAAACAAAAGAATATTAAATTAGTGATGGTTTCAGGGATTTACAAACTGTACCTCTAGCTAAATTTTTACAAGAGGAAAAACGCCTTATTAAACTGCTTAAATAATATCAGATTAATAACACATCTACAGCTTTTTTAATTTATACTCTGATGATGACTTAATGTAGCGTTTTTTTTTACATTGTAATGTGAGGTTTATATTGTTTTATTGTCACAGTATTTTAGTGTGCTGAAGGGACAATTAATATTTATATAGCACCCTTTTAAACAAAAGTAAGAAAGTGATTCAGCACAGAAAAGTAAAAACTCAAGTCAATTAAAAAACATTTAGATGTTAAAATGTATGATCTAAACAAATAAAGAATATAGCAGCCCGTCATCACATACAAATTATAGCATTGGTGCACTTACCAATTGCCAGGTGCAGCCTGTGTCCAAAACACTGCTGCCGTGTCCATCCGTTGAGCTGTGCAGCTTTGACAACATTAGCGCCGTTGTCTGTCGTAATAGCCACAAGGTTCTCTTCTGTTAGTTCCCACGCAGAAAGCATATCTCTCAGGCCCTGTGCAATCATCTCTGACGTGTGATCGACAGGAAAATATGCTGTCTCAAGGCACCTGTTGCGCATCTTCCACTCATCGTCAATGTAGTGCAATGTAAGGCTCAAATATGGGTCCATCGTCCTACTTGACCACAGATCAGATGTGACTGCAAAGTGCTTAACAGACTTAAGTTCAGCAGCTACCTTTTTACGACATGTTTGGTACATGTTGGGCAGCGCAGTTTGGGAAAAATATGGTCGCGATGGCACAGTGTATCTTTTGTCAAGTTTTCTAAGGAGTTGTTTAAACCCAGTGTGCTCCACTGTAGCTATAGGAGCCATATCCTTCGCGATGTAGTAACAAATTGCGTCAGTTATTTCTTTCCATCTTCTTGAATCTTTTTCATATGGAGTAGCACTAATAAATGCTTGCGTTATCGACGGCTGCTTTGTGGAGGCACTTGTTGCTGAATTTTTGTCAGTCTCTCTCTTTTTTTGAGCCATGCACTGTTCATATTCGTTAAAATGATTGCGCTCTAAGTGTTGAAAAAGATTGCTGGTATTACCTTTGGTTGCAATAACGTTTTTTCTGCAGTGTTTGCATTTGACTTGGGTTTGATCGGTGTCGTCTTTATCAAAACCAAAATGTGTCCAAACGACGGACACTGCGTGTTTCTTTGCCACAAGCGGTTCCTCTGTGTTTGAGCTCCCCTCCATACTGTCTCAGTGTCGCAGACTGGACTGGGCGGACTCACGTGACGACGCGCAGTCGCGCGCGCGGTAATATGTTTTAAAGGGAAAGTACGGAAATATTAATAGGATTAAAAAACCGAAAAAACCGACATGGTAAAATTACGTCGGTTATAGTCTCTGAATTTCGGTTTCGATTATTTTTCGATTAATCATCCAGCCCTAGTACATGAGCTCAGTATCGGGCCCGAGAAATCACCTATGGATATCACACGGAACCGTCACAACTCTGCCGTCATTTTGTTAAGCCCGCCCACCAACTCTATACACGATGTGATTGGCCTGACCAGAGTTTGGTTTTCCCAGCTCGAATGCCAACGGAGAGTTGCTACACACTTTGCTGCAAAATAATTTTTGCTGCCGCTAGGGTGCATCTAGATTTCTAGGCTAGCTTTTTATAACAAGTTAAAAGAAGTTGAGTGACTCCACCTCCAGTTTACAAGGATTATTTGAGTCAACAACACCACAAATAATAAAACAAGATGCCGTTTGTTGAAGAACTTCTGCAATTTTAATTATTGCTGCTAAAATATTTGTCGAATCAGTTGATATTTAGATGCCCATATTTGAGGATCAATATTTCTCTTTCTTGCAGTTAAAGTAACACTAAGTAGTTTTTCAACCTTCATAATATATTTCCAAGACCCTTGTGATGGTACATCGACTTAAAATAAGTTAAATGACTCATCTGCCATAGCCTGACAGGGGTCTGTAATATCGCTTTTACTGGCACTATGTAACTTCGGGGGTCGGGTAGGAACCCCTGCACAAAAAAAGAACTACAAAACTCAACTGCTTTACGTCAAGCGCTACAATAGTCATTATTTCGTTTTTCTTCTTTTCTGATGTCACAATACATCATCCTTTCATGAAATCATGTAACATACTCTACCTTGTCTGTGGACATCGTTCATTCTAAAGCCGGTGCTGGATAAACAGCGAGTGTGTGTGTGACGGTTGGCTAAATTATTTACGACAGCGGCAATGGACAATTTCGTTTCCAACCAGTAGGGCGACCGAAGAGGAAAATTTACTTGGTGTTACTTTAAAATGCAAAGAGACGTTATTTGGTCATGTTTGTTTAGTTTGTTTTTATTTTTGTCTCCACTACATTTCAGATGTCAGCATACCTAAGTGCTTTAATGTCAGTGACAACTTAACAGCCTGCACCAATGTGAACTGCACAGGTAAGTCCTGTCCCACTATCTCAAGCTCCTTTTTAAATAATTAAAATGTGCTTGGTTGTAGTATTCATCAACTCCAAAACATAAGCAATTGGCTCATTAGCTATGATATGAATGTTCTGTGACTTGACCAATTGTATGTTTGGATGATGACTGTTTTCTCTGGACTGCAGGACCGACACCGACATTGAGCCCCAACACCACGAGCCCTACCAATGGTACGAGCTTCCAGACTCACATCATTTGCATTCATAAGCACCTCACAACACATAACTACCTAATTCAAAGCCCAATGTCAATTTTATTCAAAGCGCACATTTAAATGCAAAATAACGAGCCATAAAATAGAATGACAGATAACAATAATTAATAGAAAAAGTAAACAATAAAATCAACAAATTAAAAATAGTCATTAATTGATTAATAAAAATTAAAGTCCACTTACATCTCAATGATTTAGGGCCCTTATACACTATGAAAGAAGCTATGATACCTCCTTTACTACATGCTAATATAGGTACAAACCTAAACAAACACTCAAATAGAGCATTTTATCATGTGTATCCATCTCACAATGACTTTAAAAAAATACACCCACATTAGCTTGTAACAAAGAGCAGTCTGAAAAAATGTGATGTATTGGCATTTTTATTGTTTACTGATACAATATAAAAATGAATCTGAACAGCACTTTTTCTGTTTAGCTTCCACGATAATCGCTTTCTCGACAATCCCCCCCACTTCAGCTCCGACTACAAACGGGACGGCCGGAAGTAAGTACAGCTCTCTCTGATGTCTGCACCTCTTAGAGAGTGAAACACTTCTTCACCCTGTCAGGTTTGACTGAAAATTCATTTTTTTTTCCCCACAGACACTACATCAACCACGTCACCGACAACTTCTCCATCTAAGACGTCCACATTTGATGCCGCCAGTTTCATTGGGGGAATTGTGTTAGTCCTTGGCCTTCAAGCTGTCATCTTTTTCCTTTACAAGTTCTGCAAATCCAAGGATCGCAACTACCACACCCTGTAACTCTCTGCCACCTGGAGGCACACACGGCACCACAAAACCTACACTCCAACCCCCAAAGAGAGAGAGAGAGAGAGAGAGAGAGCAGTACACACAGATTCTATGATATTTCTTAATAACTTTTGTGATTCCCCCATGTTTAGCCTCATATTTGACATTTGATGCCTGTGATTGGAGCTTTAGAATTCATTTATGTTAGAGCTCTCACAAGCACTCAAGTTCGTTAACACAAATTCACACATGTTTTTTTGAGCTGTGGAATTATGGGCTGTGCAAAATGTGTCCTGCTGCTTTCATGAACAACCACAGCTTTCCAAATTAAGTTCTGTCTTTAAATGTTTTAATTATTTTATTTTTGGTGACCACACAGTGATTAGTCTCCTCAACATCTTGGTGTTTCCCCTGAGAAGGGGCATGAGCCAGAATCTTCTCATCATGCCTGTGGCAATACTTTCCCCGTTTCCAGTGTTAATTTCACTATGGTCAGGTATCTTCACTAGAGCAGTGTTTTATACAGTTGAGTTGCCATGACTCATGGTTCTTTATGTTCTACCCAATCATCTTCACCAAGTGCAAAAATAATATCTGTATAGTTCAGGAGTGAATGAATGCCCCCCTTCCTGTTCTGAAACCTGTTCTGCATTTTCATCACATACTCTTTTGGTTTGTGACTGCCTGTGTTGTGGTGTTTGTTTTTAAAACACTTTTTTGGCCATTGCTCTCATTCATACCAACCAAGAGAGCCAAAGTGTTTGCAATAAATTACATTCCCCAGCTTTATCTACAGTTAGAGAACCAGTAGACATCAGTTCTCAAAACTAGTTAAATCTGGCATCTCGCTCCCCTTTCCCCCCAATTTTGACAGTGGAGTGCTAGGTAATGTCAGAGATGCGATACATACCCTTAGTTAACATCCCATGACCTCATTGGGGATACTTGTGGTGGGCTTACCAGCGTATAGGCCATTTTAAGTTGTAAATTTATGGGGCTTTGAAACAATAGAGGCTCAGCCAATCCAGTTCTACTTAACAACTGAAATGATTTATTAGAATTATAACATTCTGCCGGACATGAGAACGGAACGAGGCACACTGTGAGGGCAGAGTATCGAGGATCCCATTCAGAATGATTGACAGTTGAGTCAAGTGCCTTTAGGTGGAGGCAGTGGCTTGCTGCCTTAAAAGTAAGCCTTAAAAGTGTGAATGCGTTCGTGGTGGGCCGCCGCCGAGGCCAGGCTCTGTGTTAGTGTGTCTGCCTGTATGTCGGTGTGTTTATGGACACGCATGCGTGCTTGTGTCGATGAAGTAGATCTAGTGTCTGCCAGCTGGACTGATCGCTATATTATACAGAGTAGATTATTAAAGGTTAATAATTTGTTTGTTTAATTATGGATTAACGTTGTTTCCCCTAAAGCTTCTCCCTAAAGGGTCATTTCTTGCTTGCACAGAAATATCAGTCAGGCTCTAGTACTCCCATTCAAAAGCAGATTGATATTTGTACATAATAATCTGAACTCTGACCATAACTGAAATCAATATAATTTTATATAAGACACTAAAATGTCTTAAACTGAGGTTATAACCGGGCTTGTACACAATTTTTTTTTTAAAATACCCTTAAAGAGAACTGAAATGTGCCCTAGAAAAGTGCATTCAGGATATGTTTTGTATCGCTACATTCATCTGCAGATTTTGATGGACACTTAGAATAGAGCTGTGACAGGCTCATGATTTAATGCTTGGGTTTGATTTCTGGAATATAAAAATTAAGTTTAAGTAGATTTGTTTTAAATGCAGAATTGACCTTGACTATGCCTTGTTCAGCATATTTCGTTTAGTACTCTGTTCTTAAATGCATTTGTCTGGCTATTGCGCTGGTACGTGTATAGGGCTAGGGCCTGTTTTTCCCCCCACTCCATTTCTGTTCTAAAATTTGAAATGTAATAATAATCTTGATTAGCTTGCTGCTAATAACTTCCTCTGCGAGTCGTAATGTCGTTGGCTTAGGAAGTGATTCATGTTATTTGGGTTGCAAATATTGTAATGGCAGAAATTAATAGATTTGTTTGGTGTGTGCTTTAGTTTCATCTGCTTCCCTGACATCCCAACATCGAAATGTTCGATCGCTAGCGTTGTTAACGGCATGTTTCTCAAAAGATGACTGTTGAGGCCTCACTCTTTATTGAACCACTCTAATTGCTTGTGCGTTGTCATACTGTATCATGGTGCTTAAATGCCAAAGGTGTCTATTTTAGCATGAGTCACTAAAAAGCTGCTATAATGCTTCACAAGCTTCATCTTGCTTGTAGTTTAGTCATATCAAATCCTACTGTTTGCCATTTCACTTCAGCTTTGCCAAATTAAAAACTGGTTACATAAATGCATAATTACACAACTCATCACAGTATTGTGTGTATAGCATCAGGATATTTCCAAAGATCCCACTTAATTGCAAATGGATTTTAGCTGCGCATGCTAAGGGCTGTAAAGGGCATATTACATGTGTGGATTTAAAGGGATAGTACACACAAAAAATGACTAATGTCACTTTGTATATATATTATATAATTGAGTAAAATATATAAATAATAATTATTTTTTTTAATTTACCTTCATGTCATTTCAAACCTGTATGGATTTCTTTCTTTAGTAGAAAAGGTCATTATATGGACAAAACACTTAACTTCTTCAGAATATATTTTGTTCATTGAAGAATACGTCGTGGAGGTTTGGAATGACATGAGTGAGAAAATTACGATAATTTTCATTTTTTTGGTGAACTGTCCATTTTAGAGCCATATTCAGAGCTCCGTGAAGGATGCTAATGTTTCTAGATAAACGACTCAAATCCTTTCGCGCACTGAGAATTCAACCTAACTTTAATTAGTCTGTGGCCTTGTTTTCTTATGCCATTATGTTTGTGTGCATGCACCAGATTTCCATAGAAACAGCCATAATAATGCCATATTTTGCCATTGCTCTCTGAGCTAGTGTTGCATTCCTTTCTGCACCTTTTGAGGAAAAAGTGCCTTAATTATTTAAGATTAAATGAAGATTACTAACGTCATGAAGACTTCTACTCAGAGACTTTGAGCGTTTTAGAGTGAAGGTTAGGATTATTGAAGTTGTGAGTAGTTAATGAGAGAAACATGGAGTATCGCATCTTGCCTGCGCCAACATTTTGTCATCTAATTACAAAGAGTTAATAATGTCTTTTTTTAAATGACTGTAATTACTTTGGCCTATTGTTCAGTTGTGCATTTGTTGTTGCTTTTCATAAATCACTGCACACGCCCCACATTGATTACTTTTTTGTCTGTTTCCAGAAAGCCTGCCTTAATTGTTTTATGCTCTATGTTTGTTTTATTTCTCTGGAACTCAGATATCTATCTTTTGTTCTTGTTTTCCCTCGTTTCAGATCTGCATTTGCATTTAGGTTGAAATGTGATTAATTAAAGTTTGAGTAATGTAAAACAGTTGTGGGGTTGTTTTATGTTGCCTTTTTATTTAAGAAAGCTTTGAGAGTAACACTTTTACAGTGGCATGTGTTTACAGATTGCCACTATGGGGATGTGCTTTCTTCTCAAGAGTAAAATAAATAAAATGAATTGCATTTTTTTTGTTTTGTATCTCCCAATGCACCATTAAATCTTGCAACTGTGTCAGTTTATTTTTTTATAATTGTCACTGTCTCCCATCTGTAACTTTGCATCTAACCACATGACTTTATTTATTTATTATTTCAAACTTTATTTATTTTCATGACTTCATAAATCAGTTTGCTAAATATAAGGATTGTCTTTTCGGTGTAAAGGTTTGTGAAGATGTTTTTAGTATTTCACTTTAAAAGCTGCTAGAGAGAAATAATTATCTATATCTTAAGACACAAACCATAAAATTGAACAAGATCTCATGCACATGTGGTTTTCTTCACTGTTTAATATATAAATATATGAGCAAGCAAAAATATGTGATGAAAGGTTTATGTATAATAATGGATCATCTTTCTAGAACCCAAGGTCACTTGCAGAGCATAATAAACAAATGGGAATACAGCTTAAAGAACCCTAAACAATCTGAATATTTCAGACCCGCTGCCAATGGATGATCATCGAAATTCAGGGAATAACAATCACACCAGCACCAGAGGACCTTAGAAAACACTCAAGGGAACATGAGGGTCTAGCTCTGATATTATTTAGAATAAAGAGCCTTAAGATAATTAAGTTTACAACAAAAGTCTAGTCCCAGTGTCTTATCCCTGGACTATGTTAGTATGTTTAATCTATTTCAATGTAACTGTCCTAGAAAACAGTCCTTAAAACACCCTCTGTAATGTTTAACTAACAGGATATGCGCTCACCCTGAGGGTTAGCTCCATTCCTGCTTAGTCTGCATTAAATCCTCAAATTTCTTCTCTGGACAGGATGTGCACGTATTGTGATTCAATGTTTTCCTCACACACACTATTGAAAAAAAGAGCATAAGGTAACACAATGCACGGTACCAGTCAAAATGTCACAAAGAAACATGCAGATGACATCACCTTGCCAGAATCGAGGATTGTGATCACCAAGAATCAATAATATTGAAGTCTGTGTGTTTGCCAGTGTTTCCTGTATTCAAATTAGTTTATGCAATACTGATTTAATCTGTACTCTGCCAGAGTGTAATCCAATAAAACAGTCCATGCTGTTACATCTAGAATGCTTTTTGTTTCCCTTTATACATATTTTTGTCATCTGCTCTACTATTTTTTTCACATCTGTGGTTTCTCAAGGTGAACAGCGTGGTTGTAATAAGATATGTCGGTGAATGGGATCATTTTGTTGTGGAAACAGTGGAGGAAACAATGTGTCAGCTGACTAAATCTCATAAGAAAGAGCTGATGCTGCAAGGATGCTCATTTTTCCATTGTGATCTGCCTTTCCTGTTGTTATTTTCTCGTACTTTGATTGGGTGAAATAAATAAAAAGCCTCCTCAACATTTCAACTGATTGTGTAAAATAAGTGTTAATTTAAATGTATTATTATTGTTATTTTGTGTCTTATTTCTGGGTGAAACAGCATACCGAACCAGAAAATGTAGACTGGGATTTAATTTTATCTATAGGAAATTAATTGGATTGTGAAAAGTGATCTGAGATCAGCTTGCTAATAAACTGCAGATAAAAAAGCACTTAAAACATACGTAGATATTTTATTTACAACTTGTTCAAACAAAACAGAAATAAAAATCAATCAAGCTCATTAAAGTCATTGAAAGCTATAAAGGCTTCCTGGATGTAGACGCAGACGAATCAGTGTTTTGTGATCTTCTGAGGGCATCATATTCCAGTGTCCTCTTGAACTGCGATGACTATGCCCTGGATGTGTGTTTCAGGATAATATAACTATGACTCCCATGTGATGTCCTGTCTGCGGAGGCTAGAACACAGTTTCTGTGTCTCTCTGAGGAGCTTCAGGGACTCATGACTGCTCCCGCTCTGTTTCTGTCCCGTGCTGGGTGAGGCTTTGACAGGAGATGGTGGCAATGGTTGTACCCCACTCTGTGCCCTGGTTTTGCCCTCTATACTGGCGGTCCGATGTGGCTTCTGCTGCTTCTGCTTGGGGCTACAGGATGGCTGGGAGAGTTTCTGAACCTACAGGAGCAAAAACATACATTTAGACAGAGCAGCTTGATATGTATTGGTTATTTGCTATAGCAGTGGTTCCCCAACCCTGGTCCTGGAGTACATTGGCGTCGCCAATGCGCGTGAAATATTTAGTATGCTAAATATCTGGACCTGTCTGTGGCTCAGTGGTTGCATCTCAATCAGCTCCTTAGTTCAGTAGTCAGGGAACTGATCAGAGAGTCAGCCATTTTAAGGGCTGTCTCTCAAGCGCAGAATCCTTCCAGTGCACTGAAAAGTTCGCACCTTAAAAAGTCCCACAATGCACCATGAAAACCAGGGAGCATCGATGCTCACGTTGTTCCCTTAAGGAAGTTCTGAAGTGCAAAACTTAAAATCACGTGAGCCAACTCAACAATGACACACAATAGATGTTTTTAAAAATACAAACCCTTATTTTAATCAATTTCAGCAAAAACATGCAACGCAAGACAGGTTATGAACATAATCTAGCTAACATTCATGGATGAAATGTTGCACATATATTTAACAAGCAAAGTATTTATCATAATGTACTTTAAATAACTTTACAAGTAATTTTAGAAAGATATCAGCTCTGCTGTTCATAAATACTAGTAGTGATGATGTACAATGAGGGCGTTTTCACATCACCGGAAATAGATTCATCAGTGTCCCAATGTGTAATGAACCTTTACTGTCCTGTGCACGAATTCACGAACATGATATACTGATTCATGAGCTTGGGAGCTAGGTAGAGGTGATTAAGACACACCCAAAATCATGCAGTGTGAAATGTGTTTTCACTGGAAATTACATCAGTGACAACCTACAGCTAATGAGATAGCAAGATACAGGGAAGAGTCATTGACCTGCAACAACATCAGCAAGCATGGCTTCTGCAAGCAACCAATCTGCCCTTCATATTCTTCTTTGTATCTTTATCGCTGCAAATCGGCGCACAGGAGACTTGGATAACAAGCTTCCTGCATGCATCAAGAAGAAATCCAGTCTCACGTGTGATTTTACATTATTTCCTGTATCACATCTTGTGTGTTTGGCTATGAAACGTAGTTTGTAGACCAGACAGAGTTGTCTGCGATTCTTCCTATTCAAACAGCAACTAAATGGTAAGCCAGACAGACCGTCATGTAGCGTGAGAAAAACAGCGATCTGATGACTTTGAACATTTTGGTGTGTTCCCGGCATAAAATGTGCAGTGTTGGGGGTACTCCAGGACGAGGTTTGGGAATGTTTTTATTTAAATACTATTAAATATGTTGAATGTGTAACTATAATTAGTACAAAAACGAAGTACAAACTCACTGTTTGCTGATGTTTGCGCAGTTTGGTGATTTGAGCGGCTTTCTCCTCCATTCTCTTGACCAGACAGTCCAGCTCTCGTTCCAGATCGTCACGAAGCTCTCGTTTAATGGTCTCATCTATCTGTTTGACCAGTTCCTGGTGTTCACTGTCTCACACACACACAAACAGTATTTAAACCCTGTCTAATTATCCACGCCAACACATTTTAACAGCTAATCTTGATCTGTTCATGGTCAGGATGGTGTTACTCACAAGCTCATCTGTCCCAGTTCATCCTGAAGGGCGAGCAGAAGTTCAGATAGGCTGCCCATTGTGGAAGCTGCCTTGCTGGGGGAGGACGCAGGCCTGCGATGGACCCGTTGGTTCTCAGAACCTGACTTATGCAGAGCGCTCACTCTCTCACACAGCCGCGGGTTTCTGTGCTTCATCATGTGCAGCACACTCTGAACATTGGCATTGACTGAGTGGCTGGGACTAGTTGACTGGGAGAGAGAGTAATTATAATTATTAATTTTATTTATATATATATATATATTATATATATATATATATATATATATATATATATATATATATAAATGTTTTTGAAAGTCGTCTTATGCTAACCAAAGCTAAATAATAGCTTTTGTGTAAAAATCTATTTTTTCTATTGGCATTATTGGAGATTGACTGAGTTGTTCAGGACTTCAGGGTCAAAGTGTCAGCTGCATAATCGATGGAGATATGCTTCCGTCTATTTGTATTTGTGTGGAAAATTACTATGTTTATCTTTTTATTAGCCAATCAGAAACTGCAACCTGAAGCAAGGACGTAGCTTAGACCTTGGTGTAGGGTATAATTGCTGTGATCTTTGTAACTGTAAGCGGGGCGACCTACGAACTCCTGTGTAAGTCTTGAAGCTGACTTCTGCTGATGAAACTATCTTCAGTAAATCTTTTCTTTAATGTATTATAATTCTGAATCCGGGTCTTCATTCATCATATTTGGTTCTGGGTCTTTGACTGTAAAAACCCCTTACAGTCACGTGATCCTTCAGAAAACATTCTAATATGTTGATTTGCGGCTCAAGAAACATTTCTTATTATTATCAATGTTGAAAACAGTGCAGCTTAACATTTTTGTGGAAATCGTGATATATTATTTTCAGTATTCCTCAATGAATGAGTATAAAAATATTTTGTAACGTTATATATTATAGGTGTCTTTACTGTCACTTTTGATTCACTGAAAGCATCCTTGATGGAAACGGCTATTTCTTTTAAAGAATAAAAAATAAAAACACCTTACTACCCCAAATCTACGAACAGTCATTTATTTCTTTATATACATATTCATCACTAAATTTAGACATTTGGACCACTGTATATGATTAAAACGGTAAATCATTACCAATAAATATAGTGTGTCAGGATGAGGTCATACTCACTGTTCCAGCCACAAATGGGAGGTGCTTAGCTTTAGGAGCGTGGGCAGTTTCCACCTTCTGCCACAATATGAAAGGAAAAACACCACCATTAACACCACTCACTAAAGACTACATTGGTAGTATTCTCTTCTGTAAATATACTGCCACTTAGTGCTCACAATACATTACTGCAGAGCATGATTACCTTGCAAGGGCCTTGCCTTTCTTTTTCTTGCCTTTAGGTTGAGTCGCAGCAGAAAGGGAGAGGAGATTGTTTTCAAGCTCTCGCTGCAACTGATGAAAGTCAAGGAGATGACAAATGCTTTTTTAATGAAAGATGTTTTTCTAAGGGAAAAGTTAATGGTGCTCTAAGCGATGTCACGCGTTTTTAAGGCCAATTTTTTTTTGTCACATACAGCAAACATCTCCTCACTATTCGCTAACTGCCTGTCCCCTGAACACACTGTAAAAAAACACGGCCTCTGCAGACACCCCCAACGGCAACAAAAACAAACTGGGCTAACCCGCACCACGAAACATAACAAACTGTTCCAGCCAATAACTGACAAGAAGGATTTGGGGGTGGGGTTTGGGGGGGTTAGTGCGCGGATGAGGAGGAGGAGGGAGGGTCTAGCTAGCCTCCGTTTTATTTGACAATACTTTAAACGTCAACAAGAAGTGACGTCACCCGACATCGCTTAGAGCACCTTTAACATGATTCATAAATATTTTTAAGAATTTATAAGTCGTTTTTGTTTTACCTCCTCTGCTTTCTCCTGCACAAGTTTGCGTTCATGTTCCTCCTCTAAAAGTTTCTGTTCTAAGAGCTCAATCTTCCTCTGCAGAAGAAAGACATCACAGTTTAAAAAGAGAAAACTGTCCTATATACAGTACCTGTCAAAAGTTTCGAAACATTAAAACATTTTAACGTGAAATTTTATTACACATTAAATTAAAAGAAGTTTCATATTTGAATATATTTAAAAATGTAATTTATTCCTGTGATGCAAAGCTGAATTTTTAGCATCCATTACTCCAGTCTTCAGTGTCACATAATCCTTCTAATATCATTCTAATATGCTGATTTTCTGCTCAGGTAACATTTCTTCTTCTTCTTCTTATTTTTTTTTTAAATCAATGTTGGTGATGGAAGTAGTGGTACTTTTTCAGGATTCTTTGATAAAAAAGAAAGTTCAATGAACAGCGTGGGTTTGCATTTATTAAATAGAAATCTTTTGTAACATTATAAATGTCTTCACTGTCACTTTTGATCAAATATATTTTAATCTTATCACAAATGTTTGAATGGTATCATTGATTTCACAAATGTGTTAAGCAGCAAAAAAAAAAATCAACATTGATAAATGTTGTAGCAAATCAGCAAATTAGAATGATTTCTAAAGGATTATGTGACACTGAAGACTGGAGTAATGATGCTGAAAATTCAGCTTTGCATCACATAAATAAAATGGCATCTTAAAATATATTCAAATAGAAAACTTATTAATTTGTAATATTTCACAATATTACTGTTTTACTGTATTTTTAATTAAATAAATGTAGCCCTGGTGAGCATAAGATACTTATTTCAAAATCATAAAAAAGAATGTTTCCAAACTTCTATATCATGTATTTTTTATCATTATATCATAAATATAATATAATATTACTAATACATGTATTATTAATATAATACATATAGCCTAGGTATATGTGTGTACCTCAGCCACAGACTGTGTACTGGTGAGTTTAAGATACTCATTTTCCAGTCTTTCCAATTTATTGAGTTGCATCTGCATCTGTGGGTCTGTATGTTTGCTCTCCTTACAAAGACAAGAAAGAGAGAGAGAGGGATAAAGAGGGGCTTTGAAAGACTCTTAAGTTTGTACGCAAAATGTATTTTTCAGATGAGAATTAACAGCATATTTAAGATCTTGGAATATAGCCTATGGCCCAAGCACTTTTGCTTTTGTCTGCCTGCTCACCTGTCTGTCGGTGTGAGTGATTCTGTCTTTCTCCGCACACTCCACCATTTTCCTCATATAATCGAGCTGTTTTTCCAGCAGAGAGCAACGCTTTTCTGCAGAATGAAGCTTAGAAACCAGCCCTGAAAAGAAACGTAACAGAGACTACTTAGTTTGACTTTCCAAGAACTTTGAGAATAGATCAATAACTGCTGTTCAACACGTTCGGTTACCGTTCCTCTGTGTGGAGTGATTCTCTCGTGTGCTGTTCTCCAGTTCTCTCTGCACAGAAGCATCTGCCTGGTGTGCATGAGAGAATTGTTGGATGTTCCTCTGTGCCTGAACTCTCTCCAGCTCCAAGCGGCGCATCTTCTCCTGCAGTGTTTTCAAGGCTGATATCACTGCTGCTCAAGTACAGGAAAAGTTGTTTGGAAACTTTTACAGTTGGTCTGAAATATTTGGATACAGCATCTAGACTCAACGTACCTCTACTTCCGGCATCTGGTACTCTTTGATAAAGCTGTGGACTGATGTCCTGTACACCTGAGCTCTTTTTGTCCAGTTGATCTGTGGTTGTGTTCATGTACAGTCGCCTTGACAGCGTCTCTGGAGGCTGGTAAAAACTCCCAACATAACTATGTTTAGACGGGGAGTCTAGATTAAAACTCTGGAATTCGTAAATAATTAGCAGATTAGCAAAACCAAAAGAAAATAGCAATGCAGATATAAATACTGAGTTAACATCTTAAAAAAAAGGCTGTTAAAAATATAATAAAAACCTGAGAACCACTGTTTAAAATAGCCAAAATAATTGACAAAAAAGGATGTTAGCCACACTGTTGTATAAAATAGCCCAAATCATCGACAAAAAAGGATGTTAGCCACACTGTTGTAAACAGATATAGTAACGTTACAGTCAAATGAGATATTTTCTGGATAGCTAGTTGAATGGCTGTGTCTGCATAAACGCGTAGCTAACGAACCCAAAACTGCTGCTCGAGGAGACTCACAAATAAGCTAATAAGGCTAACGACTATGTAACGTCAACGTAAACATCGATAAGAATAAAAACAGCCTTAATAAGACAATTTAGCATAAAGTATATATACCGTATCTTCTAATTGATCCATTATGAATCAGTTTCTTCGTTACACATAAGAATGAATGCTGTGTTCATCTAGGTACATGAATTAGCCTGTGACTGAGTGTCATGTTAACAACAGCTGTAGCCGACAGCGCCGCCCAGTTTCAAATTTCCCTCTTCTTTTACCGCCTTCAGTCAAAAAATGACCACAGCCTCTAAATTCTGTTGTCAAAAAAGATTATTGTGTCTGCCTTTTGTGGTTTTGTAGTGAAGTGATTTGTTAATATTGTTCAGTTGATGCTTTGTTTGTATACTTGTCTGATTTCAATAAAAAAGCAACACAGACATAGATAGATAGATAGATAGTAGATAGATAGATAGATAGATAGATAGATAGATAGATAGATAGATAGATTTGACAATGCTGTAATTCTACTGACCCTGGCACAACTTCAGGGTTTAGGTTATTAACATTTCAAAATAATAAATTCACAAATTGACACTTATCTTACAAATATTTCTGGATTAGTCGGACTGACAACAAACACAAACACAACAACATTTTTGTTTTCTATGTCTATCTTTACTGAGGATGCCTTTCATACAAAGGAACTTTGATACAAATAATGGTGCATTGCTCATACAGTATAAGCGTAATGACAAAGTCACATCTATTCTGTTTTTAGCGATTAGTAAACATATTTCCATTGAATAAGATAGAATAATATCTGGTGGAAGCTTTGCATTAATCATAAGGTTTTGAGATAAACAAGTGGTGGCGGGGCCCCTGCAGTTACCACTGTTTTTTTGTGGATATTGGTATTTGTAGTTCTATGTTGCATATGCTCCACGATGACAACGTCGAGATGAACGACCTTCTGAACTACAATTCCCGTTTTACTAGTACTGGGAGGCGCGGCCCTGACAGGAACGCCTTTCTAATCATTGAATTGGTGCATGGCGAGTATGTCTCCACCCATCACTTTTTTTCTAGAAAACTATTGGACTGTGGTACCTGTCAATCAATTGTTAACTCAAGCCGCTGTGCAAAGGACTGAAATCGACTGAAGAGCTGGAGCTTCGGAAGGTCTCATTCAACGGCAGCAGAACTAGAGAGAATGTCAATTTAGTGAGTATTTTCGTCTGACATGTTTCTCAAAAATATAATAGTAGGCGCTTAATAATTACTAACCATACCTGTGGTTTTATTTATGGTGTAACCTTATATATTCTGAAGTTGCCTAACAGAACTTGACTGAACGTCATTTAACGGTTGTTGTTTTTTTACAGTGCGTTTACTGTATAATATTATTATATTATATTTTGTGTTTTTTAAATAAAATAAAAATAGAAAACTATGCATAATTATTTTCCTAGACATTTTGAAATTGTGTCTGTCCTTTTGTTTAAACAACAGAAAAAACTAATTTGTTTAATTCAGCACTGCTAAGACATAGTACCCACGCATTTGCAGGTCTGTTTATATTAACAGAATATGGAACATTTTTAGAGGGATTTGTAGAATGCTTTGCCAGCTTGCTAAGAAGATTAGTTTAGGATTGTTTTGGCTATATAAATAATTTGCACACCTTTTTTGTCCTATGCATGGATCAGTCTGTCAGGTGTATATAACTGAAGAATATTTGACTGTTACAATGATGGATGTGAGAGACTCTGCTGGAAGGTGGGATGCTCTGGGAAGTAGAGACTCAAGCTTCAGACACTCAGCGATGGAGCTCATTCACCAGGAGGTGATGAGGAGAATAGAGAACATCGGGCCGATACCGGACCCACAGTCCTCCTCTCCCCCTGCCATGGATGCCCTGTCCAGTGATCTCAACTCTCTTCTTGCCCATGTCCTGATGCTCTCCAAAAGGTGCCCTTATGAAGACGTCAGGAAGAAATGCATATGTTTGCTCCAGAAGGTTCAGGTAGGTATTATAGTAATTATTGAGTTAATAGTTAAGATGAAATTATATTTTATGTTATAACAATGCCATATGCTCTACATATTCTATGTGTTTTTTAAACAAGAAGAAAACACCCTTGCAAATAATGTTGGTGTATAATTGTACCACATCTATGCAGAACAAGCCCCGTGCATTTATAACCTGCTGTATCAATTATATGGGTGGAAATTGTTAGAAAGAGATCAATTTTGTTTATCTAAATGAAATTAGAAAAAAGTTGCATATACCACATCATGGAAAACCTAGAATTATCACGAAATTTTAAAAGTGTGATTTCCAGGCCTTGACAAGTCATGGACATTTTGATAGTTGATATAATTGTGTCTATTTATGCTCAATTCCAAAGTTTTTATTTTTGCCTGGATATTTACTCATTGTTAGTGGGATCTCTATAAAATCACTATCCATTCATCACAAAGGACTGGAAAAGTCATGGAAAAATCATGAACGTGTTGCAATCCTTAAATGACCATTTATTTTTTATTTCTTCATTTATTATTTTATTTAAAGGCAGTTTGCAAGTAATAAATAAGTGAGATTTTGGGGTTGGCGCTGCCATTAATAATGTTCCCCTGTGTTCCTATGTTGTTTTTCATTTAATTTCATACCACACTAACATTGCCTGTAGCTTTTAAGTAAAGACTGCAAGAGAACTGAAGCAAAATATTTTGAGATTGCCGATAGGCAAGATGTGATGAGTGAAGTGTAGCAGTTACAATGTTTGTTTTTATGGGATTTTAAAAGGATTTAATGTACGCCACAACTTAAAATAGCCTAGCTATGCCCGGTTAAGGGAACTAGGGGAGCGGGTCATTTCTTACACTATTTTTGTTGTGTGGAGGGGTCAGAGAGGATCAGGGACTCTCCTCATTCTTAGATGATTCTGAAAAG
Organism: Chrosomus eos; assembly: GCA_036326025.1. NCBI lineage: Eukaryota > Metazoa > Chordata > Actinopteri > Cypriniformes > Leuciscidae > Chrosomus > Chrosomus eos. The sequence goes on along the minus strand of CM070829.1, from coordinate 9,915,097 downwards.
TTGTAAATCCATTTGGTCTAATACATTGCATTTGTATCTGTATATTGAATCTGTATTTGCAATCACTATTTATTTTTATGTAATTCTAAAGAGAGAAGGAGAATATTGTTCAGAGAAACAGAAAGGAATCTTTTGATGTCAGAATATTAGTATGTAGTTGTTGCAGTTTGCTTTGTCAATGTTATTTTTTCAGGATCAGCAACTTTGGTAATTAACACAGATGTGTGAGTAATTAACTCAGAATGTCACTCCACTGTGTCCATGGCCAAAAATATGCAAAGACACAAGAACACAGATTAAGATTAGATCAAGGAGGATATTCTGACTGAAGGTTCTGAGTATTATTGATATTTCAGACATGACAACACTTTGAATAATTTTAGCATGTTATTAAATATAACAATATTAATGTATTAGGTCTCGGTGGAGTAGATCTGCTCTTCTGCTGCTGTTGAGTATTGCTGCTAACTTGCAACTGCTAACAGATTCACAGACACTTTGAGCATGTAATATATGCTGCTGCTACATAAATAGACATACATAAATCCTGTAGCAAATCTAGGCAGGTGGAGCTGGGGGAGGTAGAGGGTATCAGAGGGAGCGTTGCAGGACTAGCTTACAACAAACAATGATCAGAATATTTAAATGTAGAGCAAGCTATCTGATTGGCTGCAGGATCAGCAGAGCCTGTGCTTTTGGTAATGATGTGATTACTTGCAGATTGCATGTAAAGGACCTATCAGCCTGCGCCCTCAAGAGTTTCATGTCTGAACTATATATGAAGACTTCAGATGCAAAAACCAAACGTCTAAAGTCCTAAAAGTCTAACATTTTTCTTTTTTTTTAATTGTATATCAGTGACATTTATTATATATAGGCATTTAAAATAAGGCATTTCATTGACTGACTTATAAACAGTTCATTGCCATTAAAGTGAAACTACTGACCTTAAACATAGGAGCCTGATCAAAATTTTAATTTAAAATAAAAATGCCAGATGGACTGTGTCACATTGAAGTTTTGCATCTAAGGTCTTCATATATGTATACTTAAAAGCGAATGCATAATCTCTTCCTATTCTGTTAAAAAAGAACAGATTCTGCTCTCTATTTTAGATGCTTTTTTGTGGTTCATTAGATTACAGGATGTTCCCTTGTTTTGTGTTGACCTTGTGACCCTTTCTGCTTACTGTATCAGCAGTAAGCTGTCTGCTCTGATATCAGGAATTATGTGATTCAAGGGGCATTGATAAATGAGGCCACAACAGCAGAGAAACAAATAATTAAAATTGACCTTTGATCCAGTAAGCACCACACAGATGCTGGCAGGCGTAGACACACTCAGGATGTGACCTCAGAAAGCACTAATCCAAGAAAATGATTACTGATGTAGCACAGCATCTTCATTGTCATTGTGGATGGTGCAGCCCACTTGCTTGATAACACACTAACAGGACTGAGTAACATCTGAGTGACTTTGGCATTGTTCGTTGTAAGAGTGTGTTTGTGTGTGTGCGCGCACTAATGCATGTTTCTGCAGTGATAAGCCCTGAGAAGCTGTGGATAGAGAGACAGATCTAGGTCAGTGTCAGTCCACTGGTCTGAAAGGAGTTTAGAAATTATGTAATTTCCTAAGGCCTGTGTTTTTTTTTCCGTTATAGCTCATAGTGTCACATTTCTCAAGTGGTGCTAGTTGTGAATGAGAAATGTACAAATACTCAACTTTGCAAATGATGTACACAAGAGGGTTTTAAGAATAATATTTATGTATGTGTCATGTTTAAAATATTATAAGGCTATTTTCAAGCAAAGGGGTTTACCCCATTAGATATGAGCCTGAAAGAAAGACGCCAGACCTCCTGGAATAATATTACAGCACAGTGAACAACATGGGCTGAAATTTTTCATTATATAGACATTAAGACATGTTATAGAAAACTAAAGGAGTGTCCACACATGCTTTGAAAATGATTCCTTCCCTTGGGTCTTAAATTAGCTGTGGGCCTTGTGAGAGTCATGTGGATTGAATGTGTGTGTGTGTGCGTGTGCGTGTGCGCGCACATGTGTGTGTTTGGTATGTGTATGGAAGCTGGGTGTCACCATGGCACCAGTTCAGTGACCTGAGTGCTAGTAATGTTAAGTCTACTCTCCTGGTCACAAGTTATTGGTCTGGAAATTAGAAAAAATTAAGCAAATTCATTACTATCACTACTACTACTACTGATAAAAATCTATTGCTGTCTTTGAAAAACATCAGAGACCGAATGAAGTTTCTGGCAGAATATGGGAAGTTGTGTTGCACGAGTTGCATGGTGACGCTCCAGAGCGGTGTCTTTGAAAATCTGGTGAGAAATATAATAAATGCATCTCTACCACACTGAAGCATGGAGGAAGAGGTGTCATTGTGTGAGAAGCTACTTCTCTGAGAAAAGTCATTTAATGCTTTGGAGTACAGGAGAATATTGCAGAATGGTTTGCTTTCCACAAGGAATGATCAGATGTTATTTTGGCTTGGTTCATATTTATTCAATTTTTGCCCAGAAGTGTACATGTAGGGGGAAAACTCTTATTTAATCCTCTATTGCATCCATTATTGAATCCTCTGTTGTACGCATGAAAGCAATGTTAAAAATGTTTCATTCGGTTTTCTTGTATTAACTATATGTTTTATAGTTACATTTATCGATATAGTTATCGTCCTTGGTGTGAATGTGCCTTTATTGCTACGTCATGGAAACTAATAGTATTGGCTCATAACTTTACATTTTATGTAAATGTTAATTAAATACTAAAAGGTAGATACTAAAAGGTTATTTTTCATATCCATTCCACTGTTGCTTCTATGACACAAACACATTTCGTTGTAACAGTCTCCCTGAGGCAGCATTGTGCAATAGTGGGTTAAGTGTGGAGAAAAGGAGAGAATAAATAGGCACTTTATTTTTACTTTACCATAGAGAGATAGAAAGAAAATGAGTGGAAAACTAACTGCAGACTGTTTTCACCCCTTTTAAGAAAGAGGGCTATCATGACGGCATAGAGCTCTGGAGAACAACAACAACCCCACGATTGGGGAGGGGAACTTGTTTGTGGTAACTGTGCTGAGGGGAGGGTGAAATCCTTAGAATCCTCTCTCAACTCTAGGAATCGAGGAATGGAACTGACCTAGAGGTATGACGCCGCCTATTTGGATGTAAAAAATGGCCTAGTTCCAAAAAAACAAGACTTATTTGGATAGACAATGGAATGAAAGACACACACACCCCAAACACAACATAACATCAGACAGTTAACATTGGCTTCTAAGATGTGTGTGTGTTTATGTGACATTTTCTCTCTCCTGCTGGTTTCGGTCTGTGAGTGTTTGTGAGCGCTGGTAATGCTTTTATGAGAGTAATGTTAATGCCTTTTCTGTTGATCTGCACAAACACCTCATGAAATAATTCGGATGAGGAAAGTGCTGTGGATGAAATGCAGAATCTGTTTATGGCAAAGCTACCAAAGTGAGAGTTTGAGACAGCAGAAAGATGAGGACAAAGCAAGGGAAGTGTGTTGTATGTTATGTTGCATATCAGGATCAGATTACAGCCCATCTGTTGTTGATTAATATGGATGAATGCATGCAACGCTGTGCACATGGATCCATACAGGATATGATTTGGGAATAATTGCAGACTTTTACATATTATATTTAGTTTTGGAATCAACATTTAGTCCCCATGGTCAGGGAGGATACCTATTTTTTAGGTTACGTCAAATGCGTGCAACAGCGTTGACTTTTACTCAGAATTGCATTGAAATCACGTCATGAATGTTATATAAAAGCTGTATTTGTCAATTGGACACTCTGTGACAATACTGTGGTAATCTGGTGAGTTACCACAAAACCAAGTTTTTCCCATAGTGTAAAATACGAACACCAGAGGGCGCCATTACCTCATTATAAAGCCACATACTAACTCGACTGCCTTGAGCTTGGAAATTTCCACCACTTGACCTAAATGCTTGCAGAGCTATTTTATTTCTTCACTCTTGGTGTCAAGACAAGAATCAGGATTAGGTTTCTAAATGTATGTCTATAATACCATTAGTATTCCCATTAATCTCAATAGCATTTGCTTTTTAGCTGCATGTAGGAAAATTACATCATGACAACGTTGATTGGTAAGGACTTCAGGAGCGACTATCCTGATGTCAAAGGCAAGCAAAGAATATGTATCAATTCAATGCTTTTAAGAGCACCCCAGACAAGAAATGACCATTGGTAATAGATCTACTCTGTACTATAATGTAATATTATGCTTGCAGATGTTATTTGCTCTGAATACACAGCTAACTTTGAATAGTAGTTACAGCGTCTATACCAGTAGGGGCTATTGGGACCATTCATCCAGCCAAACTTTGACCCCTGGGCTAAATAAGTATGTGTATATGAGAGTGTGTTAAAAGTATAAAGATTGAAAAACTTAGGGGTTATAATACAGCGTTTTTAGTGTGAAAGGGGATTGTTTTGACAATGTTGTCGTCTGTAAGCGGAAAACACAAAGGACATTTTTTTCAGTTTGTAGTACATTGTCTTTGTTTCTTTTAATACTATAAAAGTTATATTTGGAGGCTCTGGATATTAAAGTGTGTGTGTACACTCTATAAAGGACTTAATGAGAGCTTTCACAACTGTTCCTGTATTTAAAAGAGAAAACCATTGTTTAATTTTTTCATAAAGTACATCGTCAACAGGTTCTGGACACTTTTATTTTCTGGTGAAGTACCACACTGTGATCAGCCACCCATCTATAAAACCACAAATGAAGTGTTTCCTATGATCTGTGAAGTGCACGTTAAACCAAGACAGGTGTAATTTAGTTTTTATAGATGTAAGCATCTGCATTATCTCAATGCTTCTGAATGAATTCTTCACATTTCACACAAGTGTCCTTTGCATTTCTATTAAGAGTAATTTATTCAGTTTATTGAAGTAAAATTCTTTCTCCCAATTTCAATGACCTTGAAAATGGAAGCTGCTGTTTAATCTCATTGGATTTGGTGAAACCAATCTGAGCAATGCAGGTCATTTTGATGCATCATCACTTGTGTCAAATGACCACAAATCTGATCAAGCAAACCTCCTTCCGCGTGTGTGTGTGTGTGGGGGGGGGGGGGGGGGGGGGGGGGGGGGGGGCATATAAAATGTAATATGTACTACATTTTATATGCTGGATTTCTGCAAAGAAAACAGTGCAACGTGAGCCGCATCCACACGTGCCACAGAACCCACGTGTAACCAGACCCAAAGAGGAAGTAGCATTACTCAAAGAAATGAACAGTTTTTTTGTGTTGTTATAGAGCATAAGAATGTCATAGTTTATTTCTGTTCTCTATTTCACATCCCTCTGATTTCCATTTTTTTACCCTGTGTTGTCTGGCAAAGTAGAAGTAGAAATCTATTTGGAGATTGCAGAGTCAAAGCCTAAAAATAATAAAATTGACCATTAAACTTTATTGCATAGTATAATGTCCAGGAAGCATTTTTTTACGTATCTGCCTTGATCCTTGATCTTTTTTGAGTGTTTCCTATCCTGTGTGATTTTATTTTCATGGGAAAATTACAAAAAAAAACAATTGCAGTTGTAGGATGGAAAACCTCTTCATTGTAATGAAGCCCCATATAAATGTGCAAATCCAGGAAAGGATTTGACACAGCCATTTAGAAGTCACATTTTGCAGTAATGCTATGTTCTAAAGTTTGACAGGCATATGAGAGGCATGAGGCGTAGCTTTGGCCAAATGTGGGTGAAGGAACGTGCCTCTTGAGGAATGCTGAGATTACATTTTAGTGTTTACATTGTGTATTGGGGTTAGTGAGTCTACAGTTAATGCAACAGTGTAACAGGCCTTTCATGCTGCGCATACACACGTCACTCATCCATGCAAGTGTTATCTTCTTTATTGTGATGTGATGCAGGTCTCACTATTCAAGTGGATTCTAATGGATACTGTGGAAAGCTTGAAAAGCTTTCTTTGCTGGTTATGTCATGCGTAGCCTTTCTCATGTAATTGTTTTTGTTTACATTGGAACCCAAACAGCTTGGCATTTCTGAAAGCAACAGATCATATGATGACTAAGGAAATATGATAAATGAATTCAACAAAGATGAAAGGACCATCTCATTCATAAGTAAACTTTGTGAGGTGGAGAAAGGTCTGAAAGGAGTGAGAGATGAGTTATATCTACAGAGAGATAGGGAGAAACAGTGAGGAGTGAAAGGAAGAATAGAAAACAGGGCTATTAATTTCATAACCTGAATGTTAGCCATGTTTATGTCTCCCTCTGGCCCCTTGGCATTTTCCACCTCCCTGATCAAACACACATACTATCAGAGTACTGGTACTACAGTACAAAGTTGATACTTAAATAGAAAATATAATAATGCCAGTCTTTTGGTTGCATAGATAAGGTATTCTAAGGTATAATAAAGTATTATCCATAATGAAATTAAGAATTATTAATAATAATGAATATAATTATGTCTGACTTTTTCAAAAATATATAATATATAACAAATATATTAAATGAATCAGCAATAATATTTATTAATATACATTTTTATTTTTATAATTAGGGTGTTAAATAGGACATTGAATTTAAACATTTTCAATAATTTATATACTTATTTAATATTTATTTTTACTTTAAATATTAATAAAATAAATATTAATATGTATTACTAAGGATAGTGCATACTTTTTTTATTAATGAGGGTGTTAAGTACACTTAATATTTAATTGTTGTACGTGCGTGCGTGCGTGCGTGCGTGCGTGCGTGCGTGCGTGCGTGCGTGGTGTGTGGTGTGTGTGTGTGGTGTGTGTGTGTGTGTGTGTGTGTGTGTGTGTGTGTGTGTGTGTGTGTGTGTGTGTGTGTTGTTGTGAATATTGGTAAATTAAAGCATTGAATTTAGTTTTTGTATGTTGACTAACAATTTGTAGAAACAGAACAGAGCTTTTCCAAAGCGAATCAGCATAATCAGAGTCTCTTTTTTACCTCAGGCTCTCATCTGCATTTCCTTATCTTCAGAACTAAATAACTGGCATTGGCTTGACATGCCTGCACCAGTTCAAGCACCAAAAATATATCCCTGAAATGACATTTTGAATGTTGAGCTTGGCAAAGTATGGCTGGATTGCTGGACAGGTTTGAATCAGTGACCCACTCTAACCCTGAATTAGCACCACGTGTGCGAGTGCTGGCGCTGAGTCACTCGCTAACACGTTGTGCACATTTAGGGAAGAGAATAACAAAACAATCGTGCAATATTTGTCCCTCTCAAGAACAGCGGTCTGGTTTGCGTGTCTGTGTGTGCGTATTGTTTCGTGTTTTTTATAGACAGACAAAACCATTTTGAAGTCGCCAGTCATGACATTATTATCGGTGTGTCTGGATATGCTTGTATTTTTAGTTGAGGTTTCCAGAGCAGTGTCACCTGCCGCCGTCCTCTCTGTCTGGACGTGGGCTGTGTGGTCAGCTGTCTGACGGTCTTGAGATGTTCATGTGATTTTTTTATTTTATTTATTTATTTATTTATACAATTGATGGTTAATATCAAACCCATGGCCACACAGTGGGCCTTACATTGATTGTTTAGCAAGTTAGCAGCTGTTGCTAAACGATATTGTGTGATGCTATTTTTTATTTTAAAAAAGAAGCTACTCTTTTCCACACATTTTTGTTCTCTTTTTTCAGGTATGTGAGAAGACTTAAACTAGCTCTCCATACAAATCAGTGTAAAGACACAAGAGCCTGCTAGGTACGTGTTAGCAAATGGCTTGACTGATGTATTTGTCAGCTATGAATTCTGTTAATGGGCCTAGTTAAGTAGGATGTGGTGTGATAAACAGCCAAGACTGTTAGCTTGCTTTTGGCGATTATAGACTTCATAGCATGCCATTGTCTATTTTAACCTTATGGGAACTCATTGGAGCATGTGTGTGGGACAGTTTTAGATGCTCATGTGTTCATGTTTTACAACTTGAACTATAATGAACTTGAAGCCTAGAATGCCATTACACCAGATACATAAGCTTTGTGAGATGTGATATTATAAAAGTAAACTAGTAATTATTTTCCCCATTTATATGAAATAAAACCATTTCATTATAACCATGTGTTACAAAAAGTATAACGGTTAGGCCCACCATCAAAGCCAGTTGTGATGTTTTCTGGGGTCTGGATTTGTAAATAAAAATTAAATCATGCTCTTTAACCATATACAGTACTGTTCAAATGTTTGGAGTTTTGCTAAATAAATATAATAAATAAAAATTATTTAGCAGAAATGCATTAAATTGATCTAAAGCCACAATAAACACTTCTATATTGTTATAAAAAAATATTAAAACATTTAAATAGAAAATAGTTTTTTTCATTTGTAATAATATTTTACAATATTACTGTTATTGTATTTTTGATCAAATAAATGTAGCCTTGAGCATATGAGACTTCTTTAAAAAAAAGTCTTGGTATGTATGGTATATGCATGCAGTTGTATAGTAATATTATTGTGATACACATAATACATATATTACAAACATTATCAAATTATTACAAGGTCAATTTTATTTTTACACTAACATATTTCTGTTGAAAATAAAATTACTTTCATTTTCAACTGGTTTTATTTCCTTTTTAGTTGCTGAATACTTGATTCTGATTGGTCAATCACATCATTCTCTGGTCAAATATTTTTTATATAATGACTGTTAAACTGTATAATACTGTTGTCCCTGGCAAACCAGCTCTTACATAGCTGTGCCAATTGAATATCTCTCGTACCACTTCACATTCTCTTTGTATCAGGGACCTGGGTTTATCATCATGTCTGGGTTTATTTTGTGATAATGACCGGCTGACTTTATTGCAGGATTGAATTAGCACTGTGAGTGTTTGTGTGTGTTTTGACTCCATCAGTAGAACTAATGGCCAGGTGTTATTGCTTCTGTCCAGTACAGATAGTGCTTTCAGTTGGAGTTATGGGCCAGGCCCACCCTCTGACCAGTTTACTGAGTAACTGTCATCAGTAGGCTATGTGTAAGTAGAGGCAGTGGGGTCCTGAATAAATACCTTCCTAAAATGGGCAATTCATATATCTTCATTAGAATAATAAATCAATAGCGAGGGAGAGAGAGAGAGAGTGAATGATAAGGTGAGAGGAAGATGATAAAAAAAAGAGATGGGGTACAGCAAAAAACAACTAATACATAGACACTTGGTGGCTCCACCCCCACTCCTCTGTCATTGGTTGATACTCACAGCATGAGCGCACTGCGATTGGCTGAGAGGATACACACCTCCAGAATCCTAGAATGTGTTTGTGTCCTGTGTAAAAAAGAACATTGCTAGCTGAAAAAAGAGAGAGCGAGACAGAAGCTTGTACTGTAGAAGACGGAAAGGGGGCTTGGAAAAGGGGGTTGGGAACATTTGGCTGGATATGTCCCAGAAATTTCTAGGAAAGCGGAGAACTATTTGTTTGTGGTGATGCCTGGGAGACAAAAGGAGTGGACTCACATTAAAATGCTGATTCTCCTGCATCATTAACTACTCCCTTTATTGCATTCCTGGAATCATAGCCCAAGTAGCTCACATTTAAACAACAACATGTTTTTCTGCACTTATAATCCACCATACTAGCAGAACATGCCTACTTTTGATATGTGTGCTTCATCATGAGAAAGTCAGACTTCTTGGTCAAAGTAAAGTTGCTCTCATTTGATGTCAAGTTACCGAATTAGATTAGCTAATGCATTAAACTTAATAAAGCCAATTGGCCGTTCTAGTAAATAGAGATGTTGACTGTAGAAAAAGTGCAGATTTTCAAGCATTAACAGGAAGCAATCTGCAATGGAAGGCATGGGACTCTTAATCATGAAAGAAACAAGACAAGCATAGGTGTCTGTAACAGTAGGCAGTGTGCATGTCTTTGAAATAGTGTTGTTTTTGTAAGCATATGCCTTGCACTCTGTATGACCCTCTTTGGTGCAGTATTTTCTAGCTCAGTGCAAATGGGACAAACAGGTCTGTTGCACTTTGCATTGCTGCCATAAATTTGCTGATAAACATGATAGAAAGGTTATTGTTAATTCATGTTTAAAACAACCCAATTATGGTTTTATCTCACTTCACTGAGATACGTAATTGCACTCGGTAGTATTATTGGTGGTATATTTGTAGGGATGATGTAGAATATTAAAAGTCTGGCCGATAAAACGATAATTATTTTTATGTTCCATTTGTTTTCAATGCAAAAAAACACAGTGGAATAGAAAAACACCCCTAGAAGGTATATTTAAATTGTCCCGACTATGGAGTATCATGATCTATTAGCATGTTAGCAGTAGAGTTGAACTAGCTGGAGAAGGCTCCTGCTGATATGCCACATTTATCGCAGACCATGGCCGAGGCACCGGAGTGTTTGTTATTGTTGTTATCTAACCGATATGCCTAATCTTAGTCATTATGTGCTAGTAGGAACAAATGAAGAAGCCAGTCTGATCACATGACAACAAACACCAGTTTTATTGGCCACATAACGGTAACAAAAAACCAAAAGAGGAACGTTTTTTACGAATCTCAAGTGTGAGTGAGTGCCTGTGGCTGGTGAAGACACATTTTGTAGTGTCTGTTTGTCTTTGTTTGATCAGCTGCTAGTTGTTTGGACATGCGATATGACGGTCCAAATTCACCTGCCACCTGTCAGCACACATTTCACTGAAGACATTTAATGGCTAGCAGTGTTTGGGAAGCTGCCTTGAAACTTTCCAAGTTACTCAAGCAGCTACTATAAAAAAGTAGCTCAATTAAAAGGATGAATTTTTATATATCCTGAAAACTTGTGAACAGTGGCATTTAAAGGTGGGTATGTGATTTGCAAAACGGCCGTCAGATTTTGAAAATACACAACTCATAAGGTCCTACCTTCTCTTCTCCAACGCTGGCCCGGACTCCACCCATTCGAAAAACATGGACGCGCAATCAAGCACGTGCGAAAACTCGGATGCGCTCTCTCTCTCTCTCTTCTCTCCTCTCTCTCTCTCTCTCTCTCTCTCTCTCTCTGTACCGGGGCGACTTGTACTTCCTGTGACTGGGTTACGAGCTTTGAGTATGCGCACGAACGGGACACGCGTGCGAGGGGGGTCATGGTACAACCGTTTGAGTGAGCATTTTCTGTCCAATGATTCTAGGGGGTCTTGAAAATGATTGGCTGGAGTTTCTCGAGTCCTGCCCGTTCCACAGATGATTAAATTGCGTAATTTTCATTTCAGTGCTTTACAGCCAGTAAGTGAGTTAGGAATAGGATTTCAAGTGATTTGAAAAAAATGGTCAAAAAAGAAAATCACATACCCACCTTTAATTATGAAAACAGGGTGATTAAATAAGAGATTCAAAGGAATCGGCAAATGCTTTTTTGAACCAGCTAATTTATATGAATTATCTGATTTAACTGATTCACTACTTCCCAAAGAGAGAATTTTGCAAAACATTTGTTAAGGTGTGGCAACATTAGTGAAATTTTCCAGGCAAAAAGTCCCTCGTCTATTGTAAATACTATAGTCAGCGCAATGGTCAAACACATCTGTGTTTGTGTCTGAAAAATAAAACAAAAGCAACGCAGTCAAATGTAAAAATGCATTCTGTGTGAAGTGAATGGCCCCACACTGCAATAAAATAGTAAGTACAAACAATATTGTCTTGTTGTAAAACAGACAAGACTCGTTTGTACATTCCTTGATGTGTAAGGCAAGTAATAGTATAGTTCAGTAACAAGGTCAAGTACAGGTGTTAGTTACTCTTCAGTTATGAATCAGTGGCGCTTTCTCTCCCCACCCCCATCTCTCTACCCATATATCAGCTTGTTTACCATCTCAGGACAAAGCTGAAGGAGCTTATGAGCTGAGTTGAGTTTGTCTGTGTGTGAGACACAATAGGAAGAACAGGGAGAGGGGCTCACATTGTGAATGAGAGGTAGTGGAAGTGTGTGTGAGAGCATGATTCAGACCTCAAATGCCTATTGCAACACAATCGCCCCACCATAGGGTAACTAAAGGTCAGGACAGACAACGTCACAAACTTTTGACATAAAATGTCTCCTGATAGTTAGATACAATACACAAAGTTGTATACAAAGTAAATGTGCTGTTACTGCAAAAAAATAAAAAATATTGGAAACTTGACATACATTTGTTCTTTTGCACTTTGTTGGTTAGGGTTAGGCTTAGTGCGGACATTAAACTGTTGACACTCACAAACTTCCTTACATTCCCCTTCTTGTCAGTATGTGTTCTGTGTGTGTTATCTCTCGGAATCCCCTCACCCCACCCTCATGTGTTTGTGTAGCAACTCAGCGCTCATTCTCATACTTAAGTCAATCTGTTAAGTAGCTGTGGAGAGAAACAGCTCAAGTTGAGCAACTAAAGAGGAGAGTAGAGAGAGAGAGAGAAGAGAGAGAGAAGAGAGAGGAGGAGGAGAGAGAGAGAGAGAGAGAGTGTGAAGGAGAGGAGAGAGAGAAAGTGTAGGAATACTGTTGTGAGAAACGGTGAAGACTGTGATTAGACCTCATTAAAAGCCCTGAGCCTCTCGGCTGAATGTAAGCCTCTGTCTGTGGATATGTGAATGTTTGTGAGCGCTCACTTCCCTTCCCCCTTAAACTCAGCTCTGTACTGTGTTTTTTAGGCCTACCTGTAAGTAGACATGTTAAGACTTGTTTGGATCTCAGTTTTTTTTTTGCTGTTTTTTTTGTCCTTGACCTATTTTTAGCATAAGGACCAAAAATTTGGGTTATTGAAAGAAGTATCTTGTGCTTTGTAATATTGTGAAATATTATTACAAAGTAATGTAATGTCTTTTCTATTTAAATTTATACCATGGTCTGGGTGAATACTCGATTCTGATTGGCTGCAGGGTGTCCGTTAAAAAGTGATAGAGGACACCTAGTAAAGTAGTTCTGGTGAAACTGCCTGTTTACCGTTCGAAATTAATAAATAAATGCGCTGCCTACAACAGCTGTGTGAGTAACCATAGCAACAGGCAGTCAAAGTATCCGTTAACAATTTGCTCTATCAAAACAAACATCTAACGTTAGTTAGATATTACCAAAGAACGTATATTTACAAGAAGTGAAAGCCAATAGAACGTTTCATTGCAACACCAGCGCCCAGCAGCAGCGCTGTGCTTCCGCCATTTTGGGGTGAAAGCCACTCGGCAGTCATATATTATACATATATTTAGTCCAGTGCAGAGGTCATTTTTAGGTTGAAATAATTATGTAAAAAGAGGGGGCAGCGCCAGATAATTTTTAACGCAGGTGCCGAGGGGGTGCTAGATCATTGACAGGGGGAGCTGCGCACTTAGCCTATATTGTATACTATTATTAAATGAGCAAAACTGCAATATTTAATATTCAATAATTTTAATTATCACAACTAAAGTTTTAATTTTACTAAATCGAATAAGCACATCATTTAGCATTCAATCAAATATATTTAAAGATTTATTATTTATAATGTTATTTCAACATAATATCTCCTTATTTCGATATACATAATATGTGAGTGTGCAACATAATCAGAGAGTAGCCTATTTCTTTTCGTTTGGAATAGTTTCGTTAAAAGATTTAATTGCAAGCTTTCTATATTTCTCATGTATGAGGCATATTTCGGTTAATTTATGATGAGATTCGCTCAAGTTCACCGCGCTGCATGTCATGATTATATTGTCTGCTATATTTGCTTATTTATTAAATCCAGGTAATTGGTTGATTAAATTTTTTTTTTTAAATTAAGATACAATTTACACAAAACAAAATTAATTTTAAAGAAAGGCTTTCTACAAAACACAACGTAGGTCAACGTAATGTCAAAATCATGTAGGCCTATGACCCACTTCATGTCTCCCGATATCATATCCTACTCATGCTGTTCACTTTTCATAATCAAAATGGGGAAAAACACATTATAATATTTGAACAAATATGAAACTAAATGCGCTTATTTAATGGCTACAACAACACGTATACAGTAGTAGGCCTACAGACTCTCTATTTGTACAACTATTAGGCCTATATAACAGCAATAGAAATAGCTTTACAGTAAACTTCTTATATCTTATATTAATGACCGTTTAAAGCAAGAGTATGTAAACAAAAACACAGCCACTGTACAAAATTGTGGCAATTATAGGATAACGGACACAGCAATGCATCATGTTCTATAAGCTCATCATGTTTGTAGCATGATCCAGGGGATTAAAACGTACAAAATATATTTCAGGCCAAGTGGAGTTGGTAACTAATAATAGTAGTAAATGTGTAAAGTTGCATAAAATGGAAATATTCAATAATGCAAGAAAAAACTACCTCAAAAAACTGTTATCTGTGCTGTTGTCCAGTAACTCCCGTTGGAATCTTCACGCCAAAATGGCGGCCGCGCTACCGAATCGCCACCTATTGGCTGTTACCAGAAAAGCATCAGAGTTTCGCCTCTTGTGCTTCTATACTCTTTGATATTACATAGCCTACTAATAGAGCTCGGGATCGTTTCGTCACGTCGCAATGCATTGTGGGAATCATGGTACGGAAGTAGATGCACTGTATAGTAGGCAGTAGATAATTCAAATTCTAACGTTGGTCATTTAGGTTTAATTTTGGTTATTTTAAGGAAAATGGTTCAGTATTGCTGTGATGCAAACTGCTGTAATCGGTCTCACGATCGACAGGGCAAACACCTCATAAATAATGTTAGTTTTCACCAGTTTCGCGTCTTGTTTTGGTGAACGGTGGGTTGTGTCTGAAGTGAATGTTCGCCAATATTATACCGGATTACAGAACTACCGGACGAAAATAGTGGATTATTGTACCTGATAGTTGTGTAATTACTCCTGAGATGTAACAACCCCGCATAGACAAGCTTTATAGCTCACAGAATCTGGTGTGTGTGTGTGTGTGTCTGTCACCAGTTCACGATGCTGACTCGCGATCTTCATAGTGAACGCGCCGGAGAGAAATACACATTTCATACGGATTACATCGTTTTCTTTTGTTTTGAATTGTTATGTTTAAAAGTAGAAATCGCAGGTCTGTGAGGCAAGAAGGCTATGCTGAGTTTTGGTTCATGTATGAGACGAGCTGCAGTTCAGGCGGGTGCCTCCGTTGACGTTAATGTCTAGCTACTATGTTTACTTATTCCTCATAAATGCGAACACATAAAATGAATATTTTATGTTCTGTGGAGAGCCAACACTTCTTCGTCCAGTGGGTATTACTTTAGATTTGTAAAGGTCCATAACTCTTGGTGCAAGACAGTGCAGGAGACCGGCCAGACGCTATTAACTTACTCCAAACCGGCCTTTGCGATACCGCTAAAATGGCCGCGGTTACCCACAATGCACCGTTCCATAACGTCTACGCCCGAGCTCTATACAACAATGAGCGACTTCGTTATTTCATCTTCAGTCTCTCACGGACTGACGGAGCCCAGTAAGCCCGCAGACTGCTCTCGCATCGATGGCCTGTCACATTATTTGACGGCTCTCCAGTCCAGCATCGGAGAGTCGACCTACAGCGGTGCTTCGGAGGCTGTGGTGGTTAGTGTAGACTAGTGTAACACAAAGTGTTTTATGTGTAATAAAAAAATAACTATGCCTACCTTTGTGTTTCATGAAAAAAAAATGCATTTTTGAACCTGAAGGGTTCTACAAGCTGTGCGGACTATAAATATCTCAAGTTGCTAAATCTATTGTCAGGCAAGTTATTATTTGAAAAAACTAGATTTAGCCTAATTAAAATATAAACTAATGTTTTAAAAATGTTTTATTTGGCAAGTGACCATGGTACAGTATAAGCGGGTTAATGCCCTTCGAGGTGTCCGTTGTCAGGTTTTAATGGACTTCGGCGGAGGCAACCTCCGCTGCGCGTCGGCCGGTTTACACCTCGCCGTCGTCCATTAAAACCTGACAACGGACACCTTGTCGGGCATTAACCCTTACATACACTATATTTTATCCCTTTAATGGCAAAGTAGAATTCTCAGCATATTTTCTCCGGTCTTCAGTTGTCACATGATCCTTCAGAAAGGATTCCAATATGCTGATTTGCTGCTCAAGAAACTTTTCTTATTTCAACTGTTAAAAACAGTTGCGCTGCTTAATATTTTTGTGGAAACCGTGATACATTTTGTCTATAGGCCTATAGAATGCATCCTTGATGAATAAAAGTGTTAGTTTCTTCAAAAAAAAATTATGGCCATATTAATTATGAGCATTGATAAAGAGCATTTTGAGAGAAGACAGATATTTAAGACGCTCATAAAAGCTTTAACAAGGTAATACTTTACAATACAGGAGCTGATCTATGAGGAAAACATCAATTCCTAACCAGCTAATAATTGGATAAAATATTATTATTCACACTGTTTTTAAACATTTGCCAAACATTTCTTTGGCAGTTAGTATTTTTGGGAAGTTTAGCTTTGACTTCTGACTTCTCACAAATATGCAATGATTTAAGTCCTATGAAGTACGTTTTTTTGTGTGTTTTGTGTGTGTGTGTGTGTGTGTGTGTGTGTGTGTGTGTGTGTGTGTGTGTGTGTGTGTGTGTGTGTGTGTGTGTGTGTGTGTGTGTGTGTGTGTGTGTGTGTGTGTGTGTGTGTGTGTGTGTGTGGTTATGTGTGCAATGTGCAGGTTTTGCTTCGATGGTGTAGTCTTTTGGTAGAACAGCATGTTCTGTTTCTTTTTATAAAACAGGAAGTCAAAGTGTGTATACTTAAGTGTCTGAGAGTGTTAGGTGTGACCAGAAGATCTTGTGTCTTTTGATCTTTTGATCTTCATGATGCGTGAGCAAGCTGCTCTTAACTTTTTCAGTAGCGTCAGGGTTGGTTTGAAAGTGTGTTTTGAACAATTTTCTATGCTTGTATTTTTTTGGCCTAGAACAGTTCCCTCATTCTTTATGCGTTTTATTCATATCTATTTATATCTATTTTCACATTTTCTTATGGCTCAGCGTTTATCTAATGTCTGGGAAATGTCATATAACTGTGGCTGTTTACTATGTTTTATGTTTTGGTCAGATAGAGGTAGAGGTGTTAGCAAAGATGGGAGACGTTAACAGTCTGAGTTGTGTGACCTGAAGAAACAAGTCAGAAGTGCATACCCTGAACAGGAAGCGCAGAAAAGTGTGATGGCTCTCACAGGATGTCATGCTGCAAATCAGAGGTTGTCTTTACCTTGGGGAAAATTCCCCTCACCCTGATATATTCACACCCGCACACACACACACACACACACACACACACACACACACACACACACACACACACACACACACACACACACACACACACACACACACACACACACACACACACACACACACACACACACACACAAACAAACACACACACACACATAAACACACACACACACTATATCTAGAGCAATTAGCCAGAAATAATGTGAGAGATAACAGATAGATATATAGAACAAAACATGCAAAGACACTCACTCACTCAGCCCACAGAAGCTCACATGCTCAATTCTCTCACGCTTTTAAAGACTGAACCCTAGTATCTTAAATACTGCCTTACATGTATCACTTACAACACCATGTGTCTTGCAGTTAACTAGCATCCTTGTAGCACACAAATGAAACATAACATTTTACATTAACAAAGTTTCTGTATTTTTTGTCACAATGTCATTACAAAAGTCATCTATTCTACATAGTTGAGCACAGACCACATAAATTTCCAAAAATTACCCATTCAGGCCTCATAACTAAATAAGATTGTTAAATTGAACATGCAATCTCATAACACACATTCAAATGTATATTTATTTTATCCTGATTTCTTTCAGATGACCAAAAAAAAAAAAAACTTCTAGACAAATACGAGAATACGAGAAATTTCAAGTTCAACTCAAAATTCTGTTCAAAAGTTTGTCAAAAGTCAGGAATATTTTTTTAAAGACTTTGATACTTTTAATCAGCAAGGATGTAGGGATGCATGATATATTGGCCATCATATCGGTACCGGCCTATATATGTTCATTTTTAATGTTATCGTTATCAACCTGATTCGAAAATTTGTCTGAGCCAATAAATAATGGATTATTTCCTTCTGAGACACGTCAGATTCGGACTGTTCTCCATGATGGTTTTAATTGCTTTGATTTGAAAAAAGGAAAATACAGTGAAGTGCAACATGTGCAGCGCAAGTCTGTCGTATAAGCTATTGTGTACTTGGGACATGGCTTTCAATGGTGAGACTTTTGTTTTTGTTAATCAGGCTCTCAAAATTATATAAAAATTTGGATTTAGATTTATCTGCCAATATATCGGTTATTGGCTTTCAGTTATCGATATCGGCCAAACATTTTATATCAGTGCATCACTACAAGGATGCATTAAATTGATCAAAACTGACAGTAAGGGCATTTCTATTTTAAATAAATTTATTTATTAAAGAATCTGAAAAAACATGTATGACTGTTTCCACAAAGTTTTTAAGAAGCACACATTTTCAACACTGATAATAATAATATGAAATATTTCTTGAGCAGCAAATCAGCATATTAGAATGATTTCTGAAGGATCATGAGACACTGAAGGATGGAGTAATGATGCTGAAAATTCAGCTTTGCCATCACAGAAATAAATTAGGCCTACATTTTAAAGACATTAAAGTTGAAAGCTGTTATTTTAACTCTTTCCCTGCCATTGTTTGAGTTATCTGTCTTTTACGAGAAATATGTGTTTTCACTGTTATAAGGTAGGGGGCGCTATTACGCATCTTGACCGAGTACTGAATCTCCTGATCAGATAAAAAAACACAGGTGAAGAAGATGCAGAAACAAGCAATAGCATATGTAATCATATACAAGTAAAATTATCCGATCATCAACATTAAACAGCATATAAATCAAAACTATCTAATGTTACAGAATGAAATGTCAACCCAGGAAGAGCTATAGAACTGTGAAGCTTTGAGGGTATTTTCTCAGCTTTTTGCTCAAAATGTTGCCCAATGTTGTCAAAACTTACCCACATTCAAGTGTTGATAAGAAAATAATGCATTAAGCTAGAATAAGACGTGTTGCTTTGTTTAAAAGCTGAGGGTCTGTTCTTTATTTTGATATATTGCATGTTCAGATATTCATAAAAATAATAAAAATTCATAACAAAATATTCTGGGGGCCATGACATTTTTGTGAAAATGATTTAAAAAAAAAACACTGGCAGGCAATAGACAACTTAAAAAATATATATGCTGGCAGGGAAAGAGTTAAATCGTAATAATTTATTTTTTTTATCAAATAATTGCATTCTTGCTGAGTATGGAGACTTCTTTAAAAAAACATTTTTAAAAAAATCTTATTGACCCCAAATTATTTGAACAATAGTGTAAATGTAAGAGAATTGACTTCTATAAAATAACTTCTACTAAAACACTGTTTGATTTTAAACACAGTTTTTCTACTTCTTATCAATGTACGACAGCTCAACAACTACCTCGGTACATACAGATAGGCAGTGACAGAGGGATCATTGTTACTGTGTGTAGCTGGCTCTCCTGTCAAAACACACAAATGCTGAGGTAGCAGAGATACAGGCTGAGAGCTGTGTGCGAATGTGTTTGCATGCAAGGGAAAGTGTGAGTCTGTGAGAGAGCGAGGTCCGGCAGGATAAAGGGAAGAGATCATCCCATACCCTGTGCCCCCTAAACATCAGATCTTCCTGTTCCCCAACACACACATACATTCTCACGCCTTTTGTTACATCACAGCTCTTGATGAACGAAACATTTCAATGCCACATTACTCTGATTTCTGCTTTAGGAGCCATGGTCAGTCAGTGATACCATGAACTATTCAATACTATTGTATATTTGGTGTGTATTTGTGTGAGCTGCAGTGAGAATAGACATAGACATGCATGCCTGAGTTATGACACTTTGCTGACAGTC
The DNA here is from genome assembly GCA_036326025.1 of Chrosomus eos. Classification (NCBI taxonomy): domain Eukaryota; kingdom Metazoa; phylum Chordata; class Actinopteri; order Cypriniformes; family Leuciscidae; genus Chrosomus; species Chrosomus eos. The sequence continues at coordinate 9,895,094 of CM070829.1, read as the reverse complement.
GCTTTTTTCATCATGTGAAGGTTGCACACCTGACCCTCACTCTAGGACTTTGTCTGTGGCGGTGTGCAACGCCCACAGAGAGGCTATTTTTTGTGCTCTTACAACAAAGTGTGAAATTCTTCATCCTGTAGTTTGCATGTGAAGGTAGTTTTCCTGCAGGGTGACAGAAAAATACCTTTAATTTCGGAAGTGCCCAGTTGCAGCTCCTTTCATATATTTTATATTTGGTTTGTTCCTATTTTGTTTTAAAGTGTAAATTGCAGGTAAAAATTTTCACGAAGATAATGCAATGTGCTTACTAAATATAAAGATAAGAACCGCCCACCATTGTTTTTTTTTATATTTTTTATACCAAATGCTGAATATAATGAAAAGTTGGTTCGTTTTACAGTGCTTTTAACCACGCCCCCTCCTTCCACTAGGCTGGGCGTGATGTCATAACAGGGACTCCAAGCTTTTACGGTCTATGCAACAAGCCTAGAGTTACGTTATATTGGAGACCTAGCTAGCGAAAATGGTTAACTATTGTGCTTGTGCGGGATGTACGAATACATCAAAAACGGGGGAGAGGCTCCACAAGTTCCCCAAGGACAAACGGCTGATTCGTGCCTGTAAGTGTTAGCATAACTTACCCGAGGTAGAGCTTAGATCGGCCCAAAACATCAAGCAAGACCCTAACGTTACCCGAGCCCGCTGTGTCCGAGTCCGGCCCGACACATAAACTGTAATTATGAGCCCAAGCCCGGTTTAAACCCGGCTATTTTTGAATACGTGGGTCGTTATAACTGACGTGCTCAACTACTTTCTTATATTACTTTCTCCCGACCGCAACATTCATGTTTTGTCCCGCACCCGCCCGCAAAAAAACTTTTTTTCTGTACCTCCAAATACTTTCAAGTTAGCCTACGTGTTAGCCCACCATACACATCAGCATACGTGCTCCTGATCAATTGTTTGTTATTAAAGCATGAACACACAAACCACTGTTATAACAAAAGCAAGCGGGCTACTGCGTTCATGGTTTGGCATGACTGCGCGCAAAGTGCGATCCCATAATAATTCCTAAAGCTGACATCAGTTCATCGCGATCACACATCTCTGTTATTATCAATGAAGCTTCCATAATATATAACGTTACACTATGTTTGTTATAATTAGAGGATTTGCCAGCATACAGAATTCAGCACTGAACAAAAAGTCAGTTTTGAGCGGTGAGGGGAATCTATCGTAAATGCTTCTGATTGGCTATTATTGCGTTCAAGAAATCAACACATATGTCTGTGATTGGCTACATCGCTCCTCGCTGCTGACATGTTAGAAATAGAAACTCTGCCTGTAAACCGTTTCTATTTTGTTTTAGATGTTCTTATTGATTTTCTGCAACAGATGAATAAAAATGTATTAGTTTTTACGTTTTATTCAGATATTTCTAGTTTGCGGGAGTCCCGCAAATCGTTTTATTCTCCCTCAAACAGCACACACAGAGTGAGTGCATTACTGCCCGCAGCTCCCTGTTATGACATCATCACCCAGTTACGGTAAAAAACACGCTACCTTTGAAGAAACCCCAATAAATGCTATTTTAACGCATTTTAAGACAGAAATTTTTAAATATATCCATATTGTGCACTTTAATGTACACATTAATCGGTTGTGGTGGTTAACCTGCAATTTACACTTTAAAGACAGCTTGATTATCCAGCGCAGCGGAGTGATCCAAAGGGCATCTTGTGCATTAATAGAAGCTAGAATATATATTATATATATATATATATATATATATATATATATATATATATATATATATATATATATATATATATATATATATATATGTATATATATATATACATAATGATATTTGAGTTATATTTTAATATAATATTTTAGTTATAAAACATTTCAACATGTTCTCATAATTTTTTAACCCACTGTAGCTACTAAGTGCACGTGTGTGTTTTGTGGTATGCGCATCTGTGCGTGTGCATCATTGCTTGATGTTTTATCTAATCTGGCCAAAGGGATACTTCTTGAATTTACTGTAATGTTGCACATAAAGGGCTTTTGTGTTGAGAGACTCACCAGCAGGAACTCACCAATGTCCGTTAGGTATAGAGATCAGTTTGTTTCTGTTTTTAAGTCAATGTGTCTGCATGATACTGAGAGAACATGTCCTTACAAACCACTGTGGGCCATTAAAAACATTGCACAACATAAATCAGTAATAATGATAAAATAATTCATTCAAAAATTAAAAACATATGTCCACATTTACTAAATAAATGTTTGTGTGATAGATTGGAGTTAAGGTGCTAAGTCAAATCTTTTACGATATGTTCATCCATCACTCTAACATACTCACACATACACAATCAACTGATGTCTACAACTGTTAAACAAAATAAACACACCCACTCCTAATTAATCCTTGCTGAATAAAAGCATTAATTTCTTTCCAAAAAAAAAAAAAACATACTGACCTGACCCCACCCCAAACTTTTGAATGATAGTATATCTGCTCTACTACTTTTTCAGTGTCTTTAACACATACAACACTTAATTGCATAATTTCATGACAATAAAGGAAATTAACTGGAAATAGGATTTTTAAATACACCTAGCATTTGTAATATTATATAATATTTTGTCCTCAAAATATTTTGCTCTTGGTAATATGGCCATGTGATGTGTGAAATTCAAACCAAAGCATACAAACTATCCAATTCAGTAAAAAACCAGTCACGGTCATGATGGTTTAGGATGTCTAATCCAGAACTCCAACAACACAAATGTGGAACATTCTTCTCACAAACCTCCAAGTAGTTAAAGGGTACCTATCATGGAATTTAGAAAATTACCTTTCATGTAGTGTGTAACATAGATCTAAGTGAACGAAAACATCCTGCAAAGTTTTAAATATAAAAGTTCACCGTATACAAAGTTATTGTCTCTCAAAAGTAAGAGTCGACTCTGAGTCGCTGATATGAATCGATAGACGAACGATGCATTTTCTCTAACTTTCGTACGTCACTTGTACAAGTTATTTGAATAAGATACGCCCACTCATTGCGCGCGCCAGAAAACAGTGAAAACATCATGTCGACGAGCTGTTCTGAAGTGCGAATCAAAAGCGAACTTTTTTTTCACTGCCCAGGGACGAGCATGAGAAGAATCTGGCTAGAGTTTATATTTACAACTATACCACACAGGTATAGCCGAACCGTGAGCTGTGTTCGCGTTATTTTAATGAGGATTCCTTTACAAACACAAATGCTTTCAAGTGTGGATTCGCGAGTCGCCTGATACTGAAGGAACGTTCAGTACCAAGTTTATTTGGATCGGCTTCATCCTCCGAATCACAGCCTGTAAGTACTGTTAATAATTGTTGCTTTTAAGGGTTTTGTAGCATGCTCAATAAGTGTGTGTGTGTCAGTTACGCTCAACGCAGCTTAGGTCTCCAAGCTGTGTGTGTGTGTGTGTGTGTGTGTGTGTGTGTGTGTGTGTGTGTGTGTGTGTGTGTGTGTGTGTGTGTGTGTGTGTGTGTGTGTGTGTGTGTGTGTGTGTGTGTGTGTGTGTGTGTGTGTGTGTGTGTGTGTGTGTGTTGTGTGTGTGTGTGTGTGTCAGTTACGCTCAGCGCTTAGGTCTCCAAGCTGTGTGTGTGTGTTTTTTGAAATATGTAAAATGTTTGTCGTTGTTATTGGAGTTGTCATGAAGAATTGAGTGTATTGTAGTACTACAGTGCTTAATCAATATGTTTAAGCTTTGGGTTAACGCGAAAAATAACTGACTGGGTCATCTGACCAATCACCACAGATTAGCGTCACGCAAAGGCGGGGTTTGAAAAATGAGTCGTCAAACGAATCATTTGGGAATCGCTGAGCAAATCAGGTAAAAATAAATGCATATTATAAGACAACAAAAGTGTTTTTTGTCATTGCATGCATGTAAAACTGTTGTTGGGGACTCCCAGAACAACATTAGGAACATTTTAAATGCCATAATAGGTACCCTTTAATCACATTGGGCCTCACATTTTTGTGACAGGTGCCGTTACCATTGAGACTGTCTCATCTCGAATATGATTATGTTTTCTCTAACGTGGGAATAGAATAGAAGATTTATTGCTTTGTGGATGGAAAACAGAGTGAGAAGAGGACAGGGCGTTCTGGGTTCCGCTCCAGTGGCCCTCCAGTGCTCTAAAGGCCGCCCGACAGTGATGTCATCACGGCAGCTGGTGCAACATGTTCTCTTTGTCTCCGGACTTCCTGCTGCGAGACAGCAAGCCCTCCTCTCCTCTTCTCTCCTCTCATTAACTTTCTTCCTTCCGTCTCCTCCTCTCGTTTGATCAATTATTGACCATTTGTTAATTATTGGCTTTTTTGGAAATAACTAATCTAATCTTGCATTTTGAGAAATGAGAAGGTCAAACGAGAGGCTTTAAAGTGTAGTTAGTGGGCTATGATGTCACTTGACCTCACTCTCACAGACTGACCAGACCACAGCTGGTTGAGGTTCAAGCAAGTGTGTGAGAAAAAAGTAAGAGTGCTGCAGACGTGTCGGTTTCTACTAGATCAAGGCCTTTGTTGACGTGCACTTCTGCAATTCTCTCTCTCGGTCTTTCCTTTATTCCTGTTCGATAAGGCAGTTAAATATTAAGATTTTTTAGGGCAAATTTAAGAAATAGTTGCTCAGAAACCTGACTCTTATTTCGATCAAAAAGAAACAACAGGAATATTCTTAAATATTATTACAATTTATAATTGTTTTCTATTTTGATAAAAAAAAAATGTGGAAAAGCTGAATTTTCAGCATCATTACTCCAGACTTCAGTGTCACATGATCCTTCAGAAACCATTCTGATTTGCTGATGTGGTGTTAACGAAACATTTCTTCTTATCCATGTTGAAAAGGGTTGTGCTACTTAAAATTGATCAAAGTTTAACTTGTCTTGGCGATAAGTTTAACTATCTCTTTAAATGGGGAAACAAGCTTACGATTAATTTTCATATTCGAACACCAATGAAATCTGACAATAACTGTCTAATAAATTTAGTTTCTTATACTCAAATAGAATTTAAAAAAGCTTATTTTTCCAGGCTAGACCAGCCAATGTAATGTGCATGTGCATTACTAAGTGCACATACATATCGCATGTTGCAATTTCTCCCATACATAAGTAATATGTGCAATGTCTTTGCATATCTATAAGTCTTTAATATTGACACATTTTTCAGGATTTCTTTTTTATTAAAAGAAAGTTGGAAAAGAACAGCATTTATTTAAAAAAAAAACTTTCTTAACATTATAAACGTCTTAACTGTCACGTTTGACCAAACTTTGACCAGTAGTGTATATTCAGACATGCTGTGTGGTTTGGGTATTTTAAAGAGCCAATTGAGGATTCTGGATTAAGACGTTGTGCAGTCCCTGTAAAATAAGCCAGATCGTGGAAGTCTGGAGTGTTAAACCAACGTATATATATAACCAACCCTTTTAGCAGGTACGATTCATTTTTATTTGTGTGAAACAGTGTATTTCGTCCTTGTTTGTGTATATGAGCAGTAGGTCTGTCTTTCGGGAATCCGGCAATCTCTGGTCTGTGTTATCTGATCTGTTGTCTGAGGTGACGTTGAAATTTGGCTTGAAGCTCCTGTTGTAGGTTGTTGTTTGTTGGGGTCACCAAGGTTGCTAAGCTATCAAGGACATTAAAACTGTTAGTATGAATATGACATTTCCACATAAATAAACGCACTTAAAGTAAATAAGTAAAACTGCCATTCAGGTAAAAGGTTGTTGCATGCTTTTTCTGTAATTGCACAAACTACTAGAGTCACTGGCCCTCATTTATCAAAAGTGCGTACACCAAATTTCGAGCGTACACCTGGCGTACACCCTAAACCACGGTGACTTTGAGATTTATCAATATGGACGTTGGCGTACGGCACGCTCAAATCCCACGCCAGCTCAGGAGGTGGTGTACGCACGTTTGAGTTAGTGCGGAAACGCGCAGAAACACAATTCCTAACACCACAAAATGCGCTGACAAACTAAAACATATGACAAAAAAACAACAACAACAACATAGGCTAATTATAAACTTCAGTGTAAAAATCTGTCACAAAGAACCGGCAAAAGTAATGATTATGAATATGTAAAATATAGCAAGGAGATATTTTAATTGTTTATTAATAAAGAAGTGTTTTCTTTGTGTCGGCTGCAAAGATGAAGTTGAGATGCTGAATCGCGATCTTCGCAGTAGTGAACGCGCCAGAGAGAAATGCACATTTCAGATTACGCAGAGAGCAGTCTGCAGTCTGTTTTCTTTCGTTTTGAATTGTTCTGTTTAAAAGTAGACATGTCTGAGGCACCTTATACGCTGAGTTTCGGTTTATTTATGAGATGAGCTCAGTTCACGCGTCCTCCGTTTCATATCATCTGCTATTTACTTTCCTATTTGTTAAATCCAGGTAGGCCTAATTGGTTGACGAAACATTGTTTAAAATTAAGATACAATTAATACAAAACGAAATTCAGTTTAAAGAAAGGTTTTGTGCTTTATGTTTGATGTCTCTGTGAAAGTTTTAAAATATATTTTAGTGCCGCTTTTAGAGCGCTCATGTCCGTATCATTGTTTTTTCCTCATAAATGCGAACACGAATAATAATAAGAATAAGAATATTACAAATGGACATGCAATTATTAATGTGAATGAATGGTAGGCTACTCCACATCACATCATCATCACTATTGTACATGATACGATATTAAATGCTAATTGTTTCAAAACACGTGCTGTAAAATAATGCATTGTGATAGGTCATTTGATCTCCACGTCGGAGAAGTTTCTCTTCTTTGCCGTCTTCCGTGTGTCCATGGCGTAAAATGAGGGCGTGGGGGAAGCGGAGACTTGAATATTTAGAGGCGTGTTATTCTAATGACGATCGTTTTCAGCCGCTGCATTTATCAAGGAGAGGTATTGCGTACACCAGGATTTCAAAGGTACGCACAGCTTCATACATCAGGCGGTGAGAGGAGTGTAAGCATAATCTTACGCCAACATATACGCCCGTTTCTACGCAAGAATGATAAATGAGGGCCACTGTGACGGCAAGTTATTGCAATCAGTTTGTGCTATGAATCACCTCCTGCTTAAGATCTTGGGTTTAGGACGTTGCTTATTGGCTCAGTCAGTTTAGAGTGTATGTTAACAGTCAAATATGAGCAGTAAATGCAAAATATTTTAGCTTGAGAGTGTGAGTGTGTAAGTTAAACAATAGGGGTTGAGCCAAATAAGAGACAATTGATGTCCTTGTCCATCACAATCTTTGTTTTTTCTTCGCTTTTTCCTCTGTCTCCATAGTGGAATTAACTTTCATGCATCTGTTGCTGGCCATCATATATCAAGCGCAACACAGGCTCATTGAGAGAGACTACAAGGCAGGAAGATTGGACATCAGGGAGACAGTGGAACAAAGAGAGGATCAGAGAGAAAGAAACATGGAGACAGAGAAGGGGGGTTATGAAAGGGAGCAGGGCTCAACAATAAGCATTTTTTTTTCTGGGCTAATAGTTCAGATTTGTACTTTCAGTGGTCCCAGGCCAAAAATTATGATAAAGAGGATTTATTTATTATTTTAAAATATAATCTTATTTATTTATTTACCTAAAATCAATTTGATAATAATCCAAAAATATGCAGTAGGGGAGAGCTGGGACGATTGAAACGCGGGACGGATGAAACATTGAGATTTCCTTGAAAACCACTCACGTCATGTGCGTCAAATTTTGTCAGCACGTACAGCACGCAATTGCCTACCAGACTCCCGAAAACATTTTTTCTTTACGTCATGCCGTTTTAAAGTTAGAGCCAGAAAGCTGTTTTTGAGTGCGGTTAGTGAATTCTTTCGTGCAGTACTTTTTTTTGACTGACAAGTTGTATTTATAGTTTCATGTGCCATTATAATGATAATACTGAAGGTGTATTAGTACTACAACATACCCTTAAGTGTGTAATATCAGAGTCTTTTAGTTTAAGGGCAAAACAGGTTTAACTGTCAGGAGGCGCTGTCGGGACGGTTGAAACAAGTATTCAATCTTCAATAAATTTAATTTATCGTCTTCTGGTTGACAATTTTCTTCATAATAACAGGCTATTCAACCAGCAAGCACTCAATATGACTCGAGGAAGAAATTTAAGAAAACGGATTTGTCTTTATTCATCAAAATAGCTTATTAGAAAGATTATGCAAAACGCGCATATATTGCCTATTGTTTATTGGGCGACAGAAAAATGTTTTCAATATGAACCTTTAAATTAAAATAAATGACAAAATATGTTTGTAACAATATGTATATAAGTTACTTGTCAGGTATTGTTCATAAAAACAAGCATTATATGAATAGTTACCGTTTAAACTGTTATGTTTCATCCGTTCCCCCCCCTGTGTTGCAATCGTCCCGCTCAGGCGGGACGATTGAAACAAAGCACTACTACCGTTCAAAGTAAATTTTTACTTAAATCATTCTATATTTGTACCGAATAACAAATGATGCTAAGAGAACACATATGTGAGTTGTTGATCACACACACACAAAATATCTATCTGTAACCTTATCTTAGAAAACGACGTTTATCTGAAAAGTGTTTCAACCGTCCCGGCTCTCCCCTACCTATACATTTTCTGACAAAAAATCCATTTTGTTTCAAAGCAAATTATATTGTGACATATATGGTTACTGGGATAAAATATTGTGAGATAAGATTTTGTTTTTACCACCTACCCGTACAAACACTCTTTATCACTGTAAATCATTCTTGCTTTTTCATAAAAACACATTTATATCAGCCATCATCTAGATAAGGTTACAAACTTTGTTCAGTACATCACATAAAACTAAATGTTTAAAGGGCCCCTATTATGGATTTTTGAAAATGACCTTTCATGTAGTGTGTAACATAGCTCTAAGTGAATGAAAACGTCCTGCAATGTTTTAAATCTGAAAGTGCACTGTGTGTATAAAGTTATTGTATTTCAAAAGTAAGAGTCGACTCTGAGTCAAATGAAACAGTGGTTAAAATTAATATTTACCACGATACCACAACAATATAATCCTAAACTTTTGCTGTGTTCACTTTATTTTACTGACGACTGCTTCTCAAATCTCGGAGTTCAATGCAGGATTCACACACCGCTTGCTCTTGAAAGATGGTGTTCAAAATACTTAGTTTTGAGTTTTATATTGTGTAGGTCTCCTGCTAAATGGCAAACTCACATTATTACTGTATTATGAAATACTTCTGCTGATCAGCTGTGGGCCACTATTACCTAAAACTGTGTAATGCAGATTATCTGTCGTTCTCACTACTTTGAGGAAATATTTGTTTTACCAACGTTTATGTTACATCAGATCATTCACTCTAGAGCATGGCTAATGCACATTGCATACATGCACTGTTATTGATACAGTTTCCACGTATTCACCGCAATATATTAGAAAAATCCTCGGTAAATAAATTAGTACAAGTAAAAAACATGCACTTGTTAATGCTGATGGTGAGGAATTACAGTTGCAACATCTTATAATGTACCTCAAACTAAGTAGTGTATCACTGTGAAACGTCCTGCTCGAGTCGTCCTTGTGATGGAGGTTCGGGTTGAGTTGGATAACTAGTTCTTCCAGCGTTTCATCATCGGACTCGCACTCGGATTAATATGGTCAAATCGACGTCATTGTTCGTTACTGTGTTTAGTTTCAGTGTAGGAAGCTTCAGGGCAAGCAGAGCTGACGTTGTTATGGCAATGGGCGTTTTTGTTCTCGGCGCGCTGTACACGGTACGCCAATCACAACAGACTGAGCTGTCTGGCCAATCAGAACAGAGTACCTCGCGGAAATGAGGGATTTAGAGAGATTGATTCATTTGACGAGTCGTTTGAGAATCATTGAAAATGTGATGAAGTGCAAATGGATATTGAGGTAATTAAACAGTTTTTTTTACCTTTGAGCGTGTAAACATGTTGTAGGAGACCCCACAACAACATTAGGAAACTTTGAAATAGCATAACAGGGGACCTTTAAATTTGCATAAAAATACATGATGCAGCGAATGTAAGTGATCATACATACCGACAAGGCAAGTGATCATACTTCTTGTTGAGCCACTTGGGTAGGTACGCCAGCATACCAGTTACAGTCCTCAATCGCCTCACTGTAATTGAGAGGCTTTCACAACTCTGTATGTGGCACAGTTTGTAAAGAACTCTGTGGGGAAGGTTGTGAAGGAGGGGGAGAGGAGCAGGATAAAGTTAAGCCCTTGTTTGGCTTCTTAAAACAAAATTTTATTGCATTATGTTAATGGAAATCAAGTGATTTTCCTGAAAGTTCATCTGTCAGCTGATGATCTTTAAAGGAATGTCCATGGTGGAATGTCAGAAAAGGACCAGAATTGATGCAGTGTGGATTTGTGCTGACATGCACACAGTTTATCTTCTGGTAATGTGATCAGTGTTTGTTTTCTACAAGGGCAAATCCACCACAACCGGAGCTACTGTATGTAAACACACACACATACACACACACATTGTAGAAAAGTTGAATGACCCCGTAACATGTAATTTGCAGTTTGTGGTTTTATTCCTGTTTGCTGGACAAAATTCACTTTAAACAGACATACACAATTACACATTTAAAACCAAACATATAGATTAAACTGAATTTCTTTTTAATTGTGGAAACTACGGCGTACCGGACCGGTATTTATGCCCATACGTCAAAAATGTTTATATGTTTATATTATTATATCAATTTAAATGACATTATATTAAAGTAATTAAATCATATGTTCAAATATATTTAAAAATATGCAACAAATAGCCACAATTTTTATAAATATATTTTTGATTATGTTGTAGTCACCTATATTTCGTCATATATTGTTTGCCCATTTTTTTTAAATACATTTTAAATCTAAAGGAATTTGTTTAGTCCAAAATGTATTTAATAAATACATTTAATACATACAAATTGCATTTACGCAAAAGTGTATTTTAAGATTTATTAAGATTAAGTATCTTCTTGGCCCTTGTTCAAACAACATATATTTTTAATATTTTTAATATATATATTTACCTAAGCCATTCTGTTTACAACATATATTTAGGATGAATTGAAAAATATATGCCATATGTGTACAGTGCATGGCTGTTTACGCTATTGGCATCAAGAACTGGTTAACATTACAAAACATTGCAACACAGGAGGACTGAACAATACATTGAGTATTATACATTGACTGATGCCTTGTGCAAGTATATTGTCCCATTAACAGAACAAGAACATGATCGCAAACACACACCTCAAGTGTGCAGGACGTCTATAGTCAGGGTGAAAGGGTGAGAGGTGAAAATGAATAGATGTGTAAAAGAAAGTGGAAACATTCATTCTTCCTTGCCTTAAAATAACGATGTGTTCTCTTTCTCTCTCTTCACACACCACAGACCTCATGTTTTTTTTTGTCATGTACAAAACATGTTTTTCAGCAGGAAACTTTTTATAGACACAGTGCATCCATTCATAATCTCACATAACAATGTGTGTGTGTGTGTTTGTCCACATTTATAAGTATTACTTAATCCAAATAAGATATATATTTATATATATATATATATACTTTTATAACCCGTATGCTTTGTTGTGTCCACTAATAAGTGTCGTTATCTAGAGAAGTTTCAAGTAAATAATACTGGATCGTGTAATAGGATAGTACCCTATTACAGAAAAAGAGCACTGTACAAGCCCCACTTTTCCAAACTAATCCAAGCTTTCACACTCTTTAAGTATTTAGCTTATCAACAGGAAATTAAGTTGTTTTCTTTACCTCTTTCTTTCCAAACCTCCTCTTGAGTTAACCTTTAACCAGTTTTTCTTTTCTTTCAAGTTTTCTTGCTCTCAGTGAAATTGCTGCTGCTTGTTTTTGGTCAGAAAGCTTGATTTAGTAGTTTGCCTTTAATATGAAGTTCCCATGAGCCTTTGGGGTGCTAGCTCCTGGGCAAGTCATTTAGTCACAGGTGTTTGCTGTCATAGATGTCCATCGAATGGATAACTGCACTTGCTTAAAGCATTATGCTAGTGCAGTGGTTCCACCCGGACTGCGGAACATAATTGCACCATTTTACATCTTAGTTTACATCTTAGTTAATGATTTTTCAGCGCTACATCCTCTAATATTTTCATCTAGAACCAAACTTGCTTCATTGAAACCTTTCCCATACCATTGTTGCTTCTCTCTCCCGTTAAAGACGTAAAGTGCCACATTAAGAGCTACAGATGACGTGTTATTTTAACACAGTGGGCAGCGAAATAGATAAACGCTGCAGAAAACGAGAACGCAGCTAATATAATTATTTGTGTCTGTCATACAGATGAATCCGACCGTTTGACTAAACCAGGTTTGTGACAAGTTAATCCGTGGTGCCTTTAGACTTTTTTTTCTCCATACATCAAAAATGCATTGTCCGGACCTTCTCTGGGAAGAAAATATAGAGACCGGACCTCTTGAAACTTTAATTGAATACCCCTGTGCTAGTGGATCATTAAATAGTATACACATGGTTTGTTTGTATGGGTGTGTGTGTATGTGTTTGTTCATTGACCATGGTCATTGCTCATTGTGAAAAGAGGTTATGGGGGGTTAAGGGGGGTTTGCATTGTCCGATTATTTCCTCTGAGAATCCCATAGGAAGCTTTCAGTTCCCTCTGTTGCTAAAGGTTATGAAAAGAGCAATGAACGTTTCACCTATCATTTCTATTCCTCAAGCTGTGGAGGAGACGTTTGAGAAGATAACAATAGATTCGAACTTATATGGGGTTTGCTCTGATTTTCTTGTTCTTTTTATCTCCTGTTTTTTTTTCTGTAATAAAACTGTCAGCAACCATACATTACAGAGTACATACAAGCATATTTACACTACCATTCAAAAGCTATGCTATTTTTTGAAAGGAATTAATCAAACATTATGATCAAAATTGACAGTAAAGACATTTATAAGGTTACAAAAGATATTAATGGTAAACGGTTTCCACAAAAATATTGAGCAGCACAAATATTTTTAACTGTGATGATAAAGAAATGTTTCTTGAGCACCAAATCAGCATAGAATGATTACTGAAGGATCATGTGACACTGAAGACTGGAATAATTGCAGAATAGAAAGGGAAATTGTCATATTTAATTTATTTTGGTATCCATAACTTCCAAAGGATCTGTTCTCTTTGACAACTATGGTAATTTTCTAATTTTTCCCCCAATCTGTTTGGACCCTGATGATTGACGCTTGCAGCTATAATATATATATATTTCATCTTTATTATTTTCCACACTAAAATTCATGACCCAGTTGACTATAATGGGTGTGTATTTTCCACTGTTGCTACTTGTTTTTTTCTTCCATGGCAGGTTGTTACAGCTTGTTTTGCTTTCTCACAGATTCTGTATCTTCTTTAGAAGTGCTGTGTTTGTGTATAGTTTAATTGACCAATCTAGTCTTTGCTGACCATATGGCTCCTCTGAATGGGCTCCCTAACAGACGGCCGTGTATATGAAGCCAGTGTATTCATGAAGGAGAGTTGGCCATCATATGTTCTCATTAAATGTATTGCAAAAGCATGTAACACCCCCCCCCCCCCTTCTTGTCTGTCTCCCTTTTGCAACATGTTATTCAGTCAACGATCTGCTACAGTAGTAGAACCTGTTTCTCCTCTTCTCTCAGATGGAAGGATAAAAAAGAGTCAGTCGTGAGGGGGTGGTGTGGGTGTTTAGGGGGAATTTTTGGCACACTTCCTTATTTTGTCTTCATAAATAACAGTTTTCCTTACCTTCTTCTCTCTTTTGCAAATTATAACAGTGGAACAACAGTGATTCTGCTGTTTTAAAAAGAGAAGAAGTGGTTTCGAAACCTTCGACTGAATATATGGGTTTGAGTGTGTCTTGGCATAAAATATGTTTTTTTTGGCATAAAAAAACCTTGGCTGGTCTCATAAAATCATTATCAATACTGACTTTAGTCAAACTGTTTTTATTAGTTCTGTTCTGTCTATGAGTCAGTGTTTGTTATGGAAGAGTCAGATTTTTTTATTATTAGCCTGGGTTATCTAGATTTTTCAAATTATTTATGTATATTATTTTTTTAATATTCTTGTATTATTTCATTTCTTTATTTATTTAAACATTAATTTATTATTTTCATGTTATGGCAGACATTATATATTAAAATGTAGTACTTTTTTGTCTGAATAAATTAAAAAATTAAAAAAAACTATACAAACCAAATTCAATCATTTTAAATTGCTAAAAATGTATTCAGGCATCACAACATTATAATGTGCAGAATGTATATAAATGTGAATATTCACTTTGAGATTTGCTAAAGATTCCTTGCTTGAGTCCATTATTAATTAACTGCTCAGTGAAAAATATTGCACAAAATAGCTTGGGTGTGTCAATTTATTAGATAAAAAAACAAACAAAAAAAAAACACATAAAAAGCAAAGACTGAGCCTGCTCACCCTGATTGTTTACATATATATGTGACTGACTTGCAGTATAACTGCTAGTATGGATGTTTGTGCACATGTTCAACTTTTATGCAAATGTGCTCCAACTGTGTCTGTGTGCTCTGAGGAACTCAGTGTTCTTGTGTCATTTGTACTGTATTGTGCCGTGACGTTCTGAATCGTGAGGAAGAGAGAGAGAGAGGTTGTGTGTATATGTGTGTTATCCTGTAAAGCTGCGTTAAACAGGTCCTAATTACTTTTCGAGAAAGGGCCGTGTGCAGAGGGTTTTAGTGCTTGTAAATTATTTCCTTCTTTCAAGGATGGAAATTTCTACTGGTGGGAGGGGAAATCTAGGACTATGCAGTCTCTGCTCTGCTTTCATAAACAATGAAATATTAAGGTGTTTCATTATGACTGTGGCATGGCCCGAGGCCCAGGCCCAGTGGTTTTGTTTGGTCGTCCGGTGTGCTTGGGCCTCATCTGATATTGATGAAGTAAAATTTGTTCACGGGAGCTTTTTAATAGGAACTTATGATGCTGCGATGTTATTGTGCTGCAAATGCATTTCCTCTTCACCACTGCAATTCTTAAGAATTTCAGATGATCTAAATCAGTCTCAAACAATGGCTCTGTTCCAAAACCGGCATAGAGGCAGTATTCTGAATCGGAACCTCAAAAATGACTGATTTGGAATGTTCTACATGGACAGATACCTTCACCCAAAAAGTAAATCATCATACTTTTGATTCCCTATACTTTCGTGTTGTTTACATTATATGCACTTTGCCAACAAAACACAGACATTTTATTTTTTACTGCCTGCAATTTCGACTCATGACAGTGATATTTTAGCGTTGGGACTGCTCCATCTTTCAGTTTCAAACGATCTGCAAATCTTGAACGTTTATAAAACATTTGTTACCAAACAAACAAACCGTTCCCCTAACTGTAACGTGGTGCGGTTGAAGTCGAGATGAGGCAGGATCCAAATGCAGCGCACGCTTTATTTAACAGACTATAAACTACACAAACTAGACTGGATATAGGACTCAGGAACAGGATACAGGAACAACCAACATCAACGTTTGCGTGCAGACATTAAACAAGAACTGACCAAGACAAGGCTGAAACACAGGGCTTAAAGTAACACCAAGTAACTTTTCCTCTTCGGTCGCCCTACTGGTTGGAAACGAAATTGTCCATTGCCGCTGTCGTAAATAATTTAGCCTACCGTCGCACACACGCTCGCTGTTTATCCAGCACCGGCTTTAGAATGAATGATGTCCACAGAGTATGTTACATGATTTCATGAAAGGATGATGTATTGCGACATCAGAAACGAAGAAAAACGAAATAATGACTAGCGCTTGACGTAAAGCAGTCGAATTTTGTAGTTCTTTTTGTGGCCGGGTTACTACGCGAACCCCCAAGTTAAATAGTGCCAGTAAAAGTGATACAGACCCCGTCAGGCTATGGCAGAAGTGCCTTTCACCCTGTTATGACTTGATGAACCACTGATAAGATTTTGGAAACATTATTTTAAGGTAAACAATGTTACATAGTGTTGCTTTAATACAAGGGACAAACGAACTAGACAAGATAACAAGGGGGCGTGGTTAATGGGAAACACCTGGGATAACTAATAGACAAGACAAGGAACCACTGAACATGACAAGACACAAAACCCACACCGTGACACTAACGCTGGGTTATTTGGGAAGCTGAACAAGGTTATCTTTCCTCACAACCAAAAACACACTTCTTTGGTGACATTGTTGATTTCGTGGTCTAACAACAAAATGGCATCGCTGCCGACGGCTTCCGGACCGTAACCCGAACAAAGCACGTTGATGGGCGTTGCTCATGCTCTCGCTCTGGTTGATGTGTGCACGCGCTCTTCCAGGAGTAGTGCCCATACAAGGAATTCCATCCTTTATGGCGTCATACAGGGCCATACTAGAAAAAACTTTCAGAAACTTATACGAATCCTGAAGGAGTGTAGTTAGCACAGAAATACTCCGTCATACGCCCAACTCATTTTGTTGAAACTTTTTTTGACCATGTTTAGCATGAGAATCCAAATCTTTAACAGTGTAAATAAGTCTGAATGCATGAAATAGCATAAGACATTCCCTTTTAAAAAAAAAGCCATTTTTGTTGATTGTCATTAATAAATTTTTTTAGTATTTGCATTGATACTTTTCATTATTGAATGAAATAGAAGACAAGACAATTAAGCGTATTTATACACATATTAAGATATTTTGAATGTAAAATTATTTTCATCACATGTTCTTGGATTCATGCAGGTAATGTTCTTGTATAATGGAAGGTTGGGCTGTTTATGGAAAGTATTTACGGTAACACTTTAGTTTAGGGTCCGATTCTCACTATTAACTAGTTGCTTATTAGCATGCATATTACTAGGATATTGGCTACTTATAAAGTACATTTTAATGCCTTAGGCCGTGTGTCCACCAAAGGCGTTTTTTTCACGCAGGTGGCGTATATTTCCAATTGTTTTCAATGGGAGCGCCGCGTTTTTTAAACGCCATGAGCGTAACGAGGCGCTGAGCGTTTTTTTCACGCTGAAGCGCTGAGCGCACGGGTTTTTACTGGTCGCCGAGAGTTGAAAAATGTTCAACTTTGGGTAAAACGCAGCGCTCATCACTGTCACTTTTTATCCAGCCGTCCAATCACAGTGGAGGAGGGGCGGGACAAATATCACACCGACCAACTGTCACAACATTATTTCTGTACAAAGACGTCAACCAGCAGAGCTAACCGAACAAAATGGATGAAAAATACATTTTTAGTATAAAACAAATTATCTGCAAAATCAGTTACAAGTAAACTGTGCTGTGGATATTCTGTATCATAGCAACGAATCGTCTCAACTGAAAAAAATCTGCGCTGCCAAAACGCTCTCAAGCGCCCACATCTCGTCGTTTTCAGCAGAGCGTCTAACGTTTTCAGCTGGCTAAAAACGCTTTGGTGGACACACAGCCTTATTCTGTATGAACATATTCTGCATCTCTAATCTTACCCAATACCTAAACGTAACAACTACCTTACTAACTATTAATAAGCAGTAATTAGAAGTTTATTGAGGCAAAGGTCATAGATAATAGTTAGCTAATAGTGAGAATTGGACCTTAATCTAAAGTGTGACCGTATTTACATTATAACAATATTCATACTCGCAAAGTTGAATTGATATTTATTATATTAGAATATGTCTCCAGTTCATCCTATCATTTTCTTATCTGCTGCCCTGCCCTAGTGTCCAGTGAATTGTGCGACTGTGAATCTCTCCTCAGGTATGATGTTGTATGATCACTGTTCACTGACATCATTATTGTTTTTATAGACTGGTTATGTAAGGTGTAATAGGTTGACTGAACAGACAGGCATTCAAAAGATCATGTTACCTTTCCACAGCTGTTATGTGGATAAAAAAGGATGATAAAAAAATCTGTCTTTGTTAGATACTTATTTTTGTTTTGAGGAACAGTGTTCTGTGGTCTAAATGAAGAAGTGTTGTTTTGTTGAGCCTGTCACACCACTGCCCATAAGCAAGCAGTGTGTCTAATGACTTGAGATATTGTGGACCGATTTTAACAAAACATTATATTCACATGACAGTTCAGTCAAGGGCTCATGCTGGGCTACATTCAGTAGTGATGGTAAACCACACATCTTTATCAGTCGTGACCACTAAACCTTATGTATTGATCGTCACTGTTATAAAGCAAAGTCTGCTTGGGTTTCACATTAAATGATAAGGGACAGTCTTTAATTCTGTGGCACTTTGGTTTGTGTTGTGCTTAAGATAGCTGAAAAGGAGGTTTATTTATGTTAGATATACGTATTGAATTTTGTGTGAGCGCTGTGCCCCGTGTATTTTAACAGCTGTGAGCACTCCCTGTTAACATAACATCCACGGGAACTTCGGCTTCCTCATGAGCAAAGCGAGCAGCAAAAGAGGGAGAGCGAGATATAGAAAGAGAACAGAGAAAGAAATTTAAAAAAAAAAATTCTGTATAACATTGGCCTCAAAAAGCATTTGGACACTTAAACCAGAGTTCAAATTCGAAATGTCTAAATGCCATTGTTTTAAACCTTATTATTAGTATTATTTGACCTTTTATACAAGTTAAAATCATTACAATAGTGACTAAAAGAAATAAAGTTAGTTCTGAGAAAAATACTTGCTTTATTCATTTGCAGATACCATAGTATTCAAGAAATATTTCTTATTATTATCAATGTTGAAAATAGTGGTGCAACTTAATATTTATGGAAACCAATATAATGCTACTTTTTTGGCTGACTTGATGAATAGAAAGCAAATGCAAATGAACAGCATTTATTTGAAATAGAAATCTTTTTGAACATTTTCAATGTCTTTACTGTCACGTTTGGTTAATTTAATGCATTCTTGTTAAATAAAAGCATTTCAGACGAGACCACTTTGGCAAGTTTACTTGAGTTTATTGAACACAATTTATCTTTGGCGGTATGGATCCTTATGGGGGTTCTTGCTCCGTAATTAATGACATACGTAGCTTTAGCATTAACCCCCCTATGGAACCATCGGCTTGGCAATATACAGATGATTAAGACATTTAGTAATGTCTTTAAGCCGTGGTTTAAATGTATCAGTGAGGTCCGGGACGTCTATGTTGTAGCTTGCTACGAGGGAGGGTGAGTTTCTTGTGGTGTCCGTGACTCTAGAACTTGGAAGCCTTGATGATCTGAAACAAAGAAGACAACAGCCAAAACGTGCACAGAAAAATGCTTGATACTTAGTAGTCAGGGTGGGGGGGGGCGGGTTGCGAGCAGTTTAAGCATACATCCCAGCGGAAGTGCAGCGTATATATATACTTCCGGTCTAATAGGAGAACGGTAGTGGTTGGAGCGATTTGACAGCTGACCGCGTCAGCTGATCGCAGCCGATGCCTACGTGGCCTGTCTGAACTAACGCTGTGCTCGATTTCAGACGAGACCACTTTGGCAAGTTTACTTGAGTTTATTGAACACAATTTATCTTTGGCGGTATGGATCCTTATGGGGGTTCTTGCTCCGTAATTAATGACATACGTAGCTTTAGCATTAACCCCCCCAACATGAGGAGGTATAACAGCTCGAAGAAGAACCCCCCCAACTATATCTGTGTTCCGATCCTGCAAAGAGAAAAGACAATTATTGAAGTATATGCTAATGGCTGGAAGAGGGGTATTCTCCCCTCAGGAAGGGGGGAAGAATAGCAGGCCCCTCTTTTAGTTTAAGCAGCGAGGGGTGTTCGTCCCTCGCTGAGGGATTGAACAGCAGGCCCCTGCATGTATGGGAGCGAGAGGGGTGTTCTCTCCAGCGGGAGAAGGACAGCAGATCCCCTTAAATATATTTTTATTATTGTTATTATTATTATTTTATTTATTACTGGGGTGATCATCCCTCGCTGAGGGATAGACCAGCAGGCCCCTGTATGTATAGCAGCAAGAGGGGTGTTCTCTCCAGCGGGAGAAGAACAGCAGATCCCCTTAAATTTATTCATTGTTTTATTTATTTATTTATTATTTATTTTTATATTATGGGGTGATCATCCCTGAGGGATAGACCAGCAGGCCCCTGTATGTATAGCAGCAAGAGGGGCGTTCTCTCCAGCGGGAGAAGAACGGCATGTCCTCTTAGAGAGAAAAGATTTTTTTTTTTTTTTTTTTTTTAAATAATATATGTTTTAAGGGTAGGGTGGTTGTGTACCCCTGTGGTGTCGTGGAATACTTCTAATACTGCTAAATCCGTGCGCCTTTTTTTTTTTTTTTTTTTTTTTTTTTTAATTTTGGAAGGATCCGCTTAAAGCTTTTTGGGCTAATATTAAATCCTGAGATCTAGGCCTAATGTAACGTTGGTACGCTGATGATGACCACCGACCCATGGCTTTTAGCATGGGTATGGAGACTGTTGAAGCTGCGGTGGTGGCCGCGCCTATGCGAAATGAATGGCTGGTGTAAAGCGCGGGGTCCATGCCGCACTGAATGCATACGGTACGGAGACGTGAAGCGAACCAATACTTCGACATAGCTTCTCCCTTCTCTGTGATGAAGAGGGGTTCTGTGAGATCGGATTTGCTGCGTGAGCTTAAAAGCCGGTTCATGGCTGAGAGGGGACAAAACCCGTCGTTGGTTCTAGAAATGTTGATTGTGGTTCCTTTATCATCTCTATCTGATTTAGAATGTTTTAGGTATAAGGAAAAGTAATCGGCGTGAAATGATACGTCTTTAAATGAGAGATCGTGTGAGGGGTCGAATTTTTTATGGTTGATGGTGAATTCTCCTCCTCTGAGGAATCCGTAAAAGGCGGTGAGGAATACTGCTTCTAGGAGAGAGTTTGCGTGCGTATTAAAAAGCCCTGATCTTAGTTGATTTACCATTGCGTGTACCTGGGAGAGGGACAGCGGCAATCGTTTGTCTGGAGCTGCGGGGTTTTCTTTTTTAAGACCATTGAGAAGGAGGTGTATAGAGGGATTTTGTAACAGGCTTTGAGAGGATGGATCTAAACATCTAATGTGAAATTGGATGCCTGAAATCATAATCTTGATGGTGGAAGGCTGAAGCTTCCTGGAATCGAAACAGTGCGTAATAAAAGCGCATATGATGGAGATGTTTGCTGGAATTTCAGGCACAGAGAACGCGTTACAGAAATTTGAAAAAGACAACCACGCTGAGTCGTATGTTTTAAGTGTCGTTTTTGCTAGCCCTGATCTCATGTGATGAGCGGCTGATTTGAGATATTTTTGTAGTAGGGCATTTAATCTAGGACTGTTTGGCTGAAGTCCAGGCAGCCCAGTGGTGATGAAGCCGCTCCCGGGCACAGGCGTCTGAATTCCTGAAAATTAAACCGAGACAGAGAGTCAGCTATTTTATTATCCAGCCCGGGAATGTGGGTGGCTTTGATGGTAAAATTGTTCATGACCGAGATCCAGGTTAGTCGCCTAATGAAACGGTTAATGAACGGCACCGAGGAACGACCTTTGTTAATAATGTTTACCGTAGCTTCGTTGTCGCAAAAAACGAGAATATTTTTCCTGGTCCATTTATCTGCCCATAACAAGCTGGCCATCACTATAGGATATAATTCCATGAGTGCTGTTGATTGGATTGAGGGAGCTAGTTCCTGAAGTTCTTTTGGCCATCTTTCTGCGAACCATTGATTATTAAATATTCCTCCGAACCCTACGGAAGGAGCTGCGTCGGTGAATAAATTTAGTTTGACTGAGGTCTCTATATTTTCTTCGTAGAAGAACGAAATGCCGTTCCAGTTATCGCATAGTTGTGACCAGAATATTAAATCTGACCTGCAGCCCTCATCTAGCGTGACTATGTCGTGCATTTTCTCGACCGTTTTTGAAAGGTCCAAGAGTCTGGAAATAAAGGAACGACCTTGGGGAATGATCCTCATCGCGAAATTGAGATGCCCCAGCAGAGAAAGAATATCCCTTTTTGTTAGGGTGGTTAATAGAGAATACGATTTAATAAAACCTCTAATCCTTACTAGTTTATCTAGCGGGAGAGATGCTTGCATTTTAATAGAATCTAACGTAATTCCCAAGAAATCAAGGACGCGAGAAGGACCTTTTGTTTTCTCTTCTGCTAGGGGGATACCGAATTTATTAAATGCTTTAACCAGGAAATTTATGCTGCGCGAAGGGTTAGCGTCCGGAAAGTCGATGAGCAAAAAATCATCCAACAGATGGAGAACGAATGGCAGTTTAAAATTATTAAGTAGGACCCAGCATAGTGCTTCGGACAAAGTATCGAAAATTTTAGGGCTGCTTTTACACCCGAACGTGAGTCTGACTGAAAAATAACATTTGTTTCGCCAACTAACGCCGAAAAGATGCCACTGGGACGGGTGTAGGGGCATTATTTTGAATGCGTCTGTGATATCCGCTTTACTGAGCCACGCTCCTCTGCCGGCTAATTTAATAAGTTTAATTGCGTTGTCCACGGTGGAATAACACAGGGAAAAAGGTTCTGAGGGAATTAAACTATTGATGCTTGGGACCCCTTCAGTGGAGTGGGGAGCGGATAAATCGATGATTAGACGTTTTTTTCCCAGAGTATTTCCTGACTGCAATTCCTAAAGGGTTAATACGGAAAAGTTTGAAAGGAGGTTGATCGAAAGGTCCAATCATATATCCCTTTTCGATTTCTTTCCCCAGCAGTTCGTACTACGGCCTGCGGGTCTTTAATAGCCGACTGAAGGTTTTGGCAGGTGAAGGAATGTGTGGGCAGATAGGAAAGACCAGCTAGAAAACCGTGCATGAGCCCTAAAATAAGGTAAGATACGAGACAGCGGTTTGGATGCCTTGACAGAGCTTCCCCTAGCTCTTTGGTGTTCACCGGGGTGTTTATTTCTTTTTTTTGGAATTTTGCACGGCGTGGACATGAAAACTTCGGGTGACTGTTCCCGCAATAGCTGCAAGCATGGAAGAATTTACAATTATTACGAGTACAGACATTCTCATTGAAATTAAAACAAAGTGGAGTTTGTCTTTCAGGCTTCACCTGTTCAGGTGCCGAGGCGCTGGTGTCATGAGTTGAAGCAGTCTTAGGGCAGAGAGATGCGGTGTGGGAAAACGAGCCGCAAAGTGAGCATGACAGCGCTCGGTGGCCTGTAAAGTGCCTGCTAATGAGAGCGAGATCGACTACGGACCAGTCCAGTCGCTGATTAAAGCATTGTATGTACATTGCTGCTTTAGATGAAAACGATTTGTGATATTCGTAAAAAAGTGTCCCTCCATAAGACATGGCGAGATCCGATATAATAGCTAGATAAGTGTCTAGTTCCTTTCTTCTTTCTGGATACGCTTCGCAGATGATATCTCTGAACACGCCGAAAGCGACGTTAAACTCGGCCATGGTTAAACTCTTGGTGAGTCTTAGGTCACTATCTTTTAGAACGACTGATACGTCCCCGCAATCCACAATCCTTCGTTCGTTAGTTTCTGCACATAACAAAATTTTCACAAGGTTGATGTCGTTACCTGACAGAATTTGAGCGCGCAGGTGAGGAGAGATAGCAGCTGCTGGGGGAAAGAAAGGAGCACCTGTGGAAGCTGCTGGTAACGCTGATCCGAGAGTTCTCCTAGGAAGATTAGCCGCTGGGTCGGTAGTGAAGGCGCGATCTGGAGCCGAGCTGGAAGTCTGCCCTTCGAGGATCGCCAGATGTGCGGAAGCTGAGCGTTGTGATTCCAGCGCTTGGATCCTGTTGTCCATGCTGGAGAGGGATCCTTGGATTGAAAGGAGCGCTGAGAAGATCCTGTCATCTCCTTGCTCTGCTGGCGCCTGGGAGGGGTGAGATGATTTTGCCTTTTTTGCAGTTAGATTCGTCTGGTCAGTGGAAGTATTCCTTCTTTTCTCGGTGGCTTTACGGCCGGTGGCTCGGGGGAGAGACGGCACTTCGTTGGTAGAAATGGGCTGCGGGTCTTGGACTTCTTGTAAAAAATCCCAGAGCTGATCGTGACTCAGATTCGGAGGAGCTTGTACGTTGAGGGAGTACAGGGTGGACAGGATCCTATCTTTGGGCCAGTCATTAAGAGAGGGATTCCTTGCTGCTATCCTGGAACTGCGCCTCACTAACTGAGCTGGATCGAGGTCCTCGGTAAGACAATCCTGACTCTCGTCCGGAGAATCATCAGATAATTGTCCTGGGGTGACTGAAGTATCCATCGCCAGGAACCAGCAGGTAAGAAGTGATAGAAATATCGTTAAGTTAAATTTCATGCTGAGGTTAGCTGTAAAGCAGGTGCTTGCGAGCAGTTTAAGCATACATCCCAGCGGAAGTGCAGCGTATATATATACTTCCGGTCTAATAGGAGAACGGTAGTGGTTGGAGCGATTTGACAGCTGACCGCGTCAGCTGATCGCAGCCGATGCCTACGTGGCCTGTCTGAACTAACGCTGTGCTCGATTAATTGACCCTTCGCGTGGAGCTTGATTGACAGGTGTTCTAACCAATCATACTTCGCCATCCGCCATTTTGTCCGAAAAAGCAGCCAGTAGAGATAGAGAGCCTAAGTCCCCGCCCCTCCCTTTCCGGCTCACGGGACCTTATTTCGGAAAAAATATGTATGGTAGTCAATGGCGAGAGGCAAGTTATCTTTTTATTCCGTCTGAACTGTGCCCTGAATTACACATATGATGTTTGTTAATTTAAAAGATAATTATGAAAGTCAATAAAGTCGCAGTTGGTCATAAAACAGAAGAGTAACATTTAGTTTTATGTGAAAATCGCTCAATGAACTACATCTCCCGGGAAGTGAAACAACGAGCAAGATCCGTTGCTCGCGTGTTTGCAGTCTGGTACAAAACACTCAGGAGTCAGGCATGACGGCGTAATGTTACGATTATAACGTAAGAATATAGCAAAAATGACAGACGTTAGCTTCAGTAAAGTTATCTTCATTCATTGAGAGAAAATGTGTGCCTTTTGGGTTTGTAGTCTTTGTAATTACGTATCTTCTCAGTCTTATACCTCAACAGTTTTACATCAAACTGCGACTTTTCTTGACTTTAAAATGTATCTTTTAAATTGATAAACATCATATGTGTAATTCAGGGCACAATTCAAACGAGATCAAAATATTTGTTGTCTCTCGCCATTGACTACCATACAATATTTTTTCCGAATTAAGGTCCCATGGTGGTCGACCGGAAGGGGAGGGACTTAGGCTCTCTATAGGAGGATTTGAACTTCATTTGAAATGAATATATACTGACGCCTTTTCCGCGGTTAAAACAACATTACTTCTTATGTTGTTCATGTTTTAATTTGATGCTATAAATGAACTAGAAGGAAGAGATGATCGGATCACGAGCAGCTTTAACTGATGCTCTACAGCGATCTGTCACGGCACATTAAAGAGCCCCAAAACGGTATTTATTGTTTAAATTTCTTTCAAAAAATGACCACATTTGAAAGCTGAGACTTTGTTTAATATGTTTAATATCAAAAGTAACCGAACAGTAACCTGCTCTGTCCTGTCTTGTCCGCGTGTTGTCAGTCTCCTCTCTGCTCCGCGATGTATTTTTCACTGCGTGAGAACATGGTGAGAGCATGAGAGCAGCGTAGCTTGTCGGAACATAGCGACAGTAACTAAGGAGGTTTTCCAAGTGGGACCGCACCTTTTAAAGGAAGACAGATGCAAAATGAGCTGCTCCAATCACCCCGGGTTCCCCAGAAAAACCCCAAGCAAAAATCCAAGTAGACAAGAGGAGGAAAAGGGGAATTTGGGTTGGGAGAAATAAACCAGTGACATAGAGGATATGGAGAACGAATGGCAGTTTAAAATTATTAAGTAGGACCCAGCATAGTGCTTCGGACAAAGTATCGAAAATTTTAGGGCTGCTTTTACACCCGAACGTGAGTCTGACTGAAAAATAACATTTGTTTCGCCAACTAACGCCGAAAAGATGCCACTGGGACGGGTGTAGGGGCATTATTTTGAATGCGTCTGTGATATCCGCTTTACTGAGCCACGCTCCTCTGCCGGCTAATTTAATAAGTTTAATTGCGTTGTCCACGGTGGAATAACACAGGGAAAAAGGTTCTGAGGGAATTAAACTATTGATGCTTGGGACCCCTTCAGTGGAGTGGGGAGCGGATAAATCGATGATTAGACGTTTTTTCCCAGAGTATTTCCTGACTGCAATTCCTAAAGGGTTAATACGGAAAAGTTTGAAAGGAGGTTGATCGAAAGGTCCAATCATATATCCCTTTTCGATTTCTTTCCCCAGCAGTTCGTCTACGGCCTGCGGGTCTTTAATAGCCGACTGAAGGTTTTGGCAGGTGAAGGAATGTGTGGGCAGATAGGAAAGACCAGCTAGAAAACCGTGCATGAGCCCTAAAATAAGGTAAGATACGAGACAGCGGTTTGGATGCCTTGACAGAGCTTCCCCTAGCTCTTTGGTGTTCACCGGGGTGTTTATTTCTTTTTTTGGAATTTTGCACGGCGTGGACATGAAAACTTCGGGTGACTGTTCCCGCAATAGCTGCAAGCATGGAAGAATTTACAATTATTACGAGTACAGACATTCTCATTGAAATTAAAACAAAGTGGAGTTTGTCTTTCAGGCTTCACCTGTTCAGGTGCCGAGGCGCTGGTGTCATGAGTTGAAGCAGTCTTAGGGCAGAGAGATGCGGTGTGGGAAAACGAGCCGCAAAGTGAGCATGACAGCGCTCGGTGGCCTGTAAAGTGCCTGCTAATGAGAGCGAGATCGACTACGGACCAGTCCAGTCGCTGATTAAAGCATTGTATGTACATTGCTGCTTTAGATGAAAACGATTTGTGATATTCGTAAAAAAGTGTCCCTCCATAAGACATGGCGAGATCCGATATAATAGCTAGATAAGTGTCTAGTTCCTTTCTTCTTTCTGGATACGCTTCGCAGATGATATCTCTGAACACGCCGAAAGCGACGTTAAACTCGGCCATGGTTAAACTCTTGGTGAGTCTTAGGTCACTATCTTTTAGAACGACTGATACGTCCCCGCAATCCACAATCCTTCGTTCGTTAGTTTCTGCACATAACAAAATTTTCACAAGGTTGATGTCGTTACCTGACAGAATTTGAGCGCGCAGGTGAGGAGAGATAGCAGCTGCTGGGGGAAAGAAAGGAGCACCTGTGGAAGCTGCTGGTAACGCTGATCCGAGAGTTCTCCTAGGAAGATTAGCCGCTGGGTCGGTAGTGAAGGCGCGATCTGGAGCCGAGCTGGAAGTCTGCCCTTCGAGGATCGCCAGATGTGCGGAAGCTGAGCGTTGTGATTCCAGCGCTTGGATCCTGTTGTCCATGCTGGAGAGGGATCCTTGGATTGAAAGGAGCGCTGAGAAGATCCTGTCATCTCCTTGCTCTGCTGGCGCCTGGGAGGGGTGAGATGATTTTGCCTTTTTTGCAGTTAGATTCGTCTGGTCAGTGGAAGTATTCCTTCTTTTCTCGGTGGCTTTACGGCCGGTGGCTCGGGGGAGAGACGGCACTTCGTTGGTAGAAATGGGCTGCGGGTCTTGGACTTCTTGTAAAAAATCCCAGAGCTGATCGTGACTCAGATTCGGAGGAGCTTGTACGTTGAGGGAGTACAGGGTGGACAGGATCCTATCTTTGGGCCAGTCATTAAGAGAGGGATTCCTTGCTGCTATCCTGGAACTGCGCCTCACTAACTGAGCTGGATCGAGGTCCTCGGTAAGACAATCCTGACTCTCGTCCGGAGAATCATCAGATAATTGTCCTGGGGTGACTGAAGTATCCATCGCCAGGAACCAGCAGGTAAGAAGTGATAGAAATATCGTTAAGTTAAATTTCATGCTGAGGTTAGCTGTAAAGCAGGTGCTTGCGAGCAGTTTAAGCATACATCCCAGCGGAAGTGCAGCGTATATATATACTTCCGGTCTAATAGGAGAACGGTAGTGGTTGGAGCGATTTGACAGCTGACCGCGTCAGCTGATCGCAGCCGATGCCTACGTGGCCTGTCTGAACTAACGCTGTGCTCGATTAATTGACCCTTCGCGTGGAGCTTGATTGACAGGTGTTCTAACCAATCATACTTCGCCATCCGCCATTTTGTCCGAAAAAGCAGCCAGTAGAGATAGAGAGCCTAAGTCCCGCCCCTCCCTTTCCGGCTCACGGGACCTTATTTCGGAAAAAATATGTATGGTAGTCAATGGCGAGAGGCAAGTTATCTTTTTATTCCGTCTGAACTGTGCCCTGAATTACACATATGATGTTTGTTAATTTAAAAGATAATTATGAAAGTCAATAAAGTCGCAGTTGGTCATAAAACAGAAGAGTAACATTTAGTTTTATGTGAAAATCGCTCAATGAACTACATCTCCCGGGAAGTGAAACAACGAGCAAGATCCGTTGCTCGCGTGTTTGCAGTCTGGTACAAAACACTCAGGAGTCAGGCATGACGGCGTAATGTTACGATTATAACGTAAGAATATAGCAAAAATGACAGACGTTAGCTTCAGTAAAGTTATCTTCATTCATTGAGAGAAAATGTGTGCCTTTTGGGTTTGTAGTCTTTGTAATTACGTATCTTCTCAGTCTTATACCTCAACAGTTTTACATCAAACTGCGACTTTCTTGACTTTAAAATGTATCTTTTAAATTGATAAACATCATATGTGTAATTCAGGGCACAATTCAAACGAGATCAAAATATTTGTTGTCTCTCGCCATTGACTACCATACAATATTTTTCCGAATTAAGGTCCCATGGTGGTCGACCGGAAGGGGAGGGACTTAGGCTCTCTATAGGAGGATTTGAACTTCATTTGAAAATGAATATACTGACGCCTTTCCGCGGTTAAAACAACATTACTTCTTATGTTCGTTCATGTTTATTTGATGCTATAAATGAACTAGAAGGAAGAGATGATCGGATCACGAGCAGCTTTAACTGATGCTCTACAGCGATCTGTCACGGCACATTAAAGAGCCCCAAAACGGTATTTATTGTTTAAATTTCTTTCAAAAAATGACCACATTTGAAAGCTGAGACTTTGTTTAATATGTTTAATATCAAAAGTAACCGAACAGTAACCTGCTCTGTCCTGTCTGTCCGCGTGTTGTCAGTCTCCTCTCTGCTCCGCGATGTATTTTTCACTGCGTGAGAACATGGTGAGAGCATGAGAGCAGCGTAGCTTGTCGGAACATAGCGACAGTAACTAAGGAGGGCGGGTCTTTGCGAAGGGTCAATTGTCTCACTGACCCAAACTTTTAAATGGTTGTGTACTCACAGGACACATTCTTGCATTCAAAAACAGCTAGACAAAGTGGAATGCAACAGGTTGGTACTATTTTTAAGTTGTTCATGGTGTGAGATACTAAAACTGAGAGGCACAACATAATGGCCAAGATGTCATCTGATTACTTTCCAACATAGATGATAGATAGAAAATAGCACAGGAATGCAGGAGCGCGTCCTGTGTGTACACCCCCCTTAAATGTTGCTGTTGTTGTGACAACCAGCGCATGTCGTTTTCTTTGCATGATTATTTACTTTTTTCTTAATAATAATTAATTGTTATTATGTTGCCATGGGAAAGGTAAAAATCTGAACTGCTAGCCGGTAGAAACAATACTTATTGTTGAGTCCTGAGTGTATGCTTATGCGTGCTAACACGCTCTGTAGTTTGTGCTTTGGGAGTGCCATTTCCTCTGACTGTCTGGATGTGTATGTGTGTACATTTGTATCAGTGTTCCAAGTGGACCGCACCTCTTTCAGGAAGACAGATGCAAGAATGAGCTGCTCCAATCAGCCCGGTTCCCAGAATACCCAAGCTAAATCCAAGTAGACAGAGAGAGAGGAACAAGGGAAGTTGAGTAGGAGAAATGACCAGTGACATAGAGGATATAAGGATGAAAGAGTGAGAGGAAAGGTGGATCTGATAATGGAGGAAAACGCTGTTGAATGGTTATATGTTTAGTGTCATGAAAAGAGCCATTGAGCCTGAGCACAGTCTACTGACAGTCATTGAACTCTCACTGTAATGCAAGTTGATTGACCTCCACCAGCAAAAGACGCTAACTCAGAAGACAAAAAACAAGGTTCAAAATTAATGCTGAAATGGCAAGTTAATAAAATGGAACAGCAATATAATACTGTATGGCCTGAGGGCTGTTCCATAAAACAAGATTAGAATACAAGCCAGGCTTATTTTGGTTAGTCAGACTTATTGTCTGTTGATTCTGTTTCATAAATCAAACTTAAAATAGTTCAAACTCAGTTACTCTGGCTGGGAAACTAACAGGGCAGGCTAACTGTCAGGCTAAGCCTGAGTTGTTACACAGATCCTCTAACACTGACCAACAGGAACACAATGATATTACCACTGATACTCTCTCATACCATTATTGGACTTTATTAACCACTTTTAGACCAAAAATAAATACACAGTATACAGAATATCAACTTAAAGGCTACAATAATAGAGACAATATAGACCTACAAACGTGTTAAATGATATTTTATATGAAATCTTTATGTTAACATAACATTTTTTACATAAACAATTGATAGTATACAATATAATTTAATATGTTTGTAGGTATTTTATAATTTATCATTGTAGCCTATGTATATGTATGGAAAAAAGGGAAAAAAGACAAAAATATATATAAATATTAATAAAAATGAAACATTCACATATTTATATCAAACTCTTATAATGACACATAATACCTAATAAGTTATTCAAGTAATATTATTTAAATATCAAATATTCAATATTAAATAAGTAAAAATTAATGACAGAATTTTAATTTTTGGGTGAATTAAACCTTGAAAGCAACCGAGGTTAAGGCTATTCCTCAAGACATTTTCTTCATAAACATATTGTCATCCCTTTATTGCAGTTCTTATGGGTCACACATAGGATAGGCTACTTGCATTGATCTATGGAACAATGGGGACATGTTCGGGCAGGTCACGGCTGCTTCATTTGTTCATGCATTTACAGTGAAAAGATAATCATTACACCTTTAGCAAAATGAAATAATTAGAGTTGACTAATATGCAAAGTTAAATGATTTCTGGGAAGAAAACAAACTGAGAAAAAGAAAGACCCCAGTCTACTGCAGAATTTGTGTTTATTTGCCTGTTCCCCTTTCCTGCTGTAATATTGACTCTAAACAGATCTTTGTTTAATACAGACAGAATAAGACTTTAATCATTGTCAGAGTGAATGAGACAAATAGCAAAAACAATAAATGCTCAGTGTGGGTCTTGGAAAGATCTTCCCCTTTTTTATTATTATTATTTTTTTCCATTGTGGTTATTGTCACACCATATGTTCTAAAGTTCAAGGCTGCAAAGACTTTAGTCGACTTGCAACACTTTTTCTGCATACAAAGCAGCAGATACATTCGGCCATAAAAACATATTACTCCTAGACATTGAATAGACTGAGAAAAAACTTAACTGAAGTTAGACTACTTTTTTTTCTTTCAGAGGCACTATGGTGGGGGAGTGAAGGTGAAAAAAACAGATTGGACCCTGAAACTGTTGTTCTGCTTTCTGATTGGCTGACTCCTGTTGCTAGGCTTGTCTTTTGTGTGTTTTTTTCAGTCTTTCTTCCCCCTGTTCTCTGATAGGTCAGGATGGAACTGGTTCAGACAAGGGCTGTGTCAGGCAACTTTTTCTGCCACTTGTTGAACATCCGAAAGCTTGTGGTTTTAGTGTGGCTGCTCGTTCAGCACAAGAAAAACAGCGCAGAGACACACATTCACACAGAAAAGCACTTCTACAAACACACCCTGTTACTCAGAAAGCAATCGCACATAATGAAAAGAAACTCACCAGCAGAAAGTCACGAGCAGAGAGTTGGAAGATGAGAGTTATTGGAAGATGATGGCTGTTTTTCTCAGCTTTAAGAAATCACTTTTTAAATCTAACACACTTTCACTCTTGAGGAAATACTAAATAGATTTCCACAGCTGGAAATGCAGTCTCAGAATTTTAGGATTAGATTTAATGAAGAATTAAGTTTTTAAGTTTTATCTGATAAAAAAATAATATGAAAATGTTTTTATGAAGATAATCCATAAAGTGTAAAAAGCTTGCAGCTGTTGAATGATTCCTTGATTGACATGATTTACAGGTGAAAAAAAAGTAGTTTGTGTATTCTTCAAAGTAGATGTGATGCATATGTCCGGACATGTTCCTCTTGTGCTATGCTTAAACGACTCCAATAATACAACCGAAAAATTACTTAAAATAACTAAAAATTGGATTAAGTTTCTGTCAGCTATTTTGAAAGCTTGTATTTTGCATGTACGTGACTACTAGTACTACTAACCCCTTTTTGCAGTCAATTTCCACAGTAACATTAGTGCTCTGGTCCAACTAAGCAGTCAAGCCCAGTGTTATGATACGATGTGGGTACAGTAAAGCCTGAAGTTTTTTCTCATATAAGAGTTTTGGCTCTTTTTAATAAAGAGAGGAAAAGGTGCCCTGGGGGAGGTGGGCGCAAGGCAAACGCTGACCATTCTCTTCTGTAGGTTTGCTGAGCCATAGGGCTCAGTGGGCCTGGTTAACCACCCCCTATCACCAGAGAGAGTGCTGACTCCTGCTCTGGTCTGTTTACACCCCCCGATGTAGGACGGTCCCTTCAGACACAATGAACATGCTGAATAGCTACTCTTCATCTCGTGAGCGATGCCAAATCCAAACGCTTTGACAGTCTTCTGCTCGTGCACAGTACTTTAATTAATGTTTGTTGGACTTTATTACTCCACAATATATTATACAATCATGCATCTCAGCATATAGAGTTAGAGTGGAAAATAAGACATGATGTTTGCAAGTTGTGAATCATTTAATATGTTGGTAAGATTGCAATTGAAACTCAACATAGTAAACAAAATTCTGAAGAGCACTGACCAACTACCATTTTAGTTTAACCAGTTGAAAACCAAGGCAGCTGTAGAAGTGTGCCTTGGGTTTCACCCTCCCCCACTCCCTCGCCCCATGAAAAGAATCAATCTCTAAGCCAAAAGCGTCACTTTATCTATCAGGTGCCTTGACTTGTCCCCTGTGAGGGATATTAAGCCGAGGACTGGAATTGATCTTGGCTTGTTTTTCACTGTAGTCCATGCCGTCATCCTAATTCAGGTTGCAGGGCTTGTTTACTGCAGTTCTCATTTGCTTAAGGAAAAACATTCCCTCCCACTACTTGGGCAATTGGAACTGCAGGAGGTAACAATGTCATATATAGACTACTGGACAAATCAAGATGATGTAAATAGGTTTATTGGAAGACAAAGTTAAAAGTCTGTTAAGTATTAACCAATGTTAGAAAGGTTTTCCAGTCAAGCTTCCCATCCATGTTGGATAGCAACAATTCATAGACAGTTTGCATATTAATCAAAAAATAAATAAATAAATAAATGTTTTCAATGTTCGCCCAAACAAACGAAGTGATGTCATCATTTACTTTCACTCACTTTGTTCCAAACCTGTGCACTTTCTTCAGTGAAACACGAATGAAAAAAGGCAGATTTTGAAGCACCGATGGACTCTCAAAGTCATTGCATTTTCCCCCACACAAAGTAAATGGCTGTCGTTCTGCCTAAAACGTAACATTTTCACAACAGAAACAGGCTTTGCTTCATGAGGGTGTATGAATGATGACAGAATTTTATTTTTTGCGTTTTGAGTCCACTCTAGGCGCAAGTCGTTCGTTTAACCCCGCCCATTTGTCACTGATTGGACAATGTAGGTTGTTTTCGCAACGCGATTGGCTCTTGGGCGCGTCAGTTATGTTTACAGTCTGTTATTTACCACAAGAGCCCTAGCAAAGAGTGGGTATTCTGCTCCGAAGCTTCAACAGCTGATATGAACGGGTAACGGGCAGTGTAACCCAATGATTCAAGGAACAACGGGAGCTAAAGCAAATGCAAGATAGCCGCTCTAATTTTTTAATTAGAAGCAGAAAAGGGCAATATGAGGAACGCATCGGCATCTAATGAAACTATTGAAAACTCCTCTCTCACCATGACAGACGTGTTTAAAATTTGCACACAGTGCGAGCGGCTTAGTAAAAAGGTAAGAAAGCGGATAAGAGTTTGATATCGAGTTTAACTAGTGACAGATGTATTTTTCGCTAGCCTGCTTCGTTCGTGTACTTTTTTCATTGATTTTTAATAATGTCCGTTCGTCTGGTGCTACATCTGCTGCAGTGCAGTCAGTTCTTTGTACTCGCACCATGAACACTGCTAGCTTGTTTTTGTCAGCCTGTCGTCATCGGATCAATATACATTCGTCTTTGATCAATGACTGACAATATGAAGTCGGTGTCACATTGTACATATTGTTGTTGTTGTTTATTTTAATCAACGCACAAAAATAATAGGCTATATGCAAGATTGCCATTGTGTAGAACTGCTGTATGCTCCTGCAACGGGACATATTGCATTGTTTAATAACATATTTAAGCTTTTAATATTACATTTTTAAACCATTGCTTGCATGTTAATGATGTATTGCTAACTCGGACAACCTTTTTGTTCCTGAATTAATCTAAGTTGTTTTGAATCATTCTCTTTGTGCCTTTGACAGCTTCAATAGGCAGATGAATGATGTTAAAGGTCTGACTGTTGCTACCTACTGATTGCATTGTGTTGTGTATTATAAAGAGTTTATTTTAAAGCCAATGCCAGGAAAAATTCTAGAACCAACCGTTGGTATTTGAGCTGAGGAAGGATGTTGCTTCTGTTGCCAAAATTTCTTTGATATAATTGTAGTTTCATGCCAAGTGTATGTCGATCATGTAATCATGTTCTTGGTTTTGATCTTTTTTTAGGATGTTGGAGTGCGAATCCCCAGACCGATGGGAAATGGACCAAGTAGATTCATACCAGAGAAAGAGGTTAGTGTTATCATCTACCCTGCTGCCATGAATCTCGCTCTAATCGTTTTAATCAACAAATTGGACCTCTGTTTTGTTAATTGTTTTTGCACTAACAGCATTTATTATCATCAAAGTCTATTGAAGGTATTTTACCAGCAGCACTGAATTCCCCAGGTTTACCTCATCTTTATTTCCCTGTTGTCCCAGATACTTCAAGTCAGTAAATTGGATGAAAGGACACAGTCGATTTTTGAGGACGCCTTTGCAGTGCTCGGTCGCCTTGACAACATCTCATTGGTGATAGGGTTCCATCCTCAGTATCTGGAGAGCTTTCTTAAGACACAGCATTACCTGCTTCAGATTGACGGTCCCTTGTCTCTGCACTGCAGACATTATATAGGGATAATGGTGAGATGGCAGACTATTATTTTGTATGCAATTCCAAAAACCACAGTGGCAGATTCTTCTAAAAGCATGATTGTGTTCAACAGGCTGCTGCCAGACACCAATGCACATATCTGGTCAACCTGCACGTCAATGACTTCCTGCAGGTTGGAGGTGATCCCAAGTGGTTGAATGGTCTGGGAGAAGCTCCACAGAAGCTGCAGGCTCTCGGGGAGCTCAATAAGATCTTGGCTCACCGCCCCTGGCTGCTCACCAAAGAACACATCGAGGTATGACTTCAACGTCACAGTCACTCATTGACACTCGCCCACAGCTGTTATACAACTGTAACGAGCGCAGAGAAGTTTTATAATGCTCTGAAGGATTAGGTCAGGTTGGTATCAGTAGATCTGAAGTTAATTAGCTTTAACAGAGTTTCCATAATGATTTATGTGGGCACAAATCTATTAATTTAAAAAAATACATACATACAGTGATTTGAATGTACCTCTTCTATGATGAGCATGTTAATTTATAGCATATTGATTAAAAGTTAATTTCGATATTTTGATATTTTTTGGGGGTGCATAATGTAAAAAATGTCAGGTTGATTCAACTGTCCTAATGTCATAATTAAAATAATTAAATTCTTAAAAAGGAAGCCTTATTAAATAGTTAGATGTAATGTTTTGGACACACTTTAGATTAAGGTAGATTAAGGTCTAACTATTAACTAAATATTATCTATGACTTTTGCCTCAACAAACTTCTAATTACTGCTTATTAATAGTTAGTAAGGTAGTTGTTACGTTTAAGTGTGCTTTATAAGTACTAATAGTCAATATCCTAGTAATATGCATGCTAATAAGCAACTAGTTAATAGTCAGAATTGGCCCCTAAACTAAAATGTTACCAATATTTTATAATGGTTTTTAACAACATTTTGCTTCACTGCTGTATAGTTTAATATTATTAGTATTTGTCATATCATGTGATTCTCCAAAAAATGTGGGTATTTATGAATGTGTAAGTTATGATATTTGTAAAGAAAGGCCTTTACCTTAAAAATGTATTTAAAAAAATATATTTACAGTTTCTAAAACAGTAAATAAGACACATGTATTAAAGGTGTAATTTGGATTCCTTTTACTTGATGGTTACACCACATGACATGAGTCATTAAATTGAAACTTGAAAATGAAACTCTTTAGAAACCAACATGAATATCAAGAGTAAATTTCTAGGAACCTAGCACGTTTTAACCTAGATTTTTATTTCTTAATGTTGCTGTTTTTAAATAACAGCATCTACTGAAGGCAGAGGAGCACAGCTGGTCCCTGGCTGAGCTGATCCACGTTGTGGTGCTACTCACACACTATCACGCTCTGGCTTCCTTTACCTTTGGTTGCGGCATCACCCCTGACATCCAAACAGATGGAGGACATACATTCAGGCCGCCCTCGCTCAGCGGTTTCTGCGTTTGTGACATTGCCAATGGCAACGGCACCCTGGAGGAGGTGTTTGGGAACCAGCAGGTGAGACTGATGGAAATGTATTCAAAGAAATCGATTTACGAGACTTTAGGATATGTTCTAGTCTTCCATCCATTTGTTCTGAAAAGGGATCTGTGAAATGCGAGGTTCAAATTCCTGACCATACAATGTACATAAAATGTGTAATGACCCAGATTCCTGTATGTGTGTGTTTAGGTGTCGGAGTCGTCTGGCGAGGTGGAAGTGCTGATGGAGAGGATGAAGCAGCTCCAGGAATGCCGTGACGAAGAGGAAGCCAGTCAGGAGGAAATGGCCACTCGTTTTGAGAGGGAAAAGACAGAGAGCATGCTGGTGGTCACCTCTGGTAAGCGGATTTATGATTATTATGTTAAAATGCAACAACAGGATGACTTGTATTAAATCACCAT
Source organism: Chrosomus eos (assembly GCA_036326025.1). Classification (NCBI taxonomy): domain Eukaryota; kingdom Metazoa; phylum Chordata; class Actinopteri; order Cypriniformes; family Leuciscidae; genus Chrosomus; species Chrosomus eos. The sequence goes on along the minus strand of CM070829.1, from coordinate 9,857,826 downwards.
GTTCGGTCAACAGAGGATGAAGAGTGTGTACCATCCAGAGATGTTTCACGACACTTCGAAGACCCTAGTTATGGCTACAAAGACTTCTCCAGGAGAGGAGAACATGTACCCACCCTCAGAGTGCAGGTGAGAATGAAGTGAAGTTGTCTTGCTTGTTGGCTTTGGTAGTCAAAGGAAATGGAGGATTAAAATAACGGTATGTTTTCTGCGCTCGATAGGACTACAGTTGGGAAGACCATGGCTTTTCCCTTGTGAATCGTCTGTATCCGGATTTTGGACAGCTTCTTGATGAAAAGTTCCAGATCGCATTTAATTTAACATACAATACAATGGCGACACACCAGGGTGTGGACACATCCATGCTCCGTAGAGCCATTTGGAACTACATCCACTGCATGTTCGGGATTCGGTCAGTCTCTCCACTGCTCAATGTGTCACAAATATGTATCAACATTGAATATGTCAATTTGTGCTGTAAAAATTTGTTTATTGTTTGCCATTCTATTTGTGTGTTGTTGTGTTGTGTGTGTGTGTGGTGTGTGTGTGTGTGTGTGTGTGTGTGTGTGTGTGTGTGTGTGTGTGTGTGTGTGTGTGTGTGTGTGTGTGTGTGTGTGTGTGTGTGTGTGTGCGGCATATATATATAATATGTATACAGTAGTCAACATTTGAAGTGGATCATCAACAAGAACGGGTATGTTCAAAATTCATGTATAACTTTGATCCACTTCAATTGTTGCCTACTATATATGTGTATATCTATATGCACATATATAGACAAACGTTTATGTTAGATGCAATTAATAGATTTGACTGCACTAATATATATATATATTGTATTTAGATTTTTATATTATTATTATTTCGTTTTCCTCCCTGATTATTAAGTCAAAGTGCTGAGGTACCTTTCCCTCTGTCTATTTCCTGTCAGGTACGACGATTATGATTATGGAGAAATTAACCAACTGTTAGACCGCAGTTTTAAAGTCTACATCAAAACTATGGTGTGCAGTCCAGAGAAGATCACCAAGAGGATGTACGAGAGCTTCTGGAGGCAGTTTCGGCACTCTGAGAAAGTACGTAGCACTTCAATGACAATAATCAACAGACATAGATTGTTTTAAGGTTAAATCCATTTAGTTAATAAGGACTCTTTTATTCTGTCTTTCAGGTCCACGTTAATTTGCTTCTTATGGAAGCGCGCATGCAGGCAGAACTGCTCTACGCTCTGAGAGCTATCACTCGCTACATGACATGAAGTGCTGTTCTTGTCTACTTTTAATTTTTTTTTTACTGTTGTTGATGTTACTACAGTGGGACACTTCAATAAATGTAAAAACGACAAAAAAATTGAAAAAGAAGAAAACTGAGGAAGAAGAACGCTTGAGCAGCGGTGGAAGACAATGAGAAGATTGTCGTCAACTGAACCGACTTGCTGAATAACTTGTGGCTGCTCAGCCTGCAGTGCCAAAAGCGGCCACTGGGGGCCGCCTGAGCAGACTCAGTCCCTCAAGTGTGCAAGAGGACAAGCTGAGACTGCGAGCTTCTGGAGGCCAGACCTCCTTTAGTATTTCAAATGCATCTGCGATAAGATGCCATATAATCATATCTTCTTTTTGTGAGATGAGATTTCAAAACACACACACACACACACACACACACACACACACACATTGCAACTCCAGCACCGGTGCAGATAGACTGCACTAACATGCCTATCTTCTAGTTTTTTTCCATATCGTTTTATATTGTTTTTATTTTATTTTTTCCAGCAGTGGCTAGAGATAGAAACATTACTGGTTTTGCATAAACGCGTGCCTAGTCATGCGCAGCACTGGCAGCAGATGCCGAGGTGCCGTCTGTTCATGCTGCTTTTCTCAACTGAGAGGCCTCAAAGACACCCAAACCATCACCCATTTGTATAAGCTAATCCAGGAACGATTGTGTTATTGTGAGTGTGAGAGCGCAATTCAAAATTAATAGCTGCCTGAGCCCTTGTTAGTTTACTGTAAGATACCACTTTGTCTCTTGTGTGACGTATTCAATGTGTGAATGGGGGAGGGGGAAAGGTAAAATATCCATTGACTCTTTTTAGGTTTTCATGCATTAAAAATTTCAAAGCACTTTTTAAAAAAAGACACATTTTAAGCTTCAGCTGTTATGTAGCCATTTTGTTTCAATGACTGTTTTCTATCTTTTTTTTATTTGTTAGTGACTTTCAAAGTGAAAAGGTCTTCCTTTTGTAACACGCTTCCTGTTGTCATGCCTTATCTGTCTTCCTTTTAATGCACGGTCCTCTTTTTAATGTTTTTAATTTTGAGGTTTATTATAACTAAATACCTCCTGTTATGTATCCTTAAATAACTAAGTGCTGTCTGGTGAGCAGAACATTGTCTTAAGTGGCTGCTTGTCGTGGGCTACAATCTGTACAGACCTAGACGCTAAGAACCAGGCAACCCGTACGACTTCACGGTTGTTGGGTTAAACTATGCTTGTTCTCATTCTTCTAACTTTAATCAGTGTAACTAAGCTGTTTGTGTGTGTGTGTGTGTGTGTGTGTGTGTGTGCGTGCGTGGTGCGTGCGTGCGTGCGTGCGTGCGTGTGTGTGTGTGTGTGTGTGTGTGTGTGTGTGTGTGTGTGTGTGTGTGTGTGTGTGTGTGTGTGTGTGTGTGTGTTTTCAAGCGGGGTGGATTCTCTGCTGTCTTTTTTTGTTTACTAAAACCAGTTAAGTACTGCATTCTGATGATGGCAGGACTAGAGGGATGGTACTTTTTCTTTTGGAAATGGAAATGAGAAGGTTTTAAGTCAGACTTGAGAGACTTATGTCAGTTACTGACACTTTTATAAGAAAATATTTGATTAAAAAAAATAAAACATGGTATTTCACTGGTTGTATCGTTTGTAATTTAATCAAAAGTTTTCTTTCTTCCCAGAAAGTTGCATTACGATGATACATTACACCAAGCAAACATTGTTATTCAGTATTAATTGCAACAAAAAAGATTTGAGCTGTCTAAACACCTCATACCACAATAATTGAAGTTCTTCTTATTCTTACATTTGTGCTTATTAAGAATAACACACTTTAAAATATCATTGATGTAGCTTTTAGGTCACAATCAATGTTTTTATGTTCATAAACATCTACTCATCTCCAAAGACCCTTGTCGCACCACAGAGACACTAAGGCCTATAGAAAAACATCTCCTGCTGTGCACTAATGATTTAAACACACAATGTTAAAGAGCGGCAATTTGTCTTCTCACAGCGAGAATTACAGGAAGTAAATGTTGACCTGAGAACAATCCGTTTGCATAAATAATGAAATTTTCCCTTATGTTGCTGGCAATTTCCCTGCTTTATCTGTGGTTGTGAGGCTGCTGGACATTCAGTGCCAGTAAAAGACCATGGAAATCACCATAGGGTAGTTGTTGCTCATTTTCAAATAATAATGTGAGAGAGTCTTGTAAACGATCAAATATCCTGTTCTTTTCTGAAAAAAAAAATCCCTTAGAGATTGCGCAGGAGTTAAATTGCTTCAGACTTTACACACTGAACATTGAGAGGAAAGGTAAAATCACAGTACATCACATAGTAATTCCAAACAAATTCACAAAATCATTGGTTTTTAAGCATGTCACCTCTAGGGCAGCTGTGTAAACAATATTAATGTATAGACTGCAGCTGTGAAGTGTAACCTTCGGGGTAAGAGGAGGGAAGCAAGTGCCATTTTAGTTTGATGTGATAGTATAAGGAAGGTATGACTGTTTCTATTCTGTGTTCTTTACAGACTTTTTTGGAAGTGTCTATTTAATAAAGTCTTTGAGATCACTGAGAAGCTCATGAGTGATTTTTACACGTACACTACATCAGTGTGGCCTTCTTCACACATAGACTTGCTTTCTGTGTCTGACACAATTCAGGCTTTTCTCCTATCTCAGCTATTGTAAATATAGCAGCATCAGGTTGAATAATAAACATATGAAATGTATTTTATTAAAAAAAAACATGTTGGTCGTAATTGACAAATTCCTTATTACCATTCACAACAAAATGTTCAATATACACAATGTCTCACTCCTCAATGTGTATATACAGTACATAGAGACACATTCGTGTTGAGGCGTGTATCAGTGGAGTTCACGGAATGATTCCAGTAGTGTCTTCAATATGTAAACGTTGTCTTAGCCTCTCAGCAACAGGCAAAAAGAGCAGCTCCCAGCATGCTTCCTGAACCTGTCTGACTCCATCATCAGAAGGCCATTGCAAAGCTCCTCTGTCTGCGCAAAACAGAAGAAAAAACATTTCATTTGTGACCCAAATGATGCACTATACACTAATACTATGCACACTACCATCTTCTACTGTATGAATTTTATCATTTTTGTATCTAGCACACACACACACACACACACACACACACACACACACACACACACACACACACACACACACACACACACACACACACACACACACACACACACACACACACACACACACACACACACACACACACACACACACACACACACACACACACACAAAATTCCAGTTCTAGTGATTGTGTGTTTATATGCACCTGTGTAGAGCTGTAAGATCTCCAGCAGCTTTTGAGAGTGTTGCAGCTCTCCATCTAAAGAGCAGTTCCACAGAGTCTGACACACCACAGCGGCCAGATGCCAGTCCCGAGGCCCGAAATCACGCAGACAGTCAATAAGCCTGCAGTAGGGAAAGTCAGAGAGAGTGCAGTACTATACACTATACAGTGCAGTCAAAAGAAGAAAGCACACTGAAGAGAGAGGCAAGTTACTTCTGAATGGTTCCCTCGACCCTCAGCGCGGCCCTGTTGTCTGGGTCTGCAGATAAGTTGATGAGAACTCCACATGCAGAGAAACACACATCAGGGGTCTTGGAGTCCAGAAGGGTTACCACAAACTGCTCCACTGACACATGAAAACATGAGTACAACGTCAGCCTCTGGGGGATTTGAGAGACAAGCTAGCAGAGAGAACGTCTCAAACCTTTGTGCTGCATGATGAAGCGTCTCACGTCTCTGATCTGTGACAGATTTCCAAAAACACGTGTGGCCTCCAAAACAGCATCCATACTGGAGCTCAGCAAGAGCTTTAGTAGCACTGCAATGACAGAAGGACAGACGGGAGGGGACATCACTGAAGGACAAAGACAGATGCAACATTCAGGCTGTGTTCACACACACATACACACTCATCTTACACTGTGAGATGTGTGTGTGCTGGGAACGGACCACTGAGCTTTCGCCCTGGTAGTAAGACAGGTTGTTGATGGTGGCCACAGCATTAATGACTAACTCTTCACTCTTCTTCACACACCTGCACCCTGAGGGACAAGAGAACAGAAAACTTGATCAGTTACATGACACCTATTTAGAATGGCTTATATAACAGAATAGAGACCATTATGATTATGAATCATTTATTATGCATGTTCATTTCCTTCATTTTTTATTACACTTGCCATCATCTATTCTAGGCTACTGAAGCTACTACTTTAATAACGCTGTTAAATCTATCTAATCTCTACCAAAAAAAATTTGTTTTTAAATAAATTAAATGTTAACTGAAATAAAAACTTATTTTATTGCAAATTGTTGACAGGACAACATTTTTCATTTTCATTTATTTTAACTTAATGTAGGCTACTAAAATAACTAAAAGTAATAATATAGACCTATATAAACCTTTTTTTATTTTTAAATAAAAAAACAAAACACAAAATTACTAAAACATTACTTCAAATGAAAACAAATATATTAATAATTTCTTTCATTTTTCATACTGCACATTAAAATGTGATGCATAAATTCACTTTGACTTTTTTAGGGTTTTATTTTTAATTAATTTAGAAAAGATTGTTCGTCAAATCACTTTGCTTCTCTTAGTTTGTAGCCGCTTATTCAGCAGGAATGCAGGATACATCATTATGAGAGTAGGTGGCGACAAATTACTGACTTCATGGCATTGAATCATGAATTTAAACGATTTGTTCAATCAAGAACAAAACAAGTGACTGTCTTTATGAATGAGTCATTGAATCATTCAACCTATTCGTTCAAAAACAAATGGCTTGGTGTTCCAGCGGTTTTTGCTGTGGCTTTGTTTTAAAGGGATACTCTACTGGTTTTTCATATTAAACTATGTTATTCCCTTAACTAAGACGAGTTGATACATACCTCTCTCGTCTCACTGTCTTGCCGCGAACTTTGTTAGATCTTATCTCAGCCCTGTTCATTCAATACGGGCCAAGAAGAGAAGCGACCAAACACCTCCGCGTTTTCCCTATTTAAAATACAGTTACTAGAGTAGTGTAAATCGACCAAGAACGGTGACACAAAATAAAACGTTGCGCTTTTCTAAGCGTGTAAAATGGATGCGTCTAAGCGTGTAATACAACTATATTGTATGGCAGAATACCATAGCTAGTGCTTGGGAGCACTTCGTCTCGGCGCAGTAATATCATCTCTCGTGAAAAGTTCGCTCCCCAGCTCATTTCAACGGTACCGGGCTTTTCACGAGAGATGATATTACTGCGCCGAGTCGAAGTGCTCCCAAGCACTTGCTATGGTATTCTGCCATACAATATAGATATCCATTTTACACGCTTAGAAAAGCGCAACGTTTTATTTTGTGTCACCGTTCTTGGTCGAGTTACACTACTCTAGTAACTGTATTTAAATAGGGAAAACGTGGAGGTGTTTGGTCGCTTCTCTTCTTGGCCCGTATTGAATTAACAGGGCTGAGATAAGATCTAACAAAGGTTCGCGGCAAGACAGCGATTTAGTGCACGCAGTGAGACGAGAGAGGTATGCATCAACTCGTCTTAGTTAAGGGAATAACATAGTTTAATATGAAAAACCAGTAGAGTATCCCTTTAACTTTATCTAGACCCTTTTATTTACATCCCACTGTCCTGGCACTTTTTTATGGGAAACAAATGTGCCAATATTCATGTTCTGTATGTGTGAAATTAAAAATATTGTCAACTTAAGTAGACCTATTCACTTTTTGTTTTGACCAAAGTCATAAAAATATTTAAAAGTAGGTGCATTCCTTTATGATTTTTTTTTTTACACATTTACCGGACTAGGCAAGATACAATATAGCAGCTGCCAGGCGGTTCACTTCTTGGTATTAAAGAGATCATATCGCACAGACTGCTAATCAGGTATCACTTCCTCCCCGAGAAGTTTCAAAACCATTCGTGTGAATTTCAGACCGAGTACTTCATGATAAATCCAAATTTGAGGTAGTCAGAATCTGACAAACACATATGACTGTAGTAAGATCCTGTAATTCTCGTTCAAAGTGCGGTTTGCTCTGTCAGTGTTTGTGCGTCACGCTGCAAAAAGCGTGAGTTTGTTTCGAAACACCTTTTGTTGTGGCGAATGCTCTGTCATTGTCACCCTTGATTTCTCAGTTTCTTTTTCCTTCTCGATTTTTATTTTCATCATAACAGGATGTCATTTTAATGTAGCAGACTTAAGGTAGATAAGGAAGAATAAATCTCCCACCCATTTCCTCTCTAACTGTCCACATCTCTGTTCTAAAAAAACAACGGCATCCTCTAACCGTCATTTCTGTAGGAATCTAGCAGAAAGGTTTCATTTTATTTTCTCACATTCTAAAAACAATATAGGACAAATATTTCCACAGGACAAAAATCTCCTTCTCTATTTCAAAAAGGAAACACATAACCACCTTTTCACCCTAGCATGCCTGCTTCTGAAACTTCCTCATGCAGAACCAAAAAGAAGCTTGCATCCATCACCAGAAAACCACACTGCAACTCTGAGAACACCAGGCTGCTCAAATAAAGAGCGATGCATAAGACAAACAAACAGTTTACAGTGTGGCTGTTCTCGTCATTGGAGAGGACGCAGTAACTTGAGGGTATATGCCAGTAACTGACATGGAGAGAACATCATGTGATTTGCACAGTGCAGAGCAACCAACTTGCACATTCATTCAAGTTCAAGGAACTAAACTTAGTCTGAAACATCTGTGTTGCCGTGTTTAAAGTTACATTGCTTCTGATGGCCATTGGTCACACGTAAAATGCTTTGAGAGTTACAACCGCATTGAAATGCATGAGTGAATACACTACAGTTTCTGTAAAGTATGTTCTGTGTGGGATTTTCGTAAAAAAAAATACTTTTGTTGAATGGTAGTGGAATGTAGAACTGAAATAATAAAGTGCTCAAAAGATTGGGTGTGTATATGACATGATTATGTTTTTTTACCCAGTAGTTCCAGTAGCAGCTGCACACACAGTGTGTTGGCAGCTAGTGCCGTGCCCACGGTGGGATGGATGGCCAGGTTGGCCAGCAGTCTGATCAGTTTGACCAGGATGTCCTCTTTCTCAGGGGCATGACATTGCTCAGATGACGATAGTGTTTCCTGGTAGGCCTGGAAAAGATCTAAGAGGACATCTATTCCTCCTTCCTCTTCATAAACTCTCTCTCTGGCTTCAATGCTCTTGGATGTCAGATTTCCTAGAGTGAACAGGAGACGCACTACTAGATCCTGAACATAAGAAAAGAGGACAAGTGTTTTTAGTAGGTCTTTGTAAGTTAAAGTGTTGACACATGAATAATTATATTATATAAATATATATTTATTATGTGTCACTGTCGTGTGTGTGTGTGGGGGGGTGGTTATGTGATTTATGAGGACACAAATTTGTATAATGACATGTGTATTACACTGGTATTACAACTTAAGGTGGTTTATGTGGACATTTCAAAAGTCCTCATAAATCAAATGGCTTAAAAAACATAAAAAACAATGTTTTATTAAAAATGTAAAAATGCAGCATGTCTCCTGTGATGGGTAGGTTTAGGGATAGGGGCAGTGTAGGGGGATAGAATATATAGTTTGTACAGTATAAAAACCATTACGCCTATGGAGAGTCCTCATAATGCTGTTGCACCAACATGTGTGTGTGTGTGTGTGTGTGTGTGTGTGTGTGTGTGTGTGTGTGTGTGTGTGTGTGTGTGTGTGTGTGTGTGTGTGTGTGTGTGTGTGTGTGTGTGTGTGGTGTGAACATGATTTCGCCAAGTACAACCTGTTCCTGGATCAACATATTTTGTTGATCCTGGAACAACATTCCAATCAACAAATCATATTTGAGGGACAAGTTTACAGTTTATGTCAAGGCTTACAATCAACCAATCATTTCCCTCTAAATTTAGGGATAACTTATGGGCTGGGTTAGGTTTAGGGGTAGGGAAAGGGTTAGGAGGATTACATTTTCAGACGGGAACGTTGTTCCAGGATCAACAAAATATGTTGATCCAGGAACATGTCTTACTTGTGAAAATTACGATGACCTGGAAGGCATGCACATACTGCATTTTATTTATAATTTAAATCGTATATATATCTTATTTATTTGTAAATATATTTGTATGCATTTATAAATCAAGGCAAAAAGGGATGTTTTACAAAAGTAAAGTAATTGGGGAATTTCATTGTGGAATTGAAAAAAAAGAGTTATATATATTTTTTTTATTATTATTTTTTTTTTACAAAAAGTGAAATGTCACCCATAAGCAAAACACCTGCATTCATACAGATGTGAATGAAAAAACAACACGAATGCAGATAAGTGGCATACATATATAAAATGTGTACCATAATATTATACGTGGAACATTTTATTTCATCATTGCATATTTTCATTGAATCCAATGTTGTATATCCAGTGCATTCTTAAGCAGTTTAAGAAATAAGTCATTTTGTTTTGTCATAAAGCACAAATAAAGTTACATTCATTAATCATTAAAGGGATACTCCACTTTTTTTGGAAATAGGCTAATTTTACAACTCCCCAGAGTTAAACAGTTGGGTTTTACCGTTTTCGAATCCATTCAGCCGATTTTCGGATATTTAGAAGAATATCAGTAACCAGACAGTTTCTGGTCCCATTGACTTCCATAGTATATATTTTTTCCTACTATGGAAGTCAATGGGACCAGAAACTGTCTGGTTACTGATATTCTTCTAAATATCAGAAAATCAGCTGAATGAATTCGAAAACTGTTTAACTCTGAGGCAGTTGTAAAATGAGCCTATTTCCAAAAAAGTGGAGTATCCCTTTAAGTCGTTAAACCTAATAATTAAAACAACATTGTTATATTCATTTTATTAATAGGTCTAACTATGAAAAACTTAAACGATTAATTTTCATTAAATACTTAAGTAAATTGACAGGCCTAGTGTTTAGTGCTTTCATGGTTGATCCACTAAACCCACACAAATATTTCTTGTGAATCCAGCAGCCTCTGGTAGACTATTTTATCAGACATTTTAAACTGTTTTTCAACAACTCCTTTCTGTTTTCATTCAGAAAATATGAAAAAAGTAGACTTCTTCCAGTAGTCTAGTGGACAGTATGTTCCTATTTGAGGCACAGCATGTGTGAGACTCTAGTTATGATACCTAGTACAGTGTCAACCGTGTTTATTCTTTATGAGATTAGGAGCACATGATCTCATTACTCACAGTGCCAGAAGGAAAGAGAGAGAAGAACATCTGAACTATCTGTACCGAAATAAAACGAGCAGAAAAACACACACACACCTTCATAGACCATTGCTCAAGTTTCACTTGAGAGCAGAAAGCGGAACATGCAGCCTATATGCTTACATGTGTGTGCTTGTTTCAGTTTACTTCAAAGCGTGCGTGGACATATATTTGATCCAAACTCACCTGTTTCCTGCTGTGTTTGCCTAGAAGGTCCAAAAATAGGCTGCAGCAGCGTGGCGTCTCAGCTAGTGCATGACAGCATTCAGTGTAGGTGGACAGCTTGCTGGAGACAGAGCACACACAAACATATTCTCACACATCACATGGCACAACTTTATCAACACTAATCAAAAAGCTCCAACTAAATCAAAGTAGAACTTCTCTCATCTGGTGGATATTAAAAATGTATTTACAGTATATACCAGTGCCTTATAAAACACTAAACCAGTGGTTCTCAACCAGGGGACCGGGGCCCACTAGGGGCCTCAAAATGAACATTAAATGACTAACTACGAAACTAGTAAAATCAAGATATTTATTATTTTAATTCAACTTTTTTCTTCCTTTTGAAGATCTAGGTACCCACAATCTTGGAAAACCTAGATATATACATAGTCTAATTTTAAAAGTTTGATTTCTAGACCTGGAAATGTATTGTAAACGTATATTTATTATACACAAGCTCTAAAGACTCACTTCGATCCTCACCTGAATATTCGGGCCACATTAATACAGATGTCGAGGTCATTACGATGGTTCTCCAGAATCAAGCAAAGAGTAAAGAATGCCTTGTTGGACAGGAAGGAAGGCCGAGACTCAGACTGGTCAGCTATATTTCTCAAAGCTGCAGTGACCTAAAAAGGGGGAAGAGGTCAAGACTGTGTGCAATTATATGTGTGTTTGGTAACTGAGTGTGAATAAGGTACTGTGCAGCAGGTGTGCGTGTGTGCTTATTATTGCCTAATGGGTAGAGATGCATGTAAAAGAGGAAGCACTCTTTTCAAGAAGAAATAACAGGAGGCCTTGAAAAGTGGCTTCATAAATCTCTCCATCAAGAGCTTAGGACACTGATTAGGGTACATGGAGGGTGCCTGCTAGAGCTGCTTGGCCCATTGGGCGGTACTTTCATAAAAACCTTCATTTCCGTCTGCCAACAATGCTAATGAGTGGCATGGCAATTGGCGCTGAACATCAAACCATGCGTGCCAAGTTCAGGAAGTTTGTTTGGGCAGAGTTAAATAATTCCCTGTGAAACGTACTTTGTGCTGGAGGAGTATACAGTAAAATATGGACACAGGGAAGTGGAAAAAGGGCATCCTCCCAGACAAAAGCAAAAACAAAAGCAGAGGAAAAGCACATTTAAATCCGCCCTTTTTTTCGACCCTATGCAACCCCACCCTTGTGAAGCGCTCACATTTTGTTCCGTTTCGCTCCCAGAGCAGAGTTCTGAGAAACGTCAGGGTGGGGTTTAAGCATGTTCTATTCCTCCTGTTTTTAAAGTCTTAAAGACACAGATTTACCATGTTTGCAATGCAAACCTATTTGTGTATCTATGGCAGTGTATGTGTGTTGCACAAAACACTATTCCAGCACATAGGGGAAGTACACGTCCTCGGTCACTGGAAATGTATGATGGGATCTTACATGTTTTTGAGACAACAAAATACATTACAGAAAAGTCTCTCTGCATTTTTTAAAGGGATAGTTCACCTAAAAATTCAAATTCTGTCATTATTTACTCACCTTCATGTCATTTCAAAACTGTATATGACTTTCTTTCCTTTCTGGAACATAAAAGAATATATTTTGAGAAATGTCTCAGTGTTTTTTGGTCCATGCAATGAAAGACCATGGTAACCAAAACCGTTCCTCTTCAAAATATCTTCTCTTGTGTTCCACAGATGAAAGAAAGCCATAAAGATAATTTTTGGGTGAACTATCTCCTTTAAGATGTCACATTTGATTCACCAAAATGTTTCAGTTCATTTGTGGGGTGCCAGTTTCCTTTGTTTTAGTGTATATATGGGTGTGTGTGTGATTGCGAACATGATTGGCATACTAAAAACAGGGTTAGAGATGACAATAAAGAAACTTTTGACACCTGCCCAAACAATGCAATCATCAAAGACCACCCACCTGTACCAGTATGTGTCCTGCGATGATACGCTGGCCTTCTCCCTCTGACCTCTGAGTAGTTAAATTAGCTGAAGTTGTAAATGGACCATGCATCAGTCTCTTTGACAGCTGTAGCAGTGTGCCGATGAAGCCTTTAGCCAGCAGCAGACTGGAGATGGCACTGTTTCCTGAGAGGAGCTTCAGCGAGCCGACACAGTACAGCACGGCCTCACCTTTACTCCACACATCCTCACACTGTAGCTGACACAGAAGGGAGTCTGTGTGGAAACACACACACACAATAGGCTGAAGTTAGAGATAATGCCTGATTGAGCTTAGAGAGTCTAGGTGAGTTATACAATAATCAGGTCTAACCTAGGATGGAGTCGGTGAGGAACATGACGTCGTTACTAGCATTCCGGCTGATTTTGAAGACGAGTTTGCAGATGTTCAGCAAGTTGTTTCCACTCACATTGAGCTTGTAATATAGACAACAGCAATAAGGTTCTGTAAATTATTTCAAATTTCAGATGTTTCAGACCTTGTAAAATAATCTGATGTTTAAGACAGCTGCTCAGAACCAAAATATTTTTTTTATGTATTTGTCAGTTTCTCAGCTACCCTAGGCATTTGTGTTTCCATTTATGTATTTGGTGAATGCTTTTATTGAAGAAACTCACACTGCATTAAAGGCGTACATTTTTATGTGTGCTCAGTTGTCAGTTCACTGGAAAGCGAACCCACAAGAAAGCAAAATTGTTAAATACAGTTTTAAAATATACGTTCTTTTGTTTATTTTTTGTAATGTGCGAGAAGTATTAATGTTTTAAAGGAGTACGGTTTTGCCAGATTTTTTTTGTTCGATTTTCATAGGTAATTGTATTGAAACCAATTAGGGTAAATTTGACCCAGACCATAGCAGTCATATCCAGATTTTTAACCAAATACAAGGTTTAAAGGTCATAGTTTGTGTGTGTGTGTTTGAGTGTGTGTGTACAGGTTTGTAATATATTGTGAGGACCAAATGACCCCACAAGGATAGTAAAACCTGAGATCACTTACATAGTGGGCACCAGCCAGCAGTCGCCACGAGGGAAATGGATTAATAAACATACTAAATTATGTTTTTTTGACAATGTAAAAATGCAGAAAGTTTTGTGTGATGGGTAGGGTTAGGGTTAGTGAGGGGGGATAGAATATACAGTTTGTAAAGTATAAAAATCATTACGCCTATTGAGAGTCCCCACAAAGATAGCGAGTATATGTGTGTGTGTATGTGTCTATATACTCACTGCCAGAATAAGTTTGGCTAATGTTATGTTAAGTCGGTCCGATCCCACATCTATAAGTCTGAAGAGTGTTCTAAGGATGGCGGACCTCTTTTTACACTGCCTTCCCAGCATGTCTCTCTCCGCTAGGGCGTCATGGAGACCATTGCATGAGTTACACAGCTGTCCCACAATCTCATCTGACATGCCATCACCTATAAGGATTTGTAAAGAGATAAAACCATATCAGTACTCCATATGTTCCAGTGCACAACATATGTAACAGTGTCAAGGTCGCATTTCAAACGGATTGTCTCGCACAGTATTAATTGCAGCATTGTCACCCTTCAACTGTCCCTGTGAAGGACAGGGAAAGAGGAGTAGTCTGTGGGACACACCGACTCTTTCATTCAGCTGAACTGATGTGTGCACAGAGTAGGCTTACTGACATTTCAGTGACATTTGACCCACATTTCAACACCCACTGACAGAGTTTGCATGGCCCTTTAGGGTATATTCCCCCCCTGTATGGTATGCATCATTAGTGTCTATATAATAGCTCTTAACTGTCATTCTGCATGTACTGGCTTTGAGCATGACAACATAATATGTCACAAAGTTTTAAGTTAGATTAGACTTCAATAGAGTATTAATATGTCCAAATTCTCCTGAGCTCAATTTGAATCAATATTTTTTTCTATTCATCTTTGCATCCAGAATAATTATTAATTTCAACATGCTTTTTAACCATTCTGTGCACTGGCAATGCTTTATACTTGCTGGATCTAACTTGCCTTTAGGGGATAAGGCAGGGGCTGCATTTTTCCAAAGCTATTTTTGCTTAAACAAATGTTGTTTCTCATATCTGTTTCCAAGATGGTTGGCATTCTCCCCAACGGCACCCTTCGATGATGCCACGGAGAATATGAATGGTATTTTATGCATGAACCGAGAGGCTCTTGGCACAATAAATATTTGATATTTATCTTTCAAATGAATTTTTATTGAATTTTCAAAGTGCTTAAATATTTACTGCTATTAGATTGCATTTCATGGTTCCTTTCTCCCACATGCTTTGACTTTAAAAGCTTATACCGTGCCAAGCTCAACACAAGCTTTGTTTTTATTCCTCTGCATTCAGATATTGTGTTTTCTTTCTCCCTGCAGTTTGCTTTCACTCTGGGTCCTGGGACACATTCAAGTGCTGAACTGCAGCTCCTTAGTACGAACTTGCATAAGCACAATCCAAAAACCCAAGAATTAGGATTATCTTTCTAAATTTAAAGTCAGTAATGGGGGTGGGGGGTTGGGGGGACTTTTTTGAACTGTTAAAAATCTGTACAAGGGTGAATGGAAAATAAAACGCAGTACTTATGTTGGAATTGACTATTTGTGTATTACTTTGGAACTGCTGTATTATTTCTCTTTAAGATATATTAAAAATGTTCCTTAAATAAAGAAGACTGGTAGGAGTATACTGCAGAAAATCATTACATGCAATTTTGTTCTCATAAGATAATGAAAAGCCATCAGGTATCAATCTGAATGCTATATATGTGTTTGGTTTGTCCAACCCTAAACATTGCATTACACTTCAATTAAAAAGTAAAAGCATTGCTAAGAAACTAGTCATTTTAAAAATGACTAGTTCTGTGCAAACATATTGTTGGTCTGAGGATGTACATAAAAACAGAATGTGGCCCATTGCTTTTTAAGTTTATCAGATCATTCCTTGAGTGTATTAAGCACATCATAAGAGTCATTTTATAATCACCTGGAGCAAAGGACTCAAATTCTTGAAGGACAGGAAGGACCTTAGTGTTCCAGAACACAGATTCATCCATGTTGTCATCACATGCGTCTCCATACCCAAGCCTGGCTTCTACAGCAAAAAGACATGTAGTGGATTTTAGACAGACAGACAGATAAATATTTAAATAGACTGGTAGATGTACTTTATTGATCCTGGAAGGGAAATTCAGACAGTTCACCCCAGCAGTTCTTAAAGCATATGGATGTAATACAGAATGTTCAACATAGCATGTAAAGGTCAGAGCTTCACACCCACATGCCTTTTCATTAGTGTCTGTTTTGTTCAAATGCTTCTGTGAGCATTTGCATTGTGGACGAGCTGCAGGAAGCAGTGGGTTGCGAAAAGAACAGATCAAACAACCAGCTAGCATCTGGATAAAGAACCTTGACAAACTGCAAAAGTAGTTAAGGTTTCCAATCCGATCAGATGTTTGCGGCCACTGGCAAGATTGTGTTAGGAGCAAGATTTACAAGATTGTGAGAACTTTGCTTTGTTTATCACGTGATTGACTGCTGGTTAGCGGTTTCAAGTGTATATATATACACAGTACATAAATAGCAATATACCTGGTTTTGATTCTCTTTCAGTGGATACATCAGTTTGCAGGATCCTGCTAATCACAAACATACAGTAAACATAATGTACATGCAGACCAGACAAAAAGAATAAATGACATGATTGTGTTTGAAACAGTGGTTAGTGCAGACACAAGAGGTCACTGTTGTGATATCCTGATGCAGAATTTCATTGCCCAATTTTTTGATTATATCTTTTACTGTGAGCCGTGTCAAAACCAGTAACTGGTGAAAAATAGATAACGTTCAAAATGTGCTTGTGTAAATGTTCATTAAATCGTGCGTGGATGTGAGGGCTACTGCAACACACAGGAAACCACAAGATCATGTGATCGTCTCAGTGCTAGTCATACACAGTGAATTTGATCTCAAAAATCAAGATAACCATTAACACTGTTTTAGTCTGTGCTATCATTAATAGCGGATTAAACTCACTCAAATGTCTCATGTATTTGTACTGCCTAAAATTCACATACATATTTTTATAGTGAACTATATTGAAATAGTCATCTTTATCGTATGTGGCATGGGTATTTCCTAAGGATTTTGAATAAATGATGGTATGGCAAGGCATTTTTGTGGTATTGATCATGTTTGGGCTTTGTACTGTCTCGATAATGCCTCTTTGTTGATGGGATGCCTCGGCCGAGACGTGATCTCATCGTGTGAATCTCAAATGAGACTGTACTGGTGGTCAACCGACCAGTCAGCCTGCCAGCCACAAACGGCCTGCGTGATCTAATATCGCTCCATTAGCAACTAACACAAGGATATGGTAGAGAAAGAAGGAGAGAGAGGCTTGCTGCTTGACTTTAACTTACTATTAAAGTCCAGAGTGTCCGTAAATGCAATGCATTACGATTTTCATAAGTGGGCATTCTGGGCAATGTATTAATAAGAGCGCTTGGATCTGAATAAGCGAACCTTTTAACGTGTCTTTCTGATAGATTACACGATTCTGTTGCATATAATGGAAGATGTACACAAAAGAGGATATCAAACACAGGTTATAAAAACATTGGTAATGAAAGGATTAATGCCGCTGGGATCTACTGATCAAACAAGTTTGCTCTCTGAACAGGGTGTCTTGTGAGTCAATAACACATAAAAATGGTTTATTGCCGTTATTAGGCACAGAGCATAAATCGATTTACTGAGTGAGTTTGATGGTGTATTGACAGTAGAGGTTTTTGTTATGGAGTCCAAAGCTGATTTCAAACCTCTGAATGTACAGCAAAAACAGTACATTAAATTGATATGTAACCTTCTAGTAAATAAACTATTATGCTCAAAAAGCATACCTGTGTTTGATAAGTGTGTGAAGGTCTGTTTCGGAGGACGATTTTGTTTTATGCTCTGTAACACCAGCATAATGTAGCTTTTCTCTGTCATCTGGTTGGTCTACTTCGGTCCTTGCCTCTAGAGACATATCTGAACATACACACAATAATACAACTTTAAACAGTCAAAAAAAAAAAAAAGTAATCTTACTGATTACTCCCATACAGTTTGACAGGACAAACACACACATTTTGTTTTCTCAAAGCAAGCAAATTCAAGGCATACATGGCAGAGTAACATCCTGGGGATATTATAAACTGATCTATATCTGATTTTTGGAAGAGTCTATTCATTTCGGTTTCGTGTGAAACACTTCAACAGCTAGTGGATTGTCACAATGAAGTTATAGGGTTATCAATATGCCTGACAGGCGAATAAGCACTATTACTGCATAGCACTTTATCTTTTGAAAGAGGAAGTATCCCTGTGAAAAATAAATAATATAGATTAATAAAACACTTATTTATTTTCTTACTCTTTGTGTGTGGTGTCATGAAGGGTAGTCGGTGGATGGATGCTGCTCTAAGCAGTCTGGCCCGAGAACCTCCTGATCCTACCCTGGTATTCCCTCGTTCAGCTGGGGGTTTGGGGAGAGTTGCTTCATTGTCACCGCCATACTCATCCAGGGACACAGACAGCCTGGGTTTCTAGGAATGACAGAACTCTTCAATTATTGTTCTCTGTTTTAGTCAGACAAAGTTTTGAAAAGCCTCTTACATGTTCCAGTGGGCTGAGACGAGTTCCAGAGCCAGGCCTGGAGTCAGGCACTTCAAAATGGCGGCCATGAAGACTAGAAAAGAAATTTGTGAAGGCAATTAAAACCAGCATACCAGGTAAATGAATAAGCAAACGGTTAATATTATAATTCAAGTACTTCATAGAGTGCAACGGTCAGGATCTGGAAGTACACATTCATTTTCTCCATAGGAGAATTGTTTTTTAACAATAACTTATAAACTTAAAGACTTCATTTTATAGCCTAAACGCGTTTAATAGCAAAATTCATGAAAAACTACATTACCCATGATTGTGCAAAAAAAAAGTTTTTAATCAATTGTTTCATATTTATCAATTGCTTCATGGGATTTTAGTTCTTTCTCCCATTAACTATTAACTTTGTCTAATTTTCAAATACTTTTTTGCTTCAAATCAAAGTTTGTGATGTTGTGAATGATTCACCTTGGTTCGGTTCATGGCTTATAACTCTTAAATGACTTCTTAAAAAAAACTTCTTAAAAAAAATCCCTATGTGAAAAATAATTTCAGAACCAAGGCCGCTGAAAACGTTGGGAGGTACTGTTGCACTCTATAATAAAAATCCATTACAATATATAATAAAGCATTAAATGCACGCAAAACAAGTGAGAAATAAATAAGCGTATTATCTCTGATGTTGTTTTACCTGAATGTAGATGGTGGTCGTCCATCATGTGCACGAGAAGAGGATTCTCCAAAGAGCTGCCGATGCTTCTCCTGAGGTGTGAAAGGTCGCTGTGTGGCAACAGTTCTGAGAGAGCGACGAGCCTCTGACACTATCTCAGCACTTGTCTGTCTCCTGAGGCCAGGGCTCATGTGGATATGCTCACTTTTGTCCTGCTGGAGCTCCATCCCAGACATGCTTGATCCATAGGGATGTGTACCAGTACCAGTATCAAAAGCCTGAGACTTTGACCACTATCCTATAACCAAAACTGGTTGGAAAGATGCATAACTGTGATAAAAGGAAGAGGAGCATTTATATTTTAAATAAAATGAACTGCCTCTTGGAAATATAAAGATTTAGCTGTCCCATAAATCTATTGTAGACTTCATTGCATATTTTTCTGACATTCTCATATTACCTCAGTCTTCACAGTGTTTTGCTGTCCTTAAGACTAGTTTTCAATATTCAATATTTTATTACTTTTATTTAACTGTCACTTTAAAATGCACCCCGCAAACACGTGTTCAACTGTTTATAAACCGGAGTCATATTCAGTGAAAGACAAGAATGCGCGTCCACGCACCGTCACCATGGAAACACACAACGCTGCTACAGTAGCTCGGATGTAGCAAAACAAAAGAAACTAAAGAATAAAAAACTCCTACGATAAAAACTCCATTCGATATCTTAAATTCAGGTAACCAACAGAACAACAATAATAATCTACGACACTAGTATCAAGCTTCCAGCCGACTTAATCGGAAAACTTGGTCTTTTAGGCAGTGCGTGATGTAAACAGCACTTAAAAAAATAACAATTCACCCTTTACCTTGATTTCCGAACGAACCTGGGTTTCACGATTTTAAATACACCATCTTTAATCCGGAAAAATGAGCGTGTGTGACAGCAGAAAGAGGGACGCACTAGTCAATCACGGCCACGCGCATGGTCATGTGACACACGGGGGCTTTTGTTGTGTGAAACCTACTGCCTGTTTACTTTATTTCTTTGCCATCTTTTCTTAATTTTTAAGAGTTAGGACAAAGTAATAAGGATTAATTACCCGTAATTACATAGTTGATTACATGTACAGGTGTGTTAAAATCTTGTGAGCCTCAGCCATTTCACATTTCCAACGGAAAAAAGGTGAGACAATTTTTCAATTCAAGACAGTTCAAAAACTCTGACCTATTGTAACGAAAAGAAAGTACATTTATTATTATTTAGAATTAAACTAAATTAAGGCTTTGTTCATATTCCTCCCCAACACTCATATGCCTGGTGTTTAATCCCTTTCTTATACTGTCTATGTGTTCAATGCATAATCCTAAAATTCAGGCCCACAGTACACAGAGACACGAGGCGACACGTAACCACCCAGGAGAGATAACAAGTGAGCTGATACTTACCCACCCACAATGACACATAAAAGAGGAATTTAAAGCTACTAGTTTTAGCCTTGTTCTAAGGAGGACAGTATTTTCTACTCAGAAATATCTCAGGTTTCTTGAAGTAGATAGTTCACCCAAAAATGAAAATTCTGTCATTTACTCACCCTCATGTTGTTCCAAACCTGTATGAGTTTATTTTCTTCTGTTGAACACAAAAGATGATATTTTGAAGAATGTCGGTAACCAGACAAAATATTTTCTTTTGTGTTCAACAGAAGAAAGAAACGCAGACAGGTTTGGAACAGTGTGAGTAAAGGATGACCATTTAATTTTTTGGGGTGAACTATCCCTTCAATAGAGTATACACATTATGCAAATAGTGGATAATGTGTTTGTCTTTTGTAACTGAGACATCAGTTTTGTCTGTTGTGGTTTTCCCCACAGACATTATAAGTCTTCTGAGAATCTGTCCGCCCATTGGCTGAATTGTATATTAGAGACGTCAAACATTCTAACTGACTTGCTGTAGACTGCCTATTAATAAACAAATTCACATATGGTACATGAAGAAATAAGGAAATTATCCTCTCACATTGTTTAGTGGGTTATTTCAAAACTAATCTGCAAGCAAGACTGACCTGGTTTGTTTAACACACTATACAAACCTCTTTCTCTGTTTCTCATGGAGTAAAATGCACATTATGAGCCGTTGTTTGGCTCTGGTTAGATTTAAATAACTCCTCAAGCTTCATTCTCATGGATACAAGAAGCCTCATTGGTGTAATGTTATTGGAGGGGCTAGCCAATAAGGAGTTAGTACAAGAGTGCTCATTGGCCAATGGCTTCATAGATATGGTTGCCCTCTTTCATTGTCACTAGGGGAGTGTGGTTCCAAGGATGGCAATTTTGATAACATTATGTAAAGTGCACTGCATTTTTTTCTGCCTGTCAGATTTTTGATAAGACTTGCATGAGGTGCACACATCTGTATTTAGAGGGCTGCATGAGTGGTGTGAATTTAATTATCTTGTGAACCTTGACACATACGCACACACACACACCACTAATGCTCGTTGCTCTTCTTCTACGTCACTGAGGCAAATTGGTTTGCTTTGCAAGGACCATCATTTTTCTGGCTGCTGTCTCCTTGGCAACCAGTTCCTTGTGGGCAGTCTTTGGACACACATTGACTCCCTCACCTGGTGATAAGGAGAACGCAGTGATGGCTCACGAATCTATGAGGAGGAGGTTAAGCAATGTATTTGCTTAGACTTTACACAAAGAAGAAGTGTCAAACACTTTGAGCTTGTGTCAACATGTGGTCGAGAAGCACTACAGTTTTTGTTTTGACGAAGCTCAAAGAGATTTTAACATTTGCTTTCGTGCAGACTTAATAGGAAACTATGCTGTTTAATTGAGGATACCATGAAGTCACCATCAAATCAAATTTGACAAGTCTTTTTTTTTTTTTTTGCAGTGTTTATTATAAATTATTTTTTCATTTCACTTTGATATATGTCCAATGGGGAAGAAAGGAAGTTCTCAACTGGGATAATTAAGGTCCGTCACTTAGGCCTGTCTGGCTGTTGTAGATCATATGCTGCTTAGCATATTTATCTGTGTTTGATCCGTGAAAGTAGGATAGAGGAACAAACGTGCCTGAAAATGTCACTGACCAAGCTGGGGACTGTTCAGATTGTCATGCCTCAGTGGTACAAGTAACCAAATCCCAGAATACATTGCTGTCATTGTCTCTTCCCAACACATACTCAATCACTTGTTCTACCTGGCTTGACACAAATAAAAATACCTGTGTGTCGTACCAGACAAATTATTGTCCGCTCAGCATAAATAAAAACACATGGTCAAGCATGTACACTAAGCCAGGATAGATTGTCAGGGTAAAAATGACATTGCTGTTGGAGTTATAACCTCGGGCAGTGCTCTGACCAATGGTGGATCGGATCTTGTATGTATGTGTTTTTATATATATATATATATATATAATAAATAATATAACATTTTTATGTACAAACCTCTGTAGTATTTTGGAATTAACATGAACATAAATATAGGCAAGTTCTGTGTTGTGTTTAGAAATATGCTGAGAGAAAAAATTGTGAGAACAAGCAGCTGACATTGCCATTTTCTTTTCTTACAGAGTGTCTTTGATTATGACGCAGTGACGACAGACTGCTGATTGACTTATCTGCTGTCCAGAAAAGTCAGCCACACACTCTCTCACTTTGTTCTGTGAGCTCTGAGTGGGGTGCTATACATTTACACAACTGTAGTAATGAATCCAGTTCTGGTTGCACAAGATACAATGCAGAGCACGCTAAGCTAAGGTAGGTGAAGGGTGATGGGATGGAATTTGAGGTTGAATGTAGTGATGACAGCAGTGACAGAAATAGGGTGATATTTACACTTAAACTGATTTCCAAGGGCAATTTTGTGTGTGTGTTAAATTCAGTTACAATAATAAGATACTTATAGGGCTGTTACTAATCAAATGAAATCAGTATCAACAAAATCCATGTTAGCACTGCAGAGTTGGCACAGAATCTGCATCTGAAATGGCATTTAGATATTTTTACACTGCTGCACATAGCTGGCATGAATGCATTTGAACTGTGATTTTAGTTGCATAAATAATACGAGATATTTAAATAAAATGTTAAATATAGAAAAGTTAAATGATGGGGGGAAAACTACATAATTTGTTTGAATATGAAACTAAACTGCCTGTAGGTGGCGGCAAGTCACTGTATTAATGAGTGAGTCATTGAGTCATTCAACCAGTTTGTTCAAAACGACTTATTTATTCATGACCAAAGCAAGTGACTGCTTTCATGAATGTGTCATTGAACCATTTACTCAACTGATTTGTTCAAAAACGCAGATTCTTTCAGTATTGTAACATCTCTGTGTATTGCTTAGAGTTGATAAGGATACAGCAGTGATGATTCTTTTTTTGGAAATATTTTTACCAAAAACAGATAATATTGTGTCTAAAATGTAAGTCACTTCATATTAATTTCTGAATTTTTATACAAGTATCACATTTACAATTGTGCTGATATTCAGGAAAAACAGCACCTTTGGGTAAAAAACAAACAAACTTATACAGGGTAATTTTTGCCCCAATATCTTGAATTTTGGTGAAAATTTTACCTCAAATGCCCATTAATTTCCGACCCTGGATGATAGTATCCTCAGCTGTGACTTTTGTCAGTGCAACATACCTCTGACACCCTTCTAAGAATGTGCAGGACAACATTGTCACACCCTGAGCCAAAAAAGTCCCATTTTATCAACCCAGTTAAACCTACAGTATGTAAAGCTATAATCAGATTAATACACACTAACAATGCTGTTAGATAATGGATGGAATGTTCCAGTCATGGAATGTTGGCACAGTTAACACTCATTAGAGCTTCATTATTGCAGTCATAATGACAGGTGATATAATGTAGTGCTGTCACCTGACACGCGTTACAGTATGTGGATGAAGTACTGTACATGTAGTCAGCCAACACTGATAGTATGGTACAGGACTTCCTTTTAATTATTCTTTTTTTGAGGTTTATTGGAGGATTTCATTGGATGTGAACACAATGGGACTCTTTGTCTTTGTTTATTGTGTTTGTGGGGTGCTACACTACTGTTTGCCTTCCCCCTTTCCCCTGATCCAAGATTTATGTAGGTACAGCCCTATTTCCCCCTTCACTGCTGATTAGAAGGTTCCCTAAGGACGGTCATAAATGTGCTCTATCTATTTCTCTCTCTCTCCTTCTTTCTCATCCCCCCATCTACAGTACATTGCTCTGTGATTTTATTCCCATGCTCATGTCCGTGGGTCTGTATGCTCTATAATGAATAGAATCTATAGCTCTCATCTGGCCTGGGAAACAAAGAGATGAGTGTGCAGTTGGATGGTTGGTGTGTGTATGTCTGTGTGAGAAGGGTCAGGGTGAATATGTCTGTGTTATGTGAGAGATGCACATAATGGTGCTAATAAATCTTGACTTTGGCCCATTTTCCTTTTGTAATCATGTCAGAAATCACCAAGGGCACAGATTGTGTACAGTAGATTATCGCTCTATTGTTTCACAAAGCATCGGGACTC
Organism: Chrosomus eos; assembly: GCA_036326025.1. Lineage (NCBI taxonomy): Eukaryota > Metazoa > Chordata > Actinopteri > Cypriniformes > Leuciscidae > Chrosomus > Chrosomus eos. The sequence goes on along the minus strand of CM070829.1, from coordinate 9,833,206 downwards.
ATTTATTCTGTCTCAGTGCAGAGAGAGGTTGTAATAAAAGAAAGGGATAGTCCAAGAGAGAGAACGGTCTCTGAGAGATGAAAGGAATTGGAGAATAGGATCATGGATCAGATGGTAGAGAATCTTTGTTGGACATTATAACATTATCCAGTGCTGGCTGTTTCCTTCTCTCTTCCCTGACATACACACAAGTTTGCGTGTGTGTGTGTGTGTGTGTGTGTGTGTGTGTGTGTGTGTGTGTGTGTGTTTTTGAGAGAGATGTTTTAATATATGTACGGATGATCTAGAATTTTTCAACTTGTATGATAAATATTTAGGGACCTCAACAAAATATATGATTTAAAACGAATTGTAAGAACTACTCTGATTCTCATTAAAATATAACTTTAAAAAACTCAATGTCGTAACGCCCATTGTGGCGCAATTTTGGACCAGTGTACTGTAAATGTATGTAAAACCTTCACCTTTACGCCAACGAATTCAGAAAATCATACACATGTTGACTACATGAATATGATATAGGCAATAAATTGAGACTAGACCACATTAAACATTATTTACTTCTTTCTGAGATGCGGCACAGGGCAATAAAAGAGGCGACATACTAAACAGGGATTAAGTCATTGTGACTGGTTCACGCTTACTTCTCACAGTTACTAAATTAAGCTGGCTGCAATGACTACAGATTCACAGGATCTTGTGCTTTGCAATTAGATCAGGCATCTGTTGTTTGAAAAGAGCGAGCTAATTCACAGCTGATTGAGTAGATGGATGTGTCCTTCACTTAAGGATTTCTGTGTCTGCATTGATTTCAGGTTCTCACTGATCACAGGACTGCACATTTCCTTGTCCATTCATCATGCTGCCTAATAGTTGTCTCTCCATCACCTCCACCTTGTTCTCCTCTTGCTTTATCTCTCTTGTACAGACCCATAAACAGTTGCATTTTCCTTTTCATTTAGTACACATATGGGTATTTAAACTCTGAACTACTTCTGGGAACACTGTTATCTTTTTGATGTTCTACATCTCATGTTGGAGAAATCCTCATGTGCCTCGGACAGTTTTTGTATCTTGTATCTTCACATCGTAGAGACGAGTGGAGTGCAGAGCACACTACTAAAGTGAACACTGTGGATGCTTCTAAATTGAGGACTTTATGGAAATGAAAGAAAATTATACATTTCAAGGAAATTAGGGAGAAACCCACACTTTATTTGTTGTCCAGGATTATCAACATATGATTCTACATTCCTAATAATTTACTATGTAGAGAAAAAGGAAATCAGAAGGAAAACAGAGAACTAGAATGCAACAAATATACAAAGTTTATCCCCAATGAAGTAAAATAAATGTTATTAATATAATTAAAGGTGGGGTATGTGATTCTCTCTTTTGTCCATTTTTTCAAAATAACTTGAAATCCTATTCCTAACCCACTTACAGCCACTGAGTTAGAAGCACTGAAATAAAAATTAATCAATTTAATCATCTGTGGAACGGGCAGGACTCAAAAAACTCATTTCCAAGACCACCTAGAATCATTGGACAGTAAGTTCGTCAATCAAACGGTTGTACCACACCCCCCTCCCCCCAGCGCGCTTGACCCCCTTCGTTCGCATACTCAAAGCTTGTCACGCATGCGCATCTCGTCAGTAAAGCCGGTTCCATGATTAGTAGTAAATCGTCATTACAATCTCTCGCGCATCTGAGTTTTCGCTCGTGCATGATTGCGCGTCAATGTTCTTCGATTGGGTGGAGTCAGGGCCAGCGTTGGAGGAAAGAAGGTAGGACCATTTGAATTGTGTATTTTCAAAATCTGCCGGTCGTTTTCCAAATCACATACCCCACCTTTAAGGAAATCAATTTAGGAAAATATATTAACTTTAGAGGAATTGAGAGATTTTAAAAATTAAGTAGTCCACAAAACTAATTATGCATAATAATAGGAAAATTGTGAAGATTGAACGGCATGCATGCATTTGAAGCCTGACAGTAATTGCCTTGAAATATACTAAAGCAGTGAATGTATTAAAGATTTAGCACTTTGATGGCTGTAAATTGGTTCAATATAGAGTCGTAATCTTTGTAATCTTGCTGCAGTATTGCATTGTACAAACCCTTGTTGTGATTTGCCCAGCACTTTTTTCCCTGGATGGTTTTGGAGGCTGTCAGTCAGTCAGCATAGACCTGTGTATGGTGCTTTAAAACACGTGATGTGTTACAACCACTAAAGAAGAAAAAAGACTGTAATCTACACTAATCACTAATTGACCCATTAGCTGTTGAATGAGTTGACCATCCTGTCCCATCCCAACTCTAAATGCTGAGTGTATACATGCCTATGTCCTGTTTCTGTACTGCACGTGTATGACAAAGCCTAAATGTGTTTTCAGTCACAGATCCCAGAATGCTGTACGTCACATTGCTTTGAGGCAGATTGTATTCTACTGCCTAATGGATAGTGAACCCGAGATCCCTCACACACACAGGCTCTCTCTCTTTTTGTTTCTCTTTCTCTCATTTACCATGTCACACTATCCCTTCAGCAATGACATCACCACACCACATCCCAGTTCTCAAATCCCCATGTCATCAATCTCTCCTCACACAGTTTGACCAGTCAGACCACAGCACTGACAGGTCTGCCTCACCTGAGGAGTCAGAGGTTTAGGCATTCAGGGCACGCACTTGATTCACAATGTAAATGCCCATTGGCCCTTTTCAGCCCACATTATTTGTTGTGTACTGTACACTCAAATGCATTATTATAAAACAATGCCACACACACCTAATTGCTCATACTTTACTTATCTGTCATCATCGATATTTTGATATACTCACACGTGAGAGGGACTGTTTCATCTAATATATTTATTTCAACTACCTGGGGAGAAAATGTAATAGTTTTATTTTTAGTTTCACTTAAAGGACAAGTTCGGTATTTTACACTTAAAGCCCTGTTTCAAGATCATTTCTGATGAAATAGAACGGTTAAGATTAAAATTGGGACACATGCTGCTGTCCCGAGAATTTTCGGTTTCTGTGGTCGCACCCCCCCCACCCGACCATCTACAATGGTTGCATAGGTGCACAGAAACAATCCTTCATAAAACACATTAAACTTTAGTTTACAAAGACGTGAAACTCACCGAGTGATCGGGTGTTCACTGATATGCTCACACAAAAATCGCTGCAAAAGATGCTTTCCAACAGGTTTAATCGTAGTTTTTGTCCAAGTCAAGTCAAATGGAGTCGGACAAAAACTATGATTAAACCTATTGTTTCTGTGCACCTATGCAACCATTGTAGAGGTGGGGGATGGGGGGGGGGGTGGTTCTGTGGTGCGACCACAGAAACCGAAATTTCTCGGGACAGCACCATGTGTCCCAATTTTAATCTTAACTGTTCTATTTCATCAGAAACGATCTTGAAACAGAGTTTTAAGTGTAAAATACCGAACTTGTCCTTTAACAAAAAACAACACTCGGTCTTAAAGCAAGATTTATTTTAAATCTATGAATTTTGATGAAGACGGCTTTTTAACTTTGAATTCAGATTCAGGTTTTCTGAGTCGGGATACTATACTGTTCCCACAGCAAACAGCACACCTTGAATTCACACACACATACACACACCTCTGATCCACAGTATTGGCAAAACAGATTTGCCCTTAAAGTTATGTAACAACCCTTGACCTTTAGGTGTATTGGCCCGTGATTGTGTTTCAGTGGGACAGATTCCAGACATTTCTTATGGCTGTCAGGGAGGGACAGTCAACAATCTCTATTGGCTGTTAAGCGTTTCACACGTGACTTGTGTGTACATATAAGCCATTCGTGAACTCTTTTATTGATATATAGAGAACATATGCTATTAAAAATAAGTTTAACAAGCAAAGTCCAGTTAATCAGGTTTAAATTGGGCTTTATATATTGTCATTGCACCATAGGGAACATCCAAAAGGTTCAATGTAACATTTGACAGACTTATTAATTTTCAAAGAATATAGCCTTGAGACAACCGTTTAAAGTCGTAACTGGACAAAAAAAAATTCCAATGAAAGTTACAAAATAACCCTTTATCAGTCTGGAAGTTTTTTAAAACACCAAATGATTATTGGGAATTTTTAGTTTACAGAAATGCATCATGTTGGGACTTATTGAAAGTTTAAATGGATCAAATTTGAAAATAACTTAAAACAACAGCAGAGACGTATAGCTCAACCAAGCTTTATTTACATGCGCACCATTTCTTATACAAACTAGATTACAATTCCAAATGGAGTACACAGGAAACATACTCACAAACATAGTAGAGAAGCCATAAGTTCAGAGGTAAAAGAGCAAAGATAAGAGAGGTGAGGGAGGAAGGCTACGATCAGGGTGGTAACATGTGCAAACAATGGTATTTTCTGATTATCACGATGGGCATAGTAAATAAAACCTGTAATGTTTGAGGATCTGAAATGGTCATCTGAAATAAAATGTAGAGGTGTAAGTATACATGCAAGGTAGTTTTTGAGACCAAGAATAATGTCTCAATGAAATAATTTACAAGGTTCAGCTCTTATATGGGTGATTTTCCAATTCATTGCGTACTGGATATCATCAGTTACAATGCGAGTTTGAAAAATAAATATGATGAAAGCAGAAGATTTAGGTGTTGGGATCATGGTGTAAAGCAGGTGTGTCAAACGCACAAGTAAAATAATGCTAAAACATTAGCATTCATATTATATCCGTTTTTATATTTTTGCTACAGCAGGACATCTAAACGCTTTCATTTACACTGTTGCATGTTCTTGCATCTAAACTTCTCTTTTCATGTCAATGTTGTTAGATAATTATTTTTGAATTAACAAGTTTGTGATTATTTTATCAAAATGTGTGTGACATGATTACATTTCATCTGCTCTCCTTTTGTTTTAACACATTAGTTATTTGAGTGTAACATACAGTTGTTTATTTGTGCATGCACTCTGAAAAAGTTAAATGCATACAGTAACGTTTAGTTTGACACCCCTGCCACCATGTCTGTTCAACTCCCTATGTAACAATTCCATTATTTTGTTCAACACGTGGACTTTGAACGATATATTTGTATTATCACTACATTTTATAAGTATAGCAGGATGTATACATATATATGCATTGCACACGATGCATATGTACATTTACATGCATGTATACATGGAAGTATGCAGTGAAGGGTAACCCTCTCTGGGGACAGAAACACAGAACATCAGGATTTGTACATGATTTGTGATAATAGTTGAGCACAGTGGAACAATAAAGACATTAATAAACTGACATCAACACAGGATGGATTCCTGTTTAATCATCTCCTTACTTCAGAAGACTGTTGTTCATATACAAAACATTTATGAAATTGTGTACAGCCAGGTTGCAGTTAATTCAAGATGAGGCCCTGATGTTGTAATGGAGACCCCACTCTCCCCTGAGCAATAGTGCTGCATTTTGCATACAGAGACAGAAAAGTCCCCAAATTTCACTGTGTCTTTTGTGATTTTGGCTGTCATCATTATCTCCTACATTTTCAAGTAATTTGGCAAATGTACAAAAGAAAGCTTATTATTTTTGCTCAGTAAAGATTGCTTCCAGAGGAAAGGCCTATCTACCATTGAATGTTGCCATGATGCTAATCACTAATCCTAATCAATTATGCTATGTCATTGTGGCCAGGAAAACACAGATGGTCTTAATAAAGGACAAGGATCAACACTGATCATTTAGCACCTGGTATGGCATGGAAATGTCCACAATGCAAGTTAATATTTATTTATTCATTACTTTTGGCTACATTTATATGCGAGAAGTCCAAACATAGCTTTGCTGGCTAAAGACGACGCCTCCACCTGCTAAGCTTTCGATTTTACCACTTTTTTTTGTACAGTTACAGACAGTACACACAAATGAATTACTCCTTATAAGGTTATATTCAATCACAAAAATGTATTAAGTATTATTATGAGGCAACTAATTTCAGATTGGGAACTAACTACTGTATGGTAACAGTGAATTAAGTACACACAAATTAATTACTCCTTATAAGGTTATATTCAATCACAAAAATGTATTAAGTATTATTATGAGGCAACTATATTTCAGATTGGGAACTAACTACTGTATGGTAACAGTGAATTAAAAACAAAACAATTGATGAAGTGCACTGTCAAGCTACTCCACCCGTGCTCTGAAATTTCAGGTCAACTCTTCACCTATTAGTTGTATTCTTATATTTATCAATGACTATACAGTTAGTGCTTGGAGGATAACAGAAGTAGCCAATCATTATACAAAATTGTGATGGAAAACAGAGCGAGACCCCAGCCAAGAAAACTAAATTTATGACAGAAAAGCTACAACACATTTCATTTATTTTTGGATCACTAACAGTGGGATATTTTCAAACATTGCATAATGATCTCTGTTCACTGTTAGTTTGTGTTTCTCCATTGGGCAGTCTTTTGTTATAGTCTGGGTCTGCTTTTACAGATGGACCTGTAAACGGGCATATCATCCAGTGCTTGTTGCAGACAGCAATCTTGGCAAAGATTAACTTCAAGTCTTTTGGATGTTTCTTGTAGTTATTTTTTTATTTGTTGTTATCTCTGCAGTTCTGAACCTAGAGAGAAAGACAAAAAAGTATTGGTCTGTATTAAATAAATGTAATAAGATCAGCAAAACACATCCTGAACAGTAATAAGGAGCCGTTCACACAAAAAGTGGTTTTGCATTCCACTGCACTGCTGTGTGAATGGCCCCTTACTTTCCTGCAGTAATGGATTTGAAAAACACAGACAGTACAACTATATTTTAACACTTTTGTTATGTATGTTGGTCTTATACTATTTGTCTTTTTGTTTTTCTTCATGGAATGACCAGCTATGTTTATAAACTTTATTTTGGCTCACCTAAGCGACTGCCTTCAGCCAGGCACCCAACTTTGATTGGACTGTTTTGTCCCAGTGAAGTTTCCCACAGGATTCAGACTAACAGCGTTTTGCACCAATGCATCAAAGTTAAAATCCAGTCCATCAGAGTCCATTAGTTCAGAGCGGATTATGGAATCCACATCGCAATCCAGACTGCCGTTAAACATGTCCAGGTCCAAGTCTGAGGGAAAACGATCTGTTCCTGAGGGGTGACAGATCCCTACCCCGTTACTTCCATTCAGGCCAGAGTAAAGCGATGTCTCGGTCATCAACATGGAGGGCTGTGGCTGGAGGTGCTGCTTTGTGGAGACTAAATTATTAGCATCATTAACTAGACTTTGCGTCCTGTTGTTGGAGAGGGAACGCAAAGCACCCTGGGAATTGGACCCCTGATGGTGTTGCTTGTTCTGAAGGTGGCCGCTTCGCCCATTGAGCACAGAACTGAATGACGACATCATGGGATCATTACGAAGCATGAGGCCATTGCGAAGACGGGAGTTTTGAGAGGTGACGGCAGTGCTGGCCTGTGAAATAAGTGGGTCTGACTGCGTCATCATAACGTCACTATGACTGTGTGAGATCAGTGAATCAGAATTCAGCAGCTCCTGAAGTGAGTTTCCAAAACAAGAAACACTAGAAAAGGATGTTTGCTTGTTTTCCTGGATGGTCTGCATGGGTGTCTGACGCAGGGCTCCTGCTGGAGGCCCAAAAATGGGGTTACTGAATCCTCCGGTGTTGTTGCTCACAGTTTGGGGTGATGAGGAGCTTGGGGGTGATGCAATGCTCTTGGAGCCAAAACTGAAATTAGAAGACCCTTGAACAACCTGCACTTGTGTAGCGATGTTGTCCAACAGATCGACCATTAGGTTGTCAGCCTCATTGAGATTCATTGTACCAGTCAGGTCAGCTAGCCCTGGAAGTTCTGCTGGGCTCGTTTTGGAGTTTGATGAAGATGATGAGGGAGGAGAGAGACTGCTGGGGCTGGAGTAGAGCATTGGGGACAGGGGTGGGCCGTCTGGGACATCATCAAGCTCTGGATTAGCCAGGATAGGTGACAGGCGGCCACTCAGGGTGCTAGCATTGGAGTTAGTTCGCGAGCGGAAGTCAGTCCAACACGATTCCAGTTCATCACTGCTTCGGGAAGTGGGACTTCCTGGCCACTTGGACAGACTACCAGCAGATACGTTCTCCAGTGAACCCTCCTGGGGAGCCTGCAGCGCTGCCTTTTTCTTGGCCGCACGCCCACGAGCAGTCTTGGTGTACTTGTTGCCATTGTCCATGGAGACTGCACGTCGCCTTGGCGCTTTACCTCCCCGCCCCCCTTCAGGATTGATCATCCACCACGAGCTCTTTCCAGTTCCCTCGTTCTGTACACGGATGAAACGGCTATGCAAGGACAGGTTATGCCGGATGGAGTTCTAGAAAGAGAGCAGACAGAGACCAGAGAAAACAGGTGGTTATAAATCATTCCATCACACACACACACAAAACCCTCTGTGTTATTGGTAATACCGGAGTTGTCGCAAGTTTATATATCGGTGACATCCCTAGTACATATTTACACTATTTTGTGCAAAATGAGAACTACTGATGTCACAAGTCAGCTTTGTTGAGAAAATACGTAAAGATCTATACAGATCATACAGATAATTGATCTAACGTACAAAAGAGACCAATATAGTTCTCCATCCCATCTCATGACTGAAGAACAGGTACTTTTCAGTGCTAATGAATAGGAAACCAGTGGAAAATGGTGCCATTGTGTATTACAAGTACAATGTGATCTTGAGAGGTTAAAAAAGCACAATGTGCAGTTTAACTATAGTAACTTAGCAGAGGAAACGTTTTGCAGCCAGTAACCTTGACAGAACAAACAGGTTACATTTATACATTACTATAACTTTATCTTTTCCCCCTCAATAATGCAGTAGGCTGCAGTGGGATATACAGAAGTCAATAAATGCTAAAAAAGTAATTATTATATACATTCTAATATACAATGTGCCTTGTTATTTATAACTATTACAGATACACAGCTTAGTTCATGTTTATGTCACATTTTTAAACTGAAGTACCCTGTCTTATGACTCACAAGATGTGTGTGTGTTAAGCTATGATGAGCGATACCACGGATACCGGTGTTTACAGTGCCAAGTCCCTCTAGAGATTAATGACATAATGTTTGTGTGTGTGAGGGAAAAGAGGCGTAAGGGTATGACTAAAACCTCAATGGAGCAGCATGTTGTGAATGAAGTCATTAAAACCAATTAATTTTCTTCCTCCACTTTCTTGGCAACTCTAAACTTGTGGCACTAAAACCAAAAACAAACTTGTGCCATTTACACCAAATGCAGTACATTTTTCTCCTGTATTTCCAAGCATATACCTCCCTTATTTCAACTGCTTCTTTTAACTTTCACACTTATTGCGTAATCCTGATCTAGGCAAGGCCCTCAGGAGAGGGCCTTAATAAGTGTTTATTGAGTGCCTATGCATGTTTTGATTGTCAGAGTATCAGTGTCTTTGTGCTTGACTTTTCAGAGCTGAGTCATAGCAGCTCCACTGCCCTTGAACTATTTTTTTTTTATTTGTGGAGGAAGCCCCGGCTCAAACATAACAGTATCCATACACGTTACAGTCTCAATAAAATGCTCACTACGCCCCACATACAAACTATGAGATGAAGTGCAAAGCACACACCCAGTAAACCCTATATTTATACTCTCAGTCAGAAAACACATACCCACACTTAATCTGCAAAGCTAATCCTTTCAGCCTGAAACTAATGGGATACAATTTTCTTTTAATGCTAATAAGATTACAGAATCTAAAGCAAAATCCGTTTTCACCTGTTGTGTGAATGAATTGAATAAAGTGTTTTAAATTGAACCCATTTTGTTTAAATGTCTAGTCAGTACGATGTGTACTATCTCTCAGCACACATGTGAGTGTAGGGAAGGCTGTTAACTGAGCTTCCAGCTGCACACTGAAACTCTTTGGAACACAGAGACCTTTTTGTCCGTCAGCAACATGTGGTAACAATCCATCAATGTCAGCAGCCACGCAATGCACACACACGCAACTATGGCTTTGCTCACATTCTTCTTCTGAGAGATGTGTTTTGGTTATCCCTCCGGTGCTCTCTGTGAATGTTATTGCGCTCTGGCTGGTCATTTTTGTCATGTCAGGAAGCCAGTGACTACACAAACCTATAACCAGCAGGCATTTGCCCACAAATCAACCAAACCAAAACCACAGTGAAATAAACGTGCCAACCCTTACCAATGTTTTAGAAAGGACAAAATTATATTGATTACAGGTACATTTTAAATATTGAGACAATCTAAATGTAGGTTTGTTCTAATGTTGCTGTTGAGTCTAGGTCTGTACAATAGCTAAAATGAACGAATGGATGGAAGCAAAAAAGAAAGAATCTAAATCTTTAGCTGTTCATGCAACCCATGAAGTCCTTCCCTCTCTTGACACACACACACACACACACACACACACACACACACACACACACACACACACACACACACACACACACACACACACACACACACACACACACTATTTCAGCAGCAGGAGCGCACACTTACTGCAGTAAACTCAAGGCAGAGCCATTGTGTTAATATGGTTTTGGCAGCCATTTCACTGCGGTTGATTTTCAATGACATGCAGAGTATGGAGGGCAGTTTGTGTGTTGTATGTGTACACATGAAAATGTTGCATTTCCAGAAATCTTGTTTCTTAGCAAACCCAAGTACTGGGCTTCTGAGTATTTGGTCCATATGTGCTATTATGTTTGTGTCCAAAAGGAAATGAAAACATTTAAAGTCTAGTGTTTATCTAGCAGCCTTATCACCCTCTAGTCCAAGACTAGTCGCGCACTGAAGCTAAGCAGGATTGAGCCAGGTCAGTACCTGGATGGGAGACCTCCTGAAAAAAAAAAAAAACAGGTTGCTGCTGGAAGAGGTGTTAGTGAGGCCAGCAAGGGGTGCTCACCCTGTGGTCTGTGTGGGTCCTAACGCCCCAGTAGAGGGATGGGGACACTATACTGTCAAAGAGCATGTTAAACCGAGGTTCTGACTCTCTGTGGTCATTAAAAATCTCATGGCACTTCTCGTAAAGAGTAGGGGGTAACCCCGGTGTCCTGGCCAAATTCCCTCCATTGGCCCTTACCAATCATGGCCTCCTAATAATCCCCATTCACTGAATTGCCTCTATCACTCTCTCTCTCCTCTCCACCCATAGCTGGTGTGTGGCGAGCGCACTGGCGCCGTTGTACTGTCGCTGCCGTCGCATCATCCAAGTGGATGCTCACACTGGTGGTGGTTGAGGAGAGATTCCCTGACACGATTGTAAAGCGCTTTGGGTGTACAGTAGTACATATAAAAAGCACTATAAAAATGCCTCATTCATTCATTCATGTTTTTAGGAAGGGCCAAACCAGAAGAGAGTAAGAGAAAAAGACAAAACAAGTTAAAAAGAGTTTGAGGGAGCTCAGGGCACTTGAGCCGTTTAGTAATAAATTGAGACCAATGTTAATTTTTACACAATTTTTATTTTAGTCATAGTCTTTTCAGAACATGACCAACATATATAATAGTCAATATTTTGTCTTGTCAATAAGTCAGTGTTTATAATTATTGTTTAGCCTACCTTTTAAATATACAATATCGTTGAAAAGTTTGGATTTTAATCTCTTATTTCTATATTTTTTATTACATAAATGCAGCATAAATAATGAATAAGTAAAGAAAAGTAATATTGTGAAATTATTAAAAATAATTTATGTTTTAATATATTTCAAAATGCAATTTATTTCTGTAATGTTAAAGCTGAATTTTCAGCAGCCTTCATCATTCTTCAGTGTCACATGATACTTAAAAAATAATTTGCTGATTTGGTGCTCAAGAAACATTTCTTATTATTGTCAATGTTGAAAACAGTTGTGCTGCTTAATGTTGTAGAAACAGTGTAGGCAACTTTTTTTTTAGGATTCTTCGATGAATAGAACAGCATTTATTTGAAATAGTAATCTTTTGTTAAAATTCCAAAGTCTTTACCTCCACTTTTGATCAATTTAATGCATCCTTGTTGAACAAAGCTATTCATTTCTTTTCTATACATATATCTCATCTTCATTATTGTTGATGAGACCAAAAAAATCCTCAACAAACATTTCCTTTAGTAATTTCCTTGACTAGATTAACACTGCTGCGGACACAGCAAAGGTGAAGAGAAAGGCAGTTTATACACAAATGCAAGCATGCAACCATACACGGTCTAAGTACACTGACCCGCACCCTCCCACTCTCGCCTCATCCCTTTCCCAGCTGCCTTGACTGCTGGAGAGAAAGACAGAACATTCCATTCCATCCAACCAAAATGTGGTTTTCCAGCTAGCACAGGACGTTTCTCCTTTTGTGTGCGTGCATCTTGTTCTAAAGGTGTGTGTGTGTGTGTGTGCGTGGCTGCGTGCTCGTTTTTCTATCCTGGTGGTGACTTCAACCTGAATGGTCTATGGAGAGTCCCCACAAAGATATTAAACCAGACGTGTGTGTGTGTGAGAGAGAGAGTGAGAGAGTGTGTTTGTATATGAATCGGCTGAAACTGTAGGGGACTGCATGTGGTGTGGGGATCCAGTTCTCTCTGAAAGTACATTCTGTGTTTTATGTTCTCTTTCTTCTGTTATTCTTATGCTACTTCTGAGGTCCATACATCCCAGCCAACCATATAAAAAATTCTTTAGCTCGCTAAAAGTACAAAACACATAAATTAAAGTCATTTGTGTTATTGTGCAGGTCATGCATGATTAACTACATAACTGCATGCAAATCAATGGGAATGTTTATTCTTTCCCTTCAGAGTTTTACTCAGAACTAATAATTGGGGCGTATGTTTCCAAAACATGAACAGTACAAAGAATCTTAAGCATGTAAGAGTGGCCTAAGCAGGGTATGTGTGCGTGTTGTGTGCACATTGCATAATGTGGCATGTTCAAAGACCTCCTTGTTTATTCTGGGACCATCCAGGGGGTGTTGGCCACCCGAGCCTACTCTGTTTAGCCAATCACTGCGTTTATATACAGGCGTAAACAAACATGTACCACTGCATAGCTGACCTCACTGTAGGTCAGTATTTGTCACCTGTGCTGTCCAGCAAACATACACAATCACTCCAAACCGGTTTCCTCACATTTCAGCTGAGTATTAATAGCTTGCAAACACATATTCATATAAACATGCTCACTCTCTGACGTTTTAACACATTCAAGAGCTTGGCAACCACAGTCATTAGCATGTCACAGGCACTGACTCATTGAGAGATCACAGCATTGCTCGTTTAGTAATAATATTAGGTGGCATGGAGTATCTTAGGACAACATTATCTGGGTCTTGGGTACAGCTAGTCCTATTATCAGAATGTGTTGTGTGCCAAAGAACCACAAATCCCACGCGTTCAACTCTAAACAAACACAATGGAGAAGGAAAATAAGTAAAAAGGAAGGAATTTTATACCATTATAATTATTCTTCAGATCCTGGTGGTTTGTGATGTGTATATAAAAGGTTATTATAGTTAACTAAAACCCTAAAACAAATTTGTTACTTGAATTTTTTTTTTAAAACTGAAATAATAAAATATATTTAAAATATATTTTTTTTAAATGCCAAAAATATAAAAACAAAACAAAATCTAAATATTAATAAAAACTATAATATTATAATATAGCTGTGTCCCAATTCAGAGGCTGCATCCTTTGAAGGATGTGGGATTCAAAGGCCATGCCTTCGAAATCCGTGAAGGACTAACTGAGCGTTGTTAAATGGGATGGTCTAGCTAAGTAAAAACTTACATTTAAAAGTATAATCTTGTATTTTCCCTTTTAAAAAAAATCTAGTCATCATTGGCGTGCAATGAATCTTTGGATTGGCTAGGCTGCGAAGGATCCATTCCTTCTATCCTTCGCGGCCCAGAGAAAGGAGGATGCATTTTTAGGCTGCGTTTAAAGGAGCCAGTTTGAATGGGACAGCCTTTGGCCTTTCACATGCAGCCTTCGAAGGATGCAGCCCCTTAGGTGGGACACAGCTACAGTTATATAATCACATCAATATAGAAAATATGGTAACACTTTACAATAGGGTTAGTTAGTTAACATTAGTGAATGTACAGTATTTACAGTATTATTAATCTTTGTTAATGTTAGTTGATTAAAAAATACAGCTGTTCATTGTTTGTTTGTTAGTTCACAGTGCATTAACTAATACAGCCTTTGATTTTAATAATGTACTAGTAAATATTGCAATCAATATGATTAATATTAACTAAGATTAATAAATATTGTAGAAGTATTGTTCATCTTAGTTTAACTAAGGTAGTTAACTAATGTTAACTAAAGAACCTTATTGTAAAGTGTTACAAAATCTTATACTTTTTTTGTAAATAATAAATATTTATTCATTATTTCTATAATAAAACCCAGATCATAGACAAAAGTTATTCTGAAGAGTTTCAAAACTGCATTTAACCAATCCAGTGGAGAAGATTACACCCTCTCTAATCAGGAAATACTAAATGTGCCCTTCCTGTGATGAATGACTGGACCACATCTAAAGCTTAGCTATTTAGGGTGATGGACTACACAGGCTGTGCAAAGTATAGAAATGTAAAAGAGGGACAAAAAAGAGAAAGATGACTATCAGCCCATGAGAAACGTATGCCTGCTCTTGGATTTTAAAGTTCATCATCATAGTAAACTCCTCACACGTGCATAAAATACACACACGCATGTGTGACATTCTTTACAATGCGTGTCTATCATGTATTTCTCTCTGCTGCTCAACACGCTTCCCACATGTCCAAACTCTTGGTCCACACCCTGTTTGGCATCTCTCTTGGAATATGAAAGACCCACGACCTACTCAACAGATAAACAACACTGAACAGACATCAGCCACACGTGATATTTTTAGCTGCAATTTGGAACACTGTGTCCCCTTCATGTCCCAGGTTAACTTGGCCAAATTGATAGAGTAGGGATCTATCTATTCATGTCTTCACCAGACAGGTCTGCTAGTATAAGATAGAATTATTTTTTCCAAATGTTATAATAGAGATGTTTTTTTTTCAGTAAAGCAATAAAACAAGCCCTCATGGCTCCAACAAATCTGTTCTCAATCAATGCTGTATTTGGTTCTCACTTTATCGTTCCTGGAACCTGTTTTTCTAGCAAAATGCAAGCAGCATGTATCGAACACGTATTTGGACGACTACAGCTGCTATATTTACCCCATTATAATGGCAGACAGAGTTTGTGACATTTCAGTTAATAATTGGTTTTGGTAAAAGGTAATAAAAGGTTTGCCTCTGTAAAATTGTCACATGCACTGTATTGCGTGACACTGTTGGGGTGATTCACTGACTAATTCCCTTAACAAGGACATGGAATAGATAAATGGAACAGGTTTTTTTTATTTCTGCTCTAATATTCTCATAATGGATTTGTTCATAGTGGCTGTTGTCGTCACATTACTGTGGCTCTCGGGAGTAACTGAAAACATCTTTATCAATGTTTGGCCCCATCTCTATGCGAATGTTTGTCGCTCTTGTACACATCTGGGCTGGATTTAAAAAAGGCCCTGATCTGTTTTATTTTTTGCGGGTGTTTGTGTGTTTGAGAATGTGTATACACTGCGGCATTTCTAGCTATGATCACAAGGGTGCAGCTTGCTCAAGGGGCAAGCCTGTGTTTCATTTGGTTTTAAAATGTCATTGTATTCCTACTAGGGGTGTGACGAGACACAACATTGTTTTGTTTTTTTTCACAAGATTTTTTCAGAAATCCTCAATAACAAAATTCATGACTGCGAAAAATAGGGACTAAATGAACTAATAGGAAAAAAAGAACTAATAATCTTTTAGTTATTATTCTTTTAAGATCTATCATTTCAGCTCATGTTTTACTCAGCTCATGTTTTACTTTCAACTTCAAAATCGTGATTGCATGTACTCTGTGTATAGGGAACACGGTGCTATAGCGCACATTCTACAAGATAAGACATTTATCAGACGTTTAGGCTCTGCACACAAAAATCATCCGCCATTGTCACACGATGAGTGAACTGTGATTCTTGCTACACTGATTGCGACTGTAACTCGTGCTGGATGAGTAGAGCAGACTTTTACATTAGTTTATAATGGTTTTTATGTTTTATAAAAACAGCAAACCGACAGTTGAGGCGAATGTGAGTGTAGTGGTGGAATATTCTATGCTTATTTCACCCTCACGCTCCGTCATAGCGATATCACGAGACAGCTTTTCACTCGACGGGAAATCTCGTCACATAGTATACATGATTTAATGAAAACATGATATGTTTTCATGATATGAAAACACCAGACATGATATACATATATATTTAGTATACATGAATTTCATGAATTGTTGTTGAAGTGGATTGTTGTTTAAGACTGGGTAATTAGCTATCAAAATGTACGAAATCACTCATTCATTCACTATTCAGTGGGGAGGCCTGTTTTACGTTATTTACACATGAGAGAGACAGAGAAATATTGCGCAGTGCAAAATGCAGAGCAGAATGTGTCCAAAAACAAGTCAAGATACCTCAAGATGACAAAGCCCAGGGTGTTATGCAACATAACATTTTACCACATTCTTGTTAAATTCCACTGTGCAGTCACAATATTACACCGTTACGTCCCTCGCTTTGGATAATAGAAAATATAGCAGGTAAATGTACATTGGCTGTACACTATAAATAAATAAAAAGTTGTTCATTCAGAATTCACTACAAAGAAGCTGGAATAGGGAGCAATTTCAGACACAATTTAGGTGACTGTTTTTGAGCAAACATGCCCTGACCTAAACTTGTAGCCCACTAAACATAACCAGGGGTTCTATTATATTCTGTCTATGTGTGCCTTATGTTGAAATATTAGCAAAGAAACTTGCATTTTACTTTGCTGAGCTCTGCAGAGTATGAGCCAGCACCCCCACACACATTTTTCTGCTAAAACTAGATAACAAGGCAGCATGTCTTTATCGCACCTCTACATGCAACACTATTGAATATCACCGTATGGTGATCATTTACAGTAACGCCTGCACTACAGGGACGTATAATTCACGAGGGTCTCAACGGACCTGAAAAAAGAGACAAAGAAATGAGCGTTGCAGCAGAGAGTGTCACAGGGTTTTCTGCTGTACCAGCAATTCTCTACCAGTTCCTGCTGCCTTGACTTTTGGGCCACATGATTTCCTGTTTCTGCTGATGTGACACACACAAACAAAAATACACTCTACGTGTTGCATGTGCATGCTAACATTGTGTCACACAGATCTGTACAGCAATGCTCGGTCTTTAAACAAAACACTTGTTCTGTGACCAGGTGACCTACTTCTTATATCACACATGCACAGTCAGCTGCAGATAATCTCGTGGGAGTTTTACCCGCAAGTACCAAATATCAATCTAAATAATGTAGGAATCCACTCCTTTGTCTCTTATACCAATTAAGCTTTTGCTTTGCTTGCAGTTTTAAAGCCTCGGTGCAGCTCTGTGCATGTGTTTGATGGAGATGGAGGGAAAAGGGGAAGGACGTTATCATTGGTTGTAAACTGTGTAGCCTGAGTTGATCGTAAAAGGTACAGTAAGTTACATGGACAAAAATAAAATGAATATATCCACAAAATATTTTCTTTTGTCCCCCTAATAAAAGCAGTTTTATTCTGCAGGTCACCACAGGGGGCACCATGTAAAGATCACATGACCAGCAAAATATCACTTTATCTCGATAACCCCGTTTTATTGGACACTTTCACTGGCTGACTGTGAATAAAATATTTTTACAGTGCAGTCAGTGTAGCAATAACTAAAAATGTGTATGTTTGCGTAATGAGAAATCTGCAGCATTAGGTGTCAGTCGAAGGTAATTGCTATCTACACCACCTCGACATAAACAAAAAATGCTGAGTGCACCTTTAACCTCTATAATATTGAAAACAGTCAAAAGCGGTGCCTGCTAATGTCTTCCTTCAAAATAAACTAGACTGATTAGATGATTAAGGCTGGGGTCACTTTGGCTGTGTACGTGTGTTTGGATAAATAGGAGATTACAGTTCTAAACATAGAAATATTGAGACGTGCAGGAATACGCATAACATCAACCTCTCCGTCTCTGTGCTTTTCCTTACTTGTTTGCTCTTTTGCTTTCTCGTCTATATACTGTAACAAGAAAAGGCTACAAGAAAAGCTTTTTATGTCATGTTTTTTTGTCCCAAGCTATTCACACACCAGTTGAGTCGAACAAAAAAATCCAACAACTCAATAAACAAAAACAAACAAGAGCATGTTTTCTTGTGCTGGGTCGGTGTTTGTGTGTCTGGGACACGGCTGGTTTAAACAGCACAGTCCCTTCTCTGTGTAACTGGTTTAGGAAGCTCCGATCTTTCACTTATTCGTTCATCTCCTTTTCTCTCTTCCCGTCTCTTTGTTCTGGTTTTCTGAGGCACACAAGGTTTAACCACATGCTCAGTAATGCTGCAGCTCCCCATCATGACGAAACACACTGAAACACATCTCACGGACATGTCCTCTGAGCTGTGTCTGTCTATTGATTTTCCCCCCTCCCCCCTTTCTCTTTCGCCCTCACATTTTCTTTTCACGGAGATATATGACAATCCCCTGCGTCGTATTCAAGGGGTCAAGGTTTGCCTGGTTAGCGTGGTCCTCTTAACCCCTTCTGGTAGATGTAGTCTAGCATATTCTGACTAGGGGTTGCACAGACTAGTCGACTTTAATGATCCGCCATGACGCTTTAAGCTTGACGTTAACTAGTCACCAATCATGTGGTGGCTAACAATATGCTCAGACTGTACTGACTTGTGTGCTATATCTTTTTTAACTGATCGGACTTAGGTTTTCGTATAAATTATGACCAAAACAAAAAACAATCCCATAGATTTACATTAGCTGTAATACTGATGCTGTCCTATAGAGGAGACAACAGGATAAAAAAAAATCTTTGAAGTCCACTTTTTTTTGCCATCAGTTAAAATGACAAAGAGATGTTTATACCATTTGGATACTCAATATCATTGATCGGGTGAATAAACAGTTTATTGTAAAAGTAAAATAATTGCCATACTAATCTTGTGTGTCGGTCTACACGCACACACACGCAGATCGCGCACACACAGAAACATTCAGGAGCACAGAAACTTACTGTACTGTTATTTATCAATAGCTTAATAACTGAAAAGTTTGTCTATTTTTGAAGTACAGTAGCTAAAACCAACAGGTCACTAATATTAAAGAGACAGGTAGGATATCCCACACACACAATCTCTCTTCAATTACCAATCAACTAATTCCTAACAGGAAAGTTCTAGCTTACACTAGACATTTGTGTTTTACAGGTGCAAGTAATAAGAATAGGTTTTTACATGAGTCATTACCAATTAGCTGTTGAGAGTGACACTACGACAACATCCTACAGAGCTTTACCCTAAACTTCATTAGTGTGTAAAAAGTCTGGTCTCACAAGTGTAAGAAGTGATATACCTCACTTCCACAACCATCGATAGCTCTTTCTCCAACTATTACCTGTTCCAGAGATCATATACAGTAAGGGCAGTGGCCCCAACAAGTATTTTGACACTTACATACTAAAAATCACATTGAGACCAGTTCGGTCAAAGTAATTGCAAAAATTGCAAATAATCACATACAATTATTATGGAAGTGATTAAAACAATTGCAATAATACAACTATAATAATTATAATGAAAATTGTGAGATTGTATATATACAGTATGTGTAGGTGTCTAAATACTTAACCCATATATTATTATCTGATCTGTTCACTGGGATATGTCTATTTTGCATTAAAACGCATGTTTATGAATTACGATGACTAGGGGCATAATTAGTAGCCTGACTACGTCAGACTTCGTACTTCTGCTCAATTTCATTTCGCTTCTGTACTTAGTCTGAGACATCGACATGTCTCTTAGTTTTCCTCCGGCCTGAAAACAGCCGGCCAATCAACGAACCGAGGGCGGGCTGAGAGCCGTGACGTAGACGCTAAGCGCCAAGTTTGAGATTGGGGAAATCGAAAACGGCCGCGGATATGGAGACAAGGGATGCAATTCAAGGGGTGTGGAGAATATTCCCAGCATTTCCAAACTGAAGGACAAACAAGAAGAGTGTTTGGAAAACATTTTGAATGGAGGTGATGTCGTGGCCCTACTCCCGACAGGTTTTGGTAAAAGTTTAATTTATCAAATATTGCTGATCGTCAGCGAGAAACTGGGGAGGCCAAAGGCCGGCAAGGCGATAGTTGCGATTGTATCCCCTCTACTGTAATCCGTGGAATTTTAGAAGGTGTATCTAGGTCTTAGGCGGTTCTTCTTGGGCGGTTTGACCAAAAATTTATATCACGTTTTTTTTTCAAAATTATGCCGGTTTTCCGGTTTATGACGTTTTTTTTTTCATGCATAATCAGGTGTTCGAAGCATTTTGGTTGAGAGAGGAATTACTGCAGTAAATTTACTTAGGATGGTCTATTTTACTGTCTTAAGTGAATATTGTAGAATAATTCCACACTAGTACAGGTTTTGCATGGCCCTAGAAAGTTATGCTGTTGTTTACAAATAGGCAGTCATGATTCTGATGAAGTGAGGAATCAGAATGCAAAGACAATTGCAGTCAAAATACAGAACTTTTACTGTGCAAATTTCACTTTTTTTATATATAAAAACCAATACAAAAAGTAGAAAAAACCTCCAAACAACAGACCCGCTCCTCTTTTTGGACTGCTGTGCTTGACAGGGCGCATAACGAGCAGAGAGCTCCCCGGCTGCGCGCGCACTCACGTCTTCAAACAACACCTCGCGCATATTAATCCAAATCAATTGACAGACACGATAATAAAAGGTCGGAAGACTGTAGTTTCACATGGAGCATTTGGAGACTTGGAGAGCTCTGGCAACACCAGAGCACTGCTGTTTACCCTCGCCTCGCAGTCGCTGCTTAGAAGTGCGACATTGTAAGGGTCCGTCTGAAACAGTGTCGCGCAGCGTAACGTTCGTTCCGAACGTTGTGTAATTAAATACACCGGTCAAAATCAACATCGTAACGAAAATATAAACCGGTTTTCGGTTTGAACCGGTTTACCGCCCAGCACTACTAGGTCTCTTTTATCTGTCGAGCTCGAACTGGCACCCTTTTGACAGGTCAGTGTGTGTCAGAAGTTCGATGCGGCTGAGCTTGCGCATAACACCCGTCATAACCAAACGTTATGTCATTGGCTTACAGGTAACCAATGATTTTATACTTCAGACGAGCGAAGTAGTAGAGTTTGGTATTACCAGGCTACATAATTACTTCTGAGATTCCAAAGCATGCCACTGTTCCTAGAAAACTGCTTGAGGTCATTTTGGCTTATTACGGACAGGAACTCCATGACAGTGGTATCTGAGCTGAATCTTAAAGGCTGTTAGTGAAGTCCTCGATAATAGATCGGTCTCACAAGTTGGACATTTGAGTTTTTTCCCCCTCCTCCTCTCCTTTCTCCCTTCTGCCATTTTGACTGGCTGACTCCTGTAAAGGGCTTTTCTCTAGTGGAACCCAGAACAAAAGCCTTCCAGTAACAACTCATCTACTGCGCTGAACTCTCTGGCACAGCTCCATTGCATTCACACGCTTTCCGGCGAATTGGACTCCTTCCAGAATCATTACACACGCACACTCATAGTTGAACTGGGCCTCTCTCTGGAATTAAAAAAAGAGCTCTAGGGGAGAGCTTTGGAACTCAACACAATCAAGACATATGTGCGTGAGCATATAGCACTGGTTTCCATCCACTAAAGAACACTGATACACAAGCAGGGTGCCAATCCAGAGGCTCAATCTCACCATGAAACCACTTTTGAAAGAAGTCTGCACTGTAATCCCTCCAGAAACTTAGAAAGAAAGGGGGTTGGATGGGCAAAAAAGAGCTGACAAGTTTCTCAGTTGAGGATTGGAAAGTACAACTCTGAGACAACTTGAAAAACCTGCATTGCAACCTTCTTTCTGGCACATTCTATAACGTGTACACCCATACACATACAGTATGTCTACTCAATCACTCATCTCCATCCTCCCTCAAATAGAAATACCTATATTTATTAAATGTCTTAACTGAATATAAATCACCTTTGCTTATCTTGCATCAAAAATGTTAACACTTACATTTTTGACCATAACACAGACCCACAGCAGTGACTAAGGCCATAATTTGCCGTTTAAAATAGTCATCAGAAAAGGGAAGTAAGTTTGTGTTCTATTTTTATTTGCAGACATACAGAAATGGCGGTCAGATCACGAGACGAGGCCAGACAAAAAAGCCAACAGAGGTGTGCAGGATGTTTACTCTTTGGTTCCTCTTCATCCATCTACTGGAATAATGTGTTTACTCTTAAGATATGGCTGTCAGCTGACACTTTTTTTTTTACACTCAACTTGCGTTTCATCGAAACTACTGTTTAAACACTGTTTTTCTGACACAAAAGTTATAAGCTCTGACTGTTGTTCATTACAATTCTTTAAGCCATATGAAAGCATGCAGTATATATTTGATTACATTTTAACCGATTCAATATATAAAATCATAGACCTATATCTAGACATGCAGTATATCTGTCTATTTACATATGAATGGATGCGACGTACAGGCAGACAGAATGATAGACATCCATCTGTTTGTTTGTTTGTCTGTATATATATAATGATAGATGGAATAAAAGAACGATGGATGGACGGACAGACACGTTTTTCTATATTCAGTAAGGCAGAGGATATAGTCTGGTATATAGTTTGTAAAAAGTAACCGGATCACATATTTCTGCTAACAATATGGTTCTAGACACACTACTGAGCTTTGCATGTGGGCTGTATGAAATCTGGGCAAAGACCTTGTGCATTCAGTCTGCCTAACAACAGTGATTCATAATTCATTGAAGTGTAGAATGTGCCCACCAGGCTTTTAGTAATTTTGTACTTGGGTACGTGTGCACGTCTAAGTGTGTGCGTGCTCACTGAGCTGGTTCACTGTAAAATGCACAGACAGAGATGCTCAGGAGACTCTTTGTCCGATCTTTTCGCTCTCTCGGTCTAGACATCCAGTGTCTCGAGATAGAGAGTTGATGTTTTCGCCTGTGCCAGGTTGCCTAGCACATGTGCGTGTGTGCAGTGGGAGCTTTTTAGACGGGACAGTTATTCACTGCGAGTAAGCTTAGCCGCTCAACAGACTTTCTGTGCTTTTTGTGGTACGCCTTAGGGACTTTGAGCTAAATTCCTGGCCATGCCAGAGGGAAGTGCTTGAGAAGTACACGGGGCACTCTGAGGGCACAGTCGTTAAAGGCAGATACAGAAGTGTAGTTTTGGACAACACTCAAAGCCTGATTTTCCCCCTCTAGCTTTCCCTTACTCTCATTTTCACTTCCAAATCCACTTCCTTCGAAAACACCACAGCTTTCCAAGTCGTAGGTTGTTTAGGTTCGCCAACGGTACGTCTAGTTAAAAAAAGAGCGAGAAGCATTGATTGAGGTTTGCATCCTCATGTATTTATATGTAGTGGTTTGGGCGAACGTTGGTTGAGAGGTTATGTCATAGTAACCGGCCATTGTTGATGTTCTCTGTGGCAGCAAGATTCCTTTTACAGGATTAAAAGAGTAACTGAGGCCACGAAATGCAAATCTGTTTGGGGTTACAGTACATTCAGAAAAGTTGTTCCAAATGTTTGTCACCAATCTGAGACTAAACCCTAATGCGTTTAGTGTCGTTAATGCGCAGACTGGATTAAAGAGGCCTCACAGTCTACTCCTCCCTCTGTCCTCTCCTTCTCTCCCTCCCCCTCCTCTCTCTTCTCTAACTCTGAAAGAGAAAGCTGGAGGACTGCCAGAGTACGCGACCGCACAGTACACACACGAACACACCATGCAGCACAGCTACACACTGACCTACATATGCTTCCACTGCGCTGATTGAGTGCCCCACTGAACCTTCCAGCCAATCACAGACAGGGGAGGAGTACAAGTCAGCCAATAGCACTCCTCACCCTCAGCACAAGCTCTCAGTCTCTATACAATTTTAGAGTTAAAGCAGGAACAAAAATGCTCGCCAAGAATGGAAATTATATATATGACTACTTTTCTTGCAGCCCTTGCACAAGAGTTCCATGTGCAGGGTTTTGTTTGTCTAAATGATGGGGTACCTGACTGATGTTAAATTTGCCCGTTCGTTCACCACTGAGATGAAACCTCAGTGGACCATGAAGAGGGTAGTATTGGCCAATTAAAAATACACTCGGTATACCCTGACACACACAAAGAAACATGAACTCCTGTATAAATGCTCTTTGGCTCACACATATTCACCAAACACCAAACCAGGGTTCATCAGGCGGTCATATAATAGAGCAGTGATTCCTAATCATGGGGTACTTTTGGGTATTTTGATTTGTTAAACATATCGGAACAGAATTTTTATATATATTTTAAAAATGATGTTCCGATATATATCTGTCATTCTGTTCCTATTATATATATATTTATATATAATATACACACACACTACCGGTCAAAAGTTTTAGATCGGTAAGATTTTTTATGTTTTTAAAAGAAGTCTCTTCTGCTCACCAAGGCTGCAATTATTTGATAAAAAATACAAAAAAAAACAGTCAAATTTTGAAATATTATTACAATTTAAAACAGCGGTTTTCTAAGTGAATAGAAGTCTCATCCTGGTCAGCAACTGGTAGAAAATCAAAGCACTTTCTTCATTCTTTTTTATCTTGGCTTTTTTTTATCTGGAAGAGTGTTTATATCTGCCTTTTTCCTCTGACTCTCTCCACCTCTTTTCTTTTTCATGGTGTAATTTCTCTCTGCATTATGCAATCTGGTGTGATGCATGGTGTGATAGTGAAGCTGATGTAACCACACAGCAGATTACACTATGATCCTTAGTTTAATCTCTGCTCGCTCTCTGAACGCACACACTGTATGTGTACATACACAAGTTGTACACCAAGTCAGCTCATATGACCGGCCACCTGACTAAGCCTCAAGTTTAGAGACTAATCCTCACACTACACATCACACAACTGAAAAATTGCCTTTACAACACATTCTGTCTACAAGATGCCTATATCAAACACAAGTCTTGTATAAAACAACATGGGTATATTGGGTTGTAAGTTGACTTAAGAGGTTGACAAACACTGCAAAAATAACACTGTGTGTCTGAAAGCCTGGCTGTTCCAAGCCTTTGTGTTCTCCTGGAAAAACCTTGGAGCCACTGCACAGCTGCAGGAAGAGAGAAAAATAGAAGGGAGCAAAAAGCTGGGTGGAAGAAAAGCAAAAGTAAAACAAACAGGGGGAAGAAGTGGGGAGAGGAGAGACAGGAAAGGCACACTAACCCATATTTACTGTGTAGCGCTGGGAAGGAAAAAAATCTGTAGGGAAAGGCAACGACTTTACCAATCATTCATACCAATAATACACACTATCATATGTGGCACTGATACCGCAAATGCTAACACACATCAGCGGCATATTCTCAGTCGAATCAATCAGTCTAAAAGCCCTTTCAGTCGAGCGGTGATGTCATCCCCAGCTAGATCATCAGAAATCCTCTCCCGCTGGAATAGTCTCTATCTATCTGCCTGTATCATCTTCTCTCTCCATTTGGCATTTTCCTTTCTTTTTTTAATGTGGCTTTATCTGAAGGGTGCACAATGTGGGTTGTGTACAACTTTACATTAATTGTGTATCATTTTAGCATTTATTTTTTCAAGTTTTAAGATATTGCACTATAAATTTACCAATACCAAAACGTTGCATAGCCAACTCACTGCTTTTTACACCACAGCACTCTGACCACAGTTGTTGTTGTACAGTTTCACTGTATCCAAGTAGCACAAACAGTGTGGTTGTTTTATTTTCACTTGGACCTATGGAAATAAGATCAAGATGGTGAACTATAAGCAGCTAGAAGCAAGCATAAACCACTTATTTTAGCAACTGTAGCAATGTCAACCAAGATCTCTCACTAAAAAAGTTCATGCATAGCTTTCATTCACTGTTGTATAATGAGTCGTTTGTATTGAAAGCAACATCGAGACTGTGTGTTTCCTCAAGGTTTACACACAACATGGGAAAGTGTAACCTCGCACCCCCACCCACCCGTTCACAGTAATCTGAGAGAAAGAGAAGGAGGGAAACTCAGATAAAAAAAAGGAAGAGAGAAGGCGAGGGGCCCCTTTTTGGTACCCATGTAGTCCCTTATTGGGCCTCTAAAAAGAGAGAAATAAAAAGCAGAAAACGAAGAGGATACTGTAACACCATAGACGCACAGACAAGTTCCTTTCAATTTCCCTTCACAGACAAGATCCTTTCAGCACTAATAATAAAAGGGATGGGTGTGTGTGTGTGTGTATTCTTGTGCTTGAATGTTTAAATTAGCAAGGCTTAAATGAGTTTAGTTTAAACACAGATAGCAACGTGCTGTTCAGCTCTCACCTGCGCTCACGGGCTATCAACACCCGGGTGATGACGGTGTAAATGAACATACAACATATGGCATTCTTATTGAACAAAGTTTACAAAGAGTGACTGACCACGTTTTTTTGTTGATCATCGCTGTTGTAACATATTGGAAAGCCGGAATGCGTATCCATCGACAAAAAACATACATTAGCTGAACTCTGTCTACTGGTTTTACGCATTATTTCCAACAAATCATGTTATAGTTGCATCGTCAGATTAAAGATAAACATCATTGCAATTGCGTGCCGAACCGTGGGTGGAGAACGGTACAGAGAGTTCACGCTACATTACTGCATATGGTCACTCAAGCGCACATGCTTTCATCCACACAAAAAAGAAAAGCCCTCTCTTTGAAGCATATGAGCAAGAAAATGCATAACTGTTCCCAGAAAAGGGGTGTGTGCATTTGTCTGTTCCCATTTGCCTTTGTGCATGTCAAAAGCATCAACACACACCACAGGAACGAGAGAAACCAGAAAAAACAGACTTAGGGCCTCTTAACTACTCCTTAAAGACAAAAGGGGGTGTCATAGGGGTATATGAATATACAGTAGATTGTGTAAACTCTGTGAAGCATCTCTGCATGCTTGGTTTGCGGCGTTCAGAGTGTGAATGTTTGCGAGTGCAATCGATGAGGAGCATGTTTACTGATTAAACCCTGCGACTCTCCATGCCACTCAAGCAAATGACTACTATACACTACCGTTCAAAAGTTTGGGGTCAGTAAGATTCTTTAATGTTTTTAAAATACGTTTTTTTTTGCTCCCCAAGACTGCATTTATTTAATGAAAAAAATATTGTTAACTTGTGATCGTGAAGTTTAATTTAGTTAATTTAATTAAGTTGTGCTGCTTAATGTTTTGTGGAAACAATGATACATTTCTTTTATGATTCTATCATGAATAGAAAATTCAAAGAACATCATTTTTTTTAAAACTGTAATATCAGAATTATAAATGACTTAACTGTAACTGTTTGATCAATTTTGATTCAATATTGATGAATAAAAGTGTACATTTCTTGCATAAAAAAAATCTTACTGACCCTAAACTTTTTAAAGGTAGTGAGGTAAGTTCTCTAATCAAATCATACATTATTTAATATACATTTTATTGGTACTAAAATAAATGGATTGCCTTATTTTTTGATTCTGGGATTATAAAGGAGTGGTTCACACCTAAATATGGAAATTCTGTCATCATTTATTCACCCTCAAGTCATTCCAAACCTGTCTGACTACCTTCTGCGGAACACAAAAGGTTTAGAAACAACAAGCTAGGTAAATGAACAGAATTTTCATTTTTAATAACACAATTTTCAATTATCCCTTCTAGACTTCATGTGAACAAATTCTGTGTAAGCATTCCGCATAAAAGCTGCACTAAAATACTGCAAATCTTGCACATCAGAGTGATTTCTCGTTGTTCATCACTGTGTGTCCTGCAGTCTGCAGATTTCAAACATGTGATGCATTTTGATTCTTCTGTAGATGTGTAAATACACATTCTGAATTATAAAATATGCAATTTTTTATGATTTTATTTCAAACCCCAACAAAAATAAATGTGGCTCAATCCAAATTTGTTTGCGAAAGAAGCACAATTCATCAATAAATAAAGTTTCGTCTACCATCCATTATGTTTATGTTATGGTGTACTGGACCTAATGTACACTGACTAGGTTGAAAAAACTATATTGTTTACGGAGAGGTAATGATTGAATGATTGGATATGCAAAGACAGATAGGGAATGATCTTTTCTGAGAATGTGAAATACAAAGGAAGAACAAATGAGAGACAGACAAACAGAGCAAGCAACATGTCAGTGATGGCAGTCTGAGTAAGACAGCACACGAGATGCCCAGGAGCTGTGGAGCGATTTCATGCCCCCATAAACACTGTAGCACACATGGGAGAATATAGAGAGAGAAACATGGAGAGAGAGAAAGAGGGAGGAGGGCAGGCAGAGGTAAATGGGACAAAACTGTGCGAATCTAACTAAAAATACAGACAACATTAGTTAGAGATTAAAATGGCTGTTCAAATGCGTGCCAAAAGGCATGTGCCACTTTAGCCCATAATGTTCCTGATATACTGCTTCCTCACTCTGAGCTAGCTGATAACAAACTGCTGATGTGTCCAGCAGCTGGAACCATTGCAGGCTTTACTGCTAAGTCAGCGCTTTGGCCCCATTCAGCTTGATCCACTGGCCTCCACTGACATCTATATCACCAGAACTGACCCAGGGTCAGGTTAAAGACAGGTGTGTAAACACTGAAGGTGCAGTGAAAACAGATAAGCCTCCACTGATAGCGTGCAAGGCAATGGACAGATAATAGTCCTGTGCTGATGACCTCACCACCTGTAGAACATCTGATTGGCCTGATATTTAGAACACTCTGTATTGATAAGAGGTGTTAGTTTGGTGCAATATGACAAACTGTCCTGCTCACAGCAGTTCTTGGAAAAGGTTTCCACTTTAAGAGTAATGCAGATTGAGAAACATTCAAACAAAGAGATATTTAGTGAGCAATCCAAAGGCCACAGTGATGAGGGGAAAAATGCCTAGGATTTAAGGTGGAAACTACCTAGAGATTTCACAGTGGGCGGAGCTACTCTGTGATTGTTGCAGTTACAGTTGGTTAGCATACTGTGTGAGGAAGGATATATGAACTTTTAACCTTGCTATTCAAACCTGTAGCTCTGTAAAGTTTCTGAAACCTTTGACTAAGTGTCAAGTGTCATATTTATTTATTGGACCCATAAAGTGTTGCCCTGGGTTCCAGTGATTTAAGTTTATGGCTGATATACTGAAGCCATTATAAATTTGACTACCAAATTCACTGTGTGCATGTGGCCGCTGTGGTGTTATGTCACAGAAAATAAATTTGCTTAGTCAAGGAGGATCTGAAAGAACCTTACATCATAACAGAACCATATTTAAACACCTGCTTCACAATCGAAACAGGAACCGCCACACTCAATCTATCATAATCTGTGTTAATCAATCCAATCTTTTGTCTAACCAAAAGTCGACACATATACTCCCACGTACAAGCACCAAAATAGACCCTCTGCGTCACCAGAACCAGGCTAATAATCGCCCACTCCTGTCTGACAATGTCTCTCTGTTATCTTTCAAAGGGAGATCACTGACAACGTATTTCCCTAAAACTATAATTTCCCTATGTTCACTGCAATAATCATTCATTACAAAGCCGCATCTGCTTTGTCTAGCCAAAAGCTCTTGAAATCTAGCTTTATTGTACTCAATTTAAGTTTCCACAACAACTATTTATCTGTACTGTGCCAGGTAGACCTGTGTATTTAGAAATTATGGGTCAGGGATTTTTTTAAAACTTTTTTTAAAAACCTCAGGTCAGAGCTTCAAGCTTGTACAACTTTAAAAAAACTGAGCTGGAACATTAAGGGCATGGAAAGGGTGGAAAGAAGCACAGGCTGAACTAGAAATACATTCAAATATATTTACCGCAGCATATGTGCTTCACAAATGCATCTGTAGTAGAGCTACCCCATCAGGAAGTCTGTTTTAATCAAATGTTTTCAAATATGAAAATGTCTGCTGGACGAGGGGGGAAGTGTATACAGTATGTACGAGTTAGAGCAAGTGCAAGTGCATACGAGTGCTTCTAAAATTTGCGCACAGTGTGCAGGGCGTAAATTTCATCATCCGCTTAATACGCACATAGCCAGATTTTTCTAACCACACTTACTCAGTGTGCTCAATTGTTTAGCACTAATTGGTTTGTCCAAGAGGTGGCAACACTGACCCGGCCCGTTGTTTCACAAAACAACAAAATATAACTACTAAAGATGACAACAATATATGCCAACAACTCTAGTTTAAAAAAAAAAGCGTACAAAGATATTTTATTGGTCTTAACTTCTGGAGAGAAATAGTGCAGACACTGGAAAAGGACAAAACTTTGTAGTGTTCATGTGTCAAGGGGATGTGTTCATGCATGAAAGGCTATGCATTCAGCTACACGCATATGGCAAGCGTTCACATCTAACCTAAAGTATACTTTAAGCTTTAGTGTAACCATAGCAAAACATCTATGACCCCA
Organism: Chrosomus eos; assembly: GCA_036326025.1. Taxonomy (NCBI): domain Eukaryota; kingdom Metazoa; phylum Chordata; class Actinopteri; order Cypriniformes; family Leuciscidae; genus Chrosomus; species Chrosomus eos. The sequence goes on along the minus strand of CM070829.1, from coordinate 9,802,541 downwards.
GTGACACTCACTTCAAGATCTCTCACACACCTAAACATGACCAGGCATGTATAAAAGCACCAAACATCAACATTCACATGTGTCAATCAAGACATAACACAGTGATTGTACGAATTAAGTCATAGCAACTGCAAAATGTCTGCACATATCTCCTACAAACCCTCTTTAAAAGTCTGCATGAAATGAAAATCTATGTTCTAAAAAAATAAAACAATTCTGTTCACATGACTTCTCTAATAATTTAGTCTGCTTAAACTCCACCCCTACAAGCTTGTATTTATCTCTCTCCACTTTTGAGTGCAACACTCACATCTCACAATCCAATCAACAACAACCTATACAAAGAACCAAGTCCCCACCCTACATTTGTTCTTTTTTGATAATCCATTACACTCAGATGTACGTCACAATACAGAAGAAAAGATCTCTCGTTACTTCGGTTTAATTGCAACTTTAAAGATGCAGATATGATGTACTTCTAGAAGTGCAATTTTGCACGTATTATATATAAGATTAATGTCGTATTTGTTACCCCACTCTCTTGACAATAAACAGATTACAAAAAACACTTAAAACAGACCACCTACATCCTGGAACTGTACCAAGTGAAATTTCCCCGAATACGGACCCTCTGGAGATCACTTTCATCAGCGTGACTGAAACATTTCAATTGGGCCTAGCGTGGCAGCTCAGCATATTAAGTGTTCCAGGAACAAAAATGGTGCAACACATTATAGTAGTAGCTTGTTCTTTTTAAATTACATAATCTGATTATATTTCAGATGCGAGATAAACCGCAGGGTTACACAAGGTTCTAACATGGCAAAGAGGATAGACAAGTGTCTGGCGGACAAAATTACAAGTTTAAAAGCAGTGAGCTGACAAATGTACATGTGTGAGAGATGCTTAAGAGGTTTCACTTAAAAATTAATAAAATGACCTGAATTAATGCTTGAAGAAGTGAATAATTTAAAAGCTGTCTTTTTTTCAAGAGTAGAGTACATCATTTTGCATTAGAGGTACGATCTGGCACTGCAGGAGCTCATTGTGAAGGAGAATGATTAATCAGTACAATCTTTTACACCTGCACAAGAAACCTTGAAGATTAATCTAAAAACTTTAAACACATTCGAGACTTAACTCACATTCATACCCAATTGTACCAGATCATTAAAAAACACCGCATTATCATGTAACATTCAGTGCAGAGTAGAGGTGGGTGCTGTAATGTCATCTACGCTTTAACAGTCATTCCCTCTCTCTCCCCTGCAGTCACAACAGTATGTTCAACAGAAACAAAGGAACGCCTTTATGAGATCACATGTCATCCAAACCCTCTCATTAAAACAGAGAGGACCAGTGACCTGCTAGCCATAGTGATGCAGCTTCTTGTCATTTTTGCACCTGTACTTGACCATTCCAACCTTTGTGTTTTAACAAGACATCTTACGACTATTTTCATTCCTCTTTCTGTTTAGATTCTGGGTTCTCACTCTGTTTTGTTCTATCCAACAGTTTTTGATTGGATGGACTCCAGATCTGAATGTGAACTTGCTATCTTGAATTTATAAGAAAGAGAGGGGGTTTAATCGGACCAAATGATTGAAAAAATCCGGCATATGTCACCAGAGAGAAGTCGTTTTACTGGAAGATTGGAAGAGGTCTAAATTAACAAAAAGAGACAGATCTGAATGAATAATTTGCGCACATTAAGATCATTAAGAAATGTAGGATCACTTAGAATCTAGATGGGGTTCATTTTCATTTCATGCCAACTTTAGCACATAAATTCAGTGCTGATGCTTTAAATGCATCATTTACATAATTTACTGCGTGTATGTTTTATTTAAATGCAAATGTGCATATTGGCTGGCAACTGTAGGGGAGTTTATCTTTGGTTGTGTTGAAACCAGCACCCACACTCCGTACAAACAGATCTGCTTGGAGTCATCAGATGTGTGCTGAAATGTGTAGATGTATCATATTTAGAGCTCGAGGTAACACAGGAGCAAATTTCAGTGGAACACTGTTAGACTTTTTTTTTCACATATCAGAAATGGCAGCAGGTACTTACTGCTCATCCGAATAGAGACCGGGGTAGGTGTGTTTATTTGTGTGTACTCGTGCTAGAATTGGGGTTATAGTATTTGATCATAAAGCTTGTTTGACTGACAGATAACATGTTTTGCATAGCCGTTTGAGAAATATGATCATGCACATACACAGTGCTGAATGTTAGATGAGTCGGGTGCAAACAGTTCCACACTGAGCTGGAGTCTGCATAGTTTGCCGTTGCCACAGACCGGCAGTAACTCTCCTTTCACTATTATAATTCATGGCTATTTACAGCCAATGGGACAGGCAAGCTATGCCTCCTGCTGCAAACTCAGCCCTTGACCTTACACCCACAACCCTACCATATACCCCCTCCCCCAACCCACTCTAGCTCTGTAAGTGAAAGGCCCATATGTCTTATGCTGGCTATGGCCCATGACCATGACATTCCCTTTGAAGGCAGTCCTGCCTGCTGATGGCTAAGGAGAAGTTCGCGCCATTCTGAGTTGTTATGCAATTCCTAATGCCATTCAACACCTACATAAACAGTCTGGGCAGCTTCTAGCGGGGGGTACATTTACCATGCCAAGTTTTACATAAGCCGCGCTTCGCGTACATGAACATAAAGGCATTTGGATACATGGACATTTATTAGACTTGTCTCTGAGGATATTGTATTTTGGGGTTTTAACCATCTTTAAGTCCATCTGAAAATTGTCACAATTTTTCCATACTGATCACGTCTAATTTGCAATTTATGTTTTATACTGGCATCCAAATAGTTTGTTTACAGGTGACGTCACTTGAGCTTGCTCACTGTTGAGTCACGCGTACGCAAACCTTAGAAAAATTTCCAGTTTTCTGTGCGTGAGTAAGTGTGCCAAACATGCCAGAACATGCGTTTCTGGTTGTGATGTCGTACGAGAACGCAGCACGAAAAATATGAGGAGCATGACAGACACCTTGTGACACAAATTCTCTAGCAAAGTGATTCTCAACCTTGATCCTTAAGGGGCACAACAATAGTACACATTTTGCACGTCTACGTAATCAAATATACCCGATTAAACTCGTCAGCTCATTAGCAGTGACAACCAAAATGTGTATTTAAGGGGGGTCTTCAGGAACGCGGTTGGGAAGCACTGCTCGATCGGATCGCTTACCTTCCAACCAGCTGAGCTGTTGCTGTCCCCTTTGTCTTTAAAGTACGGGACACTTCTGACCATCCAGTCGTAGATCTGGGAAAGTGTCAGTCTCTTGTCTGGGGTGCTCTCTATGGCTTTCGTGATGAGGTCTGCGTAGGACAGGTTGCCCCACGCGTTCCTCCTTGAAGATGACTTCCGGGGAGTTTGCTGTTGGCTACCTTGACCGCTCACCCCTCGACTCGCTGTGGTCACAGACTGAGAGGAGAGCGGGGAGTCTGTGTTCTCCTGACTGCTAATGGGATGCAGTTCATCTGCCTGGCTTGGGCTGCCATTGTCCTCTCCTTCACCCATGCCGTTGATTGCCATCGCGCTGTCATCCTCATCATCCTCTTCCTCTGGGATTATGTCAGTGTCATTGGACGCAGGCTTTGCCGAACCGGACTCCGGCAGCGGCCAAGTGCATGATCTCGGCCTTTTCTGTGGCTCAAAATCTGGATCGATGGCAACATCCAGCGAGTTCAGTGGTTCAAGGGTTGTCTCTGCCATTGCCTCTACCAGCCTTCTCTGTCACTCCTCTGTACTGTCTCAGTCAAAGTTAGATAGGCAGTGGGAAGCGGTCACAGTCGCATTCCATGAATGCACCTCTATTCTAAATGTTGCTTTATGCTTCTTGAGCGACCAGTGCAAACCTTAATGAGTATTATCACCCTCCCTGTTTCAGAAAGACAAAAATACAATGTACAATATAAAGCCACGTGACACAAAATACCTTATAATCATAAATACAATTGTCCATAGAACGATGATTATTGTTCACTTCAAATTTTTGTTCTAAGCCAATATAGAAAAGTCATTAAATGTATAATTCAATTTTCACCCTCTCATGTGTCAGATTATTCGGCGGTGTGCGCGCGAACGCGTCTGCGTTGGTTCGCGCAACAGTCACGTGAAAGTATAAACAAAGATTTAACGTGTATAGTATTCGCAAAGCGCTCCGGTTTCACTTAAATTTAACACTCGCTTGATGGCACATATTCTTGGTCTTACACTTCATAATGACACTCTCTAACGCATATGAAGAGATTATTCGTAATCCAATGGAGAAGACCGCACGAATGATAAACCACGGATATTCTGAAAGTAAAAAAATATATTTTTGTCCTAAATTTTTTACTTTCACAATAACAGTGGTTTCGATATATCATTCTTGCAGTCATTATTGCATAGCGATATTCAATATTATACGATTTATTATTAATGACAGTTCTGGGTTAAAACAGCAACGACAACAGCGTGAAAAGTGGACTAAGAACCGATAAGAGAAACATTTTTATGTTCATTGTGCCTCAGTACAATATTTTCACAGGTGTATGAGCATTACATACTGCGAACGTTAATCGCCGCTGTCAGCCAAAATTTCATAATAGTGACAGCACTACTAGCTCATGTAAACAACAAAACAACAAATTCAATAGGCTACATAATGTCTCTCTGTGTGTATATATGCATGTATAACAATATTATAATGCAAAATGCAATACCTCAACACGCACCATTCAGTTAAGCCGTTTCTCCTCTCTGTGTCGCACTCCGGTCACTTGGTGCACTGATGTAATACAACTATATCTCTCCAGCGCACCTCGCCAGTAGCCACGGACAAAGCGCCACAACGTCACTGCACACAACCATCACATGCAGTAAGTCACTGTAGCGACAAAAGAGCTGAACTGTCAGAGCCACAGCACATTCAGCGGGCTACAATCTAAACGCCGTTATGTCAGCTCAAGACAACTACAATAACGAAGGCAGAACTAAGCGTGCTCGAAGACTGCAGTGATCATTTTTGTGCTATTTGCCAGTTTGACCCGATGTCACTTCGCATTCAGAAGTCTCTTTAACAGTTAAAGGTAGAGACGGTGCCTTGTTAGAGCGCGCGCCAATCCCTCGACGTCACGGACGGTACAGTGCAGAAAATTCCCGTCTAGAAAGTCTCTTTCTGCACCCATCTATCTATCTGAAGGCACAGGAGGTCTATCTGCTCTAATCGTCTGTCAGCACTCACGCGAGCTCAACTTAGGACTGAGTGACTAGATGAGGGGGAGAAAAGAAACGCAGCCTGTACCGCTGACAGGGACCTGCCCCCTGATTCCGCGCATGCGGTCGCCTCTTAAAGGGCCACACAGCTGCCAACAGGCGAGAGGACATGTTCAAACAAGTTACTCCAAGCAGTGAGAGCCCATATCACTTTATCGAATTTCTAAATATAGATTCAGTTGCTAGATTTTGTAGTTCAGACATGCGAACAACATTATCTGGGCATATAATCAGAAATGTGCTATAGCTTAGAACATTTTCATGTAACACAAGTAGCCAATATTTTAATACAGATCATAGGAGTGGCAAGTTTGGTTATAATGAAATGCATGGGAAAGTAATATCTTAAAGCAATTGTTTACCCAAAATGTCATTTTTTCCACCGTTCCAACACAGTATTATTTTCTTGCGTAAATCTATAAGCATGTCCCGTACAGTAAAAGTCAGCTTGAAATGAAAAGCTCTGTTTTGTAAATGCAAGTCATAGATTTTATTGTGAATGATTCATCTATATACATTTTTCATAATCAGACAAATTATAGGTAGGGCCATTCAATGACTTCAAACCGTGAATGCCACATGCAAATGCAACACTTATTTGAATGCAACCACAAATGACAGTTCAGAGTAAGTGGAGTTCAATTTCAAAATTGATTATTTCAGAAGACTTCAGGGGTGGTAAAAGTACTCAAAAGTTATACTCAAGTAAAAGTATATATACCTAAATAAAATATTACTCCAGTAAAAGTAGAAAGTCCTCCATTCAAACATCACTTGAGTAAAAGTACAAAAGTATCCGATTTAAAAAGTACTTAAGTATCGAAAGTAAAAAGTAAATATTCCAATGAACTCTAAATATAAATAATTAAGCAGATTAATTTTTGGGAGTGATATGCAATTATTTAATTGAACAAATTATTAGATTACATACTGCAATTAAGAATTTGTTAGATTTTCAATCATAAGAGACAATGAAGCACCTTCGCAACGCAGTATGGGGGTTAGACTTGCAATAGACATGTTTAATAGCTGCATCAACAAGATACAAGGTAAGACTGTTTCAGAATATTAATGAGGAAGAACCACCTCTTTAAGTTGAAAAATCTTCAGAACACACCATTAAGATAAACAGATTACTATTCAAAGTTGTAAAAGCTTCTGTTCAGCTTTAGCAGAAGCTGATTTTCAAAATTGCTGGAGTCCATCCTGGCTCTCCTGGGGCTAAATAAAAGTCCTGCCGTACTAAACAGCCTCTCACAAGCCGCTGAGGCAGGAAGGGGTGTGTTTAACCTGATGGACAACTTGCAGATTGAGGGAAAGGTCTTCAGCAGACTGGTGTGGTCAGCACAGCATCCCAAATATCCCTCAAGTTCTTTGGAGCTTTCTTGTGAGTTTGACTTGATGGATGAGAAAAAGTCGTCATCATCAGAAGAGGTGGCATGCAAGTTGCTGAGGGGATGCAAGGGCTCCATCTCCAGATTGATATAGTCCAGTCCTGAAAAACAACGCATGTCCCATACATCCGCAGAAATGGAAGAGAATGGCATTCAGAACATTAGTTAATGATGGATGGCCAAAGGACACATTTTTCATAGTTCTGTTCTTAACTGTAATTGTCATTTGGCAAATAGCCATGATATCATTCTACACCATTAACAGATGTAAAATCTTCCACCTCGGAGATGCATGCAAAATTGGCTGTATTGTCATAGAATGCATGCAACCAATCATTGGAATTTAATTACTTTCCTATTTGCATTATTGTGTGTGTTAATCTATTGCATAGGATATATTTATTTAATATTTTAATTGTTCTCTTACCCTCCCTAACCTTTAATAAGAGGAATCGAGTGGGGTTACGAGCCCGGCCAAATCTGGCCATTACATGGACAGTGGTATTGCACTGGTCATACAATGAACTAATCATATGGTAAGAGAACAATTACAAATACATAATTATACCTATGACCTCTGTCCCCCCTTAAATGTGAGGTTTAATGCATGAACTACGATCAATGCACAGTAGACATCCCTATTCAGGTTTTTGAAAATAAATAAAAAATATCTGTTCAAAAGAAACACGCTTTGCCTTACCCTTTTTCAGGACAGTTTCATCTTTGGTCCACAGCGTCTTGAATTTTGGCAGCAAGATGGCGGCTGCAATCAGTTCTGGGTCTTCCAAGATTTCACTGAAGCGGTTCTTCAAACCCAGTTGAATGGCATCAACAAGTGGCTTGGAATACTTTAATGATGGCTTTATCCGGTCCAGTTTTGCCTTCAGTTGAGTCAGAGTGGGAAGAAGCCATCCCATTTGTATGTTGGTTTCAGCCTGCAAAATATCAATGGCCTTGGCCATTGGACTCATGATTGCGGAGTATTCTGTTAAAAAGGCCAGTTCTGTTGGATTGAGCCTGAAACAAAAAACAATTCATTTCAGTCTGAGATAGTCATAGAGAGAGTTTAATCAAATGTTAGGAAGTAGCTTTAGAATGGAATATAATGTTCAATTAGGGATTTAGGACCGTCAGAGTGGGGTAACTGTAGTGGGTTGATTAGTGTGAGGTAGATTATTTGAATAACTGTACTGGAGTAGTTAATACGTTTAAGAGTTGGGGTAGGATGGGGCAATTTATTGAGTATGTAGTTACAATAAATCAGACAGTTGTAGAGAGGCTACAATTAAGTTGGTGTGGTGTGTCTATCTTAAATAGTGTAGGATTAGTGGCATCAGAAAACAATCCCAATAAACAAAAAATACAGTACTCACATTGGAATTTTTAATGATGTGCAGACATCTCGGATGGCTCCCTCTCCCTGTTCTTTGACGATCCTCACTAATCTCTCCACTGCAAGGAACATCGAGTTCCATCTGGTTGCATTGGGCCTTATTAGCTGAAGTTTGCATGCATCTTGGATGGTTTCTGCAGCTAAAGCGGATCGTGCACTCTTGTTCCATAGTGCCTGGCACTTTGAAAATGTGGCTCTGGACACTTTTTTGTAGCCATCATTCGAGTTTGCCTTTAAAGCATCTACTGTTGACACCAAATTGAGAAGGTGGCATGCGCAACGTTGATGCTTGGGTAAATGATACTCAAAGCCATCGCCTATATCAAGCATACTTGCCACTTCTTGGTAGTTAACAACTTCTTCCTCTTCTTGAATCTCCTCCTCATCATCATCTCCCTCACCCGAGTTGCTTAACTCTTCAGTGTACGTTGCATTGTTGTTTTCGTCTTGGTCACCATAAATGCGGAATGCTTTTAGAAAATTCGACCCATTGTCAGTCGTTGTTCTAACGATCTTATCGCGGATCTGGTACTCTGCATGGATGTCGTTTAATGCAGCCGCTAAAACTTCAAAAGTGTGGGAGCCTTTTAACTGCCTACATGCTAGGGCTACTGAGTGCCTGTCTAAACTGTCAGGATCAAGCCAGTGAGCTGTTATGCCAATAAAGCTGCGCCTTCTGGTGCTCCAGCAGTCTGTGGTGGTTGCAATGTATTCCACCTCACTCATTGCCGCGATCAATTTCTTCTTCATAGATTTTGTAGCTTCAGCTATACTTGATCGTAGAGTGGGGCGTGACATGATGGTGGCATTGGGTTGGAGGTCCTGGATTAGGTCTTTAAATGCTTGTAGGTCCACCACACTGAATGGTTGAAGGCCCTCAACAACAAACTTCATCACTGCTTTGTTTATGTTCACTTTTGAAACTCGTTTGCTGCTGGACATATCCAACTTGAGCTGCTTGCTGGTACCGGCAGGAGGACTTGCAGGACACTTTCTCTTCTGTGAGCTGTTATGACTCTGAGTCAATTTAGAGTAACTCTCTAACTGATGGGGATGCTTTCTCTGCAAGAAAGATACAATTAATTAATAAGCGTGCATTTCCCTAAGAATAAAACTGTTAAAAAAAAAACATATTAGACTTCATGTGGCTTGCCAGCGTTATTGAAACATGGTCCAAGTTATCAATGGTGTGATATCCAAGTTAGCTAACACTGTGTTTCCCAAAAGTTATGCTGCCTCACACTGGTGTGATCTAAGAGCTGCCCAGCGCAGGAAAAATTAATATTCGTGAAAAAAAAAAAAAAAAATTATGATAATAATAATGGCTCAAATTGTAGGCTTACTATTTCTTTAAATGACATTCTCATGTCATTATTTCTGATAAAAAATGCAGGTAACACTTATAATAACTACAAGCTAATAATCATTAGTTAAGCATGAGTAAACAGTTCATTCATAATTCATAAAGCATAAATAGACATTAATAAGCAGTTTATAAATACAGCTATAAATGCTTTCTTCTTGATTTAAAATCATATATAATTTGTTTAAAAATTGTATTTTCATCCTTTATTAATGATCAGTGTATCATTTCTAAATGAAGAATTGCATTTTTTATAAACCAGTTATTTTAAGAGTTGTCAGTGGTTCAAAAGATTACTTAGAACGTGTAAGTAAATGATTAATAAACTATCTAAATGTACATTTATCTTATTATTCAGACACATAGTGATGGTTACTTGGTATGTTAAATGCTTTATTAACATATGCTGTACGGTAAGTTAGTTATAAAGCATTTAGTAGTGGTCAGTTCACTATGTTTGCGAGCTCATCTAAAGTGAGGACTATTCATGCTTTAAAGCATTTATACAGGAGATTTAAAGGCTATTAAATATTTCTATGCTCTGTATCACTGTGTTGTGTTTGTTACATTTTACTGTTTAGAAGATTTTAAATCTTTAAATCTCCTGTATAAATGTTTTACAAGGCATGAATAGTCCTCAGTTTAGACGAGCTCGCAAAATAGTTAACTGACCAGGCAGTGACCACAACTAAATGCTTTACTACCTGTATTTACTAAATTTACTTACACTTTCTAAGTGATCTGTTTAATGTCATGGTGGTGTGCAGAGAGATGTTTTCATAGTATAGTGTGGCGCGAAAGAAAAAAGTTTGGGAAACACGGAGCAAACCTGCTTTTCCAAGTCTACCCCCCACCCCCATGCCCACGACAGTGTGCGTTAGCTAACTTGACTAGCGTTATTAGCTGTTTACAAGGCACGTTTCAATATGAAATCACTTGGCTAACATTATAGAAACAAAATTAACGTCAACTCACCTCAATATGTTTTTTCAGATTCGAGGGTGAATTTTTGAATGCTGAAATTTGATTCACCCGTGGCAGGCAAAGTAGACATTTCAGCCGATACGAATCTCCCTTTAATTCTATAAATTCAAACATATCTTTGAGATATGGCCATGGGTGATGATCCCTGTCGGGAATCTCGGGATCATCATTTCTGCTGAGTGCTGCCACTGTTTCTTCGGTTGTCATCTTCCACAGAACTGGCGATGGCGAACTGAATTGAACTGACTGCTGTGCCTGTGAGCATACTACAGCTGGCAAAGAACGCGGGCGCGTCGCGCGTGCATACTTAATTTTTTTTTTTTTTTTTTTATAGAAAACCACGTTTTTCATTGGTTTTGGAAAGCCAAATGTAGTAAATACTCGGAGCGGGCATGGGGAAATGTATCGGAGTAAAAAGTAATTTTTTTCTTTAATATAGTAGTGGAGTAAGAGTGAAAGTAGATGCAAATAAAACATACTCAAGTAAAGTACAGATCCCCGAAAAAAATACTTAAGTAAAGTAACGAAGTATTTTTACTTCGTTACTTACCACCACTGCAAGACTTGGACTAGTGCATGAGTTGCAGACCACTATTATGATACTTTTTGGTCTTGGGGCTTGACATTTAAAATCACTATCTATCTTCATTGCATGTAACAAAAATCTGCCTAAAATCTTTAATGAAAGAAATAAAATAATGGTGGTTAGTAAATCATTTTTTGTCTAACTATTCCTTTCAATATTAAATGACCAGAAGATTTGCTACTAAATAATAAAAAAAAAAGGTTTGAATAAATCTGCAGCCACTGACAAATGTCTAGGCATGTCCTGTATTTCCCTTCCGCTGGCCCTTTAATCACAGCGTGAAGTCGTCCGTCATGACATGCCCCCTGCTGCCAGCCTCGTTTTATTCAAACACATGACGTAATTCATAATCAAGAAATGTTATATCCATTTGCTGTCCTCCGTGGCGCTGCTCTAGTACAGTGACGTCTTACCAAAACACGAGCACGTCTTTGTTCCTGCAGAGATGCGTATTTTCTCGGGTGCAGTGATTTCGACACATGAAATGCGCGGATAATCAAATTAATCGAGATGAAATTAATAATAACGACATTTATGCAGGTTCAGAGTCAGAAATAACTACATAATCGCACATTTATGTAGGATAGATTGGTGCCATTCTGTGATACCTTTGCATTGGCAACAACAAGTGGCACTAAATGCTGTTGCTTATTCAGTCATTAAAAATTGAACACTATTGTTTGCTCAAAGACTTCTTTATTAATTCCTTATCTTTTTTTAAATCACCCCTCCATCTGTCTCATTCTCCTTTGTTCCTTATCCTGCATAAATGGAAAAGTCTGCAGGTGACCATTACAATAACTGTGTTGACACCAGCTTTTGTAAAACATCTTAAGTAATTATTCAGCACATAATACACCATGCTTCTAATAATGTTACTGTAGAGTACACTTATTACCATGAGAATGGTGATTGTAGATATGTAATGTGTTTGTTCCAGGTCTCTTGTGGTACATAGGCTACATGTATAATTCAATTGTACTTATAAGCCCTTATGTTTGTTCAGTATTCCTGAGAATATGGATATAGATGCATTGTACTGTACAGATTTGTTTTTTGGAGAGGGTCGCAACAATACTAGTTCTCTCAGATAGAGAACTGCAGTATGCTTTACTAATGTCATTTAAACAATAACACAGAGCACGTGGTGTGTGTACAGGCAAATAGGGAACAGAACTATCTTCCACTGCCGCCTTCAGACCAAAAATTGAAATGACAGGAAAGAGACATTTTTTAAAATGTATTTTTTTTTTAAGTTTATGCTCACCATGGCTGGTCCCAAGTGGAGAGATGATTAAAAAACACTGGCAAGTGAAAATTTGAATTTTTTTATTTTTATTTGTCTTTTGGAGATTAATTTTGCCAGTTTATCATTTAACATAATTAGTACAGACAATGCTTAAAGTTTTATTGTAACCATTTTAATAATTTAAGTATGGAAGCCCACTTCTGCCACATCAGAAAAATATCATGCTTTGGTAAATCATAATTGTGACATATACTGACTGATGTCATAATGACTTCTCATAATTTCAACTTTATCTCATTTTTTTAAAGTCAGAATTGTGAGTCATAATTATGACCAAAAAAAAATAACAATTTTGTTATAACTACATAGTTTCACATTAGACATAAACCATTCACATATATTTGGCATTACTTTTAGAAAAAAGAAATTGTGTATTTCAAACTACATTATATAATAAATACCGCAGAATACATCACCCACTAGAGGGTGCTAGACATCAACTCATTTGGCAGCATGTGCATTTAGTTTTGTATATTAATGCTGTGAGCATATGGATGATTCCTATTTCCTGTAAAGTAGTAAGGCTGACAGTCTGTTTGTTGGAAATGTACCACCCCAAATGTTTTAGGAGGTCATATGGACTCTCCTGTGGACTCTACTAAGGGGTAGTGTAACTGCAAGGGTGTTTCAGTTTACTTTTGACTCCGATCCCCAGTAATCCAATACTGTTCTGTCTGCATCTCTGTGAGGCGAGAGACTGTCCTCTGGAAGGCAAAGACCTCTTCATCCGCTGTGAATAGTGTCAACCGCTCACTGGCCTCCTGAACAAAAGAAATATAGGCAGCAGAGCAATTACAAATGCCATTCTACAGAAATTAGCAAAGAACCAAGCCTGCAGAGTGATTAGAAACTTGACTGCCCAGAAATGGAGAGGTTATAGAGTGGTGCAGGGATGACGTATTTGACGTAAAACCTGGAAACAAGTTAGCGTTTTAGCACTTCCAGTTTCATCAGTCAAATGACCAGATATTACATCAGTAATATCCTCTTGTGATTTTATAAAAAGTTTTACTTGTCTTGTAAAAGGCGGTTGCTAACAAGTGGCTAAATGGGACAACAGAGGTTGTCGGGGACATTAAACGTCACAGATAAACTCATCTACTCTCTAGATCACTTTCAAAGCCTTGTTGTGTTTATAATCACACACTTGCTAACTATTCTAACTTGAACTTTCAGGGAAAATGTTTTTAAGCAAAGACTGAAAGAGTTGTCTAAGGCTTAGTGATGGTGACGTTGAAGCCATGCGACTGTGGTATAGTTCATGTTTAGCTTTTGACTTCTGCCATATTTCTGCTTTAAAATTCATTAAAAAGGTGTGTTCATTTGTAAAGATTATCACGATGAACAAAACGTGTAAGAATCAGGAGTCATACAGTTTTGTTAGTCACAGACCTTATTTTCTGCAATTATTTAAAAGCCAATGAAAAAATACTATAGGGTTTTTGTCTAACTTCTGGGCTGGCCTACAAAAATATGTCATTTCTGCACCACTCTATAAAGAGGAAGTCAAAATGTAGAGGTGTTTCTTAAAGGAACAAGAGAAAAAAAATGGCCTGTTCAATTCGGAAACATTTTGGCATAAAAATGTTACTAACATTACAATTCGACTTCAGTAACATAAATGTATAATATGACCCCTTTAATCATTGATAACTCCTCTTTCATGACCTATTAACATTTCAGGTAATTGAAACAAAGCTGGAATAAAATACAATATAAATATTACATAACTTCTAAATGTTAAAACGGAAATTAGAAATGTTGCAACTGAAAGTTGAACTAAAATTGAAAAAAAATAATGACAGCTATATAGAAATATTACAAAACTAATAAAAATGACAAAAGCAAATTACTAAATCACTAAATCTGAAAATATAAAAAGCTAAAGATAAAAATAAATACTGAAATAGAATATAAATTATACAAAAAAATAACACCGTAATGGACTGTTATAGAAGTTTGATGCTACATAAATGTATGCTGACAGTGTGTGTTTATGATAGAGTTTCAGAAGTATAATGTGATGTTTTAAAGTGTTGTCATTACATCAGTCAGGCCGAGTTCATCTAGCATTAGGCGATCCCTGGCTTCTTCTCCAGTCATCGGTCCCTGATCAAGGAGGCGTTCTAACGGTGCGTCAGCCAACATCACCACTCTAACCTGACAGTTTTAGAAAAAGAAAGTGAGCCATTGTACATATGTGGGTGTTGTTAACAGAGTACTACACAGGAGATTATGATTAAAGGGATACTCCACTTTTTTTGGAAATAGGCTCATTTTACAACTCCCCCATGGTTAAACAGTTGAGTTTTACCGTTTTCGAATCCATTCAGCCGATTTTCTGATATTTAGAAGACTATCAGTAACCAGACAGTTGCTGGTCTCATTGACTCCCATAGTATATATTTTTTCCTACTATGGAAGTCAATGAGACCAGAAACTGTCTGGTTACTGACATTCTTCTAAATATCAGAAAATCGGCTGAATGGATTCGAAAATGGTAAAACTCAACTGTTTAACTCTGGGGGAGTTGTAAAATGAGCCTATTTCCAAAAAAAGTGGAGTATCCCTTTAAATCGAAAAAGGTATGAAACAAATGTATTTGAGGACTGTACATGAATATGCACAAGTGTTTTTAATTCTGAAGATGGACATGTTTGTTTAAGGCCTATGTGAGCTTTCAGGAAGTCTGGGTCAGTATGGCGTGTCTTGTGACATGTTACCTTTTGGTCGTAAAAGTTGTCAATGAGTGTGGTGAGGCGTCTAGCTTGGTCCTTCATTCCAACCCAAAGGTGAGGAACATTCCGTATGATGACCGTGTCAAATTGCCGTGAGATTTCTAAATAATCACCTGCACCCAGCGGCTTTAAAAAAAACAAATAAACACACACAAAGAGATTAGGTACCATTAATGATTAATGATAGTATTCTGTTTTACTCATCCTCATGTCGTTTCAAACCCATATGATTTAAATTTCAATCTGTTGATCACATATATAGCTATAATATGGCTTCAGAACAATACTTTTTATAATTAATAACAAAATGTTTTATAAACAATATTTAATTTTTTTTGCGCTTTCGCATAATGAAACGTTTTTTTCCTTATTCACTAATTAAATTGAAAAAAAAGTCACTACATTATTCAATATGGATGACATGAGAGTAAATTATGACATAAATTTTGCATGTATATTATATACAGTATCACTCAGGGTCAGAGATTAATACTTTTAATCATGAAGGATGCATTAAATTGATAAAAAGTGACAAAGACTTTTAGATTGTTACAAATCATTCTATTTCAAATAAATGTTCTTGGGAATTTTCTATTCATCAAAGGATCATAATTTTTACAAAAATATTAAGCAGCACAACTGTTTTCATCACTGATAATATTAAGAAATGTTTCCTGAGCATCATATTATAATGATTTCTGAAGGATCATGTGACAATGAAGACTGTAGTAATGATGCTGACAATTAATCTTCGCCATCACAGAAATATAAGACATTTTAAAATAAAAAACAATTAAAATAGAAAACAATTTTTAAATAGATTTTCACATTATTACTGGTTTTACTATTTTTAGAGCAAATAAATGCAGCCTTGGTGAGCATAAGAGATTTCATTTAAAATCTTAATGACCCCAAACTTCTGAACACTAGTGTATGTTGTTTTAAGTATAGTATAATATACACACAAAAGCACAAATTCATCTGCTTCAGCATCAGCGGTCTCTCCACCGAATTCTCATTCCCTCCTGAATGAGAGGGAAACTTCACTGATGTTTTCTCTGAAACCTTGGCACATACCTTTTTACCCATCCATCTTTCTTATCTCATGAGCTTATTTCCTCTTGAATTTTTGTCTCTAATCTTCTATTTCACCCTATATTCTTTATCTTCTCCAGGTAACCTGTATCTCTGTGGTAACTCAGTGAAAAGCACATTAACACATGCTGACATAGGCCCTACTGCATTAGCCTGACTATGAAGACGAAGTTGAGGACTCTTCAGACAAATCCACACATGTACATGCACGCACGCACACACACACACACACACACACACACACACACACACACACACACACACACACACACACACAACACACACACTCTCAGAACACTGAAGTGAACAGCGCTCTCAAAAGCACTGAAGGACACAGAGACAGTGCCTCGGCTCCATTAGAGAGCAGCATACTCATCCTTTCTTTCCTTCACAAACAAAAAGGGAGCTTCAAACTGGTAAACCAAGTCCAAGGTTACATAGATAAACAAGCACACACACACACGCACACAAAAGCTGGCTTAGACTAGCCATAGACAGGGCTGCAATGCTAAACTTAGTTATGGATGGATGGATCAAGGCATGGGCGATTACATACACTGCTTCTAAAATCGAATAATTCCCTACTATATAGCATGTGAAAACCAGTAGGCCAAAAGAGTAGTATGTTCAAATACATAGTCACAGAGATTCTGAAGTGCGCATATGACGGAGGCCAAAGGAGGGGATTTATGAATGGAAGTGAAGCAACTCAACTGATGCTGGTACTAGGTCACGTAACAGCAACAACATGGCATGGAGTATGTCCGAAATTGATAGTACCTATTCATACTATATAGAGCGTACTTTATGACGATCACAAAATAAATTCAAATTCAAATGTAGTACCTGCGTGATTTTGGACGCAGCAATAGTATCAGGAGAGTGGTATGATGGATGTGGTGGTAGTAAATAATAAAAATATGAAAAACAAAGTGGAAAAAAGCAGGGAGATACATTTAAAAAAAAAGTTAGGTAAGAGGGTAAAAAGAAAGATTTGACACCCTTCACATTCCAATAATAATCACCTGTGTTGAAATGCATTTGTTACTCCACTGCTATTTAAAAGTTTGGGGTCTGAATATTTTTATTCAGCAATGATGTATTTAATTGATCACAAAGTAAAGAGTGAAGACATTTGTATAGTTACAAAAAAAAATACTTTTTATTAATCAAAGAATCTATCTAAGAATCTAAATGCATCTCAGTTTCCACAACAATATTATTGTGCACAAATGTTTTCAACATCGTTAATAAAAAGAAATGTTGTCAGAAACGTCACAGGAATAAATTCTATAATTAATAAATTATACAATAAATAAACCTAAAATATAATAAAATAAAATCTTAAAGCTGCAGTCTGTAGTTTTTCCTCTTTGTCTTTCCTCTTAGTTTTTTCCTTTTCCTCTGTTCGAAATCTGCAATTGCAGTTATTCGCTAAATTATCACCTTTACGTGGGTTGTGCCTCGGCACGGCACTGCACGGATGAATCCAATGTTTTGAGGAGAATGTGCGGCTGTCAGTCACCGGATACTGTCATTCGGAATCACAGATTTTAATTTTTGAAAGTATGACCAACATAAGAATTTTCACCGGAAAATGTCATCTGAACAAGTAACATCCACTTTTGTTCTGACCAACTAAGGGAAAAAAGCATGGCTGTAAATCTCGCTGATTAAATCTAACGATCGCTTATCATATCACGTCAAACCGTACAAATTATACTTTGTTCTCAAATTGTTAATGTTAATAACATCAGCATTGTGTGACTACATTTAATGTGTATTAGGGCTACCTGTAGTTCAGTTTCCATTTCTGTGCAGTCTAATTTCTAATTGTCATACCAACAAAATAATGTTCCTTAGAACTGGTTCTCTTTGAAATACAAACACATGTATCTGAAATCAGATGCATATTTAAAACTGGAATATAAATAGTTCTTCTTTTCTGTAGCCGCTGCGAAGTCCAAAGTCTTTTGCATTTTACAACAGGTGAATGTCCAGTTGTCACAGGCGATTGTCATTCAAACCTTTCTGGATCCACCATCAAATTGATATTGTATCAAGTGCTGTGAGAAAAGGCTATAAATCTCCACCTCCAACATCCTCACACGCAATATAGCTTACTAGACAAGACTCCTTCTATATGTTGAAGGGGGTGGATTGGAATCCACTGAGTGATTATAATCAAGGTATTAATCAATATTTTTCCTTCTAAATATCAAATGAGTTGAATGACTTCTCTAGGCTTGTGAGATTTTACTTTGTTATAGAAGTTACCAGTGTGATTACTGAAATGTTCTTTTCATGTATTCTTTAATGTCTGTATTTGATATCTGAATGCAGTAACAGTGCTTGCTCATCTAGCCCGGCTATCTATGTTACCTATGTTACATTTATTTTTACCTGATTTGCTCACCGACTCCCAAATGATTCGTTCAACGACTCATTTTTCCAAACCCCTGCGTCTTTGCGTGACGCTAATCGGCGGTGATTGGTCAGATGACCCAGTCAGTTGTGTTTGTAAATCAATCGTCATTAAAATGACGATTAAAATGAACACAGCACAAGGTTCGGGCTATACTTGCCACTGATTCTTCACATGCTCGTCCCTGGGCAGTGAAAAAAGGTCGCTTTTGATTCGCACCTCAGAGTACAGCGTCTTGTTGTCGACTTGATGTTTTCAAGTTTCCCTGGTGTCTGCGCGGCGCGCGCAATGAGTGGGCGTGGCCAATTTGATCATTTTCTGTCTTGACGTCACAAGGAAAAGGAAAATGACTCATTGGAAAAACGATTCATTGAATTGACTCAGAGTCGACTCATACTTTTGAGAGACAATAACTTTTTTTACGGTGAACTTTCATATATAAAAATTTGCAGGATGTTTTTGTTCACTTAGATCTATGTTACACACTACATGAAAGGTAATTTTCAAAATTTCATAATAGGTGCCCTTTAAGGCACCATTTCTTTGTTAAAGCCTTACTTTCCAGTTAGACTAAAGTTTAGCTCTCCTTGAGAGAAAGAACGCATTAGCTTGATGTTTTGAGAGGACTCTCATGTTTATAGTTAGAGCCTGGCCAAATCCAACCTTGGAAAAGCTGTGCGACGGTGTGTGTGTTAGTCTTCTTGGTTGCAGGTTAAGGAACCACTGCCATTATTAGAGATTGAGTGAATTGTTGTTCAAGACAGGCTGGCGCCCAGCAACCCAAATCTGCGACCTGGAAGGTCATGATGTGCCTAACTTCAGGGTCCGAGTGTCAGCTGCATAATCGATGGAGATATGCTTCTGTCTATCTATCTGTATATGTGTGGAAAATTACTGTTTATCCATTTCTTAGCCAATGAGAATCATTCAACCTGTAAGCATTGACGTAGCTTAGACCCTGACAATGGTATAACTGCTGTGATCTTTGTAACTGTGAGCGGGGCAGCCTACGAACTCCTGTGTGAGTCTTGAAGCTGACTTCTGCTGAGGAAACTGCAAACTATCTTTAGTAAAACTTTTAATTTATTATAATTCTGACTCCGGGTCTTCATTCTTCATATCTGGTTCTGGGTCTTTAACTGTTTTCCTCTTACAATGTGTACAGATGTGACGTAATGACGCAAAGACATGCTCGAATTTCCCGCAGAAATCCACCAATACCACTGGGATTAAAAACATTATTAAAAGCTTACCGTTTTGAATCGAGCTAAGGCAAGCAGATAGTTTTGAACCCTGGCTGGTTATGTACTTGCTTAAAAAAAATTGTGGATAATTTTTAACCCAAAAAAGTTACGGACTGCAGCTTTAAAGGGTTAGTTCACCCAAAAATGAAAATTCTATCATCGTTTACTTACCCTCAAGTTGTTCCAAACATCTATGTGTTTATTTGTTCTGCTGAACACAAAGGAAGATATTTGGAAGAAAACAGATCTCATTCCCCATTGACTACCATAGTAGGAAAAAATACCTACTATGGTAGTCAATGGGGAATGAGATCTGTTTTCTTCCAAATATCTTCCTTTGTGTTCAGCAGAACAAATAAACACATACAGGTTTGGAACAACTTGAGGGTAAGTAAACGATGATAGAATTTTCATTTTTGGGTGAACTAACCCTTTAAATTATACTTTTGTTTCACTTTTTTACTGTATTTTTGATCAAATAAATACAGCCTTGGTGAACTCTTTTCAAAAGCGCCTTAAAATCTTATTGCACCCAAACTTTTAAACAGCAGTGTGTGTATACATTATATTTGCTGTAAAATAAGTAAAATACACAAGCATATGAATATACATATCACTTAAGCCTTATGGAGTGGATTCAAAACCAAAGTATTTTTTTTTTTTTTGAGTGGGCCACATTAGAAGAGGGAAGCAGAATAAAGTGACTAAATGGATATGGAATGACAAGCACGCTTCTATTTTTGTTTCTCTTTTTTGAATATGAGGTGCTAGAATGTCGTTCCCAGTTTAACCCCCACCTTCCTATATCCACATCCAAAACCTTTGTAAAATATACCCCACAAATAGGATCTCAAATCAGCATTTTATGCCTATTTCTACAGACTCACTCGCTCACACAGCTCTTGAAAGGTGCAGTCTGCAATGGTTCCACAGGTCCGGCTCAAGGTTACTTCTCTTCCCTGCACGTTCAACACCCTTGGTCTGGTTACTACCAATGGTTAGAGGTAGACATATATTTATTAGACTGAATTTATTGGAAAGATCTAACATTTTAGCACTGAAACGTTGATCTACACATCAAAGCAGTCAACATAAATTGAACCAACTACAGTATAAGATCTAAGTCAACTACAGGATAAAAGCTCACACACCATGTAAAGGAAACATACACACTTAACCTTAAAACCCCATCTATGCAAAGGCAGATGAACTTGCTTACCATCATTTTGTTTGTACGCCAGTTCCTCAAACAGCGTATTGACAGCATTCTCTGCATCAGGCTCACTTGATCTATGGAAAGCGAGTGAATGAGAGAGATAATTGAATATGAAATTAACCAGGTTTGAAGTGGTCACATCAAACGGTGTGTGCTGAAGGCCTGTGTTTGAATTTTCACAGTGCCTCCTGGAACAGGATGTTGGATTCAAAATGCAAACATTGAGAGAGTGTGAATAAGAGGGAGCAGCAATCAGGTGTCAACAAACAAATGCATATTAAACATCCCCTGAAAGTGCAGCTGTTGAGATAAAGGGTTTATAAGAAGTCAGAAAAAGACGGCGTGTATATTTATATTAATGTGCGCTCATGACATGTAATTCTGTTTTCTCTTCTCAGACCCGCTAGTCGAGACCAGATAGACTTGTAGTGAGAATGAAAATAAAATATATTAACCTACTGTATCTCAAATATGAACACAAAATACTTAACTTCAGAGTCACATGATCGTTTGACATTCATTTTAATATTCTGATTTGGTGCTTAAGAAACATTTCCTATTATTATCAATGTTGAAAACAGTTGTGCTGCAATATCTGTGTGAAAAAAAAAACTTCTTTCCAGGGTTTCTTGAAGAATATCTAAAGATATTGAAATAGAAATCTTTTGTAAAATTATATGTATTTACTGTCACTTTTGACCAATTTCATGCATTTTTGCTGAATAAAAGTATTAATTTCTTTTTAAAAAAATTGTCAGGAATAGTTAGTGTATAAACCATAAAATGTCTAAGTCAGGACATCAAAAACAAACAAATAAATAATAATAGTAATCATAAATTTTGGTGTAGTGTGTTACAATTGCTCCAAACTATCTTACAGCTTTTTATTAATTACTGATGTGACGTTGATCTCTTGTGCAGTGCTCTAAAAGTGAGAGTGTTACATGTCTTACATGTAGTATAGTCTTTCTGATGATTTCCTTTTCCTTTTCCGGTAATCTATTCCAGTGTCAAGACAGATAGAGTGACAGTGCTCCTGAAAGCAAAGATAGAAATGTGGTAAAAGAAAGAAGAGAGAAAGTGTCATTGTTTCAAGAGTAATTTTAAAATGACATCGGTTTAGTTTGTTTTTTGGCTTGCAATACACATTCCCCCCTAGGGGGCGACAATGGGACACGTCAGTTAACACTAAATAATATTCACATGTGATCCACATAATCCTGATACAAGCCATATGCTTACGCCTTACATTAAGTTTGACCTTCTCTAATGACTTTGAACTACTGTAAACTGTTTTAACATCCAAGTATTAACAGATTACATACAATATATAATCTGATGTAGTCTAAAGTACATTCTTATTAAATACATCCGTGTAAAAGATTAAAGGATCAACTTTATCAGTCTTCACAATGCACCAATAGAGGTTTTATAAATGGCACGTTTGTACTGGTTATCATGTATTATGAATTTCTCCTAATGCTAAAATAATGTAATTGAAAAGTAATGTTAATCTGAATTAATGCGTTCTATGTCAACAATCAACAATGTTAAACATGTTAGTTGCTCACTTTTACAGATGGACTGTGTGGAACTAGAGTGCATCAAACCTCCGTGACGAGGAAAAAAACATTCAAACGAAACAAAATGCTGGAGGAATGATGACAAAAATGACTGATGAAAAGGAAGGGTGATTATTTTTAACAGGATGTGGATGATATGTGGTATTTAGGCGAGAGGCCTTTGCCTGAATCAGTTCTCAATGACAGCTCCAGCGAATTATGAAATCAGTGAATTTTCCGCCACCCTCCTCCTTGAACTAAAGATAATTAGCAATCACCACACAGAGCGTGAGAGGAGCGATCTATTCCTCTTCTTCCTGCATCTCTCGCCTCTTCCCCCCATTCTCCAGCGCTGTCAACTTTTCTCTCTCGAGCGCAGAGTTCCACGTCCGAGCCAATTGGCTGAATCAGCCGTAATGACAGGCTGACAAACCGTGAGCAGAAGAACACAAAAGGAAAAGTGTCACTTCATCAACCCTGCTCGACCTTGTCACCAGGCCGCCATGTAAACAGCCGCCACGGCCACGACAACCACGCTTACCCAGCAGCCATCAAAATGGGTTATTCCTCTGTACACCCTAGTCTATTCATTTTAAAAAAAAAAAAAAAAATCATAAAAACTTTCCATATCCATGAGTATATCTCAACAATTGATGGGCCATTTCGCATGGGAGTAATCGAGAGGAGGGAGAGGGGAGAGAAATACAATCAGTAATGATTCCAGCGCATGGTTCTTTATAATCAGTTGAAGACACGTCCTCTTGTGGATCATTGCATGATTATGGTCTTTGATGGGTTCATTAAAGACTCATAACTCCTTAAAGATCTTCATCATCTGGCCTTCTCAACTCAGAATGCACTTTGCCACACAACTAAGATGCGCATCCTCGGCTTTCAACAAGACCCTCAACATGTGCAGGATCTCATAACTGACCGACCTTTTAATAAAACAACTAAACCGCGTTTCAACGGAATTAAAATGACAATGGAAAATACAGAATTTGAGATTTAGCACTAGCTGGCAGTAAGAAAAATATTTATGAATGTTGTTTAATTTCAGCCATTTTTGAAAACCTTTTTTAATCAACTTAGCCACTGAATTAGACTATTGCGTAACAGCACATCCCCTCCAAAATGAAAAATTATTGAAAGGCAGAGAGTGTTTCTAATTGGCTATAGAATAGTGGTCTGCTCACTTTTTTATTTATTTCACAAAACAAACTTTTCAGTTGCATCTGTCAGGAAACATGGACATATTACATGGTTTTCCAAAAATAAATGAATAAATAAATAAAAACTTTTTTAATAAGAATAATTTTGTGTTCAAATTACCTGACAGATATTACAATAAATAAATTATTCTTTTTCATAATAATAATATTTGTGTAATATCAGAAATATCCACATTACCTGGCAATATAACCTTTTTTTTTTTAGTAATTCTTCCCAATAATAATATGAATATTTTTTTTTGTAATAACATGCATGTCCATATTACCTGACAAAAACGCTCATTTATGTTATTATTATAATTCAATTGATTATTCAATGATCAATTTTATAGTAAAAGTTTTAAACAAAGTTTCTTTTAAAGTCATGCCGAGTTCTTATCGTTGCATGTGCTGGATGCCCACAGCTTCCCTGCACAACCATTTAGAATAAGAATGAAGTCTGTCTCTCTTTCTGTCTGTCTTGCTCTCTCGCTCTCTCTTTCTATCTCTTCTCAACTCCTCAAAAAAGTTGCCTTTGAGTTTTTCAAAGCAAGGGTTGCCATTGAGCTCCAACAAAAGCCAAGGATAGCTGGCGATTGGACCCTGATGAGGTCCACTACCTCATTACTGACAGCCAAAAACATTTGATGCTTTTTTCCCTCCTGTTTGGGGGGAAGAGGGGTGGATTGACAGAGCCTGGCTTAAGGAGCGCGCGGTGGGAGAACTGAAAAAGAGAGGGGACAGGGGGGAAAGGTTGTAGTCCATTCATCTTTGTGTGTCTTACAGCCTCTGTGGGTAGGAGAAAAGAAAGGGGGGTGGAAGCAGGGGCGGGGTAAAAAGAGAACGAGAGACAGCTTAAAACACTGCCTTTATGCTTTTGAGTCCAGGACGACTCCTCTTACATCAAAGTGTTTTTACCACTGCGGTGTGTGATTTTGTCTCTGTGTGTGTGTGTGCGTGTCTTGAGTGAATGTATTGAGAGATTAGGTGACTAGTGAGTGTGTGCGAGGGAGAGAAAGAGAGAGGGAGAGAGAGCTATGGGGGTGGTTAACGACGTGAACGCACTAATTACGCCTAATTATCTATTCCCTTTACATGTAACCGGCTTTGTTAGTTACTCAGAAGCACTCTCAAAACATACTCAAAATGTTCTCACAACCTCTCCTTGCCCTGTCCAGGACTCTTAAAGAAACATCACCCTTGGAACATCTGCCTCGCTTTAAAAGCGTGGACCCCCCAGACCTCGGCAGAGGCCACAGGCCACAGCTCTCATCCTCTCCATCACAATCACTCGCTCCTCAGTCTTTGCTAATCTGCGCCTGCTAAAAACATGACTGACCGACTTTAGTGGTGACTTGGCAAAACAACATCTTTTGAGGGACTGTTAACGAATGTCAAGTCACCTCAAATGTTGATCTTAAGGCTTATTCACACCAAAGCCAGAAGTTTTGACAGGGCCAACACGATTTTAAATCCAAATTATTGCACTGTGACAGTTATTTTTTTGCTTAACAAATCATTTAATAAGATAACATTTCCATTCAGGTATCATCAGATAAATCAGAGCGAGTAGTTTTGGTGGATACAAATATTTTGTATTCTAATATTTTGGTAACACTTTACAGTAAAGATTTATTTGTTAGCTTTAGTTCATGCATTAACTAACATGAACTAACAATGAGCAATATTAGGGGTGTAACAATATATCGTCTCTCAAATATCGCAATACAAAAATGCAACAATATGTATCGTGGATAGTGATATGTATTGTGTACAGTTCACCCAAAATGAAAATTATGAGAACAAAATCAAGTTTACAGTGTTTTAGTGTGAGTACAACATTAAACTACTATATATAATGTTGAATATAATGCATAATAATGTAATGTGGGTCCTGATAATGCCAAATGTCTTGTTACCATTAAAACGTGCACTACATTATTTTAAATATATCTAGTCAGTGACGGAGTGCATGCACATTCGTCTAAAATAATTCTGTATTTTCAGCTTTAGAATCATGAATATTTTTATTCTGGTGTCACCATTGGGTTACCAGCACCAAGTCCAAGCCTATTCATTTCTACCCCAATATAATACCAAATTTAGCATTTTAATCAACAGTACATGTTTTGTTAACCTTTTTACCATATGTCTTGTAGTATCGCGATAATATCAGATTGTGAGTTTAGTATCGTGATATGTATCAAATCGTGCCCTAAGCAATATATTAACCTTTTTAATTAGTTAATAGTTAATACAAATGTTAGTTCACACTCACAGTGCATTAATTAATGCCAACAGAGGCAACATTTGACCTAAAAAAATAATGTTTAACTAAACATTGAGATTAAATGCTGTAGAAGTATTGTTCATTGTTAACTAATGTAGTTAAGCGATGTTAACAAATTAAACCTTATTGTAAAGTGTTGCCAATGTTTCTTAGTCATATTGGACTTGGTATAAATGGGCCTTTACACACAAAATCAGACAGAAAATGAATAACAGCAAGAGAAGAGACAGCGGCATTCCTGGCAACCACTTCTCTGTCCCACTCTCTATGGATGCTTTATGAGATTAGATATCTCTCATACGTCTGCTCTTATTAACTGCCTCCAATTAATCAGATCAAGTGTGTCTGTCCCTTCAGTTAACTATTCTTCAAAACTACTTTAAGGTTTCTGTAAGGGTTTGGACATTTTTAAGATAAAATGGCTTTGAAGGAAGAAAATGATGAGAAATATTAGAAATAGGAGGTTAACAAAAGGTCAGTGGAACACTATACAGCCATCCAACATAAATTGTCTCTTTTCATTTTTGCTTATCTTCAAATATTCAATATCATACACTTTATCCTATATCCACCAAGACCTTCACCATGTCACACATCCACATACACACACTACACACACACCAACACACTCACACAACACACACACACACACACACACACACACACACACCAAGGAAGATAGGGAACAGCAGTTAGAAAAAAATGAAGAGAGACATTTGAGCGAAATTAAGATCATCACACCTCTATTTTAATGTGTCTGTCTGATGGAAAATCAATAAGGGGGTTTGACCTTACTTATACTTAACAGTTAGGTGGGTCTGTCAAATAAAAATAATGAATTAATGATATATATCAATATTCATTCAAAGAAATGTAGTGTATGTCTATGAAAGAAGTGTATATCTATTATGCAATATATTGGCTTCTAAAGTAATTTAAAGACACCTTTCTATTCAGTGCTTTTGTTTACCACATTAATGTAAATGTGGTATTCCAGTAATTTATTCCAGTAATGGCAAAGTTAAAATTTTAGCAGCCATTATTCTAGTCTTACATGATCCTTTAGAAATCATTTTAATATGCTGATGTACTTAAGAAATATTTCTTATTATTATCAATGTTATAGTTGTGGTTTTTAATATTTTTGAGGAACCATTTAATAATAAAAAATAAAATATATAATATATATATATATATATATATATATATATATATATATATATATACACACACACACATTTCAGGATTCCTTGATGAATAGAAAAGTTGAAATAAAAATCTTTTGTAAAAATGCAAAAGTCTGTACTGTACTTTCGATCAATTTAATGAATCCTTGCTGAATAAAAGTATTGATTTCTTAAAAAAAAAATACTGACCTCAACTTTTATACTTTATACTATAATACCTTTAGTTAAAGAGACAAGAATTCAATAATTCAATAATAATGTCAGCAAATAAGTATTACCACCCTGAAGAGCGATAAAGATATAGGAGAACAAGAGCCAGTGAGTGCATTTCAGTGAGTCTGTCACACATTATTAGGGTTGACCAGACATGAGAGGAGGCACTTGGGCCACCCTAGTTACCCTGAACTGGGATCCTAGGTTGCCCCAAAACCAGATGGCCTAACAAAGAAGCTCGAGCGTTAGAGGTGCAAGGCAGGGCGCTGGGCATTCAGCACTCTTACCAGGCAAGATTAGCACAGGCCAGAATAGAGGGTGACTTTAAGGACCCCAGGGATTCGACAGAGATTGGCTGAACCAGAGTGACTGTGCTGGGCCACTGAGCATAAAAGACCCAGGGGTCAAACTGAGAAAAATCACAAGCTGAATGAAGCATCTAGTGGCTTTTTTTTTTTTTTTTACATATTCTGCTATGATGAGGAACTATGAGGAATACTACGATATTAAGTGGATTAGAAAGACATTGTGCTGCCAGTCATCAAAGCATCCTCTTATTCTTTTGCTCTTCAAGCTCACATAGAGAAAAGGAACATGTAAAGGACTGGTTTGTTTTGTGATTTGTGCTTCCCTTACAACTTTGACGACTTAACAGCACGCTCAATATCTAATCGAAAAGAAAAAAAAAGGAATATCATGGGGAAAATGTTACCTATATTCACAGCGTCAAGCCACAAACAAGCCGTTTGATGTTAAAACGCATTCAGCTCAATCAAATGTGAAGAATGTGGCCAGCTGTAAAATGCCTGAAAATGATCGTCTGATTATTTATGAAGGAAAGCTGTCGCAGGATGATGGTAATTACCCAGACAGCACACAGGATAATGCCAATACCTGCTTAAAATAATACAATTAACTTGCAAAGCAGATCAGCGCATTGCTGGCGTCCATGGCCGAGCGCACTTTGAAATGCAAGCAGCTTCCCGCAATGGTGTCTCATTCCAGCCAACCCACGCCAGTCATTAAATGGCCTCCGTGTCTGTCACACTCTCTCTCAGTCTGTTGCTCTCATCTCCAGGTATGATCAAAGCTGTCTTTTTTCTGTTTTGTGTGTTTTTGCAAACACATATGAGGTTGTGTATTTTTACCTGTGAATAAAATACATCAAAAACCAGACAGAGCAGAGGAGGAAACATGAAGAGAGATGGACGGAGATAGAATGAAAGGATAAATAAATGAACTGAGAGAATGACTTTGTCTTTACCTTGAGTACGCCAATGAAAGGCACAAAAGCAGCCCTCTGAAGCCCATTTTTGTACAGTTCTGAGAGAGAGAGAGAGAGAGAGAGAGAGAGAGAGAGAGAGAGAGAGAGAGAGAGAGAGAGAGAGAGAGAGAGAGAGATGCTGGTTAGATTCACTCTTTAGCCTCCTCATAATGTCATTTTCCATCTATGATTGGCAAATAAAGTGTCTATTGATGAAGTGAGGAACGGGAGGGGAGGAGGAACAAAAGGGACTAGGAGAGGCAGAAATTGATTTCTGTGGGCAGCGCAGGAGAAAGGCAGTACATGAAATTCATTACATTCCCAAACAATGAGCTCAAGAGAAGAAGTCTCTCTTTCTTTCTGCACAGACAATAAACCTGCATCATGGTGAATAGAGACTTCAATTAGCCACACAGGCATTATAGGCCACACACACACACACAGATGTAAAGAGACCGTGACGAGTATATGCTTCGGTCTGTGCTGTAAAAGCTTGTTTAAAGCTGCCGTGGGCAAGAAAATATAATGGAAACAGAACTGTCATAACAGAGGCATGTTGAGCAATAAACAGTCCAGTGAGAGTCGTTTGGCCAGTTCTCACCCAAGAAATGAAAGCTTAACCATATGGATCTTCCTATGAAATAACAAATGAAAGCTAGGGATCTGGAGACCACTTATGACAACCATTCAGGTGATTCGTTTATTTATTTTTTCAGGAGGAAAGCAAACTGGGATCCCCTAACATACTGAGAGATATTTTTAAAGTCATCATACATACTTTTTCCCTCACGTTAATGGCCATTCCCCCCCTCTCTGACCCTTAAAATAAAAAGTGCAATTTTTTCTGCAGTGCCTTTAGATTTCGATGTAAACAGCCCATTTAATTTGTAGCACAATGTGAAAGTGGTCAGAAAGTAGCAGAAGTTTTGGTACTAATCCGGACCCCACCATATAAAATTTCTAATACGCGCCAAAATCACTGTTTTCAACTCCCGCCTAATTAGCAGTATTAATATTTATTAATATTAGTATTTGTAAGTGTTATTCATTCCCAACTACCAACTAGCCGAATCTCTCTTCACCAAGCGCAAGAACAACGCCGGCCGTGTGCTACCTCAACAATGGATCTTCGGAGGAATTTGCCGCAAGGACAATCAATGCTTTTTGGTGGAGGTGCCCAATCGCAACGCTCTGACACTTTTGGCTGCCTTTCTGGAGAATATCGCCGAGGGAACCACCGTCATCTCAGACAGCTGGAGGCTACAAGACGCAGGAGCTGGAGCGGCCGGGTTCGAGCATTTCAAGGTGAACCATCGCTACAACTTCGTGGATCCGGATACTGGCGCGCACACCCAAACCGTGGAGAGAATGTGGGGACCGGCCAAGTGGAGGAACAAGAAACACCGGGCACTGATAGGCACTTCCTCAAGTCATACCTGCCGGAATTCATGTGGAGGAGCTCAATTGGAGAAGAGGACCCCTTCGATTTTTGAGGTGGGTTCCGGATAACAGGAAGAATGGGGTTAAACTATTGCAAAAAATTCAATTTTACTGTTTTTTGAGGTGGGGTCCGGATAACAGTTTTTTTTTCATTATATGACACTTTAAGGCAGCGGTTCTCAACCAGAGGGCCTCAGCAAGCTTCCCAGGGAGCATAAAATTCAAATAAAACCACTAAAACTTATTTTAGTTTCCCAACCCTGTTTCTGGAGGCACACCAACACTACACATTTTCGAACTCTTCCTAATCAAACACACCTGAATAAGCTCATCATCTCATTAGTAGAGACTCCAAGACCAGGGCTGCATTTAACTCCACTTAGGCTGCGTGCGAAAACTGATAAATACTACCTTAGGATTACACAAGGTAGGAAGTCATCATGGCACGTCCTGTCTACTGAGATTCCTTAATTTTATAAATTTTTGAAGGCAGCATAGATGTATCCTTCACTGTCTTTGATATCTCACAATCCTGTGCTTTCTATTCTACGACAGTTGAGCTAGAAAATAAAGATTTCCATTTTTGATATTATTTCTGGTGTGAAATTACTATTGTAGTAATTAAATATTAAAGTTTTCACCAAAGCTCGCTCTTTATTGCTCTAGAATAGATCATTAAACCATTATGCTGCCTTAGAAATCTGTCTGAAATCAGTTTTGCAAGGTTACCTTCATGCTCAAACGCTCCCTGCAAAGTCCATGGGCATTTTCATACATTTTATGAATATACAATTTTCTAATTACGCCAAGCTCAGGTAGACATTGAGTAAAAATGTTTTACATTTTTTTTTATTATTAAAGGGTACCTATTATGAAATTTTGAAAATTACCTTTCATGTAGTGTGTAACATAGATCTAAGTGAACGAAAACATCCTGCAAAGTTTTAAATATGAAAGTTCACCGTATACAAAGTTATTGTCTCTCAAAAGTAAGAGTCGACTCTGAGTCGCTGATATGAATCGATAGACGAACAATGCTTTTTCTCTCTCTAGATGACGTCAACTTGACAAGTTATTTGAATAAGATACGCCCACTTATTGCGTGCGCCGTAGACACCAGTGAAACTTGACAACATCATGTCGACGAGACGCTGTTCTGAAGTGCGAATCAAAAGCGAACTTTTTTTTCACTGCCCAGTGACGAGCATGTGAAGAATCAGTGGCTAGAGTTTATATTTTTAACTATACCACACAAGTATAGCTGAACCTTGAGCTGTGTTCGCGTCATTTTAATGACGATTCCTTTACAAACATAAATGCTTTCAAGTGTGTATTCGCGAGCCGGCTGATACTGAAGGAGTTCAGTACCAAGTTTATTTGGATCAGCTTCCTCCTCCGAATCACAACCTGTAAGTATTATTAATAATGGTTGCTTTTATGGGTTTTGTAGCATGCTCATTCATTGCATGCATGTAAAACTGTTGTTGGGGACTCCCAGAACAATATTAGGAACATTTTAAATGCCATAATAGGTGCCATTTAATCCTTTTTCAGAAAACCATGACCAACTGGAATGTTGTTGTGGACAACAAAAAGTTGTGTTGTGTTGCCTTGGACTCAAAAAGGTTAATAACCACTGCTTTAAGGTGACTGCAGGCACTATTTCCAGACACTTTTAATATTGCTTAAACATAATAATAATAACATTGCTAATCAAACCTTTTCCCATGATATATATGTGATGAATCTCAATCATCTATTGTAGCAAATAATTTAATATTTTGATAAAAATGACAGACATCCAGATGCTTCGAAAACAAATCTAGATTCTTTTGGCAGTTTATTTACCCATATCCCAGTGCTTAACTAAAGGGTCATTTAAAGATTTAAGAAAGTGAAGAGCACCCTTTTTCACATTTATCCATCCATTTCCCTCACTTTACTTAAAGAAATGGTTCTGGGTGACGACGAACATCCAAGTTCAATCATGTGAGCCTCTTCAGCCTAGCATCTTTATTTCAATAAACGAGCAATCTCTCTTGGTGCCATCTCTCTCCCTCCCATCTTTCATGTGTACCAGTCTATCCATTAGTCACCTAATTAAAATGGAATAAGATGGCTATTAAGTTTTAGCGTAAGCTTTGTTCTCAGTGGCTGGTTAATGTTAGGAGAGGGTCTCTTTATGTAACTGCCGCTTACCGTTTTGTACTCGGCACACAAGGCCACTTCATACAACGAGACATTAGCAGCGCTCCAAGACAGAGATGGAGAAGAGAAAGGCAGAAGGACTGTCTTATCTCTACCCTTATCACTCTCGCTCTCCAGTTTAATGTAACATCACAGCAATTTCAAAAAACGGCATCTATTGAATCAACAATGAGGCAGAGGAAGAAAAGAGTGGGAACGGTAGAAAGAGATAAAAGAGTAACTGCTCACAATCAAGCGGATATCAAATAAAGTTGCCTACAAAAGAACGGCGTATAGGCAAGAAATCTTTGATGCCGGTGAGGTTGAAGTTTCCACATGATTTAAAGGGATAGGTCACCCAAACAGGTCGCCCATATGTCAATCTAAACCTGTATGACTTACTTTCTTCTGTGGAACACAAAAGGAGATATTTAGAAGATTGTCCAAGCTGCTTTTTTCCCAGAACATCTTTTCACTTTTATTTGAATGGAAAACAATAGCTTGGACATTCTGCTAGATTACTGCCCTTGTGTTCCACTGATGAAAAAGTCATACGGGGGAGAAAATAATGACAGAATTTAAATTTTTGGGCGAATTTTTCCTCAAGCAACACCAAAACGAAGGGTTTAAAGTTCAGAGGGATGCAGTCATCATTGTGTTTCAGAATAACACATCTCAGATTAGTTTCAGCCAATAACAGGTGTTTGAGTGTATGCGAGAGAGGAAGAGAGCAATAAAAAAGCAGAAAAGGAGTGAGAGACTTTATGCCGATTATCAATAGACCTCAAACATCATGGCATCAAAATACACAGATTAACCAAGGAGTGACTAAAAGGGGAGGTGAACTTTAGAAAAGAGTAAAAAGGAAGAAACACGAGACTGACACACGAGACGGTCCAGAACTGGATTAGAACACGAGATGGACGTGTAGTTTAAGAACATGTTTTACTTTCAGGCCATACAAAGACTGAGGAGAGTGAGAAAAGTACGGCGGTCTATTGTTGAGAAGTTGGTAGAGAACAATACGAGGTGAAAAAGTACAAGAGTCATGTAGGCGACAGATCAGTATCAGAAAACACACACTTAATCCTGGAAATTGATGGAGGAAATGAAAGGAATAAACTACTTTGATTTCTCTCAGATTTGAATGTGTTTGCAAAAAGTTTACAAAAAGTTAACTTTAATACATTTCTTTACACTACAGTTAAAAAAGTTGGGGTCGGTAAGATTTTTGTAATGTTTTTAAAAGTCTCTTATACTCACCAACTCTGCATTTATTTGAGGAAAAACACAATAAAACAGTAATAACGTGAGATATTATTATTATTTAAAATACCTGTTTTGACCCCAAACATTATATTTAATGGTTTTTCTTTTTCTTTTATAGTTAATTAAAAAAATAATAATAATAATTTATTTAAACTTAAATATAATTTTAAAAAGTGAAAAGTTATGAAGTAATGACAGCTACATTTTCAATATATATATTTTCAGTCGATTTCCCGGGTAATATTACATTTTATTTTTATTGCAGATTTGCAACATGGAACCAGACTTTACTTCGACATTACCCAGACATCTCACCTTCAGGTGGTCGGTTTGAGGTTGCCACAACCACGACTCCACACTTGAACAAGCCCTCAAATAACTGTTTCAGAATCATAGCATCCGCTATATCCAGCACCTGAAAAACAAACGAAAAAAGTGATTATTATTCATTGTACATTGAGGAAAGATTTATTTTGGCAGCACATAATCTGATTCATCAATTTCCTTTCTCCAGCTCATGTAAAAAGCAGCATACCATCAGTTCAGCTCCCAAATTCACCTGCATTTAATGGCCCCAAATTCATTGTCTGAAGCCAAACTGGTGTATTAAATGAATGCGTATTAATACAAAAAATAGGTTTGGTTTTCATCTCATGTTGACTTTAAAGCAGTCCTGACAGGACCATCAGACACTATGGGAGCAAGCACAGGTGACCGTGTATCAGCTGAAGATGAGTGAGGTGCAACTCTGTCCTTCCTCTGCCTTGAGCTAATTACCACAATTGTGCGCATACATGTGTACTTATGTGTGTACATGCGAATGAATGAGCGAAAACCAGGTGTCGTTACATTTTAAAACCGAAGCCTCGGCCAAGGTCCTTTGACATCACCCTCCCCAACGCGCTCGCACACAGAAGCAGGACAGACACAAAGCCACTCCACCTGACTGTAAAATGGCCACACAGAGACAAGGACAAGTGGCCAAAGCGCTGAAAAAGGTAAATAATTGAATACATAAATAAATAAACAGTGTTTTGAGGTAAAATCAGTGGCACAATGACAGCCAGATGGCCACACAGATACAAATACATACACGCGCACACACACACATGCAGCCCCATTGTGCTCTTGAGGGCCTGGCATGGCTGTCCCTGAATCTCACAAGCGAGAGGATGAGTGGTTCTTTCATTATTATCATTTTCATCATCATCATTCATTATTATCATTTAAACGTTGCCTTTTTCACAGCAGCGAGCTGTTGCCTCACACACATCTGCAGCAACACAGGGGCTGCTGACCCTCCCCTGACAAAAGGAGCCCTTTAGTCAATAACGCAATCGACCATGGTCCGCTCTCATCATCTCCCATGTTTCTGCTACTTTTTCAGGGTTGAAATGCATTTAGTCAAAAGCAAAATTTCTCCTTGTTTTGCATTGATACTTTATTAGCATTTGCATATCTGGCAGCGTGGAGCTAAATTTGAGGGCCGGGGATGTTTTTGTCATGCAGAAGATCTCCTCTTTTACTGAGCTCTACTATTCTTAGAAGGACACACTTATGACTGCCATACCCCCAGCATATGTTGTTTTTCTTATATTGAAGTGTTTCCCTTTTTTGCATATTAAACCTTCGGGCCCATCAAACCCAATTAGCAACGTCTATAGCGGCCTTACGTGGGGCAAGGTGGAGGGCGTGCGAGTGTTGTCAGAAGGGCGGTCGGTTACAAAGACGAGGTGCTACGGCATAAATTGGATCACATTTCCTTTAACCGTCCTCTTCTCTTCTTCATTTCAAAGGAGTCATTTAATTATGACCTTTTCATCCGTCCTGTATTTGTTTTTTGTTTGTCGCGCAGGCACCGCGACACTCATGTGTGCGCGTGTGTATACACACACACTTTTAGTCTCTGGGTATTGATTGCCAGGGGGAGTGCAAGAAAGCCCTCTGTGTGGGGTTGTTGTGAACGACAGCGAAAACAACGGTGCGGATATTCAAATGAGCATCCAATTATGCCAGCAAAGAGTCACTTTTGTGTGGCGCACACGGGTGCCAAATTGCACTCTTTTGATCTTAAACCTTTACTTACACAACTCCGTCGGTGAGTAATTTCACCCCGGAGACTGACAGGGGCCTGAGACAATACCTCAAGCGGTTTCTGCTTGCTCTTCCTCTTTCTATATCTCTCTTGGTCCTTCTCTCAATACCTTGCATTCATTAAGGGAGTGGAGAGGGACAAAAGGGGAAGGCTACAAATTACTGATAATGATGCCGGACTAATGAAGAGAATGGAGAAATTTCATTAGCATTTAAGAGGCATGGATGCATGCGACCCGCCATAGTCGCTCTCCATTACCCCTCACTCAAGGAAGCAAGAGGGGCCGAGTGAAACTCGATGCTTCATTTGCATGCTTAAGTGGCAGTGGCTCCTGATTGGTAAGGGGCTGTCAGCTCCTCATCTATGCATCATAAACAAAATTTGTGTGCCTTCCATATTGCCGCAAGCGACGATTGGCAAGCAGAATCCAGACTATAACGGGATACAAAACTAAATGAATAAAATTAAGGTGATCAGCATTTCAATTTAAAAGCCATTAATAAAAAGAGCAACCCTTCATCCTTAAGCAGTGAGGGAATATTCATACAGTGAGGGATATTCATTACAGATTCAGAAATGAGCTGATGATGGGTTTAAATCTTCAAAAATGTACCTCTGAGATTTCCATCCTTTTGTTTTACATTTATTCATTAGCAGACACTTTTATCCAAAGCGACTTACAAATGAGAACAATAGAGGCAGTTAAACTAACAGTCAGACAACAATATTAATAATTGTAATTCTTATAAATAATAAAAAAAAGAATAGAAGAGAGTGTTAGTATTACTGGATCAAGTGCTGCCGAAAACGATGCGTCTTCTTGAAAGTGGCTACGGACTCAGCAGCTCTGGTTGAGTTAGGCAGATCATTCCAGCAGCAGGGAACAGTCATGATAAAGGTGACCTTACCATACCAAAGGTTTTCTGTTTATTTCTAGCTTTTTTTCTCATCTCGATTATTTGTGGCCCCAGCATGTGTTTTCAGCTTTGTGTGAAAGTGTCTGACTCCACTAGATGGCTCCAAAATAAGCAAGACTTATATCTATGTTGGTCGACACTCTGGTCAGATAAACTACTACATCACCATAAAAATACCATCAGGATGCTAATTCTTACTTACAGCGGTATATTTGGGATTTTCTGTGGTATCCCTTCACCCATGCACAAACACACACAACACACAGTGAATGTGCATTAAAATCTTTCAACAATTTTTCAAAACTCTTCACCCTCCAATTTCCCTACTCTTGCCCTCACCTGAAACTCATCAAAGCATATGAGACAGGTTTCCTTTGCGATCTCCATGGCAACCGGAAAGATGGGGTCGTACATTGTCATTTTACCGATCCGCCGCTTCGGCAGGCTCAGTTTCAGTTTATGGATCCCTGAATGGAATGCGAAATTAAAATCAATACAAAAAGCAAAGGCAAAGGCTCTCAAAACTTAAATAAAAAAACTATTTTAATCGCAGGGGAAAAGCAACAAACTATTCTGCTTTATGCTGTTATTTTTCCTTAATTTCTATTCATGCATGAAAACAAAAAGTTAGCTACTTTACAAATAATAGTACTATTTATTGCATAATATGGAATGAGGTTTGGGGGTCAGCATTTTTTAAAATTTAGTTAAGATACATTAAATTGATAAAAAATTAAAGACATTTATATTGTTACAAAAGATTTCCATTTCAAATAAATGTTCTTTTGAACTTTCTATTCAACAAGGAATACTGAAAGAAATCAGCATATTAGAATGATTTCTAAGGATCATGTGACACTGAAGTCTGGAGTAATGATGCTGAAAATTCAGCTTTGTCATCAAAGGAGTAAATTACATTTTAGCATATCAAAATAGAACAGTTATTTTAAATTGTAATAATATTTTGCAATATTATATTTTTAATGCATCAAATAAATGCAGTCTAGGTGAACACAAGAAACTTCTTTCAAAAACATTTTAAAAATCTTAAAGACCCCAAACTTTTAAACCGGTAGTGCATATGACAACCGCCCTGTGTTCGAGAACCTTTCATGTATCCCACACATTTGAAACCAGGTCACCCTGGTCAGAACTTACTTCTATGTACATCTAACATGAATCCATTGAAATGAACCCTCGTTTTTCTTCGGTTTTCCACAAATGAGTAAAAAAGATTCATCAGCATGGTTTTTCCAGTGCCTGTTGATTACAAAACGGAAAACAGAATAAGCATCAATGGCCACTCTAATATAAAGTCCAGCCCAGACCCTCAAACTCAATGTTTAAAATGACTAATGTCTAAAAATGAACTGAAACTTACCA
Source organism: Chrosomus eos (assembly GCA_036326025.1). Lineage (NCBI taxonomy): Eukaryota > Metazoa > Chordata > Actinopteri > Cypriniformes > Leuciscidae > Chrosomus > Chrosomus eos. The sequence goes on along the minus strand of CM070829.1, from coordinate 9,764,482 downwards.
ACATCACCATGAATATAGTAACCGTGTGGGGGATGTGGCCTTGGGGACTCCTGTAAAATAATAGCAAATATAATCATCTTCCTCAATGCTGTAAAAAGCTTCATTATAGCACATTTTAGCCTACATAGCTCACATCAGAAAAATATCTTGAGGTTTGCTTTGGTCACAGACTGTAACATTTTCAGGTAACTCTTGGCAATTTGAATAATTAAGAGTTCTCTTGATTTAAAGTTTCCAAGCAATATCTGCAATGCATTTAACTTTCAGAGTACAAAGCGTTTGATGACGTCTGTGGCTGCAGACAATTGATCATTCAGAAAAGACAGAGAGCCGACATCTTTATCCCCGTATTCAACTCATCCTCTCTGATTGTTTTCAGAGGGGCGAATGGTGTTTGAGCAGTGAGGCACAGCGTTCTTGGATGGCAGCGTGTGACTTCTCACTGACTTTCAGAACTCTGTAGCTCGTTATTGTGGCTGGTGGCAGTGGTCCAGTCACGGTAGAGTGGACAAACACAGTGAAGACACTGAGCGAGAGAGGACACAGGCCTTGTGACGGATGGGTCCACAAGGTGGAGTCATGCTCTATACTTTCACAGGATGCAGCCAAGGGGAAAAAGTTCACATGCCAACACTCTTAGGTAGAAAAGCTCTGTTCTCTTTAACTCAACAAATGAACTGTTGTTTGCTCTGGTAATGCTTAAGATAAACAATGACTTGGGATTAGATTTTTGGGAAATAATAACTTTGCTTAAACGTGATTTAATTTATTCATTCCTTGCTTTGCACTGTTCAGTTCACTTAATGATTCAAGTGCCCTTTTTGGCCTAAATAATCAAGACTAGAGCACATCGCTGCACATGTTTGTGTTTATTTCCCAACATTAAAAGTGGAGCTGGGAATCTCTGTCCCAGACAATGGCGACCCCTCATTACTGAAAAGAGGGATAGATGGGGTGTCCTGACTCAGTAGGGGGCTGTGCTGTGATCCAGCAACTGCTTGGTCTGGTCTTTCCTCCCACTCTCCACCCCCACAAACACAAACAGGCTGAAGCTGCTTTGACCTACAAATAACAGGCCCACAGCAGATTAGGCAATGGCCCAGTGCAAGTACTGGGGTCTGTATGAAAGTTGGACTGCTAAGTTTTTTTTCACCGTAAACAGTGACAGAATGCACTGTTTGGCACACAAACCATACCTCCTGCGTGTCATTAACATCTGTCTTCTTTTTCATTTGAGAATTTCTTCAGGACTGCAACATTTTATTCTACTTTCACTTGGTTTTACCTTAATCTCCAGTTCTGAGGTGGGTTGACTCTGTGAGCAGTCTTTAGGTTGAGGGATAGAGATGTTGGTATAGCCTGTCATTACTCTGTTTAACTGTTCTAATTGAAGAAGAGCAGCTCTCTGTTGAGTGTCCTTTCGCAGCGAACCGGAGAGGACAAGACTGTCATAGTGGCTGACGAGTCCCACACGGGCAGTCCAAGGTGCTGATGTAGACGTTTGTCCCGCAGGTAATGTTGAACACCCTTAAGAAAGAAAATATGACAGTTGTTAAACGTGTATCTGACTTCTACAGTAGTAAGCAACTTAGCGCTTATTTCACATAATACACTTAATAAATAATAATTTATTTAATAACCCAAAAATAAAAACTATGCTGTTCCAAGCCTGTATGAATTTATTTCTTCTGCTGAACACAAAAGATATTTTGAAGAATGTTGGTAACCAAACAGTTGACGGTAGCCATTGACTTCCATAGTATTTTTTCCCTACTATGAAGGTCAATGCCTACCGTCAACTGTCTGGTTACAAGCATTCTTCAAAATATCTTATTTTTAGTTAGCAGAATAAAGAAACTCACTCACTCACTCTCTCACACACACACACACACACACACACACACACACACGTATGTAAATATATATATTACATGTCTTTACCTGAATACACTAGTTAGAACTTACTTTATTTGTAACTTTGTTATACTGTATTTTCTTTTTTGTTATACTGTTATTATGTATTTGTATACCAATTGATTAAAATGTCTAACATTGATACAATTATACAGAAATAAGCCAATTTAAAATGAAAATAAATAATTTTTTTAAGCATTTTCGGTTTCGGTTTTTGGCCAAGATCCTCCAGAATTTTCTAGTTTCGGCCCAGAATTTCAGTGCTTCTCTAATGCACATCAAGTTGATTAAGTTGCATGTTGTATTTGATAAATGCAAAACAATAGATTCGTAAAACAGCCATTACGTGTGACAACTATTTTTTTTTCTTGAAAAATTTCAGTAAGCACCGCATTGCATAAGGGGACAGTTTACCCAGAAGAAAGAAAAAAATGAGTATGGAAAAAGAAGCAATAACTGCAGTGAATAGCATTCTGTCAAACATCTGCTTTCGTGTTCCACGAAAGAAAGAATGAAATAAAGAACAAGTTTGGATTAATTTTAGCATGAGTAAATGATGACAGAATTTTGTATTTTTTGGGTGAACTATTTGTATCAGGCAAATAAAACATACAAGTGGCCATATGGTCTAGTGTTTTAAATATATATATATATATATATATATATATATATATATATATATATATATATATATATATATATATATATATACCAGTAATTAATATGTATCAATATGTATATAATTAATATGTCATTTTATAATATATAACAAATATAAATTAAAATAAACACAAAATGCTTAATCAAAAAAGTCATACAGCCTTAGAAAAGTGTTATTCGTTGCATAGTAGCCTAATTTAAAAGTTTGAAAGATTATATGATATAGGACATTTAAACTTAAAAGACTTAAAATTTGGGGAAAGTTTAAGAAATGTGTTATGTACAAAATATTATACTGCACAATAAAAAGTTAATCAATTAAACAGCACATTTATTTTTATAATATTACTAATAATAATTACAATATTTTAAAAGTAATAACCACCCAAGTTAATAATCTGATCTATAACATGGTTATTACCTTTAAAATAATAAAAAAAATATATTATTATTATTACTATTATTGTTGTTATAACTTGACCAGTCGTTACCATAGGGTCGTTACCTAAAGAATGATGACGTAAACTATTTCCCGGTGTTTTCACGTGTTATCAGCACTGACCATATGACAGAAGAATGTTTGTGCTCACCTCTACCTGCCTTCAACACTTCACACCAAACTCCTTTCGACAAACTTGTCTTTTTTAATACAAATCTTAAAAGACATCGCGTTGTTGTACACAGCGACGCGTATGCCGCCATGTTGATTCAAAACCTAATAACTTTATTGAGCTCCTTACACTGACACCTTGATATCCCGTTACGGTGAGAGCTGCTATAAATGTTGTTCTTTCAGGTTTATACAAGTCACATACGAAATATGCAATGTAGCAAGCACGTTACGACGTGTACATAATGAATATATCTTTATAAGTTACAACTAATAATATTGGCACATGACTGAAACGCTAGGCATTACTCTACTGCATGACTGTACTGAAGGTTATAAATAGCCATTTTTAACCTATAACATTCTCAACTTCACAAGCCATGACAGCTTTTATCCAATCAAAGCCTACGGATATTGCCACGTGACCGTGTTGGTATGTCACATGTCAGCTGTTCCTCAGCTGATCGGAAGTGCAATCGATAGCTTGCTTGTTTGCTCAAACCTGTGACGGGAAGCGATGGCTGAGGCCATAGCAGATACGAGAAGGCTGTATACTAAACCACAAAACCTGAACGATGCGTATGGGCCGCCGAGTAATTTTCTAGAGATTGATGTTTCTAACCCCGAGACGGTTGGCGTCGGTCGGAACAGGTTCACGACATATGAGATCAGACTGAAGGTGAGCAGCCAATGCTGGCCTGACTAACTGTGTTAGACCAGACAATCACACACTGATCTTACTAATGCTTAAATACTCTTGATTGAAAGACGTGCTAATGGTAACGTTACACGTTTCACAGTGTGTTAATTTTGTTAACACTACCACGACTTCTGTTTACTCGTGAGTCCAGGTATAACTTTGTTGATCTTGATAAATATTTCCATGACAACGTAACTGTTTTCGTCTTTATTTTGATTTATCAAAAAAATCGGACTGCAAGTCTCTGTTTAGGTGCTCAGAAATGAAAACTGTCATCATTTACAGACCCTCATGTTTAGCAAACCCATATATCTTCCTTTCTTCTGTGGAACACAAAAGGAGATGTACCTGAGGCTGTAATTCAATTCACTGTAACTTTATATTTATAGAAATCAAATCCACGAATTATTCTTTTTGACACTGACTGACCTTAAAACCTTTGTAAGCCTGACATTGTAATGATCAACTAACTTATGTGGTGCAGTGGAGTACTTAGTTTAGTAGGTATGTCTACAAATGACATGAGAATAAGAGTTTTGAGACAAGAGTTTTAAGCTGTTTAACGTTAGATATGTTTGTGTAGATAGTTTGTGTGACCACACCCCTATGTGCAAGGCCAAGATAATGTGGCTTATAACGATAATGATGAACCTGGTTGAAGTTAAAGTACCGTTTACATCATCTTTACTAAATGAAACCTTTCAGTTTGCTAGTTAAAATGCATTATTTATTTATTTTCCTTATTCTTGTCCGTGCATGCACCCAACTTTAACATAATTGATTTCTTGCATGTTTCAGGGATTTGTCTCATGATAAAATTCTTTGGAATTCACTAAGTAGCCTAAATCCATTTTATTGTAACTTTTCCCACACTTATACGCGTCATTCCAAAGACATGAATCAGTTTTCCGATATTTGCACTGACAAAATGCTTACAATCAGGGCTTGACATTAACTTTTTGCTCACCAACCACTGTTGATACTAGTGCTTTTCCAAAGTTACTAGCCTCTCAGCATTTCACTGGCCACAATTTTGACATTGATACCATGGAAGAAAACTGCCATATAGATATTTTAATATCTCATAATTTGGCAGCTGCTGTCACTTTAAAGGCTGGGAGTGGGACACACCAAGCCGACGCCGGTGGGCCGTAAGCGAGTGTCTGTCGGGACAGTTTTTGCGGAAAATGAGTATTGAAATCATTTCAGATATTTCAGTATCGACAAACAAAATATTTTTGACAACACTACGTTGCCTTTTTAAAAGACTACAATTGAAAAATGTATATATTATATATAAAATTCAACCCGCCAAAGTTACTATTTGTAGTGGCTGCGTAAATCCACCTGCATTTGACTGCGGGTTGCCGGTGGTATTGTCAAGCCTTGCTTACTATCGTGATTGTAACGTGTTGGCTAACGTATTTGTAATGTTAGAGAGAGTTTAGAATAGTGACAGACGGACACATGTCATCTGTTTTCCATTTCTTTGTGTGTGTACTGTTATGCATGGATTGGACAGATAAATGACTGACAGCCCAAATAGCATACAACTCTTTTTTTTTTTTTTGGCTAATCTCCAACATTATGGTAAAATAGTATTGTTATGGTACATGTAATTCAGATATCCAGAGATGCTATACAGTTTATGTGTAACTAAACTGTGCAAATTTGTTATATATTCCTCCAAAAGCAAAACATCTTTATACTTGCAGATATGAAAGGAATAGTATAATACAGTATTGTGAACATTTTTAAAATGGGAACAATTGATTTAACTTTGACCTTCGTTCATTTTACTCTTCCGTAATTATATTTCCTCTGTCAAATACAAAGACTACATGCATGCGGCCAAAGTTATCTTTACAAAGAAAAACACATACACATTATTTACGCCAGTTTGCATCTAAAAATGGTTTAAAAAATGTTCCTCATTTTTTTAAGTGTCCCATTTAATGCTATGTCAACTGTCCGACTTCTTGACTCTTTGGTGGAAGTTTCTCATCTTCTTGTGTTTCTATTTAGTTTTTCCAACATAACACTTGATACTTTAAATTTGTTGTGCTTTTTTATTTTAAATGACTTCAAATACGTTATTAACTGCAAATACGTTAACTTCAAATACGTTATTAACGATATTAACTTCAAATACATTATTAACTACGTTATTATACGTTAATTAACTTTGTTACTGCAAATTACTGTACGTGTGAACGTTACATTTGTAACATTTGACCTGGTGTGTAAGTGTGTGGCCTAGTTAGGGCTGGTGTTCTAGAAGTCATCCAGGTGGTTAAAGATTTGGGTTGGTAAACAAAAGGTTGCACTGACTGACTATTGTGCACTTGAGCAAGGCACGTGCTGTCCCTGCAGCTTAACTTTGTGACATTGCATGAAAGTGGTGGAGAAAAAATTCAGTTCACAGTTGTGTGTTGTTCAAGCATTCCATTCTTGACACATTTGTAACAATACTACTTGAAGTCCTCTTACCTTCAGAAGTTTTGACGAAAGACTAAATGCTCATCAGACTCTGATATTGTTGTTGAAACTCTTCCCACTTTTTCTTCCCTAAATAGCCTAAATTCTCCCTTTGAAATGCTATACTTTTAAAAATGAAGCTCTTGCCTAAAGGAGGCGGAGGCGAAGACAAGACATTGTCACATCCCCTTACTGTCCTAAGCAGTCATTTTCCACTACTGATAAGTTGTGACAGGTGCTTTTGCATCTGCTAATAGGCCAATGTCTTCCCAGCTTTCCTATAGTATTTTTAGCTTTCTCCTGCCTACAGAGCGAGCCAGCGCCTGCCATTAGCTCAAATCTAAAGCTACTGTACTTGATTAGCGTATAATAATTAGCATATGCGTGTAATCAGTATTATTGTGTCTCGGAGTCGGGGGTGACCCTGTTTTGCATAAGGGAACACCCCACACATCCCTCTCACGCTATCGCTCTCTCGCTCTAGCCCTCAAGACCGAGAGAAAGAGCGGAGCTGTCAACTTTTGATTTGCTTCTGAAGTAGTCCAATCGCAACAATGAGAGGAGATAAAGAGATTCTGTTTGTATTTGTCATAGTAACACTGCCTGTGTTGATTACATGCTTTTGTGTGCCAAGGGCACTATCTTTCTTTTAGGCTCTTTCGCACCATCCATGCACGCTTTCTTTTGCTCAGTGGCCAACCATTATCCTTTCCATCGTCATATCCCACATCCCATAGATGATCCTGGCATGGTAAGTGAGAGAAAGAAGCCAAGCCATATTTGTGTGTGTGTGTGTCTTGGAGAAGGAGCGAGAAGCTTCTTAATCCCTTCTTTTAGAGTGGAACGTGTGAATGACTATGGGGGTGCAGACCTCATCTTAACCCCCTGCCAAACCCCCACTGGATGGCACAAAACGTGCCCATCCCCCGCCGTCGTCTCAGGATGGGCATATCTCTTCCTCAGTTCATTTAGTGCAGGATTCTTAAAGTTCAGTTTGTTTGGTTTTTTCATCTGTGACGTAAAAGGTCAAATTAATTCACCCTCTCTACATTCCAAGCTTGTATGATTTTCTTTCTTCCATTGAATGCAAAAGGTAAATATTTTCAACATAATAAATCAGGACTCAAAGTTATAAATCAAAGTTCCACTATGACAAAAAAAAAACATCATAAAAGTTATCCATACTTGTGCACTATATTCCAAGTTTTATGGAGTCATATGATAGCTTTGTGTGAGGAACAGACCAATATTCAAGCCATTGTTCAATAAAAATCTTGACATCTGCCCTAGCTCTCTTTGGCACGTTCATGTGAGCAGTGGCAATATCTAATTTGTGGGCATCTTTATCAGATTATTTTGTCCACAATACCAAAGCTGAATGATGCGTCAATTTCTCAAAAACACTCATATATCGCAAAAAAAAAATAATTACGCTTGCATGAGGTGGTTTTTCAGGCAGTTCAAAAAAGGAATATTTCGCTAAACTGCAATGGAAACAGTTTTTTGCGCATTTACAGGTCACCTGACTTAGATGGCACAGTATGTTTGGACAGAAGGCGAGACAGATTTCTTTATTAAACTCATAAAAGACAAAAGAATTACGGGAATAGTGGATTCTAAACCACTAAGAAATACCACAATCAAGACCTTGAAGCAGATATGAGGGAGGAATTCCCAGAAACACCTCATATGCCTGCTCCCAAGGGGATTTCTTTGCCATTAATGCTTGGATAACATGCCTACGTCTCCTTCGATTAAAAATAATGGCTAATGTGCTGGCTGGGATATATGTAAAACCATTGCCATGATTTTTGGAATGACTTATCGCTAGAGGAAAAAAAATTGTTTCAGTCGCATAACATCGGTTAATGGAAACCGTAACTTCACAATAGTTTTTTATCGACATTTATAAAATATCGAAAATGTTTTGCGCAAATCTGTCATGGAAACGTGGCTACTGACTCAATGATCCAGAAGTTAACCTAAATTGTGTCTGTTGCTCACACAAAGCTAACACTGGGTTGACTTAAAAAAAAAAATAGCAACCAGCTGCAAAGCATTTTTGAGTTTTCTAAACTTGAATAAAGCTACTATTCTACCTTTTTAAGAAACAAGGTCTCACAGTTGTATGTCCCTGAAGTCCACTAAACTCAAAACTCCTTAGCAATTATTGATATTTAATTGAACAAACCTAAACAAAATGAACTCTATTCATACTAATGGTAACTAAAAATAAAACATCCTCAAAAACTCTAAATATATTTTAAGGTGGAATGGTTCTGCCTCGGATGGTATTGCTGAGAATCAGTGATCAAACCGAGCATGCTCAATAGTCAATAGCCTACCTTCACCACCAAACTTGACATAAGTTTTCACAATTTAAAATTATAAGTTGCTCATACAAAATACTTGAAAAAAAAGTATTTTGTACTTTTTGTACAAAGTTGACTACTTTTTTTTTGCCTTTTTTTTTCTACCTAACAAAATAGAAGTTGGCTTTTTATTACAGTGTATCATATACTTCAGAAGTCATACAAATGTGTGGACCACTTTTATGCTACTTTCATGGTGCTTTTGCATTCTCTTTGAAGCCTGAAAGCCTCAGTCCCCATTCATTGTACTTGTATGGGAAAGTGAGAGCAGTACAATAATTCAGAATCTTTCCTTTTGTGTTTTGCTAAAGAAAGAAAGTCAAACGGGATTGGAACAATATTAGGGTGAGTAAATGACAGAATTTTTGTGTGAACTATATCTTTAAGGTCTGTTTTCTGCCTAATTTCCTAGTGTGACAAGTATCTTTTTTGCTCATACAAAAAAAAAACGTTAAAATGGAGAACAGTTGCTTTATTTTAAAAATATGAAGAAAGTCACTTTAGTACCTATTAAAGCAACTGAATATTGACAATCTTTCACTTTATGGATTATGCAACTTTGATGCATTCTTGGAATATTTTTTTATTGGGTTTGTCACACACATTTAGAGCTCATATTCACATGACCGCAGCACATAAGCAGGAACACAGATAAAGACCTGCAGTATATGCTGATATAAGCTCTGTTTGTTGGCTTCTGTTCATATAATTTCTTATAAAATCCATATTGCGTTTGCAGTGCTAAAGTTGAGTGACATGATGACACCACTGAGTGTGCACGAAAACCTGAGGGAGGACTTGGGGATTCAATGTTGTTTACAGACAAGGAGAATCCTCAGCTCCCCCTTTCTGCGTTTTTGTATACAACACTCTCTTTCCCTATCCATCTTTCACTCCCTTCTTCACCTCCTCCTCCTCGTCATCCCCCTTTAATACTTTTTTTTCCAATTTCCAAAAAGCCCTCTCTCTCGCTCTCCCTTTCTGCTATTACTAAAAATGGCTTGCTTGCCTGGTTGTCAGTCCCAGTCAAGTGTAATCCAAAGTCTACAGCATCCTCCCCGACAACTATTTTAATGGTAATGGGGAGCATATTGTATCAAGGCTACCATATCCTACTCGAGATGACAGTATCAAAAGTGGGAGTTGATGCTATTGGAACAAAGACTGGGGGCAGCTTTTTGCCAGAGTGAGGGTGTTGGGGTGGTGGGTGGGTGTGTTTGCGTGCGTGTGTGTGTGTGTGTGTGTGAGAGAGAGCGACTTGTGTGTAGAACACGGAGGGGGATGATGGTGGTGGGGCGCGAGTGCTCTCATTGTCCCTCTGTCCTCTTCTCTTTGGAGCTATGATGCGATGAGATGGCATTGTGCTTCCATTTTTGCTACTTTTATTTTGAAAAAGAGAGAGCAGAGCGGAGAGATGAAATGCTCGCTCTTAAACTTGACTTGATCCGACTCGCTAAAAGCTAATGCATAGCCAGCACAGAGCCCTTACGCTGGGTGAGGTGACCTCTCTCTGCTGTTTTTTCACTGCCCTCTCTCTCCTCCTAATGAGGCTACACCATTGTCCCCAGCACACACATGCATCTAAAAAAGAGGAGAGAGACCGGGATTCTGCCATCTCCTCATATCGGCATAAGCCATGTGGAAGCTTTTAACAGTGCGGAAGAGTGACTAAAAGAAAGAGCGCTTTTAGTGCACCTTTCACACAATTGGCTATTTTTGGGTGTTGTGCATAAAATGCACCTAGTCTGTATCTCCCTCTGTCTCGCTCACTCTCTCTCTTCGACTTTTTCTTACTCGGGCAGTCTGTCCCATTCTTTACAGGTTGTTTTGTTTTCATTTTGACATTTTTAGGTTGTTTTTTAACCTAGTTTGTTTGGAACATTTAGAGAAGATGATGTATTGATAGTTTGACCGTACCTGCTAAATCTTGAAGACAGAATGACTCTGGTGGACACAATTCTGACCAACAAAAGGACTGTTTGTGCACATACTTTTTATTAAAAAAAGAAAAATGTAAAAATTTGCGGTTGGTAGGATATCTTAAATGTTTTTGTTTAACCAAGTCTCTTATGCTAAGCATGCCTGCATTTATTTGATCAAAAATGTGGTAATGTTGTAAAATATTATTGCAATTTAAAAGAACTGTTTTCTATTTTCATATAATAAAATGAATTCATTTGATGGCAACTGAATTTTCAGCATTATAACTTCAGTCATCAGTGTCACATGCTCCTTCAAAAATCATTCTAATATGTTTATTTGGTACTCAAGAACCTTTTGTTATTATCAATTTTGAAAACAGCAGCTTAATATTTTTGTCAAAACCATGATCAATTTTTTTCAGAAATCTTTAAAAGTGCTCTAAGCGATGTCACGCGTTTTTTAGGCCAAAACCTTTTTGTCACATACAGCAAACATCTCCTTTACCCACTGTAAAAAAACACGGTCTCTGCAGACACCCCAGGCTCCAAAAACGGCAACAAAAACAAACTGGGCTAACCCGCACCACGAAACATAACAAACTGTTCCAGCCAAGAACCGACAAGAAGGATTTGGGGGTGGGGTTTGGGGGGTTAGTGCGCGGGTGAGGAGGAGGGAGGGTCTAGCTAGCCTCAGTTTGGTTTGACAATACTTCAGATCGTCAACAAGAAGTGACGTCACCCAACATCACTTAGAGCACCTTTAAGGAAAAGGATACGGTGGCCCAGTAGTGTGCACAACACAACGAAATTTAAAAAGCAAACTAAGTTCGCAATGAAATTAAGCTGCAACGGGAAATGTACAACACAACGAAATAAAGCCGCAACACAACGGAAATGCTTCCTACCACTAGAGGGCTCTCGCGGTAAAGCTAGTTTTCCTTGCCATTGTTCTATAGAGTCAGCAGTCTTAATATATCAATACCACGATTAGTTTTAACAGTATGTAACCATTGTATATTGACACAAAATATTACTTCAAAATCACCTGAATTATAGCTGTGTATTTATACTTGAATTCCTTGACCCGTTTCCACAGCGCATAATCCCTAAGGGAACGTCTGGCAAATCCACCAAGTGGTTTAAACGTATAATTTATTTTAATATAATTTGATAAATAAAAATAAAAACCATTTGGTGAATTACAGGAAGGCATTGTGACAGTTTAACCTGTAATAATTCAGTCTGGTCACTAGGAACCTACCACAAGCTTAGGGACATGAAAAAATTTAAATTTACAGGAATTACAGTAGGTCTAATGTTTTTATTTAAAAAAAAAATTGTGTACTGTGCATACAGGTAGCTAGTGACACAATTTCACCTGTTGTAAGTCAGTCTGGTTAATAGGAACTACAGCCTTTGAAACATGATAAAAGAAGAAAAAACTTTTACAGAAATTTCCTAAAAGAAATTGTTTACAGTTTTTTAATGTTAAAAGTCATTTTAATTAATACAAATAATACGTTTTAACAACTTGGAGGAATTTGCAGACGTTCCCCTTCAGGGATCATGCGCTGTGTTAGCGGCGCGTCAAAGCATTCTAGAGTATAAATGCAGGTATAATGCACGTAGGTGATTTTGAATTAATAAATGTCGATATACAATGGTTAGCTACATGCTGTTAAAACTAATCGTGGTGTGTTAATATATTTTTTTGACTGCTGACCAAGCTTTACCGCGCTACGAGGGCCCTCTAGTGTTCGGGAGCATTTCCGTTGTGTTGCGGCTTTATTTCGTTGTGTTGTGGTTCATTTCAGTTGTGTTGTGGATTAATTTCGTTGTTGTGCACTACTGGGCCACCGTAATGCGAAGTTTAAATAACAGTATAGGCATTTACAACATATTTATATTCCAAATAAATGCTGTCACTTTTGATCAATTTAATGTTCTTCTAAAAAAAAAGTAAATTCTTACTGACCCCAAACTTTTGAACAGCAGTGTATTTTAAATGTATGACCTAACAAGATAATGCAAGATAAAGCCTTTTCACACTGAATGTGTACATGTTGCATGACATGACGTACTCCTACCAGCCAATCAGAACATATTTAATGTTTAATACATCTATGTAGAGCAGGATTTTGCACCAGTGAGCTTTCAATGGGCAGGGCTACTGAGTGCAAACAAATAGAAACCAAGCGATCAACAAAATGTTGATTTCCCACATGTTGCACTGTCCAAAACTCTGATTAACATGGAAGACGGAGCTTTTATTGCTTGATGCATTATCGCAGTGCTCTTAAGTTTTTCCACAGTGTTATGATTTATGATGAGAAGGCTTGTTTTGTAATGAGTCCTGTTAGTGAACAACTAGAGAGAATTAAAAACCAGACATCATTAAATATCCCACGGAGCTTACAGAATTAACATAAAAACCACCCAAGAGAACATAGCTGACCATCAGAGAGTCTCTAAGCATTTGATCGTCTCGTCTAACACTGAGTCTCATTACCTGCCAGTTTAATCATGTCATACCGTTCCCCTCTCCAGTATGCTCACAGGTATTGATGGACCTCTTGAAAAGCCCCGTCTTAGCTACAGCGCAAGGCTGCTGTCTTAATGAATTGGGCTGTTTTCATCTGCTCATTGAGTGTTTGATGTGTAAGGGCTTCCGTCTGTGTGGTTAACTTTGGTTGCCACGGTAATCAGGCCCTTTGTTGGGCTGTTTTGTTTGCTTGTCTCAGGTTTGATTGAGATCATTAGCAGTGAGGGGAGGACAGTCAAACTCTTTGGAGTTTACATCTGCAGCTGTACACAGTGTGATGTACCCCTCCTTTCTCTTTGCACACGCACACAAATACAACACTGCTCTCGTCACAGCATTTTTGTTGAAGTGTAATTAGTGGTGCTTGCAAGCATCACTATGACTATTGCTCATACTTGGTGTGAGGGATTTGAACACCCCCCTAAAGTAGTAAACTATAGCATGCAACTGTTCGTGTGAAGTTTGCACTTAGGGACATGATTGATGTGTTAATGTGCAGCTTGTTGTGTAATATTACTTTTGTATTTCGTCAGGCATGCAGTTTTTGGCAAGCAATCAATAAAAGAGTTTAACAATTAAAAAAAATATTTTGTATTTTAAAATATTATTGTGATTGTGTTATTTCAGTATTTACCTGAGATTTGGTTCCAAATTACAGGTGGAGGAAAATGACTTTAGAAAGGTGGCTGCATAATTATTTTATTTCTACACAGAAATTGATTCATTATAATAAAGATTTTTGACCCTTGTTGGAGGGATGTCAAATGCCCTGGTACTAAGAAGAAAGAAAAAAAAAAAAAAGTTGACGGTACCAGCCAGCATTTCTACAGTACTGTTAGTATAGAGTAGGCCTACATATATATTCAGCACCCGCTGAGCGCACTCTTAGCTTCAAAGGTTTCTATTTACATTGTGTTTTTACAAGCGCTGAGTAGGCTTGCTGCGATAGTCGGTGTTACACTGTGTTCAGCCACACACCGATTACATCACTTGCCACAATGCCTCCCCCCCCACCCTAACCCCACCCCCCACAACCGTTGTTTAGATTTTTTTTTATAGTATACCTATACTATATATTTTATAGTAATGAGCTAAACAAGAGTCGTAGCATAAATCAGCAACAGGTGTCAGATTTCATTTATCGAATAACTAGAGTGAGGCCAGCTGAGCTGACTGACAAGACGATGGCTGAATATTTGGTTTCAAAGCCTAATATAAAAGCGCCCATTTGGCAATATTTTGGATTTAAACCCAATTCTAATAGAGAACCTGCAAAGGGTTAGTTGAGTTTTTCAGTAAGTATAATAACGAACCCATAATTCAAGCAATTGCCGCCACCGAATTGTCGTTAATTCGAAATTTTCTGATAGTTTTTGCACGCTCGCGTGTCGCAAAACTTTTCATTATAACCAACGTTACGTTTAAGCACGATGTAAATTAATTGTACAATTTAAGCCCTATTCGGAAATTCGGATGGTAATTTTTTTTTTCTCATGTGGACAACCATACAAATAAATTTGCATGGCACCTCAGTTATAAAACTCATGCATTCTGATGCCGATTTATTCACGGTGGAGTTTTGTGACTATGCAAAACAGTTGCATAGAACATACCTGTCTGACTGCCAAAAATACACTGAAATTGTCACACTAATAGTATCAGCATCAGTGAGGATAGAATATTGGCCACTTTTTAAAACCAGCTGTAGAATTGGTAATCTTGTCCTTTGCCAAGTGCTACAGGGATATTTAAAATATAATAATATTACATAAGTTATCTACTATTGACCATTGACTTTGTTTTCATTGATCTATTGTGCCCTGCCCTGAATGAAAGAGTTCCTCTATTAGAAGATGATGTAAGGCTGACACATTTCTTATTTTGCATTAAGGGGAATAGATGACAAACTTATTTGGAATTATTTTTTCAATCTTCTCTCCTCTTTCACCTTAACACAAAATCTTGAGCGTTAGAGTGAAATAAGAAACAAAACCTGACCTATTGACACCTTCATAAGTCCTTATCATTTCTGTGTGTGCATTTTAAGAAGTGTTCTAGATAAATGGGCTTTCACCCTTGGCCTAAGAACTAATCCTGTTCAATAACTAACTAACTCTGACCGCACACCACATAATAGTCCCGAAACTATGACATTATTGTCATGAGTGTGTGTATTAAATTACCTGTTACCGTGATCAATTGACATGGGGATTAACTTCTTTAGACCTGCTTACTTAGTGGAACCTAAACCCAGTGGTCCAGCCATTCACACAGTATTAGCAAGCACCTCAGCAAGGTTGCTACTAAATGCTTCCTCAGCACTGCAGTTACCCTGATCTCATAGCCGTTGAGTTAATCCCCATCTCATATGACCGGGTGGGTTGAAGGAATGTCCAAGGGTTCTAAAAATTAACATTGTAAGGTTAGAGAAATTATTTATTAGGTCAACTTTTACACAGTGACGCTGCTGACGTGTCATCTGGTGCGCCCGAGCTTCGTTTACTGTCTGAAGGAGATGCACGTTGTAAACAAACAATCTTCGCAAACATGTCTAAGGATTTCGACACAGAGGAAGACTTGCATTTTTTTGTGTGACAGCGTGCGTTTCCCTCAGACTGTAAACGAAGCTCGGGCGCACCAGATGACACGTCAGCAGCGTCACTGTGGACTCGTGAACGTGGATTGACAACAGAACCGGAAGAGAATACAATGCTGAATAAAGTCGTAGTTTTTGTTAATTTTGGACCAAAATGTATTTTCGATGCTTCAAAAAATTCTAACTAACCCACTGATGTCACATGGACTACTTTGATGTCTTTATTGCCTTTCCGGACAAGGACATTTTACCGTACATACATTTTCAATGGAGGGACAGAAAACTCTTGGACTAAATCTAAAATATCTTAAACTGTGTTCTGAAGATGAACGTTTCTTTTTTGGGTGAACTAACCCTTCAACAATTTAATGACGACTTCTAACACCACGACAAAAAATTAATGAGCACAGCTTCAGTGAAACATTTGTTTAATGACATTAGAAGAAAAACAGATATGGGTCAGCTTGATAGAGAAGGGGAAACAAGCAGAGATGGATAAAGATCGAAAGAATAGAGATGGGGAAAGCTGAAGTAGTGGGTATTTCATCAATGTTCCTCATTGTGTGGAGAGAGCTACGTTTTCTGAAGGGACCCTCTCAAGGCTAAAAACATGACTTCGAAGCAGCTGAAGAGATGGAGGGAGAGTGAGCGATGGAAAGAGGAGTGGTCTTGGGGTAACTGAGGATCGATGAACATTTCAATTCTTCCTGTCCAATTAGGGCCCATGTGAGACTTTGTCCTGAAAGCACACATTCATTTATTCGTTTAACTTACTGTATTCATCTGTTTTCAGTCTGCGTCGAGCAAATCAGCCAGTGTAGGAGTATTGATCTGCACTTTTATTCCCATCTGTCTGTTCGTTACTTGCGCTGCCTTTGCCTCTTCAGCTTCTCCTTGAATGCTGTCATCGGGCTGTTCTTTTATTTCATAAACATCTGCCTCTCCAGTGACCCTGTTTTAGTGTCTCAGTGGGCCTTTTTGTGGACTTTACCTATTTATTTAATGCTTTACTCTAATACTGAACTGGGTTTCATTGAAGTATTGATGCTGTTCAGCTGCACTGTCAGTTTTTCAAACTGTTTTCAAGTTTCAAAGGTTTTCAAACTACATTTATAAAAGATGTAGGTCTTTTTTTTAAAAAAACTGCCTCTCTTAATCTGAGATTGATGTGATGTTGTTTGTCCGTTCTTGTTCTCCACAGACAAACCTCCCCATATTCAAGCTGAAGGAGTCACGTGTCCGGAGGAGATACAGCGACTTTGAGTGGCTGAGAGGAGAGCTGGAGAGGGAAAGCAAGGTGAAGGATGGATGAGTGAAATAGTAGTGTTGGTTTGGTTGGAATCGCACGAATGCTCAGATTGAGGCATTTTATCATCCTTCCTTCCTACTGCTTACTATCAGACTTGTTGTAAGGGTCCAGTTCAACTTTAAGTATCAAGTAGTAATGTTTTTGTTCAATCATTGGATTGAAATGATTCTGTAGTTCAGGTAATGACGTTTGAAGTGATTGTAAGAGACCTTTGATTGCATTAGTAGATGTATGTAACGTGAATGAAGTGCTTGTATTTCAAACAGGTGGTAGTTCCTCCTCTTCCTGGAAAGGCTCTGTTCAGGCAGCTCCCATTCCGTGGGGATGATGGTATATTTGATGACTCTTTCATCGAGGAACGGCGGCAAGGCCTAGAACATTTCCTCAACAAGTGAGTCAAAAGATCCTCCTGACAACTTTACCAGAAACATTCATCTTTGGGTTTACCTTCACATTCAGTTGAACCATGCGTGTAGGAAAAGACAAATAATCTAAAACACTATACATCACAAATTTCACAAAACAGGCAAAATTAACTTTAAATTTAACAGTTGACAGCTTTATTTTTACAGACTAAGTACATTTTGTTCATTTGCCAGATTTCTTCTATCAAAAACTCTTTGATAGAGTTTTGACTTTGGAGATGCTAGCACCATTTTATTGCTTGATTGTCGTATTGCAGCATCTTTATGCCCAACATTTTGTTTAAGAACGGTTTTGTTCTTAAAGGATTAGTTCACTTTTAAAAAAAACTTTTGCTGATAATTTACTCTCCCCCATGTCATCCAAGATGTCCATGTCTTTCTTTCTTCAGTCAAAAAGAAATTAAGGTTTTTGATGAAAACATTCCAGGATTTTTCTCCATATAATGGACTTCACTGGGACCCAAACGGTTCAAGGTCCAAATGACAGTTTCAATGCAGCTTCAAATGGCTTTGAACGATACCAGACGATGAATAAGGGTCTTATCTAGCGAAACGATCTGTCATTTCGAAAATAAATAACAAAGTTTATAAGCACAAATGCTCGCCTTGCTCTGTTCTGTGATGCGCGTTCGTGACGTCACGTAATACGCAATTACGTTGAAACGGTCAAGTAGGCGGAAGTACAGAGTCAGTGTTTACAAGTTGAACGTGCAAACTAAGTCAAACGGCATTTACAAAAAAGGAAGTTAAAAGGGAAAACAACGATGTCGGACGAATTTGAACTTAGAGGATAAGATAAGATGGAGTTTTTCGCCCTGCCTTTTCGTCAGGCGTGACCTTTTCAACATAATTGCGTATTACGTGACGTCACGAACGCGCATCACAGAACAGAGCAAGGGGAGCATTTGTGCTTATAAAACTTAAACTTTTATTATTTATTTTTGAAATGACCGATCGTTTCGCAAGATAAGACCCTTATTCATCGTCTGGTATGTTTAAAGTCCTTTGAAGCTGCACTGAAACTGTCATTTGGACCTTGAACCGTTTGGGTCCCATTGAAGTCCATTATATGGAGAAAAATCCTGGAATGTTTTCATCAAAAACCTTAATTTCTTTTCGACTGAAGAAAGAAAGACATGGACATCTTAAATGACATGGGGGTGAGTAAATTATCAGCCAAAGTGTTTTTTAAAGTGAACTAATCCTTTAAGTGCATTTGATTTAATGTTGATATGACAAGATTTACATAGTCCTCTACTGCGTGTCTTTCCTCCTAACTTCTTTTGGCCTCAGCACATCTGAACTGTTTTTATAAAGAAGAGTGAATCAGTTATCATGATAACATAACACAAGAGTTTTTCCTCTTTCCGCTAATTTGGAGTTTTTAGGTTAAGGTACTTCAGTGAAAGAGAAAAACATACACTTGCCAGCCTTTGTGTCATCTGATGTCTTCCTCACACTTTTTTTTCCTTCTCTCATAATTACCTACAGAATGATCAAAACTGATGAGAGGCCACAAGTGCACCAGCTTTACTTTTTACATTTGTTTTATTTTGATGTGTAATTTATGATAATTGCAAGTGAAATTACAGGCATGCATACCTTTTCCCTACAAGATGTTGTGTGCACTCCTGCTTATTTTTGATCCGAGGTGCCGTTCCCCCGACGACTGAGACAATAAAAGTTACAGTTCGATTGTAATTATTTGCTGTGATTGCAGACTTTGCCATTATCTTTGTTTCATGTGCAAATGTGCCGGCTCTACCTGTTTGAATTTTAATACGAGCCGAACAGCTGTAAATTAGGTTTGAAGAAAGAAAGGATATGGAAGTAATTAAGATGGGCTTTTTTTCTTCAAACAAAAATTCCTGAATTAAATATCATTGTTCGGTACTAATACACCTGGGGAAGGGGGAAGCATGCCCATCATACTTCTCGACTATGTGTGTGTGTGTGTGTGGATTTGTACAGCATGTTATATTGCCTCTCTTAAACCTGAAAATGATTCTCTGTCATCTTGACTTATAACATCGTGAACATCATGTAATTTTAGAGGTGTGAGGGTCCTTTTTTATTCCATTGGAAGCTGGAATAGATATAATGGTAAAATAATTAGTTTAATTAGCATGATGGCTCATTCTACTTTTTTAAAGTTATGCGTAATTAAATTTTGCGATTATCGCCCCGAAATTCAAGATGGCTGATTTATGATCTGAAAAAGGATGCATGGAAACGTCACAGCCTCCTAATAATATCTAAGAGTTGCATCTTGATTGGGGTCAAAGTTGTTTCCGCCTCCTCTCTCTCTCTCTCTCTCTCTCTCTCTCTCTCTCTCTCTCTCTCTCTCTCTCTCTCTCTCTTCTCTCTCTCTCTCCTTTCTGCTTCTCTCTCTCTCTCTCTCTCTCTCTCTCCTTTCTCTCTTATCTTTCTTGCTCTCTCTCTTCTCTTTCTCTCTCTCTCTTGCTCTCTCTCTCTCTCTCTCTCTCTCTCTCTCTCTCTCTCTCTCTCTCTCTCTCTCTCTCTCTCTCTCTCTCTCTCTCTCTCTCTCTCTCTCTTCCTCTCTTCGCTCTCTCTCTCTCTCTCTCTCTCTCTCTCTCTCTCTTCTGCTTTACAATGTGCATCCTTGCATCATTTTTAATATTTCCATGATGGCTAATGTGCCTTTTGTCGTCTGATTTTCCAGAGTGGCTGGTCATCCATTGGCCCAAAATGAGCGCTGCCTGCACATGTTCCTACAGGATGAGTCTGTGGATAAAAGCTACACCCCTTCCAAAATTAGACAAGCCTGAACCGGTCTGGACTCTACACATACACACAAAAAAACATGGCCCACAAGCAATAAGAAAGGTTTGAATCATTCTTAACCGGAAAAGAATCTTCGCATGAACCATAGGGCATCCAAAACATTTACCTGCGCAGAACACGAGACGACAAATGATTGAAAATGTACTAGAATTAGTCATCGTATCCCTTCACTTTTCCAACAGTACAGTTTTAATCTGTCCTATAGATAGTTTGGGTCTCTCTGATTTATAAATCCATGATGTTAATATTACCACTTTAAGTCCAATCAAACACATTCTTGTGTGTAATTAATTGTGGTTAAGAATTATTTATGGTAGTTTTGTCTGAGAGCACCACTAGCTTTGATATTTGTAGTACAAGATCAAACGAAACAAACCAAATAACTCACAATTATGCAAGCACTATATCACACACATTGGCATCCCTGTGTTACTGTACTACCTACTTATGTTGCTTTTAATGCTGAAGAACACATACAGAAGCTTACCGTGCAGGATGCACTTAATTGGGAACCTCCTTGATCGTGTGCTGTGTCCCACTGCAGACAAGTCTGTTTTAACTGTGTAATGGTGTTACACACAAACACTGAGAGTTCTGCCTACATTGCATGTTTCCAGATTTATATACTGCTGTGCCATTGTTTTGTTTATGAGAATTTTCCAATAAAACGGATCAAACACACGCACATATGAAGTGGTTTGAAAAACGAAAGCGCTTCTGTTTGGCTCCGCTAAAACTTCTTTTAAGAGATGATCCTAGCTTTAGAGTGGTTGTAGACATTCATTCTGCCTTAAAAGGTTTTTTCCTTTTTGACCATCAGAAGTTTGTATAAAGTGAGTCACCTGCGTATATTTTGATTAGTGGTCTGTTTTTGAGAATTTTGAAAATTGAGTATTTTACACAAAACAATGTTAAAAGATATGTAGATTTTAGTTATCGCACATTTGTTATTTGCTAGATGCTTTATTCAAGTGCATTATAATTTCTTGCTACCAAGATAAGTAATGTTGGGCAATTCAATCTTACTGATAAACAGATACTTCTTAAAAGACAGAATGAATTTAGTCAAAGATCTTTTTATTGATCTTCTAAGAGAGACTGAGGCAGGAAGTATAAATTAGTTTCTATAGGAATGGTTACTCGGACTGGAAAGAAGACTGAAGAAAGGAATGACAGGTTGTAGGGTCTTGGATGCTCGGATACAAACAAAGGATCTGATCCTCCTCGAATGACCCTTTTTCCATTTAAGACAGAGTTTTTCTTGTGAATTATTGGCCAATTAATAACTGTTTTTTATATATTATTATATAACTATATATAAGCCATGGTGAACTGGTTCTTCAAATAAGGGTTGTGTATTCTGTGTGGGTACTTAAAGCATTTGTTTAATGAAAACAGAACAAAAATGACCTGAACACAA
This sequence comes from Chrosomus eos, assembly GCA_036326025.1. NCBI lineage: Eukaryota > Metazoa > Chordata > Actinopteri > Cypriniformes > Leuciscidae > Chrosomus > Chrosomus eos. Next base: position 9,742,729 of record CM070829.1, on the reverse strand, counting down.
GGGTTAAACACTGCACTTAATGTCTACTTTTTAGAACTTTATATGTGTATGTAACTATATAACAGATGTGGGATCTAAAATTGAGTGTACAATAAGGTGTGTTTTGTATTGTTTGTAATTGCTGTACAAATTACAGGGCTACGTTCAACCTTTTGCTTGTGAAGTCTTGCTTGTGTTAGCGTTGTCTCATCCTGTGGGATTAATTGTTTGTTTTCTGTTTCTAGCATGATGGATTGTGCCTAAATTACTTTTGATGGAATGCAAATGTTGTCGAGAGTCAATTTGATGTGGAACAATGCTGTATAAGGTAAAGAGGAGGGCACAGCCACGTGGCTCATGCAACCTTGGAGTTCACTCCACGTCAGAGCAGGAACTAGGATAAAGAGGATAAATTGGATTGAAAGTTGTCATCGCAATCATGTTTCTTTCTATTGTATCCTCTCTATCAAAAAAATGAAGATAAAAAATTTAATTTGGGCAAAGCCCTTGATTTGTGAAAGAGTGCTTGAAACCCTGAGCCGTGCGAGGCACAGCAACTTCACTCAAGGTCCAGGGTATTGTATCGACAGTGGTTCAATATGCACTTACGTGCAGACATGAACCTCTCTCTGTCCCCGTTCAGTACCCCGTTTAGGGAGCAATGGACTTTTTTCTGCTTGTAGGAGGTGGCTTTAGAAACCCAAAACCCCTACAGTGAAAGGAGACATGAATTAGACCGTCGTTGAAGAACCAGGCAATCAATATTCAATATTTATTCTAATATCTTAGAACAACTTTCACAAAAATGATCACTGTACAACGAGAAATGTATTTACAGACTACAAAAAACAAAATCCAAGTGCTGATCGTGTCTCTTTTCCATGGTTGGTAGCTAGTCAAACAAGGGGTTTAAATGAAGTATAAGCGGAAACTGCTTTCAATTAAAATCAATCAATAAAATTACATTTGCAGAGTGGCCACACAGAAAACTCTCAATGCTGATAGAAATATATCCAGAGGATTTTAAATGCCCTTCCTGTGAACCTTAATCTTTCATAAAGTTCACAAGCTGTGGATGCTGTGGCCTTCCATTTACCTCAAAAGGTAATTATGTATTTCATCAGGTCAGTAATGCTCAGTCCTGCTGTCTTCCTGCTAAGTTTAATTCCAACCTTAAAGCATGCATTTCAAGTAAACCCGATTAGCCGGTTCAAGTGTTTTTGATTAAAGTTGGAGCTTCTGCTGGAAGGCAGGACAGGAATGAACTTGCTCTTCAGTTCTGACTCATGGGCCTTTGGTTTTCAGCACTATGTCAAAGGGACAGCGACTTACTTCCCTGCAACATACCTCATGCTTGCTTTTTTTTTTTTTTTTGTATTTTTGGTTTCCTTCAAAGTTCTCGTGGACATATGAATAATAGTGGTGCTGAAATCAAAACAGCATTGGTCATAAATGTAGTTGGTCAATTGGACACAATAAAACATCCCATTTTGAAATGAATGATTGTACATAACAGACACTCCGTTCAAATATGACTACCAACTAAGATAATTTTGTATTTAAATCTTGATAGAACAAGAACAGATTAAGCTTGTTAAGTTACTTCCATAAACAACCTTAAATAGATTAAATCAATTAGAAAATTACTGGTTAAACGTTCATTTTTCTTTCTAAGCTCAATTTTTAGAGATGCAGTCTGTTTGTTTGTGTTAAACTTTCCCTGCGTAACAACATCTTGGCATTGGTAGAGCTTTATTCTCCAAACAAGTGCGTGAAGAATCACATTAGGGCATCTGGTATCATCCACAGCGTCCATGTGAATGCCAAGGTCAAAGATACATTTTGTTTCTTTTCTCTGTCTCTCAGTAGCTCATATATCACTGGATTTGTACATGTCTGAAAGCAGTCGTGTGATGGGCACGTTTCCGATGGTCTTTTTGAAGAACACCTCTTCAATGGTGGATGGACCAACTGAACGTAGAGCAGGCAAGAGCAACAGCAGTTTCCCAAAGCGGCACGGCTGAGTGGGGTACCTGAAACGTAACCATTCGGTTGAAATCCTTGAAATAGGAATAGAGTTTAATGTAAATAGAAATCAGAAGAGTTTTAAATTCACCACCGTTCTTGCATAAAAATCATTGTATGCGCTTTAATAGATTTCTCCATGTTTCAGTAAGTATTCGCTGTACCTGGTGTGGATGTAGCTGTTTAGAGTCAGCTGGGCTTCGTCCTGAAGGGCTGCAATGGCACTAGCGTTACGAAAGCTCCTTAGTTCCGTACCACTGTGTGTTGGAACTGTACAAGAAAGAAAAGAGAGACAGCATGTTTGTTTAGCTGATTTTACACTGTTTGGCCAGGAGAGCAAGTCTGGGAAACGCTGTCATTATGTAGCTAATATTTAATGCACTTCAAATTGTTGATAACAAAGAATGGAATATATTTAGTCTCTCTTTGTATTTTTATATCAATATGGTACAATATTATCAATGTTATAAACATGTCAAGTCAAAAGTAATCTAAAAGTAGTCCGATTACTTTAAATGTGTTGTGATGGATTAGGCTACGTTATTTGCGAACTACAATTTTTGTCATGTAATTTGGAATCAGTAACTGACAATTTGTAAGTAATCTCCCCAGCCAGCACTGTATGTTCGCTTAAAGTGTGATTATTGGTTGTTTTTTTTTTTTTAACGAACTCTACCTGCTTTGAAGGTGACGATGCACTTGAGGCACGCAAACTCCGTCGCGTCCAGTCTGAGCTGTCTGAAACGCGTCACGACCTCCTGCAGCGCCTGGATCTCGGAGATTATTTTGTTTAGCCTCTGGGAATCTGTGTTCTCTGTATTCATTCCTAATTCGCGAGAAAACGTGATAAAATCTTACACTTGGATAATTAAAGTATGGGTATGACTTTGTAAGCAAAAGTAAAAATGTAAAAACTTGTTAACAACCAAGCACAACTTAGCATTGCGGACATGACGAATCTCTTCCAGGCTACATGTTTTATGGCCTACCTGAAACCGCTAGGAGAGTGCTGGAGTCCACTGGAATAGCCCACTGCGCGATGCCCAACACGAACAGCTCCCTCCATGCGTCTTCTAAAAGGATCAACTGCAAAAAAAAAAAAAAAAAAAGATAAGTGTTCACTAATGATTGTACATTAAAAAAAAAAACTAGCATTTGGTTTGGTTACATGAAAATGATACATTATTTTTTTAAAACACTTGTTCACCTGGTCAGGTAGAGGGAGTGTGGAGAAGGCCGGAACACTCTTGGCCCATTTAATGCTCATGAACAGCAGGCGCGCGGCTGATTCGCACACAGACTCTGTCGCCACTTCATACAGGTACATGGGAGTGCCACTAACTTCGTGGGGATACTGAAAAGTTAATACATGAGTAGACAATAAGCGGGGTTGTAGGTATTCATTTATAAGTTAACATGTGTTTTAATTAAATTGATAATTCGTTGATTAAATTGCGTTTACCTTCGGTGTGGGTTGGGCGAGTCCTACAATGGCCTGCCGTTCCGGCGTGCTTGTGACCGTGTTTAACTCCAGATTGTGAGGCTCCAGCTGCGTGACTGTAGTGAAAAACGGCGGCCCCGGGATAGACGTGGATGGAAAATGGGTCGACGAACCGTTCACCTCTTTATGGCCTCGGAAATACAGTGCCACCTGCTTTCGAATGGTTGACGTTCTCGGTCCTCTCTCGTGCTGCACTGCTGTATTCATACAAGTTACATGATGACAAAGCAATCTTATAGGATAACAAGTAGCCTAGAAATAGTTTAAAAAGCTATAGCTAGTTTGGAAATATGTGGCAAGTAATAGCCTATGTATGCTATTCTTGTTGGTTTTTTTGAAAATCGATTATTTCTACAATAAATATTATTTAATGTATAGCTATATAGGGTAACAATCAAGTTAAAGGTACACAATTAATTTACTTGCACAATGAAGACACTAAAGTAACTATTCGTTGTGCTGACTTTTTTTCTACAAATTTGCATGAATATAAATTCGTGTTACTCCACTTTTGGAAAAAAAATATTTAATTTAAAAAATGTAATATTATATAGGCCTAATAATATTTTATAATAAAATTTTAAATCAGTGGTATTTTTTTTTTTCAGATATCCTTTTAATTGGATTTTATATATCCGGAAAACTAAATCACTGACACTTATAACATTTAGCTTATACAAGTGTATCAGTCAACTATTGGCAGGTAAAGACAAAAGCAATCTGCTTTTTTACCGTATGAAGAATTTTTTTTTTCTGCATCTATTAAAGGGGAATACAGGTAACATAAAACCATTTTCTGTTGTTAACTCTTGAAAATTATATATTTTTAAAGAACCAATGTGTTTGCTAGCACTTACCATCTTTATTCATATTAACTTCTAGACACTTTTTCAAGCGACAGGCGCGACACTGATTTCTGTGTGTCTTGTCTACTGGACAGCCGCCCTGAGGGAAAAGAGGACAAAAGAATAAAGAATTACAGTATGGTTTCGTTTAGCAGTAATGGCACATAAACAGCCTCTTCTGCTTTATGCTCCAGTGATCTCCACACTCCACAGGTATGTGGGAATGGTAGAGTAATGACGGCTATTGACTCGCTCCCCCGCCGCAAGGGCAATAGTCTCATTCCCGCCTACCGCTCTCCAAATCCACCCAGTCCTGCCGGTGCGTTAGATTGGATTACACCTGTTACACTAGACGGGGCAAAGGGCCCTCAAAGGCGCGGGAGGGGGCTCACTTCTGGGATAATCTTTCAATTATGAAAATCACTGGAGGTGTAATCTAGTCCTTAGACGCGCTTGCTTAGATCAAATTAGCTGACGCTGTTATGGTTCAAACACCTCGCTGTAATTGATTAGCTATAGCTCACCTGTGTGCCAGATTTGCAGACATACGTTCTGTTTCTCCTTATGCTCCTCTTGAAAAATCCCGAGCAGCCATCACACGCATAAACCCCGTAGTGCTTTCCAGAACTTCGGTCTCCACACACTTTACATGGAATGTCCAGAATCCGACCTACCAGAGATAGAAAATATAGCAGTTAGCCTATTTAATGGGGGGGGGGGGGGGGGGGGGGGGGGGGGGGGGGTTATTATGCAGATTTTATGTCTATTTAAGAATATTGATATATATTTAGTAAAGTTAGATTTTCTTAAGTTTTTGTAAATAATGTAGCCTATCATATTTTGTGTGTGGGGAGGGGCTTTTAATTATGCTAATGTTTAATAATTATTAATATAAACTCAAAGATTATTAAAAGTTAGGCCGAGATCATATTTTACCTGGGGATATACGGACTCTCGCGAACAGAAATAGCGATGAGATGAAAGTTGGCTACAGCCTAGGCCTACTTTTTAATAGGCTATCTCTGTCATTTTGTTATATTTAGCCTTGATAAACAAGTGTCACATAAAAAAAAACATCAGTTTTGTTTAAAACGATAGAACTTTGATTTTCTGTGATAAGGGAGCAAAAGAGAAATTATCGCGAGACGAACCTCAACATTGCGCCTAGCATTTTTATAGGCCAACATGCAACTTCCCTGAAGGTCATTGCATAATTTCGCACAATTCCCAAATCTTTGGCCTGAAAACTTAAACTATCATGCTAAATATTGCGTTAAAGGACACACGTTTAATGAGTCAATTCATAGGAATGTGCAAACCCTGGGCGCATTGGTGGGAAGCGTCATATCTCAGGTCGCATAAAACAATGTTCAGTATACGCACACAATGGCGACATTAGGGAGAGTGTTAACTTAATGATTTCCCCATTGAGCCTCGTCTGACTGGCCTGGTCTCGACAAGCTGCCAACCCCGCTTCATAATGAAGCTCGACAACTGCTTTCTTCGCGCCGTCTATAGGCTCGCGGATTAAGGAGTGACACGGGAGAGGAGAATAATACGCACCAGCGCGTTTCAGAGACTCAAATGAAGTGTATGCAAATGAACTTGGAGTAAATGAAAATTGTGATTTTTCTTGTGTGTGCAGAATTTTTTCTTTCTGTATTTAAGTCTGTCAATAGAGGTATATTTGCATGTATATGGGGGAGTCGTTTAGAGAAACGGCTATGTAATTACACTGACATATGTCCACCTGCTCATTGATTTTCCAGTGACCCGTCAAAAAGGGTAGCATGGGAATTCGGATATAGACCAGTAGCGAAGGATAAGGAAAACGACTTCATGCACTCTGACTTTTTAAAACAAGAAAAGGAAAGGGAAAAAAACGATGCTGCATTTTAATGAAAAAATAGATTTCTATTCTGTGCATGCATGCCAGATGTTCCTCGTACAGGACCTTTCAGAAATTATAATGGCGTTTTGTTACAGGCTTTTTTTGACGGAAAAGTGACTGAAGATTTGCTGGTGTGTAGGGCTATATAAAAAAAATCAGAACAGTGGGAAATTCTCGTATTGACAACAATGTAGATTAATTTAATATGTCTTTAGCAACGGTGGGGTGCTTGCATCTTGCATGGCTGGATAGCATAGCCTCTCTTGTGATGGAGGCAACTTGTTGCTTTTGTCACGGAGTCGTTTTAAAACTTTAAAATTGCTCCATGGTGCTCCAATAAATAATTATTTATTTATTTTTCAGATGAAGCGCTCGAAGAACGCCTGCTTTTTAATTTGCATTTAGAGTTTCTGTATGATTATTATTTATTCATTTTTGTTTCCAGTGTCTCCTGCGATTTTCTTTTTATGTGGTATGATATTAAACTAATCAAAGCAGACAGCTCTTATTTCGAGGAAGTCATAAAGGCCTATACTGTTCCCCCATCCATATTAAATGCAATCTTCGCATAATTTGACAACGCTCAATGGTACGTTAAGAAACTCATGAATTGAAGGCGGATTTGTTTTTAGAGAATGAAACACGTCTTTAACTTTCCTCTGCGGGGGTCCCGGTCTGTTGCATTGTGAGCTGTAATTGTTTAAAGACATATGGCATATTTCATTACTGTAATCAGCATCAACCCTGGGACCTGCTGCATTGGATTACGTGCAGTTGTGAGAAACTCTGTACTTAATGGGCCTTCGACCACCCAAACAGTGCAAGCCAAGTGCCCAAATTTTACCACATGTAAACTAATATATGTATATATATATATATATATATATATATATATATATATATATATATATATATATATATATATATATATATATATATATATATATATATATATATATATATATAATACTCTTGTGTATTGTAAATATCATCTGAAAATTATTCGAAATGCGTGTAAAGCGTCGTCAAAAAGTTGTTTTAGGGCTAGGCATTCAAAATAATGAACGAAAAGTTTAGGCCTCAACGAAATTATTTCATGCGTTCACTGGTCCTAAAGTAAATTTACAAATTTAGACTAAAAGACTAAGCTAGATGTAAAAATTGTGTTTTTAACACAGGTCTGTTATTTTAAATGATCACTAATTACTAGTGAGCAAGCATGAGCATTAGGGAAAAATCTGATAGGGTTAGGCTACCTTATTTTTTTGCTTTTCACTTAAATAATTTTTCTTGGATCATTTAGAAGATACTTAACACGTCAAAACATTTAACACCTTTTCATTTAAGTCTAATCTTTAAAGTCAAATAGAGGCGCACAATTTTTTTATCACCACACGCGTATTTCTCAGATCACACTGAATATTTCATATTTTAAAAAAAGTTTCCATTCAGACAATTTTGAAAATCCACATTGCAAATGTAAAAGAATAAATTGTCATGAAATCCATTTCAGAACACTTGCATTCTTGTTTCCTTGAAATTAATTGAAGAGTCAAAAGAGCACCCTAATAAGGATAACTCAGATCTGCTTTGACACGTTATGTACAGTTTACGCATACCTTATAGGACCAAACTATATTTTAAAATGTAGCCTGTTGTACAGGCTGTTACAAGAGCTATTAGTTCCATTTTCTAGCAGGCTATTCGCAACTTATTTGCTAAGCGTAGCCTAATGGGGAAATAAGGCTGTCAAGACTCAGCAGTGTAACAGCATCAATAAACGCAAACTTATCTAACATTTTCCGGGCTTATCAGTTTATTTATTTTCTAACACGTTTATATCTAATAGCCTGCTACTGTTATGTCGATTTTATGCATTCCTGGTCTCGGTATTAGACGTAGGCAACAATTTGACAGCATGTAAACATATCGATTTGCGTTTGACAGCTCTGTGGAGTTAACTTGATTTTGTCACCTTTAACCATAAATATAAGCAACCATTTTTAAATTAACTTATTTCGTAAACAAAAGAGTTTGCGTTTCTGATTCGCCATAACGCTATTACTAACAACAAAGAAAAACAATCTACTCACTGGATTTGACATTTAAAATATCCAGACAACCACTTGTTGAACCAGCAGGCTTGCTCATATTGAAGACCTCTGCTCCAAGAAAACTGCGTTGAAAAGTTACACTTTTCAGGCCCAGGGGAGTCTTAGCACTTTTGACTTGAATTAAATGACAAGCGTAAGTTAAACATCCGATTTGCGGTGAACAACTGGTCCTCTGCTTTCTGTGGTAGTTTTCTTTGAGTGTGTCCAAGTCGCTCCTCTTGTTTCTCAGCAAATAGAATCCAGATTTGGTCTGACTGTTGATTGATGCGATGGATGCAGCCGCACAGACAATATGCCCAAGCCGGTCTCTGGTCTCTCAGCGACACGCAAAGTTGGTGAAACACATAAGCCAGGCAGCCAGCACTATACTTACTGCTCAACACCAGCTTAAAAGGTAGGCTACAGCATGCGTTGGAAAATGCGTTTCAGCCCAGAGTCTTGGTGAGTGACTTTGTGATGTGTACCGTCAGATTAAAGGTTTGCTAATATGTATGAGATGTATTAGAGTAGGAGGGCGGGAGAGAGGGAGGGTGGGATGAGAGCCCAACTTCCTTTGACCACTTAGCTTTTCCCTGCCTTCTGGTTCAACTCCTGCTCTCGCATGACGTCACGGGGACGAATGAAGTGATATTCCACACACGGTGAGAGAGACACTGTGAGAGGCTAATGGTGCTCTCTGTGGGAATTGATTAGGATCAGCAAGGCTGTTTAAATGACCGAATCAAACGTTTGCCACTGATTAGGAACACATTTCCATCCTCTGGGAGTTCAGTGACCTAGTGCTCCCAGACTTAAGTAAATCGTTTAAAGTATCCTATTCAAACAATCCTCAGAAACATAATCACTTTTTTTGCAACGAACTTACTTTCTGTCGTGCTTTCCCGGATCCTTCCATCGCGCGCGTGCACCTGTTGCGTTGGTATACGACTGCAAGCAAGAGATTCTCCCTCGAGCCCGAATACTTCTCATCGCTCTCTCGCCAGGCGTGAAAATTGGAGGACATATATATGTATTTTTATTCTGAATCAACATGTGGCATGTGTTATGTTTACTAGGCTATAGGCTATGGTAAATGTGATCAATTATTTTCGAGTGCACTGTTTTCGGTAACACTTTAGCTTAGGATCCAGTTCTCTCTGAGTAGGCTATTATATTAAGTTGCTTATTATGCATAGGCTATTACTATATTGGCTGTTTATTAGTAGCCTACTTATAAAGCACATATTAATGCCTTATTCTGCATGAACATTTTCGAAATCTTTTAATCATACCCAATAGCTAAACGTAACAACTACCTAACTATTATAGCCTAGGAGTTTATTGAGGCAAAAGTCGTTAATAGTGAGCAACGGACCCAGACTAAAGTGTGACCCTTTTTTCTTTTCAATTTTTCTTTTAAATTTTTTAATGTAGCCTAGCTACACATCAACGTTTCTTATATTTACATAGAAACGTGTTCTCTTCGAGTTGGGGTAGGCAACATTTACTTTATTTGTATAACATATTGTGTAACCTATACTCTTTTTTTTTTTTTTACTCAGCCTATATGTTTTTGCCGAATGCAACGTCTCTGTCCCTATGTCATGTGTAAATTTAATTAGCCTATTATTAGCCTTGAGTCAGTTTAACGGGTAGCCTACAAATAAACAGTGATATGATGAAGCCTAGTTTAGATTTTAGCCTATATATTAGAGCTTTATGAAAGAAACGTTGTTATCTTGAAAACATTTCTCCTTAAACAGAAAAGATAAAAAAGGGAAATCGTGCACTGTGTTTCGGAGGGGACATGCGTGCGAGTTTCCCTCGTGCACTGGGCGAATCACACAACTGTACCCCTTTGAGAACGTGCGCAATGACATCTTGACCTTAACAGCGTGCCGTGTTGTGGTCACCGCCAGCAGACACCCATATTTTAGGTTTAATTATGAACATTCCCACGGTAGCTCGGGACCATATGGGAGCCCTAAATCTCGGTCTAAACGTGGCGAACGGGGGCGTATCTAATCGCAATTAGTGATTGTCATGTCCTCCTTTAAACGGTGTTCTCAGTGCACTGAAAAGAAATTAGGATTTTTGACAGGTGAATGACTGCATATTCAAATGTGCGTTTTTCACGACCTTGTGTGCCAGACTGAGAAAAAAAACAGTGCCACAGCAGACTCATACTGCATATCTCTGTGTGCACCACAACTTCAAGTGATTACATCAAAATGAGTCTAATGACTTCTAGATATAGACTATGTGAAGAGCATCATGGTCATTTTAAAAAAGTGTGAACAAATCTGATTTGACTTTCTTTTTCTTTCTCTTTACACTTTCCCCATCTATGTGTTTTATAAGTGTGTGTGTGTGTGTGTGTGTGTGTGTGTGTGTGTGTGTGTGTGTGTGTGTGTGTGGTGTGTGTGTGTGTGTGTGTGTGTGTGTGTTGTGTGTGTGTGTGTGTGTGTGTGGGTTGTGTGTGTGTGGTCTTAGGGTGGGGTGGTCTGCTCGTAGTAATCTGCTTAACTCGCCCTAATCCTGTCATTCATAGATAGTCTTTACACAAACATAACCAACATCATGGTTGCCCCGGCTGCTTGCTTTCACTTTTTGTGCTTGTGACTCTCCTCTCAATAACAGTCAATGAAAATCTCTGACAAAGAACCATCTGATTGTGTATCTAGTTGTTGGCTTGACAGAATCAGTATGCAACTGCTTACTTAGCCCTTAAAGTGGAGAGGCAACAGCAACACCAACTCTTATCCTTAACCACTCCTGTAACAGCATGTTGGAGATGTTGCAAAAGACTTTTCTGTGATAGCACTTTGTTCTGAGATAAACGCATGTATATCTCAATGAGGGAGTAAACCAGAAAAAAATATACAGATTGCTGCTAGCCAGGGGACTGAAAAAAAATATTTAGGCCGCTTAGAGCACTTCTGTTACTGACTTAAGAAAGAAACTGCAAGAATGTTTAAAATGAGGAACTTAAGTTTAGATATTATTTAATTAATTAATGAATTTAAATAAATGTGATAAGAACACTGGCAATGAGAACAAATGTTTACAACAAGGTCAATTTCATCCAACTATAAATTGAAGTCATTCACTAATTAAAAGCATTTTAAGTTTTTCTCATGCAGATCACATTGTTATACTAAACATGTTCCCTTACTGTATATGATGTATAGAATATCTGTTCCTGATAGAAATATGTCTGTTACTAAACTGTTTTGTATTTACATCTTTACATTTACATCTTTTTTTTTTTTTGTTTAGCAGAGGACACCTGCTGCCTGTTCTCACTGAAAAGTAAGGTGATCTTTTTAATCATGCTTCCTATTTTTCCTGGTAAATTAATATTTTTTAAGCTTCTTAAAAATGTGTTATGAGTTTAAAATTGAATGCAATTTCATAACTGTCCAACTTCTAAGGCAATGTTAGAAATTAGGAGAGCCATTTGCCATTTCAAGAGAGTATATAAACATATTTCATCCCATAGCAAAGTATGACGTACTTATAATCATCATCATCTTAATCATTTTTATTTCTTTTTCAGTTACCGTAACTGCAAGTCAAATTAACCCCATGTTTTACTTTTGATAAACTCTTTTACTCTGATAAACATTATAGATTGTCTTACACAGATGTTTTAATATTAAAGAGAGCTCTCTTTAGGCCTGACATCAAATTTAATTAAATTATATACATTTTATGTTCCATATAAGCCATTGCAGTATTTATTTCATCCTGCACCTTATATGAGGCCAGACCGTCACACACATACATTCTCATGCCTGTAGAATTTTCCCATTACGCTGCCTACATTTCCAAAATAAAAATAATAATAGTAGTAATAAAGGCTGAACACAACCTCACCCTGTCTAACTGGCAGGTCGATGGACGCTTTCTGACAAATCTATTTGGGGCAAATTGTCAGTGAGAAACTTCCGCCTGAGCTGGCCCGGACAAAACTGGCTGTTGGACGGACTAAATCCTACTGCAGGAGGGTCGGGACAATGGGCTCTGAATGTGTTGATGTGCTGGCAGTGGCTTGGGCCTGACAATGGCCGGATTAATTGGTCCCTTGGCTGACTGATTTGAGATGGCTTCACTCGGGTCCTCTCCATGGGGAGCCCCATTGTCCTTCTCCTGATTCCCACTTTTCACAAACTCCAAACAAAAGTCAATTTCTTTCTCAAGGGGGTTTGGGAGAAGAGGAGAAATATCGAGACCTCGTGGTTCGGCTTCGCGAGAGGTGACTTTAAAGGAGAGCTCATTTCTCCCCTCATCGTCAAAGTTTTTAAATGGATGACTTAACTCATTCCGTTTCCCTTTCTGCCTGCCCTCCCTCTCTTTAAGGCCCCAGAGCTCCTCCTGAGACTGAGAGGTGTTGTCGTCAGCGGGACAGGAGAGAGCTTGTCGGCCTGTATGCGGAGAGGAGCCTAGGCACCTGTTGAGAGCGCTGGCAGCTCAGAGCCGAGGAGCTTGTTCTCATTAATATTAAAACATCAGAGATGCCATCATGTTGCTGCGCTGAAATCGGTCTGATGTTGTCCCCCCCGACCCGGCTCCCTGGGGACCGACTCTCCGCTTCCACAGTCACTCATGAAGGGCACCCCTCTACCCTCTTTCCCTGCCTGTCTCTTTTTTTCGGTCCTCTCATTATCATTCTGCTTTTTCGAAAAGCCTCGTTAACAAATTATGACAGCTGGCTAAAGAAGCTTTCGCCGTTCACACCATTTTGGCGAACAGTGTAGGGGCACGAAATGACAAACTTTATTCTGCTGTGACATCAACTTTCTTTTATTTGTTTATTTGTCTCTTCAGGTGACGTCTCATCAATGGCATATTTCACAGAAATAATTTGCCTGCCAAAGCCTATCACATCATTTAATGGCTTTTATGTGATAAGTACAATGTGGGGCTGCATGTTGATCTCTTATATTTTGTGCTTTTAGTTTCCGTATTTGACACTGAAGGAATTTGATCATTTTTTTATGTTATTTCCATAATTCATTTATTTGTATTCATAATTTTAATAATACATTCAATCTATTAATATAATACATTTTGAAGTTGTTTAAATTGTATATAATAAATAAATATGATAAAAGTACAATAACACTTTTTAGTTTAATATTAAATGTTAAATTTTAATAAATGTAAAAAGTTTTATTTTTCTACTAATCTTGAAGTGTATATATAGCTGTACAGTTTAATTTGATTTAATATCAAAAAATGAATACAAGACTTTGATAACTTTATGAATTTTAATAATACATTTTAATACATTTGTCAAGGTTACATATGCACCTTTTGTGTTAATTTGATATGCATGCAATGCAGTGCTCATCTGTTGAATTACTATAGATTAAAAAAATATTTCAGATGAAAAATCAGATACAAAATAATTAATTCTTAAATGTAAATAAATAATAAATTTGTTATTGAAGATTATTATCTATTATTAAAATTTTTGTCTTGTGAATTTCATGTTCATGCCCACCAGTCATGGAAATAATAATGAATACATTTAACTGAAGTCAACAAGTATAATGAAGTTAAAATTGATCTAATTTGTATTGAAATATTTTATCATTGTTTTGTATATGAGCATTTATTTATTTAACACATGTAAATGTTGGATCTTTGTGCCACTGTATTTTGATAAAATAACAGTAAAGGTCACAGAGAGCTCAAAGAGCTGGCCGGACATGCATGATGTCATGATGCTGAGGCTGGCCTTAGTGACTGTGGGAAGATCACACCCCACTCATTACACTTCATTTTTGGGATCAGACAGAGGGTGTAGAGGGAGGGGAGGTGAGAAGATATTGGGGCGGGGTGGAAGGGGAGGTTATGTGTAACTGATGGATTCATTGTTTTCCCAAAGAGTGATTTGTGTTGTTGTTCCGTTCATGTTTCACAATCAGCATTATCGTTATGAAGCTCCTAAAGATATTCGCGTGGTACGTTTATGTAAATGACCTCCGTCACCGATATTTATCGCACCCGTCCCCCACATTACTACCCCCATTGTAGGTGGCTTATTTGAATGAGATAATAAGGCTATAGGCCAAATACGTTCACATTTCAAACATGGAATTTCTAGTGAGAAACGTAATCATACAGTTGCCAGACACACCAGAAAGTTTTCCCCCCCCAAACTCGGACTTTCTCAAAAGGTTCAAACACAAATGGTACACAGAAGACTGGCCCTTGCCCCTCAATCCTTAAACCCCAAACTATCATTCATAACCTTTCTGCGTTGCTCCGAAAAGGAAAAGAGGAGAGGAGAGAAGGAGGGGAGAGGAGGACTGTGGGGAGGACCATGAACGCTTATTTAAAAAGACTTCCTTTATTGGACCATGTGCAGGCAGTTCACCCACAAAGGCCTTAAATAGGATATTTTCTGTTCCCTATAGTTGCTTTCCCTTTTAAGTGCCGAGGCAAAAAAAGTAAGTTTACAACTCCTCTCACAATGAAGCTCTTCACTCCCAGGTTGCTGAGACCCGGGCTGACCTGGGAAAGTTAATTAGGAGGCCAACAATGAGCGAGCCCGAGCAAAATACCTCGCCTCTCCTCCAGCCAAAGATGTCATCCATTAATTAGGCAAATCTTTAAGGTGGGCTTATTGAATTTACAGAAAGGCCGCAGTTTGGGCGGGCCGCGTTTTTTGATCAGGCCCTCGCCCCAAACAATGCCTTCTCCTGGTTAAGGAAAAAGGGAGGGGATTGGTGGAAGCAGAGGAGGAAGAGAAAGAGAAGGAGGGGAAAAAAGGAGAGGGAGAGAAAGAAACGTATGGCTTGCAGAGGCTCAATGGGAATAAGGATGGGGAGATTCACAGGGGTTTGGGGGCATGCTTCGGCGATGATGTCATGCAAAGGCAACCTGGGGGCTTGGGAAGAGTGGAAAGGAGTTTGGGGGGTGGTGGAGGGGGGGACACTCAAAGTTAACATGACTGCATCTGGGCCAAAGCCTTCTCTCTAAAGGACCAAAATGCATACGCACCCCTGCTGATCAGAGCTGGCTTTCACCTAGCATCTGCTGGATTTTCTTCAATGCATTACCATGATCAATTAATGACCGACTGTGAACTGTAAATGCTTTTCATTTCAGATCAGCATTAGTATCAGTATTATATTTGTGTTTTGTCATACTCCAATTGTTGGCTCAGCAGTCCATCACATTTGTCTTTTTAACTATTTAACTATTATAATTTCATGGATGCCACTAACAAAGGCTTCCGCACAGGTATGGTTAGTGACAATCACATCATGAAATTGAAAAAGATAGTTCAGTATATATTAAATATCAACAGAGAGACTTTCTATTCATACAAATATGTTTTCAGAAAATATTTTTATAATGTCCTGATGCATCCCTTAACTTTTTAGTTCTACACCCTAAAAAATCTACCAAAAAAACAAACTGTTAATTATCGCATTATATGTAATTTTACAGTAACATACTGTCGTTATGTAACAAGTTTAAAACAGTTCATTTATTTTTAATAAATACAAATTTGCAGTGAAAAAGGAGATCTCCAGAAGTCTCTGCCTGGCACATCATATGTTTATATTTATTTATTTATTTTTTGTTGTATACTGAAGGTGTTTTGTCTTTGTTTTGCAGAATTAGATAGGTTGTCTAGATAAGCCTTTGGCATTTATTGGCTTTTATAAGTCAGGTCTTTGAGGGAGGACTGAAAAATGTCACTGGACAACAAGAATCTCACATCAAATTCCTCCAGGAAGTATTGTCTTCTCCACATAAAGCCAAGTTGCTCTTTTTATTTGATTATGACTGATTTAAATCTCCAAGCAGAGCTTCATATTGGATTTAGTCTTTGTGGGATTTGGTCTGTGTGTTGAGATCCAGCTCTTTAAGAATTTCATTGATGCTGGAATTCCAGGCTTTTCAAACCGAGCCCTGGTGTGGTAAAAGCTAATACTGACACTTGTACACAGACAAGCAGTAGAGTAGCGTGTATAAAGCTTTGTTGGGGAAGGCTGGGTATCTCTCTGTCCTCTTCTTTGACATGACCAGTCTTTGTGAGAAAAAAAACCTTCCCTTGAAGACCATATCCCTCCTCTCATAGTTCATGCTGTTTTAAGGGCACTGACTGGGTTGAGCTCTACCTCCCTAAAATACACCCTCCCCCTGGTCGTCCTAATCAGAGGGGTGGATCTATGTGTTTTGTTGCTTGTCAAAAACAATCACTCTTCGGGCCATTACAGTTGCTGCAC
The DNA here is from genome assembly GCA_036326025.1 of Chrosomus eos. Lineage (NCBI taxonomy): Eukaryota > Metazoa > Chordata > Actinopteri > Cypriniformes > Leuciscidae > Chrosomus > Chrosomus eos. The sequence continues at coordinate 9,726,143 of CM070829.1, read as the reverse complement.
GTCCTCCTTTAATTGGTGTAACGCACGGAGGAATGAAAGCGAGGGCGGCCCACAAAAGCAGGCCAGTGAATGAGAACCGACTCGCACTGAACTGCTCTTCAGGGCAAAAAAAGTTCAGAATTGGCAGCTAACAAGGAGTTGTAGGGGGGTCTTTCATTCAGCGATATCACTGGCGAAACTCTCAGACACCAACCTTAAAAATGTATTTGCATCGTGTTAGATAAAAGTTAACATTTTGTTTCAGTCATGTGCAAATAATTAAAAAAAACAGATATACGGTTAAAACATATTTCACGGCCAAATTTCTAAATAGGGCTCTTAAAGGTGTACTAACGTCTATAACATAAAAATTAATTGTTTTTTTAAATACATGTTTTTTTAATCTTATATGTTTTAAATCATTTACATACAATATAATTAGCCTAATAAAAACGGCTTTATAAATGGGTGCTCAGAATTAATGGTACCCCTGGTAAAAATGATAAAAAATGGCTATAAAAAAATAAATCTGCATCGTTTATCCTTTTGATCTTTCATTCAAAAAATTGGTAAAATTCTAACCTTTCATTGAAGTAAAAGAATTAAAAGTGGGGGGGAAATCACATTATAAAATAAATATTTTTCTCCAAAACACGTTGGCCACAATTATTCATACCCCTAGAATTTTTTATGAATAAAATATCTATGAAGTATATTCCCATTAATATTTACCTTTTTTAGCACACCAGGGTGACTAGGAACATGAAATTGTCCAGCTATGACTTCTTGTGTTACAGGAGTTTAAATATGAGGAAACACAAAGGCAATATTCCCTTAATCATACATCACAATGAGTAAAACCACAGAACATGGTTCTGATGTGCATCTAAAGATTATTGAGCATCACAAAATAGAAAGTGGATGTAAGAAAATAGTTAAAGAATTGAAAAATCCCATTTTGACCATCAGGGCAATAATTAAGAAGTTATAATCATCTAAAGATGTTACGATTCTGCCAGGAAGAGGACGTGTGTCTATATTTTCTTAATGGACGGTGAGGATGAAAGTTTGAGTGGCCAAAGACTCTTCAAGGATCACAGATGGAGATTTGCAGAGATTAGTTGAGTTTTGGGGGTCAGAAAGCCTATTAAAAAAAAAATCAAACAACCCCTACATCACCACATGTTGTTTGGGAGGGTTTTAAGAAAAATGCTCCTCGCTCATCCAAATACAAACTCCAGCATATTCAGTTTTCAGACATGACTGGATCTTCAAACGGCACAGGCTTCTGTGGTCAGATTAAACTAAAAAAAGAGCTTTTTGGCAGCAAACACACTAGATGGGTTTGGTGCACACAAGGATAAAAGTATCCCATGTGTACAATTTAATACACCGTTTTAATACACGCCTATTTTTCTGCTGGAGGTCCTGGACTTCTTATTCAGATACATGGCATTGTGGATTCTATCAAATATCAACAGATAAAAAATCAAAACCTGACGCCTTCTGCTAGAAATCTTATAATGGGCCGTGGTTGAATCTTCCATCAGGACAACGATCCAAAACAAACATCAAAATCAACACAAAAATGTGTTAGGGAGCACAAAATGAAGCTTCTGCCATGACCGTCCCAGTTCCCTGAGCTGAACCATATAGAAAATGAGTGGGGTGAACTGAAGAGAAGAAGCATAAACATGGATCTGGGAATCTGAAGGATCTGGAGTGATTCTGTGTGGAGGAATAGTCTCTGATCTCAGGTCAGGTGTTCTCCAAACTCATCAGGCATTATATGAGAAGACTCAGAGCTGTTATCTTGGCAAAAGGAGATTGCAAAAAGGTATTTAATAAAAGGGTATGAATAATTGTGGCCAACGTGTTTTGGAGAAAAACATTTATTTTATAATGTGATTTCCCCCCCACTTTCAAATCTTTTACTTCAATGAAAGGTTAGGATTTTGCCAATTTTTTGAATGAAAGATCAAAAGGATAAACGATGCAGATTTATTTTTTATAGCCATTTTTTATCATTTTTACCAGGGGTACCATTAATTCTGAGCACCACTGTATATGTCTCCTAATGGAGGCAGCCATTTTGAGATCACATGACCAGCTCAATACCACTCGCTTCCTTATCCTCTAGTATTGGACACTTTTTTTATTGCAGATAATACAATTACAATAAGGCAATACAAAATGATTGGACACTTTGATTTATAGAAAAAAAAATGAATGATGGCTGAGTTTTGCTTTTTGGTGCACCCAGTATAAGTCCTAGATGCAACAAAAAAACTGTCAATGCTGTTTAAGTCCACTTAGTAAACTCTAAAGTTAACTGTTGTAACTTAACTGTATTTTTCCCCAGAGAAAGCTCACTCAGTGGAGGTTGTCAGTAGTGTTTTATGTCCAGTTCGCTGGAGCTGAAAGAAGTCAGCATCGTGTCTTGTTATGAAACAAGACGTTCTTACCTCCCGCTCCGGGTGAACGATTCCTGGGGTGACTTGCGTGGAACGATGGCCTCGCCGTGGCGCTCCACAGAGGCGACCAACAGTGAGGAAGTCAATGCGCCATTGTGTATCGAGCTCGCCGGCTACATGTTTGGTAATTATCCCGCCTGTTTGTTGGAGACTTGGATCTGTGAGCCAAGCCGGCAGACAGTAGAGCACAACACCGTCAACAAAGATTAACTTCTTCTGACATGTCTAGTTGAGGGAGACAAACTCAAAACGTCATTGATTAGTGCTGCCAATCAGTTCTGCAACAGCAGTTTAGTACATTTTTTAATAGTAAAACAATGAACAAAAATCACAAATGCTATTTGAAAAGACACATTATTTAGAGTAAGTTTAGCAAATGTGGGTCAACTAAACATTACCGAGTGGATGTTTCAACAAACTCAGCAAACAGAAAATCCACCAACTAATAAGAATGGTCTTCTTTAAAATAAGCCTCTAAAATACAAAACTTTTGGAAAAAAAATCTTTCAGGTTCAGTGTTTTTTAAAAGCCTCTGGTATGATCAATAATCATAATGCTATTATCAGCTAACATGGGGTCATATAAAGTTATGGTAGTAACCCATATACACTCACAGGACACTTTATTAGGTTCACCTGCTCAACATGGTTGTTACCACAAATTTCTAATCAGATGGCAGCAACTCAATGCATTTATGTGGTCAAGATGATCTGCTGATGTTCAAACTGTGAACTTTAAGAAAGGTTATTTAAGTGATTTTGAACTTGGCATGATTGTTGGTGATAGACGGTCAGCCTGAGTATTCCAGAAACTGATCTTGGATTTCACGCACACCCATCTCTAGGGTTTACAGAGCATGGTCCAAAAAAGAGAAAATATCAATTGAGCGGCAAAAATCCCTTGCTGATCAGAGGCCAGAAAAGAATGGCCAGACTGGTTCGAGCTGATTGGAAAGGCAACAGTAACTTAAATAACCACTCCTTACAGCCCATGTCTGCAGAAGAGCATCTCTGAACGACATCAAACCGTCAAATCTTGAAGCAGATTGCCTACAGCAGCAGAAAACTACATTTACCCCTTTTCCACCAAAAAAGAACTGGTTCGGAACTGGTGCTGGTTCAAAGTTAGTTCAACTTGCGAACCTTCTCAGAACCTGTTTGTTTTTCCACTAACTAGAGAGCCCAGTGAACGACGTCGTTACGTCACTGTGTACGTCGCCATACGTCTTAGCTAGAAACGCTTGCACCAACTTCAAGCATAACAATTACAATGGCGGACTACATTGTCTTTCTGCAAATGTTTCTCCTGGCTTTGCGATCCTCTATTGGGGTCAGAAGAAAAAAATGTGTTCTAAACCCTGCCCCCAGCCCAGACGTAAGCACAACGTGGTAAAGAACGGTTATAGTCCAGCAAAGAGTTGGTGCCGCTTTGGAACCAATTTTCCTGGCCGGGAACCGGTTATTTGGCCGTCGAAACACAAAAAACTGGTTCGCGAGTAGGCACCGGCACCGAACCAGCTCTCAAAATGCTTTGGTGGAAAAGGGGTAATTGGGTGCCAACACTGTCTGGAGATTGAAAGAAATGTTGCCTGGTCTGATGAGTCTCGATTTCTGCTGCGATTATTCAGTATAGGGTCAGAATTTGGTATAAACAACATGTAAGCATGGATCCATCATGCCTGGTATCTTGTATTAATGGTGTGGGTGATATTTTCAGCCACAATTGAGGCTCCTTAGTGCCAATTGAGCATTGTTTAAAAGCCACAGCCTACCTGATTATTGTTACTGACCATGTCCATCCTTTAATGACCACAGTGTATCTTCTGATGCAGGATAAAGCACCATGTCACAAAGCTCAAATCATCTCAAACTGGTTCTTGTACTGACAATGAGGTCACAATACTCAAATGACCTCAACAGTCACCAGGTCTCAATACAATAGAGCACCTTTGGCTGGTAGAACGGAATCTTTCCATCATGGATGTGCAGCCGACAAATCTGCAGCACCTGCGTGATGCTATCATGTAAATATAGACCAAAATCTTGGAGGAACGTTTCCAGAACCTTGTTGAATCTATGCCACCAAGAATTAAGGCAATAAAATGGCTGGTGAGTATGTGTTAACCTTTTAATAGTTGATTTTACATTTTTATTCTAGCTGGACCATCCTAGTCATTTATGGTCATTAGCTGGTCCAAACTGATCTAAATGATGGATCAACTGGACTACCAGCGGTTGGGGCTGAGATTGACCTGTGGAGGCCGGTGACAAACCATGTTCCACTTTCCCTGCCAAGCTGATATGAGTTTTTTTTTTATTAAAGCAGGGACATAGACCTATTTTTTTTTTAAAGGCTATATAGATTTTAGATTATTTTGTAGTTCTGCTGTAATCACATATACATCTAAGACCAGTCCATGTCTCACTTGTGGGTACAAAAGTGGCTATAGGCTATATTCAAAAGTATGTAGCCATAGAAATTGTTAAATATTGTTGTGATAAATTTGTTTGAGAGGATTGTCAGTCATGACATCACTACAAATAATAATAATACTAATAAAAGACTATAAAGCTTTTATCTAACTCAGATCTAGCCTATCAAAACTTGTGTTCACAGTTATTTAAATTAAGCAACTGTGCTTTTCTTTTAAATGCCGCCTGTTTCAGGAATACAATTCCAAGTCTATTTTTTTTTCAGATTTTTTTTTTTTATAGGACCACCATCTATAGCATGCAAATTAGTGAGGTCCTGTCCTGATATTCACGTTTTAACGAGAAAGTTAGCTGTAATTAATGAGGCTGCAGGACTCTCTAAGCTATTTAGTGGGATCCGTTCATTGAACATTGAGAGTGCGTTTCTCCTGTCCAACCAAGGGCTTTTCTCCTGTAGCTCTTCTCAGTTCACATTGCCTCTCAGAGGGCAGAATAGCCCAAGCCTTGATCCTCGTCAGTTGTCATCCCCAGTTCGGGCCACTTTGGCCGCTTCTAGTGGGGAAGTCAGGCCTAATCCCTGGAAGGAATCAGGGCAAAAGAAAAGCAACAATAACCAAGTCAACCGTAAAAAATGAAAGCGAAATCTCTATTATCAGCCCCAACATTTCCCAGCGATGCAGTGAAATCAGGCTGGTTTGTCATTCGAGTCAGACACCGGGGGGAGAATCTGGGGTCGCTTTGGGTTGGTAGACTCACACGACGTTTAGAGAGCAATATTTCGGCGAAAGGGGCCTCGCATTTGCAAAATCCCCCTCACATCCCGCCATAAGCATTAAATGCAGTCTGACTTTATGTTGTATAGGCAACGCAAAACAAGAAAAGAGGCACAGTCCTTGCATAAAAGAACGCGGTTTTGGGGGATTAGGGACGGACCAAAGGATGGAGAATAACTTCTGCATAACTTTACAGCTCCTCTTTCTCCAGGTTTAGACCACGGCTTAAAGCGCACAGTCTTTAGTTAACCCTTAACTGCTCCCTACGAGACCAGACCATATTTTTGTATTGTATTTCATTTTTTATTTAGGCTACATTTCATTAGATTTAGCTTGTATTTATCTGGACAAATACAAAAATCATCAATTGTCAATATAGTTTTTTGACGAGATAGATAAACAATAAAGAAAAACCCCATTTGTGTAACTAGTCTATAAAGTTTTATACGGATGCCAAAATGTTGTTTTAGGATTTAAAAACGCCTTAATTGGTCTCGGGCTTAATGTAATCACGATCGCATCCCATATGTGCAGGCACCATTTCTTTCACAAATGATTGTGAGGATCAGATGACCCATTAAATTATTGTCTTTCTTGAAAGCCTGATTTTCGTTATAAGAATTCATTAGGGCAATCTTGAGCCACACGCACTTTTTAAATTTTCAAAATATAAGCCAAGTTATCCAGGCTCATCCCTTTGCTTGAGAGCTCTCCAGTCGATGAAGATGCTTCACTTAGGCAGCCTAATTAGTGATTTTTGTCCTCGCTCAATTGCCTCTGTCTCCGTTGCGCATTCAAATGAAGTCCTTAATGCACATGGCAATTGTAGGCCTGCCTGTATAAAAATATTAGTTTCCTACTGATCAATAATCGTATTTATTATGTCTTCCAGGGCATGTGAGGTAGGCTATGTGATCAAAAAAGGCTATTTTCACTTCAAACGTCCTTGGTATCACAGTATGATTTTGTACACCGCTCTCTGCTTGCAAACCGCTGAAATCAGCTGCCTTGGGTGACTTGGATCATCCAATTTAAGGCTATCACAATAACAGTGCAGTAGTGGAGAGCTAATGCCACAATCCACGACATAAAACCTGCGAATTTACCCTGAGACATCAGAGCACGCAGTAGAATAGCCCTTAATGCGAGCATTCTGAGTCCCCCATTTCCATCAGGCTCTCATGACTGCAGAATTGCCGCGGACTGCAAGTTATCAAGAGGCACTAATTTCACATTAAAGACCATTGACTGCAGTGGCTTGATTCGAGGGTTTGCGACAATTAACACAATCAGAATCGGAGCCCAGATCGTTTACCTTGACTCCGTAATTATTTTTTGGCCGCGTGCGCGCTAACACATTCGCAAAATTGCACGGGGTGTCAAAAACCGAGAAGAGAGAGAGAGAGAGAGGATGCCGCGCGTGTGTATAAATCCACTGTCTCCAAACACACGGAGAATAAAATAGTGAAAAAAGACTACAGTTAAGGTGTTTATTCCAGATTTTACTATCAAGTGTCTGTTGTTCCTGAGGCTGCGGACATTTTAAAATTCACCTTGAATTGATTCATATTAGTGGTGTGATGATAATTAAAGCAAGTGCATGATCAAAAATCAGAAAAGTCCCTTTCTGAAGCGCAGTAGACGTGTAGGCTAAACATATGAGCAAGTAGGTTAAATACAGTAAATAAAAGGTTAAATGTATAATTCATAAAAGAAATGTGCATCACACATTTTTTTATTAAATAGCCTACTACATGGGCAGAGCTACTAAATTAAGCTCTTTCTATAATAGACTATCCGATTTGGGCAATATGATCCTATGAGATAGCTTTTATCTAAATTAAATTGAATAGTTTAATTTAAACAATAAATTGTATAGACACAAAACAAGTGGGATTTGCTGAAACTGGGCTCAATTTCCACTTCTTTCAATTTCACCTGTCATTTAAAATCCCGGCGTCCATCGCGAGATTACCATAGTCATGTGATCGAGACGCAGGCAAGAAGAAAACAGGAAGCTGTGCAGAGTCTGGCAAAGCAACAGCATTTGTATTTGGAGTCCAAAAAGATATGGATTTGTTAACGAAATTTACATGTGTGGTATCATGCTTATTTTCAGGATGGGCGATTACATTCATTAACATTGCTAACTGCTCGGTTTACCCATCGGAAATGAGTGTCGATGTCGCATTAAAGCTTCCATCAGCAGTCATGCTGTATCGCAGGCAAGCGGTTTGGGGTTCTTCTACTCCCTCAGTCTTTCGTCTACGTTTCCAGATGACTTGGAAGTGAACGAGTATTGTAGTAAACTGCTTCATATCTACGGTGAACGCTACGTGACTTACCCAACTGCCTGGTGTCTTATGCACGACCTGTCAAAGTCTGTCAGAACTGCTACACTTACTTCATCAGTCTGCAGGAAATATATACAAATATATCATCGGACCAAGTAAGTTTCATTGCAAGTTTAATTTACTCTAAATGTCCATATTTTAGAACACTAAACGTGCCTATAATTGGTTTAAGGCTGTTAGACAGAATTCTCAACCACTGGTCACATGCACTCATGTCTCGGTTGTGTTGTGTGTGTGTGTGTGTGTTGTGTGTTCTCAGTGTTTCAACAAGCCTGACTCACAAGGACTCTGGAATGTTTTAGTGAGCTTATAGAGCTATTTTAAGTTAATTTAAAATAACCAAAGTCCTTCTGAATAGTTTCACATCTTTGTCATCTTCTTATTGCACCTTTTAAAACTGAACAAAGCTAAAGATGCCAGTACATACTGTATATATTTGATTAACACATATGCTGGTTAGTGGGTATTTTGTCACTGTACATACACTGTTATTATAAAATAAGTTATGGCCTGCAGATGTAGAAGTTAATGTTTAATAATTTGTACGATTATGTCTTCTCAAAGATGGGCCCTGGAAATGTCAGTTGTCATGACAGCCTGATGCGTTCTGATAGGTTGATGCTGCTCTATACCCTCTTCAACAAATTAGAGGAGATCTGGCTATCAGCAAGATGCAAGCGTAAGTAACATAACCTGAAACATTGTAGGTTCAATGAAACTGGCATTAGACTCGATGCTTTCTCTTAAGCATGTTTCTTTCATTTTCACTTTTAACCAGATAATATACTTCTCACCACTTGCAATATGAAGAAGTTGGGTCATATGTAAAATTCAAATTTTTCCTCATTAGAATGTCTGACTGAAAATCAAGAGGCTCTCCTCAATGAGACTGTGTACTTCATGGCCATTCTGAATCAGTCACTCACCTGCTTTCAACAATATCAGGTAATATCGAATGGCTCACTTAGATCAATACAAGCACAGTTAAAACAAATCCTTGAGTTTGAGAGTATCCTGTTCTCTAAACAGAGTAACCACTCCGAACTGTGCAAAGACTGCAAAGCCTCATACAAAAGGTTGAACGAGCTCTACGGTAGAATGGAGAAAAACCAAACACTCTGCATTGATATAGAAGACGCAGTAAGTACCCACTATACACAAACCCTGTCATTTGACAAAAACAGTCCAAAAGTTATTAGCAAATTAAGTTTTAAAATGTGGAAGTTTGGGAGAATTTTAAAATAGCACCCTCTAGCCCTACATCTGTACAAACTAAAGTCTGGAATACACTACGCTGCTTTTGTACGTTTTGCCCCAATTTCCAGTCTTGACAAGTCGGGGAAGTTGGAGTTTCTGTAGTTTGTGAAGGGCACAGACTTCTTCTTTTTTTTCGCTTCAGATTACGATTCCATCCAGTTGGAAGATATCAAACATGTTTGATATTTTGAACTGGTTTTAGAAAACATAATGTTTTCATTTGTCACGCCTCCTAGCAATGAAGTGCATGTTTCTGTAGCTGTGTCCCAATTCAGAGGCCACACCTTCAAAGTCTGCGAAGGTCGAACCACGTGATGTTAAAGGAATAGTTCCCCCAAAAATATAAATTCTGTCGTTTACTCACCCCTCAAGTTGTTCCAAACCTGTATGAGTTTCTTTCTTCTGTTCTCTTCAACATTCATCTTGAAGAATGTTGTTAACCAGACAGTTGATGTTAGCCATTGACTTCCAAAGTAGAAAAAAAAAATACTATGGAAGTTGGAAAGGGACATATCGAACAGCTCCTCCCCCTTTTTTAAATAGCCAATAGCGTTTTGTCAATCACTGCTTGGCCAGAGCCGTTGAGCTCAGTAAACCCGCAGTTACCTCCTAATCTCTAACCGTTTCTTCTCCTAATCTCCTCCATATCGCTTTAAAATATAGCATTCTGTGCAGAATTCAAATAAGTCTGATACATTTTTTGGTATGCTCTGACTCGCGCATATGATCCGCTCTGTGCTATCATATTTTTAGACCAGGGCAGACTGTGTGTGTGGTTCGCTTGATACTAATGTGAAACCAGACTTTATTCGCCCCAATGGAAAGCATATTTACACTGTCTGAATCTTTACCCATTCCTTACATAGTGCACTATGTGCCATTCACCATGTAGAAAGACAAAAAATCTGATAAAAAGCTGATAAGTGCAGAGTGATATCATCAAAATCATTGATATTGGCGTTAGTTAGTAGAACACTACCTTATAGATAACAGTAAGGCTTACATATTCATACTAAAAGCCAAAAAACTTCATGGGCACTTTAATTGGGACGGTCTAGCCTAAGGAGGATTTCTCTTGTTGCTTTGCAACTGTGACAGCTGCCATTGATGAGCGGCAGTAACTTTTGTACTGTACTTTTTTGAAAGTTATATTAAACTGTCTGAAAACAAAACAGGGTTTGCAACCTGTCTAAATCACATCATAAAGCATATTAGTAAGATTTAAGTCAAACATTTGTACCCCTTTAAAGTTTTGTTTTTGCACATTAATATTGTTATATATTCGAGTAAGTTGAAACCCAATACTTACATTTAAAAGTGTAATCTGGCATTTTCTCAAAAAAAAAAATAATCCAGTCGTCATCAACGCGATGAATCCTGGAATAGGGCCATGGAAACGGACGCGTTTGTAGTCTACATTTGAAGGATGCAGACTCTGAATTGGGACGCAGCTTGTGTGAGTTTGTCGTGTTTGGGACACCTTGAAAATCTGGTTGTGTATGACGGCCAGGTTTCCTCCGCAACCTTTTAAAAAATTCGGCAAGTGTGTAATGCCTATAGTTTTTAAAATATGTTCCGATTTTAAAAGTCATGCTGTGTATTCCAGTCTTAATTTCACACCATGCTCACATTTTAATTCTCACACAATGGGTGAAAATAATTTGCTTTGGATAAAATCGTCTGCCTAATGCAGTGATGGTATATAACACACTGATCCAACAAAATGTTTTTCAGCCTTAATGGTAGCAGATAAAGATGGAGCTATTAGATAATGTGAAACTGATTACCTCGCTTACTTCTCAGATGAACATGACACGGCGGTTGTGGAGTAAAAACTATAATTGCTCGTTGCCTCGGGAAGAGACGGTGCCTGTCATCGCAGTGTCCAGCTTCATGCTCTTCCTCCCCATCATCTTCTACTTAAGCAGCTTCCTGCACTCGGAACAAAAGAAACGCAAGCTCATACACCGTAAGAAACTTGTTTAGCTGTGCAAATTGTCTCTGCAGAAGGTTCAAGGAAAAGGACAGAGGCGTTCTGCAGTGTTAACTGCATGCTTTGGTTTCATGGTCAATTACTTGCAGACAGTACTTGCCTCAGACACAGATCACCAAGACTACTACTTTTAGCATCTTAAAAGCGTGTAATACACAAACTGTGTTAATGCTCTGAGCAAAGTCTCTGACTTCAAGGTTAAACTGTGCTGTGAATATTCTGCTGCATCTCCTGCCAGTGTGGTGTTAATCTATTCCTTCATCTTGATCCACAGCCAAAAGAGCCAAGTCCAGCAGCAGCCTAATGAATATCCAAGACAAATTCAGCTGAGTGGAGATGAGGCAAGGAAGAGAGGGCACTGAATCTTTGGTTCACCTCTCCCGCTAAATCAACGGGCACTTTTATCATGGATGGATGGGGTTCATGTCTTCTCCTGGACTCCAAGCACATCCTGGTTCAAAGACTGTGATGTTCTTTTTTTTTTTCCCACTATTTGTGATTTGCACTATTGATCAGCGTTTTTTGTTTTTGTTTTTTTGCTTAGCTGTTAAAAAAAGACATAATTCTAATGGTTTTCAGAGAAGATCAGTGAGCTTTTCAATAATTAGAAAGATGTTGGTATTATATTACTGTATTTAAGGTATGAAAAAGATGTGATCCCGAGAAAAGGGTGCTTTATCTTTTACATGAAACTGGTTATGCTGCATTTTTGAGAGAGCATGTTACATTTTATACTCTCTATTTTCTTAGGTAGACACACACACACACCAACACAACACACACACACACACACACACGGCAATGGTACCACTTCTGGAAGCACTCCATGTGCATTAGAGAAAGATCTTGTAACAAATACTTTATTCAGGGTCAAAGGTATATGCAGTGAGTAGAGGAGAAAAGTAAAGGATGCAGAGGCCTTTTAGATGAACCATGTGCTTGTTTGCTCTTTATGCTTTTTACAAGAGTTGCCATAGTCTTCACCTCATTGTATGGTTAGATACTGTCATTTAAATGTTGGACGAACAAACTAATTAGAGCTGGGCATGGAATAAGAAAGTTGAATTAATTAAACTTTTATTTCCTCAGCTCAGATGTTGCCCATTGCTGAGTATTAAGTAATGTAAAGTGTAAGTTATAAGAAAACCCCATGCATTCTTTTGTGGTTGTGAAATAGTTTTCAATCTATTAGTTTCCTCATACCTCTATTAAAATATGTTAATTGTGCTTAACTCCTAAAGCCTTTCTTGGAGGGATTGACAGGCTCGTTGTTTTCATGGTGATGTGGACTTTCCTTGGATTGCAAAGCGCCTGTTTCCCCAGTCATTAGCAGCTAATCTAAATGTAGGATAAAGTTACATGGCCGAATAATCGTAACAACACATCCGTTTAAGCCGCATTGGCTTTTTGGTCTTATGGAGCCGAGCCATTGCCTATCACACTGCCTCATAAGCGCATTTTGCTTGATTTGTCCAATCATATGATCGTACAGGCAGATGTGGGGAAAAATAGCCTTTTCATACGCGCTCATGAGTGCAATGTCTAACAAGAATGACAGCTTTCATCCCTGCAATTCCATTATCCGTTTAGCATTGGTGAAAGTCATTCCTCCTGACCTGACTGCCAAATGTAGCAACCAGGCGAATCTTATGGCCACGTGTTCGACGAACTGACGCAAAAGCTGAAATAGCTTTTGAGATGTATGACCCGAGCTTACTTTCCCTGACGAGAACCCTAGAGAGGATGAGGGGAAACTGGTGGAAAATATGAGATTATCCCTAATCACGTTTTGCCCCGATAAGAATCAGAGCAGTGACTTTGGACCTTAAGCAATGAGCCTGTTAAGAAATAACCCTTAACCTGAAACTCTGTAAGGGCTTTGAACAAACCTTGAACGCAGGTGCTGCAGTTTGTTTAAAAGTTGACATTAGGATTTTGGATGACCTGTCATTAGAAATTAAATCATTCTTGTCTGTTGATGATTGCTTTGTGCTAGAATTCGTATACTAACAAAAAAAGTCTTCTATTTTCAACTTTTGTAAAACTAATTTTATTTCGAATAATAAAAAGACATTTCATTCTAAAAATGTTTATTGTATAATTATGATTTATATGTATAATTTACTTGGTACAGCAAGGTATATAGCAATGTGAATTGAGTTCATTACCACCCCTCTGGCTTCTTTCCAAGCATAATAATCTATTTTCCAAGGAGCTTTAATTGTAATTGACTAAGAAAATAATTGGTTGTTCATTTTTTTTGTGTGTAAAATGTAATATTTCATAATTTTAATATTTTGTCATTTAAAAAAGTGTCAGTTTCTGCTTTTTAATTATTTAAAATTGGCTCAATATTGCTCAATTTGTTTGAAGGAAAAATAAATAAGATATTGATAGTGATAACTGGTAAGTCATTATGATGTGTTGTTTTGTTTCTTGTTAGTTAAAATTTGTACAAATTAGACAACATTTTCCGTATATTGCATGTCAAGTGTGTTGCAACAAGAAAAATCATGCATGTGATCATCAACTAGCTGATAAATCCCTGGTATAATAGTAATATAATAATATATACACACTTGTTATTATATAATTATAATATCTGGGATATCAATGAAATATTGTTGATTTAACACAAATTAGGTCCACTCATCAAATTTGTATCTTTAAACTTGTCTGATTTGTATCTCTGGTTCCTTCATCTATACCATGCTCTGTCATCCATCACACATATAGTATTCTTATTTTGTGCAACTATGGTAGTTATGCAAACCTTTTAAAGCTGTCAGTTATTAGCTAAAGCTGAATATGGTGCTTTGTTGAAGAAATATAGCTTTATAATTAGAGAACTCTCACTTAAGAGCCAACATGTGTTGCTGAATGAAAGGGGGCATTATGACCTCATAAGGGTCAAAGTCTGAAGATCATGGGATTATGGTATTATGATTATAAAATCACTTCATCACAGTGGTCACTTAGCACCGCTGATGGCTACAGAGCTCTCCATTCCAGCTTCCATTTGCCGCTGATCATTCTTAAATGCTTCACCCCATTACAAAGGTCAATGAGAGGTCAGCTGGAGGAGACATCGCAGATGCTGATTGGTGTGTCAGAATCCTAAGGTGGATGACTTCTGTTCCCTGTAGCTTTTTTTAATAAGACAATGGGATCACAGTCGGCAAGGCTTACATAGACCCAGGGGGTCTGGCAGAATGAGAGCTTTTGAATAAAGGGCTATGGCATAAGGGCAGAAACATCTGACCCTGTTGGGCACACCTGCCCACTCATCTCTGGGTACTGCATTGCCCATCAGCTGGATAAGACGGCTATAAAGCCTCTTGAGGAAAATAATAGACAAGATTTCAGTGAGGAAATAGGTGGCCACTGTGGTGCTTCATCTTCATCATTGATGAACTGCATTCAAGTCTATTTCTAAAATGGGGTTGGCATCTGAACAGCTCAGTGCAACATAACAGAAAGCACAGGATCAAATTAATAAACTGTTCCACTTATTTAAGCCTGTATTCTATAGCATATATATCTTGTTACGCACTGAACTCAGTATGCTAATATTTGTTACTCTGTTTGCTAATGATAATGTTTGTTTACTTAATTACATTCATACTGAACTTCCTCTAAGAAAAAAAAAGTCTGTTAAAGTGTACCAAATAAGCAGTCTAGCAACAAGAAGAGCTCTGCAAAAAAAAAAAAAAAAAAAAAAGATCACAGTAATATTAACATATTTTGCCATGTTGCCATGTCAAACTGTTTCGCCATGTACGAAAATATCTGATCTGATATTTCCAGAACGCGAGTCTCGCGTGATTTGCCTACAAATGCACTGGGACCATGAACGCAAATATTAAATATTTATGGACATGACCTTTATTTTACAATTTCCACTACTGAATATCCATTGATCCTAGAACTGTAAAAGTTTTAATGACCCTCGTTTTAAAAAGAAAATTTACATCATATATTTTGGCATGAAACAAAATTAATTTCTTAATTGTCATGCAACTTGTTATGGTTGATTTTTATACAGATTCATGGCCTTAGAGCATATAAACTCCATTTAATAATGTGTAAATTAAAGATGAGGGTTGTGACCTACACAATTACTCCCTGCATATTTAACTCTGTCTGATTAACGCAGGACGGTAAGAGCATCTCTCAAGTCTGAAGTAAGCAGTCTCATCACTGTAGCTCTTATTTGTTATTTTCTGCTGCCATCATTATTCAGGTCAATGGGATTGAAAAGGAAATGGCAAAGGTTATTGAGGAGGGTTTGAGCATGATCACTTCCTCTCGTTTTTACTCTGTCTCTCATATCAACGCAGACAGAGACAATTGATTTTTTTTGGTAAATAATAATACATAATTATGAACACTTTAACCATACGAAGACTATCTATATTACATGGAGATGAATCATAAATAAATCAGATTGTATTACTCTGGTGCCATCTATCGATGGGATGTGATTTTAAGGCACACTTTGATTAATGCTGATTGAATTAATAGATTGAGACATGATATGTTTTCATGCCATCACTGCTTTTAAAACTTAACTTAAACCAGACTAAGTTGGTTTGCTGGTTTTTAGACTGGTACGTCAGTTTATTGATTTTAGTTTACCAGCATTAGAGTAGAATACCTTAATGTCCAGGCTGGCGACCAACATAACCAGATGAGACCAGCCTATCTTGGGCTGCTTTAAGATATTTTTAGGCTAGTTGATTAGGTTTGACACAGCAATATTGAAGAAAATCAATCGCAGCCATTCGGGGAAAGCCTCTCCATCACACATGGATTTGCCATTAGAGGGCGGCATTGCACCAGTAGCCGCGTAACCAACCACTGTCGGCCAAAATGTAGTGAATGGCCCTGTCCCAAATGGCACACTCCGGACTTGTGGACTTCCTCAGAGTCCACACTTCAGTGACGTCATGAGTGCAGACCTATAGGGCCCTTAGCGCGAGTCCGCGAGGGCGCATTGAGAGGTATTTTTGGGACAGACTCGATCATCACGCCGGAAACAGGAAGACAGTCTGTTTTTATTTTTTTTTATTTTTTTTTTTTATTGAATTTTCAAAATCACAGAGTTTGATATCAAGTTGACATTTCTTTTACATATTTTCTGATAAGTATCACCTTTGACAAGTAAAACATGAGACAACAATAATTTGAAGAAAGAAAAAAAAAAAAAAGAACAAACAGAACAGAAAAAAAAGGGGAAAAAAAAGGATAAAGGGCATCACGGACATATATTAAATTCCTTTAGCAGAGATACAGATCCCTTGTCTTAAATTTGTCATCTGTCTTACTTCATACAAATGAATTTGACTTTTGTATAAAAAAAAATGTATGTTATTGATTTGTTTCTATTATTAGGAAAATTTCATATTCATCAAACTAAGTGGAGTAACTCAAAACCCAACTTTGCTCATTTCAAAGCAGCCTTTAACAGGTATTTTGAGTCTGTAAAGTTTTTTGAAAAATCGGAAGACAGTCTGGTTGTTGTTATGGACAGGAGCTGCAGGTTCGGGGAAATATGCTGACTATTGTTGTTGTGTTTATGACTCAGTAAAGCCCTGACATTTGATCTGTTCTATTTATTTTATGAATCATAATATTATATTATTATATTATTCAGCTCGCTATTATTAGCCTATGTTATAGACATCAACCACTGGTTGATGATCATAATGTTTGTATAAACTTGTGTCTTGTCATAAAAACCGTAATAATTACACTTAAATATTTTCTTCTCAGAGCCATGTTAACAATTGTCCGTGAGTGAAATATCCTCCCATCTGTTGTCTGATTGGCCTTTCGCAAGGATTCCTGGGTAGTTAAAGTGCGTGGAGCCTGCTTCTATGCGGGCTTCGCGGAAGACCGCTTCAAGGGTACAAAGGGGGCGCTGCTGAGCACACTTCAGAGCGTTAAAATGCTTTTGGGACGGCCTACGGACTCGTAGACTCGGCGAGCACGCGCAATTTAAGTCCACGAGACCGAAAGTCCGCATGAAGTGCGCCATTTGGGACTGGGCCAATGTGTGCATGTGACCTGCGTTCCTGGAAAACCAGTCGCGTTTTCCACTGGCACGGGGATTGATCGTGCCACATTGGGGGCAACGGCCAGGGGGTTTTGTCCCACCGAATTTCTTGGTCCAAAGCGGGCCAACTGGGGCTTAAAGTGTGGTCATGAACAAAAGCGGAGTTTAACGTTACCTGAGAGGCCGAGCCAGGAGCACGGTCAGCAGCACCGTTGCCTATTTCCCATGTTTTCATATCAGGCTATCAGCTAACCTCAACATTTAAGGGCATTTTAAACCATTTTCAGCTCGAAAGACACTTTCAGACACCAGCGGGTGTTTGAAATGACTTGAAATAATAAATACATAAATCACTTTGAAATCATATTTTACTGAGTCCGGAAAGCATGTCGCTGGAAACATGTATTGCTTTTTTATTAGCGGACAGTTATGATGCTGAAGATTTCTTATATTTCAAAACAAATGCGACTCGCCGGAAAGCCAAGAGGTGAATACATTTAAAAAAAAAATATTATCGCCGTTGTTGCCACTGTCTATGGTTGTTGCTTCATTTAGTAAACAAACAGCATATGCGCTCAGTACAACTTGCAACAGTTAAATTATATGGTAGTTTAAATCCTATTTAAACTGGTAATGTCTCGAGCGTTACTCTTCATTTGCTGGTTGACTGTCTGCCCACAATGTTCTAAAAACCAGCTTGACTAGCTAACGTTACCTTTGCTAGCTGCTGGTTGAGGATCACCAGCACTCACAGGGAAAAAAAGGTAGAAAGCTGTCATTGGGGCAGTGCTAATGTACATTTTAAGGTAGCCTACTACTAATATATACGTTTAAAGTATTCATATGTACCTTTAAGATACTATTATGTGCCATTTAGGGGTAAATGAGGTACAAAGATGTATTTTTTTCTTCTTTTTTATTTTATTTTTTATTTTATTTTATTTTTTTAGCTTTTGTACATTAGGGCACTGCCCAGTGACAGCGTTGTACCTTTTTTCTCCTGAAAGTGCCAATGACCAGCAGCAACAAGCAAAAAAAAAAATCCTACAGGGAAAAATTTATATTAATTTATTTTTCAACAGAATGAAGCGGAAACATAAACAAAGTGATAATCCGAAAAGGTAAGATGATCTACACAGCATTTGATGGAAAAAAAATTCTGTCATGACTACTTTATAATGAAATGTTAATGCTCTAACATTATTCTTTTTCACGTGTCAGAGAGGAAGAAAGAGATGTGTTCAATGACGTGCTGCAAAGCTTGACAATGAGTGATTTTAAGAGTCACTTCCAGCTGACGCCAACTCAAACTGAGGTACTTAAGCTAATGCTTGTCTTACTTTTTACTAATCTCATTTGTATTTTGTGAACAAATTGTTCTTTTCTTTTTGTGTTTGTAGGAGTTGGTACGGCTGCTGGCACCCTGTAAATGGACTGCCATTAGCCAAGAGGGATGGACCGTGCGCCACGCTGTGCTTGCTACTCTGTGGGCTCTTTCTACCCAAGAGTCTTACCACAGTGTGGCAAACCGCTTCCACATCACAGAGTCACTCATTTGTGATCAGCTGGATGAATTCTGCATCCTTATTACCAGCAATTTGGCTAATGAAATTCGCTGGCCTCAGGGGGAGGAAGCAGAAATGTCTGTGCTGGGCTTTTTTTCTACTGTGGGGTTACCAGATACTCTCTGTGTAGTAGGAACGCGTTTCATTCCTATTGAGAAGCCTACTGATGTGCCAGATCCAGAGGTATATAGAGAGGCAGAGGGGTTGTACTCTATAAAATTCATGGCTTTTTGCAACCACAAGGGTCATTTTACCTATGTGACTGCAGAGCACCCTAGTAACTGGCATAACTCAAGAGTACTGTTAGCCACGGAGATTGGCAAGGCATTGCAGGAAGACCCTGTGGCTCTCCTACATGGCAAGCACATCATCGGTGATTCCACCTTCCCACTTTCAGAGCACTTCCTGACCCCGTTCCCTGATTACGGAACAGTTGGACAGAAAAAAGTATGTTATAATCAGAAAGTGCAGTCGTCTCTTGCAGTGGTGCAAGGCTCCATCCATAATCTGAGATCTCGTTTTCAAAGGCTCCGGTGTCTGCAGAAGCATTCCGTCTGTCATACCAGCTTAGCTGTGAAGGCCTGCTGTATTTTATACAACATGTTCCTAGAAACGTATAATGTGCCAGTGGATCACATGGAAGATGATATAACCCAAGAACCTTTCCATGAACTACCTTATGGACACTCTGGAAGTCTTGGTGGAATATCTAAAAGACAAGACATTGCCGCTTTACTTGGGCGAACCACTAAAAAAAGAAAATGAATGTAGAATTAGAAAATTATTTTCAATTTTACATATGATAATGACATTAATATGACAATGTTGAAAAAATGTCCTAATTTAAATTGTAAGGTGACTTTTGTGTAAACACAGTAGTTTGTAATAATAATTTTTTTGTTATATGCACTACTATGTTGGAGTGATATGTCATAAAATATATATATTGAATTTTAAAAAATCAAGTGATTGTCTAATAAAAATATATTCTTTAGGATTAGGAAATCTAGAATCTCTATTAATCTGAAAATACTTTTATGGTTTATTTAAATGATCCTTACATACATGGTTAAAATCTGGTAAAGAAAATTTATATTAATAATATATAATATACAATATACACCCTTGGCTGACAGTGTGAGGGTCCCAATGTCTGTACAGGTTGTTTTTTTCTTCAGTTTTTAGCACGTTGTAATTTTGTACATTAAACCCAAATAAAATCAGGGCTTTTAACTAAAAATACAAATTGTGTAAAAACAAGTAATACTACAACGCGCACGCGTAGAACACGTACAACTGCTACTTAAAAACGGCGCACAGATTTTTCGTATTTCAGAACTACGACAGCAAGCTTCGAGGCGTTATTAACACGCCACAATAAATGTCCATGTCGTGTTAAGAGTAAAATATATTACTATTTTATCCTACCAACAAGAATCGCAGTACTGTAAAATAAAATGCGTTTTTAAAAATACCCACGATTTTTACATAATCAACTTGTGCGCGCAAAGTCTTAATAAAAATAATACAAACACCGGAGGACTTTTATTTTGAAAACAATAGCTATCGTGGCAGAGAGTGCGTGAATGCTGGCTTCCCCTCCCGCATATGTGTTCTAGTCCTACAGTGAAGCGACTGATACGGCGGCAAGGCGGCAGAAAAAAATCGGGGTTTAGTGCCGCTGCGAAATGGCTGGACAGCAGTTTCAGTACGACGACAGTGGCAACACTTTTTTCTATTTCCTCACGTCCTTTGTGGGACTAATAGTCATCCCAGCCACCTATTACCTCTGGCCCCGGGATCAGAATGCGGGTAAGGCCCCATATGCTAATGCACTAATGTTACCAGCTAACCAGTTGCCTGTCGCTTGCTGATCACCCTGATTACCAGATTGCCTTTTCTGCGAGGAATATTTGTTGACATTGCTGTATTTAATAAAACGAATGCCGAGAGTAAATCCAGTAATGACACCACGGGCTCGCCAGAATGTTAATGTGTGGCATTAGCAGCTGACCCTTATTCAAATCAACTAGACTAGGTGGAATACTTCCAGTATTTGTCAATAACGGATCTTAATACAGATACTTATAAATAAGGCTTTTCAGGTTTCTATTTGAGCTTTGCTACCATCACACACGCCAGCTAACTTACATACGTTAAATGCAGCGGTCCTCCGTTCAATAGGCTTGTTTTCGTAATTCGTATGTCCTCATTTGTTTACGTTGACAAACACATTAAACTAATCTGATCAAATAATATATAATATATAATGCAGTGATTTTTTAAAATTCTTTTCCGTCTGCATGGGATTCAGTGCCACTCCCACTATTTTATAAGCATGTGTTATGAAATGTTTTTTCACCTTGATAATTGTGCTCTTTCATGAACTGCATGGTTATCTTTCATTTACATGCCGTTTACATGCAACAGATAGACATGCTAACTTGATCAAATTCACAGCAATAAATCCATAAGTTTCTGCAGACTACATGGAAGAAAACACAAAAATAAACTGACAGGTAAAAGGTACACATTTATAATAAAAATTAAATGCTTAAAGTGACAAAACACATTTGTAAACATTTATATTTAAGAGTATAAACACCTGTATAAAGAGCAGTATAAACACTAAACAGTGCAAGTGTTCAGCTGTGCAAACAAGAATGAAGTGTGTAAAGCAACATTCAAGAAAAGCTATAGTTTCTTAGTTCTTACAGCACATTAATGCTCAGTAATTTCATATCAGGCTGGAAACACTACAGCATTTTTTTGTGTGTGTGTGTGCGCGACTGCGTATTAAACCCTCTGTTTAGATATTATTAACGATGGTTTCATTGCACAAAAATCATTGTCTTGTTCATTTCTGTTAGCTATATAAAATGAACATTTTTGTACATTTTCAGGCAGCTTTTGTTATATGCCTCTCAATGTAAGAGGGGCACAAAGGGTCACATTCAGATAAAATGATCAAATGCCATGCCAAGTTTGCAAAACCCCACTAACTAAAAAGTACCATAGTAGTGCCCTGCTTTTTGGGCATGTTAAGACCAATATTGATTCTTGCATGTGTACTGTAAATACTGTGATATATGAATATAGTAAGCATTCAGTACTGAGATATATCAACGTACCATAGCATTATTATCTGAAGCCATCAGTGTACAGAGACAGAGTACTGCTTTGTTATGGACTTTATGTTTGTTTGCATGATGAGTGAGAATTAGATTTCATTGCACAATTGTTTTTTCTCATTCTTGTTTGTTACGTAAATTAATTCACAGAGCAATTGCGGTTGAAGAGTTTACGAAGGGTTCATGGAAGATGTCTGTGGTATCGCCTTCGGCTAATGAAATCACAGCAGAGCATTATTCCAACACTTAAGTAAGTGATTGTTTCTGTGAAAATGGTGTGTTTCAGGGGATTTCATCTAATTTAGCTTGTTTTGCTGTCTTTTTTTAGTTTGTAAGCATTTCATTTCTAACATGCATAGATTGTTATTATTGCAGTAGTTGTTTGTATATAGTGTGTGCACTGGGGAACATTTGCAATTGTACAACAACATCTGTTTACGATGATGCAAAATGCAACAAAAACAAAATTGCCCTTTATGCATGTTAAGTATATTTAAGGATATAAACAAATATATATTGTTTAATATATTAACATATGATGGATTAGGTGCTTGGTATTCTGAAAACATTATTATTTTTTTATTATGATTCACCAGAGTAGTTAGAAAGTAGTTATTTCATGATTTTATAAGTTTTTGTTTATTGATATCACACTATTTGATTTGATTAGATCTGTTTAATTTTAATGGGCAGATTCAAATGTACTCTTCTTGTATATTGCTGTGACAACCCAGTAATGCAGCACAGTGGTCAAAACTTAAAATAATGGCCTCAGACACTTTTCAAAGCTCTGCACCAACTATTTAAAGCACAAAGCTTGGATCAGATGCATGGGGTATACAGACGTCCTTTCTTTCATGGTTTAAATCGGTTCTTTTGGCTATTTAGTCACCATTCCATACAGCAGCTACTGTCTATGTAATTGTAAATTGTGGTTACAAACTAAAATTTGCTTTTTTTTGTTGTTGTTCTATGTCATTTTAGAAAAGCAGCCCTGTTGTTTGGGTGGGCAGTATTTCTTTTCCTGGCCTATAAGGTGTCTAAATTAGATCGAGAGTACCAGGAGTATAACCCCTATGAGGTCCTCAGCTTGGACGCGGTAAGGACGACATTTTTGCTTTCTGTCTTGTTAATCTTGTTCTTTGTAATATGAATCTCTAAACAACTACTTCTCAAGATTAATAGATCCATTATGTTCCTCTTTAGGGGGCATCTGTTGCTGAGATTAAGAAGCAGTACAGAGTTCTGTCTCTAAAACACCATCCTGATAAAGGTGGAGATGAGGCCATGTTCATGAAGCTTGCTAAAGCTTACTCAGCGTAAGACTGCTGCCGCCACCCGTTTTATTCATAGTTGCCTTTTAAATTTAATGTCATGTTATTTATGGCTGTGGCAACTAATTTTTCTGTGTGAGTCAATCTTGGTATTGCAGTGTGGTGTTTTAGCTAGCACAATAAAATTCATAAAAAAGCTATTCATAAAAATGTCATCCACTGTGCCAGGATTAAATACTTAATCTTCTTGAAATACCCACGCGGCACCTTTCTATTACTTGTCAATATGGCACAGTGTGTAATCATCAGTTTTTGAAATTGTTTTCCACACTCATACTTTCTCACAGTTTGACAAATGAGGAATCACGAAAAAACTGGGAGACATATGGCAACCCTGATGGCCCAAGAGGTGATGATTTCTTTAACTTGTTATCTTATTGATTGATTATTTAGTGAAAACTGAATTTAAACTGAAAAAATTTCGATTCTCGATTTCATTTCACTCTTGATCAGTTACGAGTTTTGGAATCGCTCTTCCTGCGTGGATTGTTGACCAGAAAAACTCCATGCTGGTATGTTCTCACACAATTTTTTTTTTCAGCTGTCAGTTAAAGGGGTGGTTCAGGATTTTGGACATCGGACCTAATTTCCAAGTTAGCCTGGGTGTTATTTATCAGTGGAGACAGTTTTAAAAAATTTCATCCAGTCCTTCCAGTTGCGTAGTTCGGCGATGCTAGGCTAGCGTGAGTCAACGGTATATGCTAGCCTGCCATTAAAAACAGTTTTACCCAATCCACAGTACACCAAAGCAAATAAATGATCACGCCAGACTATCGATGTAAATGTCTGTTGAGGAGAATAATGTTAGAAATCAAACTACCCTTTCATCGCATTGCAATAGTTATACTTTGTTCCCTGTATTTATTAGCACAGTATACAGCAGCGGCTGAGTGATATTAAAGGATTAGTTCACTTTTTAAAAAACTTTTGCTGATAATTTACTCACCCCCATGTCATCCAAGATGTCCATGTCTTTCTTTCTTCAGTCGAAAAGAAATTAAGGTTTTTGATGAAAACTTTTTAGGATTTTTCTCCATATAATGGACTTTACTGGCAGCCAAACCGTCCAAGGTCCAAATGACAGTTTCAGTGCAGCTTCAAATGTTTTAAACAGATAAGACACTTATGCATCGTCTGTTGTCGTTTAAAACATTTGAAGCTGCACTGAAACTGTCATTTGGACCTTGGACGGTTTGGCTGCCAGTAAAGTCCATTATATGGAGAAAAATCCTAAAAAGGTTTTCATCAAAAACCTTAATTTCTTTTCGACTGAAGAAAGAAAGACATGGACATCTTGGATGACATGGGGGTGAGTAAATTATCAGCAAAAGTTTTTTAAAAAGTGAACTAATCCTTTAAGTTACCTAGGCTACCGAGAGAGCCGTCCACATGACAATCACGCAAGTGTATTTCCCTGCCGCTGACACGCATCACTACAGAAGCAGAGTATATCACCATGTTGCCAATTCTTCCGTTTACAATCAAATGTTTCAATATCGTTGTTCAAGGCTACTACTAGCTAGCTAGACGTCCCGACTGTAGTGCGCTTCTGTTCTGTGTTCAATTTTCGGTGCAGTACTAACCGGAGTAAAGTAAAATCCCGCCGCTGCTGAAAAACTAGTTCCTGTAAATGTAATGCGATCCTTGAAATGCAAGAGTAGTTTGATTTCTAACATTATTCTCTCAACAGACATTTACATCGATAGTCTGGCGTGATCATTTATTTGCTTTTGGTGAACTGTGGATTGGGTAAAACTGTTTTTAGTGGCAGGCTAGCGTATACCGTTGACTCGCGCTAGCCTAGCACCGGCGAACTATGCAACTGGATGAAAATTTTTGAAAACTGTCTCCACTGATAAATAACGCACAGGCTCACTTGGAAATGAGGTCAGATGTCCAAAATCCTGAACCACCCCTTTAAGTTTTAACTACAACAAGCAAGTTTCTTTATATAAATGCCCCATTTTTATAAATGCCCCAAGAGTGCAATAACTGTCCATACCTGTTTGCTTGTGCCTTTCACAGGTGCTGCTGGTCTATGGGTTGGCTTTCATGGTCATCCTTCCTGTGGTTGTGGTAAGCTAGCCTTCTACTGGTTTATAACTTAGACTTTAGATTTCATAGAAAACATGTACAATGTTCAAATGTTAGAATGTGTTTGAAAGAAGTCTTTTATGTTTACCAGGACTGCATGTGTTTGATCAAAAATAAAGTACAAATAGGGATATTGTGAAATATTACAATGTAGAATAAGTGTTTTCTATTTTAATATATTTTAAAATTGTATTTATTTCTATGATGACAAAGCTGGATTACCCCAATCTTCAGTGTCACATGATCCTTCAGAAATCATTCTAATATCTAATTTAGTGCTCAAGAAATATTTCTTATTATTATCAATGTTGAAAACGATCTTTAAATGATTTTACTGTTGCTTTTGATCAATTTAATGTAACCTTGCCGAATCAAAGATATCAATTCATTTTGAACAGTAGTGTACCTTCTGTTTTGTACAAGCATTTTATTAACGGTAGTATAGAAACCCTTTAATTGATTTCCATTGATTAATATTCTGATAAACCCTATATTAATGTGTGCATTTGTGTTTAGGGCACATGGTGGTACCGTTCCATCCGCTACAGTGGTGATCAGATCCTGATTAACACAACTCAGCTTTTTATGCACTTTATGTACAAAACACCTAATATGAACATGAAACGTAAGTGAACACCTAGAAGGAAGTAAGGTCACAATTCAGAAAACTACTTCATGACATCCTTTTGTGAATTCCTCTGACTGAGTCTCTCTCTGTTTGACAGGATTGGTGATGGTGTTGACCGCAGCATTTGAGTTTGATCCTCGTAGTAACAAAGAGGCCATTATAAGACCAACAGACAACATAGAAGTTCCCCAGGTAAAATGTTCAGACATTTATATGCGTTTTGTGCCGAAGATTTAATGGTTCGTTTCCACTGAGCAGTACAGTTCGGGTCGGGTCAGTAAACCATGATCCGGCTAGCGTTTCCACCGCCAACAGTACCCTACTTGATAAGTGTGGTGTTTGCCGGAAAGAAGCGATCAACGCCATTTTTGCGCGACAAAGTAAACACCAATGGATGGCATACAGCAGATCTTGTCCTTGCTTCTCGGCATGTTTGTCACAAGAAGACAAGTGCCGACATTAGGCATTTCTCAATACCAAGTACGCAAAGTTCTTAGCAGAAGGACTAACGAGGGCGCGAGTCCGGTAATTCTCCAAATGGAACAGCACGTTCTTGAAAGCGTCACTCAGCTCGCTCTGCATGTACATTTTAGGCAACAATAAAACAAAATATGTTATAAAACACCACTCTGCCTCTTTTCGTTTTCATTTAAATACATTTTAAACATTTTAGGCACACAAATGTGGTTCAGGCAATGCATAGGCCTATTGATTAAATTATTCACTGCATGTATAACGTTAGCCTATTTAAAAAAAACGCAAACCTGCATCTTTTCGTTTAAATTTAAAAAATATTAAACGTATTCCAGGCAATATGTGCATTTGTTTAAATGTTGCAATAAACAACATTACAGTGACTCTTGTAATAAAATAAAAAATGACAAAACTCAAACCATCTCTTTTTGTTAAATTTCAGTTTTATCAATAATAGCCATTATTAAAGTATAAGTAAAAGGTAACGTTACAAGAAGCTATACAATAAGAAAGAAAGCAAACAATTCAGTCAAATATACAAATTCAGCGCTAGTCTAGCGTTACAATGGAAAAGTTAAATAGAAATATATGAAACTTCACTTAGCCCTCAGCCAAAACGATTGGTCAGGGAACGAATTATAGATTCACGAGACCAAAGATCGCCCGTTAACACAAGATGAATTACCACTGTAGAGTCAGCTGCAAACGCCAGAACGACTAGCCGAGTAAAGGCTGTTCCAGGCGGGATCGCCTGGAATGGATCTCATAACCTGGATCAAATTATCATAAATCATTATAAATAAACCACAGATTTGAGCTTTAAACAACTACATTCTCGCCTGAAAAACTCTTAAAACTACATTTCGTGACAGAATAACAGTAGTATTATATTCCAACTGTATATTAAAAAAGGCGCTTATGTTGTCATTCCCCTTGTAGCACGTGCAAGTGACAATACTCTGTCAACCAATCAACGTTCTGCAGTGTGTCTAGCTCCACCCTTTAGTACCGTACAACTGTGCTAGGTACCCCAACGGAAATGTACCCAAAAAGTGGTACGGTACGGTTCGGCTTTTTGGTACAATTCACAACTTTTGACAGTGAAAACTGCGTAATAATTGCGAACTGTACCGTAGCGCTCAGTGGAAACGAGCCTTAAGAGTGTTTGTGGATAATGATTACAATTTCCTATCGTAAATATAATGCTGGGTGTTTGTTCCTTTATGCAGTTGATTCGGGAGCTGGGGAACATTAATGTTAAGAAGAAGGAGCCTCCGTTCTGCTATCCCTACAGCCTAAAGGCTCGAGTCTTATTACTTACACACCTTGCCAGGATGGATGTTTCTGAGAACATAGAGGAGGGTATGCATTCACACACACACACGCACACCCCTCAAGTGTCAACATTTATTCCTGTAAGATAATACCACAACAACTACCTGTCTAATACAATTCATTACATTTATGCATTTGGCAGACGGTTTTATCCAAAAGAATTCAAGCTATACATTGCAAGTATGTGTGCTCCTTGAGAATCAAACCCAAACTTGTCGTTGCTAATGCCACGCTCTGCTAGTTGAGCTAACTGAACTTTATTCATGTTGAATTATCGTTGCAAATAATTTAGGGTTATTAATGTAAATTAATTGGTAGTTTTGTATCTTCTGCAGATCAAAGGTTTGTGGTGAAGAAGGGCCCTGCTTTACTACAGGAAATGATCAATGTTGGCTGTCAACTCACTATGATGGCAACCAGTAGAGGAGGTAACATGAAAACAATATTTTCAAATATTGACAAATGGACTAAAGCTTAATTTTAATATACATATACACTACAGTTCAAAAGTTTGGCATCAGTATGATTTTTGATTTGAATAAATTAATACTTTTATTCAAGAATGCATTAAATTGATTAAAAATGGCAGTAAAGACTTTAAAGGACCCTGAAAGGTAAATGTATCATGGATTTCACACATTTTTTACTGTATTTTAATCAAATAAATGCAGCCTTGGTGAGCATAAGAGACCTCTTTTAAAAATATTTCAAAATATTCCTGATTCCAAACTATTGAACACCAGTGTATATGAAGTATCATACATGATTAAAACATGTTTTTCTTTGCTTGTGTTTGATTTTCTAGGCCTTCGGGCCCCCAGGCTGACGTCCATAGAGAACTGCATGAAGCTTTCTCAGATGGTGGTTCAAGGATTGCAGGAGGCCAAGTCTCCTCTCCTGCAGCTGCCCCATTTTGAAGAGGAGCACCTCCGGTACTGTATCTCTAAAAAGGTACATCTTTTTCAAAGGCGTTACAGCTCATAAAAGGATCTGTTAGGGCAATTTTTGTTGTTGTTTTAGTATACCATAGTATAACTATAAAAACTGTGACATTTTATTTTGTAAATCCATGCATACTAATAGTTAGGGCTGTGAGGGAATCTGCTACATCAGTTATAGTTGCACTTTCTAAATTGTGTATGCTGTTTGTCTTCATAATAATTTGAATACAAACCATAGTTATATACTAGGGATGCACCGAATATTCGGCCACCGAAAATTTTCGGCCGAAAGACTTTTATTACCGAAACAATACGGCCGAAATGTTGTGATGACGTCGGGTTTAATTTATCACCTGAAATCCAAACATTCCGATCGCTACGCTGAATATATGAGAGGAACACGGCCCAGAGAGAGAGAGAGAGAGAGAGAGAGAGAGAGAGAGCGCTAGAGGTACAGAGAGAGAGAGAGAGCGCGCAAGAGGTACAGAGAGAGAGAGAGATAGAGAGCGCGCGAGAGGTACACACACAGAGAGAGAGAGAGAGAGCGCGCAAGAGGTACAGAGAGAGAGAGAGATAGAGAGCGCGCGAGAGGTACACACACACACAGAGAGAGAGAGAGAGCGCGCAAGAGGTACAGAGAGAGAGAGAGATAGAGAGCGCGCGGAGAGGTACACACACAGAGAGAGAGAGAGCGCTACAGCGCTCTGCAATCAAATACTAAATAGGCTTAGTAAAAAAAAAAAATAGAAAAATCAACGTGTGGTGGACCTAAATGCACTTTGAGAGAACATTTCATTTTAAAACCTTTCTGCAGACCAGTAGGCCTGTACATTATTATTTAACGTACACATGAGTGGGGTCAAGTTACCATTTTAGTTTGAATTTTATTTTATACTGTGCATTGTTGCAATTTGCTAAATAAATATTTGGATAATTTGTAATTGATTTATTCTTTGAAACTGAAAAAATAATTGGCATAATTTCTTTCGGTGTTTCGGTTTTCGGCCTTGGTTTCCTCTTTTTCGGTTTCGGCCAAGAATTTTCATTTCGGTGCATCCCTATTACATACCCCCACTTAAACTATTGTTAATATGCAAAAAATATGGTTTCCAAATTTCCAAATATCGTTGCCCTCTCTTATTCTCAGTATAAGGTGCGGACGTTGCAGGATCTGGTCAGTCTGAAAGACTCTGACAGGAGAAACATGCTGAGATTCCTTGGGGATGAGAAGTATGATGAGGTCATAGTGGTCCTCGGGAGCTTCCCCTATATCAACATGGAAACTAAACTTCAAGGTGGGTTTGTTAGTCAGCGTTTTGTACACTTACATTCAATAAAAACAATTTGTGTGATTTAAAGACTAACTCTGTGTATGTTTCATCACTCTACAGTGTTGGACGATGAAGATAGCAATAACATCACAGCAGGATCCATTGTCACAGTTACGGTTACCTTGACAAGGAAGAGAATGTCTGTAAGTTGTATATTTACTAGAATGTCTCATGGCCCACCCACCGTTTCTCATCCAGATGTTTACTTGAAAAGGGGTAGTGCTACTCGACTATAGTGGTTGATTTGTGTGTTATGTTTATATTATGCGCATTGATTATGGTCATGGAATGGCCATTGGTACACATTGCAGTTGCAGCAGGCATTCACAAGAGGTCAATGCTGAGCTTGTTTTTTGGTGGAGAATAAATTTCAGCAAGACAATCATATTTTTTACCATAAACAGTCTTTATTATTTGAATTCTTTATGCTCAACAACATTGTAAATTTGTACACTAAATTTGTATTTGTGTTTAGGAGATGTTCGAGAAAGAGGAGAATGCACCTTTACCTACAGATGAAGCTAATACAGAGGAGGTAGTAATGCTTTTAAGTTACACATTAATCAAAAATAAATAAAAATGCACATTCGCATCTTGCTATTTGCTCATAATCATGTTTAAATGTTTTAAAATGATTCATTTGTCATTTGCAGCAAGGTGATGCCAAAAACAAAACAAAAGTTTGGCAAAATAAGAATAAAGGAGCTAAAAAAGCTGCCAAATCCAAAAAGAAGAAACTGACTAAGAAGAAACCAGTAACCCAACAGCAAGCAAAAGGAGACAAGACCAAACAGGCCAATGGCAATGTGGCAGGAAATGTAAGGAACCTAGAACTTTGTATATATTCAGTGGTATATTTTCTTTTGATAAAAATAACCTTCAATTTTACTGTGCAAAAGATTGAGGTCAGTAAGTTTATTTTTTATTAATACTTTTTTTAATCAAGGATGCAATAAATTGATGCATGAAAGTGACAGTAAAACATTTATAGTGGTAAAAAATATTTCTACCGTAATTCCTCAAATAAAGACCGGGGCCTTTATTTACCTGAACTGCAGATGGTAGCCGGCTTTTATTTGAAGCAGGCTTTTATTAGAGGCAGGCCTTTATTTCTAATTCGCGATCCCCGCCCGTCCCCCAGCCAAGTTTCCATGGTGACGCGTCATGCTTGGCACTGTTCACCACAGCCAAAATAGCGCTGTATGACAGATGTAGCGCTTTTATTTCTAAATATTAACAAACTTGCTTACCATGTCATCAACTATCTTCTATTCTGACTCTCAAATTAGTGTAAGTGAGTTTGTTTTGTCGTTTAAAACCCTTTATAATTGATCCTGATCTGTAACGTGAGATGGGCACCGCAGTTCAGAGATTCCTGTCTGTTGGATTTGTACGTTACACAGCGCGTGAATTCTTCAGTTTCTCCTGAAATGCATGAAAGTAAGTGGCCGGTGAACTGGGAGAAGAATAGAGTAAACTTTATACTTGTGATACACTGTGTAGATATGAATAAAACACGTCGTCAAATATATTTGAATGGATTGTTATTGCTGCTTCCATAGACACCAATGTGTATTTTACAAACTATAAATGTATTGTTTTGCTATAAATCTTATCTAGTTAAATGTCTGAAACCTAAAATAAACATGTGGTTGAAAACACTGAATAGTAGTTGTGATATATGACAAGCACAGCACGCGTCCGTCTTTGAGTGTACACTAATTTTTCCCCGGCCTTAATTTGAGACCGGCCTTTATTTGTCCGCGTTGACCACGCACCCGGCCACTATCAGAGGCCCGGCGTTTATTTGAATACCGGTTTTTATTTGAGGAATTACGGTATTTTGACAAAATGCTGTTCTTTTGAACTTTCCATTCATCAAAGAATTCCGAAAAACTGATTTTAACATTGATAATAATAAATGCTTCTTGAGTACCATATCAGCATATTACAATGATTTCTGAAGTACCATGTGACACTGAAGTCTAGAGTAGTAAAATAGAAAACTGCTTTTCTTAATTCCAATAATATTTGATTTTCTGATATTATTGACAGCAACAACAAATCTTTCATCCCATTGCATATGTTTTTGCTCACAGGAAGTTGTTGCACCAAAAGAGGAAGAGGAAGATCTCTCTGATAAAGGCAGTGAATCCGATGAAGCAGAGGGAAATAAGGACTCGCCCAGCGAGAGAGATGAGGAGAGTGACAAGCAGAGTGACACTGAGATGGACGAGATTGCCGGAGATGATGAGGAGGTGTGTTGAATCCCTTGGATGAGAGACTGCCGATGGTTGTTATTGCAGTGCAGCTTTCCATAACCAGCACGTCTTTTTTCTATAGGAATGGGAGGCCCTACAACAGAGCATTCAGCGTCGTGAAAGGGCGCTATTGGAGACCAAGTCTAAGGTCACACACCCCGTCTACAGCCTGTACTTCCCTGAGGAGAAACAGGAGTGGTGGTGGCTTTACATTGCAGATAGGAAGGAGCAAACACTGGTGTCTATGCCCAATCATGTGTGCACACTTAAAGACACTGAGGAGGTGAGGCCACAACCACATGTTTGTGCTCTATCACACCTTTTTGTTGAGGAAAGTTGAAAGGGGTAAAAGAAAGGATGACATTGTTTTGATGGTCTTGGAATTTTAGTATATCCTGGTTTTCCTTTTTTTCCCCTCAAGTTTTTCAATGGCTAAACCAAGGCATTTAGAATTGGAATACATAATGGGAAAAACTAATCACTAAAATGAATTGCAATATTGTGTGCGGTCATATAATATAGTGTAATGGAAGAATAATAGAATGAGTGTGTGTGTGTGAGTGGCTGAATGGTGCTAGCTTCGGAGTCTCCTGCGTTTTCCAGTTTTCCCCATAGCCTGTTGCCAGGCAACCTCCACACTGCAGTCTCTGTCTGGTTACAGGACAGCCAGATGCCTGTCATAATTCTGTCTGACATACTGAGTGCTTCCTCTCTGTGAGGAGCATGAGAATGCAAGGATGTAAACAAAAGGGTCCTAAATCACCCCATATTTCCCAATTATTCCTCCATGTTAGGTTGTGCTGAGTTGTGTAAAGTGACCAATGACTATGTAAACTTCCTGTTTGCCTCAGGTTGAACTGAAATTCCCCGCTCCATCCAAAACCGGAAACTATCAATATTCTGTGATTCTCAGATCGGATTCATTCATGGGATTAGATCAGGTCAAGCCACTCAAGGTCAGGTTTTTTTTTTTTTTTTTTTTGGAAATGCTCTTTCTTATTTGTTAAATTAATTTTTATTAAATATTTGTTGAAATATTTTATGCAAAAATATACACACACTGGGTTCGATTTAAATTTAGTACTTTTTAAAGTTTCATTTTGAAATAATATTTTTTAAAAGAAGTCTCTTATCCTAACCAAAGCTGCATTCATTTGATCAAAAATACAGTAAAAGCGTAATATTTTGAATATAACCATTTTAAATGTAATGTAATTGTGTGATGGCAAAGCTGGATTTTCAGCAGCCATTACTCCAGTTAATCAATATGTACATTTATTTACTAGAATCTTTGTGGTCCTAATTTTGTTTCGTTTTAGCTGGAGGTTCACGAGGCGAAGGCCATGTTGGATAACCACCCACAGTGGGATATCCCAGAAACTGAGGAAGAAGAGGATGACCCAGAGGACAGTGATGGCATTGAGGAGTCTGAAGAAGACGAAGAAGACAACGACTAAACCAGTCATTTCATGCAAACTTGAGCACAGCTCATACACCCATGTGCCCACTCATGCGTGCACACACACACACCGACACACACACTTTCTCCCACATAGCCCCAGACGTTGCCGTCGTCTGGGCCGCCACACACCGGAGGCAAACAGGAGACAAGGATGTTGACGCCCCCTCTTCCTGTTTAAAACCCTCATGAATCACAAATCTGTCCGAACCGTTTATTTTGCCAATCAAAACAAGACTTAAGGAACTGTTGGTTATCTTTCCCTGCGTTCATCCAGTCGTTATCGGTGGGATGTCACAGTGGTTATGTGTGAGGTCCAGCTGTGTTTCATATTCCTCTCCACTTGACGAAAAACATGTCTGACCAACCAATGCGTCGGAAAAAATAAAAACCAGAGTACCGCTGAAAAATCACACACCTCATGACTGTCATTTTTCAATGTCATGTCCGTTTATGCTTCAAGGGTGTTTTCTACCTTATCATTTTGTAGTTTTATGTAGTTTATTAAATATCAGATTTACCAGGTGTTTCCACTTTTACGAGGCTGTGTGAAGTATAATCTGGAGCGAGCACAAGGACTTGTTGCACTCAGAGCTGCTTGAGCGGGAGTTATGGGCGAAGGAGCCGCACCGCTGTGGGTTGCATCTCAAACTGTCTCCATTGTCCTGAAGTGTGGAAATTCAATACATTTATAAATCTCACCTATCTTAATTACTTCCAGCTTCTCGTCACGAGCGCAGGTTGCCTCAGCCTCACAAAAATGACTGTAGACATTCCACAGCCAGGTCTACTGTTCAGTCCTGATTTAACCTTTAATGTTGCTTTACCTAGAACTATTGTTCCGCTGTTTCACAAATAAGCTGGTAGATATCAGACTGATTTCTTGCCACTGTGTATTAACATGGCCTAATTTTTTTCAAAACTCCCTCTAGGACAATTCAAATATGAATTTTTCCCCTTATATATTTATCCCACTGACTTTTTGAACTGGAAACAGAAAATTCCCCACTGTTGCTGACTGCAGTTGTTACAAAGAGCCCGTGTTTCTAGCATGAATGTACACAAGTACAGGTCTTTTCCCATCAGTCTGTCGGCCATAGGCTTTTGAAAGGCAGGTGGGTGGAATTAAAAAAAAAAAAAGATCAAATGACATCTAGGACTTTCGGCTTCCCATGGATCTGTAGTCCTCGATTATTGATAGTTTAGCTTGATTTTTTTTAATTATATATATATATATATATATATAGAATTGTTTTGCATTCCACTCTCATCAAATATGAATGCCTTATTCAATGTATAAAATTTCTCGTGGCCACAAATATTGCAAATGGTTTGTGATGCAAAAACACCAATACAACTGATGGGAATAAGTGA
This sequence comes from Chrosomus eos, assembly GCA_036326025.1. Lineage (NCBI taxonomy): Eukaryota > Metazoa > Chordata > Actinopteri > Cypriniformes > Leuciscidae > Chrosomus > Chrosomus eos. Next base: position 9,690,896 of record CM070829.1, on the reverse strand, counting down.
GGGTCAGTGTTTACTTTTGTAAGTTTATCTTTTTTTTGTGTGTGTGCGTGGAGGAATGGCAACAGGGCTTACAATTTAAGGGTACCATTTTTTTTGGATATGATGATTTTCATTCCATTTAAATGTTATTTTGCACCAGTGGAAGGTCTGACAGCGTATTGGGAGTGCTGATTTAGTGGTTGTGAAAATACTAGTCTGGTCTGTTTACTTATCAATCATTGGGAGAGGTGACATGAAATTATTTGAAATGTAGAAATGCGTATGAAATGATAATCTCTCAATTTATTGTTAATTTTTTTATCATGAATTTATGACAGGAAATTGGATTTTCTTGTTTGTTCCCAATAGCTATTGTATGTATTTTATAGTTACATTTGGAAAATTGCAAACATCCGTAGTAAATTATTTGACGTATTTCCCCTTGCGTTCATTAGCATAAACACAATGTAATCTTTATTGACATAGGGAAAGTGTCATATTCTGGCTGCATGTAACTCACACATTCACAACCAATTTTATAAAATAGTAAAGATTTTACAGATAAATAGAAATTTTAGTATTATAGCTCCAAAAAAGATTGTTGCCTCAGAATTGATGCTGTGACTGAAGCGCACAGATTATGAGAAATATCTCCTCATACACACAGAGAAAGTCACCGGCCAGAAAAAGGGGTGAATTGCCTAGTAAACAGTATCTGCCACTTTTGTTTACAAGAAAACTGTCATTGTAAATGGAAAATATATATTATTTGTATTTAAATAATTTCAAATAAAATAACTTTTTAAATGATTTTCTTTTTGATTACACAGGATTGAACACATCTTTGAGATGTTCTCTGAATCTGCATCATTCTTTGATACATTTTATAGACTAAAGGTGATGATACACAGGGCAACTCTTTGAGCAATTTTGCTGGGCTTGCAGAGCGATTGTTGCTTGATTGAAAATGGGCAATACATTTCTATCTGGATAATTTAGATTGGTCGTGGGCCCTGTGTCTCATCTGGTTGCCCGTTGATGGTAACAGTCCTCAAAAAGTTGCCCTGTATTATCACCTTAAGAGTTTACTAGACTGAGCTTTATTTGTCTGAAGGTATGGGGCCCTTTGGAGATTTTTTTCTTCTTAATTTTCCATGACATCTTCTTAAACATTTTGAAGAAATATTTGTTAATGATTTGTTAAATGTTATACAAAAGAGAATGAAAGTTACTTTAAAGTGCTACAAATCCTGCTTTTTCTTTAGGCGGATGGTGAGCTGAGAATGGTGGTCCATGGTCTCTGTAGAGTCTATACATCAGCATCCCGTTTATTTTCAAACACCCAGTTTCTGCAACTTCTATATGAGGCTCATAATGGGTTTGACTACACACACTGTCAAATTTGCCATTTGGACTTTGAATTTAATTACTTGAATTAAACGAGAAACAAATGCATTTAAATGTCTAAATTGTGTTGAATGTTAAAAGCAGCAATCACAATTATGTAATTTAGCCTATTTTATTTATGTAAAAACAGAGTATATTCCTAAATAATTTATATCGACATTTTTCGCCTTTTATAAATATTTTTGCCGTTATATGGAATTGAATAAAAATAAACCAAAGTTAGGCAAGTGTGCAGCTTAAAGTCAAAACTTCACGCGCTGACATGTGAACATTATAGCCTATTTATTTAAAAAAACGAATGTGGACAACATTCGCTCTATAAATAGATAGACAATAACTATATTCGCGCCATGCATTAGATATTTAAACGGATTTCCGTGATAATATAGGCTCTGTACTGTAGCTATGCAAATAAACGTGCCGTATTTTCCTCATTTTTACCACGTAATGCTATGAGTGGAGTGCCATGCTTTAGGTGTATTTCTGCAGTGCGAAACCAACCAACATCAGTTTTGGTCCCATGACCTTGAGTGGCTTCCCGAACAGGTTGCGATACATATTCAACACCCAAATCCAATATGATCCCCCCTTCTTTGAGTAGGCTAAATGACCACACATAACAGTGACATACATTTTCAACACAAAAAATAAACAAATAAATAAATAAAGACGAATATTCTAATCAACTCAATGCATGAAACAACAATGCATAACGCATTTTTTTTATTCTGTGCAATAATAATAATAAACAGATTATCTCAACAACAAATCATTTGAGTTCTTAAACATATGTTATTAGTGATTTTACATTAGCTGCTGTGAATGCGGGTATAAGACGACTGTTTGTAAATTGAGATTACTGTAATTTGAAATAAAATTTTGCAGTGAACTATGTAGTGAGCTATGTAGGCTATTTATGTAGGGCCGTTTTAAAAAAAAAAAACGAAAAAAAAAAATGTATTTATAGTGAGCTTGTGGTGTGCAGTGGGCTTTTAGGACAGTTGATGCAACATTTTAATAAAATTACACCGATTCTGCTGTATTTTATTCCTTATTGGTCAGTTGACAATATAAAACCAACTGTTAAAAAAATCTAAAGTTCATAAACGTTGAACACTGCTTTATTAGCTAAAATAGCCGGATCGGAAACACTGTTAAAATAGCTCACAATCCTCTACGGAATTTCACAAACAAGCTTCATGTGGGTTCAAGTGGGTTTGATCCAAAACCCAAGAACCGAAGAGAGATTTCCAGCTCCATCCACATACACACATGCAGTATTTATGCAATAGATTTTGGAATACAGTCGGATATCCTGTGTGGGTGTTTTACTCTACATCGTTTTGCATACCTAGGCGAAATATATAAACGTTTCGCCATACGCCCCCGTGCCTAGTCATTTAATTAGATCCCCGGGGTGCGGATCAGTTTGGCACTGTGTCTGCGTGCAAGCGGTTTTTTGTTTTGTATGTTTTTTTTTTTTTGCTCCCGGAGCCCTGGCCGCGGTCCTCGCGCGAATTCACTCCTGCACCGGCGGCGCGGGAAGAAAATCGAGCCCGCAGTCCAGCTGCTGCTGTTGGGGTAAAGTGATCTGCACGACTCGGACAGACGACAACCCAAGTGTTGCAGCCGCCGACAAGCAGAGGTAAATCATTTCGGCATTAGCTGCTTTTTCCAAGTGGATCTTTGCTGATGTCAGCGTCATTCGAGACGCCAAGTTCATCGATGCAAATATGAAATGGTCACTGCGATACCGTCCGATTTGTGATTAACAGTATAGACTGTTTAATAATTGTGATAACTTACTGTTCATAACATATTTGTCTGTTTATAAGAGTATCTTGAGATAAGATTGCACGCATTGTTGATATCACGTTGTACAAAACAGATTCTTTCAATGCCGTCTTTGAATGTTTGCAACTTTGAATCCGCAGCTAAGTTAATTTATTTATTTCATTCTAATAATACTAAGAAATATAATATAAAATATCACATATTATATTTTAATCTTTCAATTGCACCCACAGGAAAGAAAAGTCAAAGTTGAGGTGTTTATCCTACAGCAATGAGATTAAATGGAGAAAAATGCTTAAATCTCCTGCTTTTCAGATTTTCTGAAGAGAGAATGACCCCAGAAATCTAACATGATCACCCCAAGAGTTTCAGAAGAGATCTCAGCAATGTCTCAAACTGTGCTCAGAACTGGCAAGATACCAAACACTGCAATTAAAAGTCAGAGATTTTGATATGAACTCAAAAGATTTCTCATCAAATTGTCTGAGCCATGTATGAATTGTATAATAAGGAAACTTCTGAGGTGAAATTGATACTTTAATGAAACATTACAGAGATCTCTGTTATCTGGAGTCTCCTGATTTATGAAAGAGGAACCTCTGGGTAATAAACATTTCCTCTGGGTAGGGTTGTTTGTGTTTTACTCCGCTGGGACAACCTATCTTCCCCACCTGTGCTGGCCCTTGTTTTGCTGGCAATTTCCCTAAAGTACTAAAGGCCTGCATCTCAGCCTGGAGGGATTTGTGAAGAAGAAAGCTGAATATGGGTTGCTTATTCAGCTAAGTAAACTACATTTTGGTTTAGTGTTTGTCAGAGTCATTTGTGGGCTTTACTTTCTTATTCTTCTGGACTTTAATGGAATGAAACTTTGTAGTCATGATTTCTAGCGGTCATCATTTTGGGATAATTATTAATCCCCAGTAATGTTTTTGGAAAAAAAGCAACTTCAGGGATTAAGCACGTCTGACATGTCTCCTGTGGAAGTTCACTTTCCCCCTTGACACCCACACACACACATAGACAATGCAGTGGTGTGTGTATTAACAGACCCTCAGGCACTGTGTCAGAGTGAATAAGTGGATACACACATTCTTTATTATTGAACCAAATAAGCCACTAGAGATGGACTGTGTGAAAGTGTGTTTGGTTACAAGGTTAGAAAAACATGCTGGCGTCACAGAGAACTTCCGGGTCATGCAAAAACAACCCTGCCCTTTTACAGTTTATGGTATGTTCATGTGAGGAAATACCACTGCATGATAGATAAATAATTTTCTGTTGACCCTGTGTTGAGGCATCAGAGATATCAGCAGGATATTGTAGAGCACCATACACAGTACTTTAAAATTACCCTGGTTCCTGGTGTGATAATCGACCTGAAATAAGACTTGATTGTGGAGTAATTGGCCCAAAAGTGGCTAATCTTTTTTTTTTTGTCACAGAGACAATCTTCTGAAGTGATTCTTGAGACGATTACGGTTGAGATTAACCTGGATGATCCTCACCACGAACTCCCCTATTTTTATCTGTTAAGACCTTCTCCAGATCACTTGATAATTCACTATTACCATTGTTACCACTATTCACAATTCACTATTAGCATTGACCCTCCCCGTTTCTGATTGCACTACTTTCCCAGTTACCTCTTTTATACGTGGCTTTCTTCTAAGCCTTTTGCCCCATGTCTCAACCTCCTAGTTTTAACTGAGATATTCAAAATTCTTATTCTGGAAACGCATACATTAAAGCTGAAAGAAAGTGAATATTTCTTACTGAATGTAGTCCAGAATGAAATTCAGTCTTCTTGTTTTGATGACTCAACCTAGCAGAGTATCAATGATAGTCCGAGCTCCGCACTCCTCACGGTCATTTCAGTTTTTTAAGGTTGTGTTTGGTGTGTTAAGGGTGTTAAATTCATCATAAGATAGAATTTTCACTCAAGAAACATTTCTTATTATTATCACAGCTGAAAACAGTTGTGCTGCTTAATATTTTTGGGACATTTTTTCAGGATTCTTTGATGAATAGAAAGTTCAAAAGAACAGCATTTATTTGAATTTTCATTGTCACTTTGGACAATTAATGCAAATGCCTACTTACTTCAGAAAAGTATTAATTTCTTAAAGCGCACTGACCCAAACTTTTAAACAATAGCAATTATTCAAGTGATTAGTGTATTATAATTCTATTCTGATAAGTATTTTCATATGGCCGATATTAGAATACTATTATTTTGTCTAAAAAAGAAATTAAATTAATGAATACTGTATGTGAACTTAAGCATCACCACATGATCAACAGTATGAATAAATGGACTTAAACTATATGCAACTTTTTCCCCCAAAAATAACAATAGCCTTTTTATTTTACCATTTATGACTCAAACTCCTGTTGAGCATACTGACACCTTGTCCGCTCACAGTGGGTGCACCTATAAGCCTGTATCCTATTTTTCCTATTTTCTGTCGGGTCGTATTTTTCCCGCGCTGTCTGCGGATGTGACGTCAAGCGCGTTCATGTTAAACGTTTCAGATCACTCTGCCACCACCGCTAGTCAGCAAGAAGCCTACACTCGCAAACTTATCTCAAACAATATATGTTTTTGACTGTTCTTACCTCTTTAAACATAATGTTGACCTCCTTGCAGGCAGCAGATGACTTGTGAAGTGTGCACGCACGTACGAGCGCTGCGAGCAGTGTTGCCAGATCCGTATGCCTGCACTGTTTCCGCGGGTTGTTTGTGTAGTGCACGGGTTGACGCGATTGTTTTACTCACTGGAACATGATTGTTATCGGGGAAACACCCGGGAACGCTATTTGACTATTTTTGGCCGTGATTGGGTTAGTTTTGATGAGCAATTGGGCTGGTTTTGTTGTGCAGACCTGGCAACCCTGGCTGCCAGAGCGAGCAGAAAGGAAGAGCAGTTCTGTTGTGGCGGGTGAATCAAGAGTCACTTTGTATTTGTACTGGGCACAAGTGAATTTTAATGTTTAAATTCTGAATATGTCTGTGTCTCTGACTCTATCGGTTGCTGCTAAAGTAATTTCTCAAGGGGAGACCTAAGCCTCTCTCAGCCTACAGAGTACAAGGGCAAATACGAATAAATATGATAAAATATGGATGAATGCTAATAAAGCACTGGCCAAATGTGGCCCTCACTAAAAGGATTATCTGGAAGGGCAGACATTATTACAGGGGCAGCTGCCGGTCTGCCTTAAGAGCAAAGCATGCAAACCTTTGCATCCAGATACTCATCTCGGTTTTATTTATTATGACCAAAAGGGATGAGGGTTCAGGTTTGAAGTTTTTTGTTTTTTTTGTGGTAGTGAAACCTAGCTCTCTTTTGCTCGATTTGTTGTGCTGAAGGCTAAGTAAGTATCAAATGTAATCTGACTCTCAGGGTGTTATATGACTAGGTCTCATTAAACTGAATGGTTCATTTTTAGTGATTACTTCAACCCCCTGGTAAACTCACTTACATCACCCATCAGTCACTGTTACACATGTGTTTCCCTGGGTTAGCTCACTAACATAATATTAAAAGACCAACCACATTGATTTGGTTGTTGAATTAAAATGAGAAATGGAGTGGCCAAAAAATTAAACAAATTGTAGGACTATTTTTCTGTGCACTTCATACACCGTTATGCACAATTTAAACATCCAACTACTTCAAACATACAATACAGTGTAATACTCTATCAAAGGCTGCAATCTGTGCCTGAATACCTTTAAATTTAGCAGTGATTTTACTTTTTTCCATTAGGATGCACACACTAAATATAAAAATTTTCCCTTAGCAGAAAAATCCGGACAAATGAAAGTATTATTAAAACAGTACAAGTTAGTTATGGAAAAGGGTAAATTAACCCAATACCCTTTGCGTATACATGTATCGAAAACGCCACCAAGGGTACTGACCAGTAAAATATGAATTCATGAAATAGGTTGGTGGTTGGTTCACTGTTTGACAGAAAACCCTGGTGTGCCATGAATTTGAATGCTTTACATACTTAGATTCCTCTAAGACTATAAAGAAATGGCTCAAAGAATGCTTGAATTAGAAATTAAAAGACAGGAAGAAGGAGAGGAAGGGAGTTTTACTTTTTTTGTCTTGTGTCCTGAAAAGTCATCTTCTCCTCCAGTCCAATAGTCCCCTAACAATAGATCTACTGTTTGGCACAGTTGGCTAATTTGCATCTCATTTTTATTATGATTACTTTTCTTTTGGTCAGTTGAAGTCATTGCCTTTTTTTAACTCAAATTCAACATCTGATTTTTATGATGCACATTTTGTTTTGACGCTGAGAGGATGGAAATGGTTTTACTTGTTGTTATAAAGACTGGAATCTGAGCACTGAAAGTAGTTTCTTAAAAGCTAACTGTGTGTAACTTTTTAGTTTATTTTATCTAAAAACAAATAATTCTTCAAAATATATGTGCTCATTAATATTTACTCGTTCAGTAATAAAGTATCCGTGAGTGTAATATCCATGGAATATACATACGGTAAGGGATCTAATGTCGGTCGCATGTTGCCCTCCATCTTGAAAGTGCAATAGCCAAAGATGGACATTACCACGTAATTCAACTTCGCCTTTCGCGTTTTAACACACGTGGGTTAGCACTCGAACTGGAAGCCATGTTAATCTTGGACTACATTGGCCACCGTAGGAGTTAAAACGAAATCGGAATTGAGAGGAACAGAAACTAATATTAACTGGATGGTCATATACCTTTTCACCGCTAGATGGGGGTAAAAAATCACACAGTGTAGCTTTAAGAAAAAAGTAATTCTGGTGGTGACGCTTAAAGGGATTGTCCTCCAAAAAAATGAAAATTTCTCTCTTCATTTAGGGTAGGGTAAACCCTACGTTATGAGGACCAAATGTCCCCACAAAGATGGTAATACCAGGATTTTTTGACCTTGTGGGGACTGTGTGAGTGTGTGTGTGAGAGATGTCCTGACCACTTTGGGTCATATTTACTTTGAAGATGCATTGCATCAACACTCGTGGAATAACAAACATGCCCACCTATGGGTCAGAAATGGCTGCCAAGATATATTCCTTTGCCAAAAAAAGCACTTTTTTATTGCGCTGACAAATATGCCTGGGAACTTCTAACACAATGACTCCGTCAATACCCTTTCAATGAAAACCTCCCTTGCACTTTGAAAGGTACTTGTATGTGCTTTTATGTGTGTAACTGGTATTCTGTAGTATTAAAAGCTGTGTGAATTTGTTACCAAAGTCCAAGTGCCACAGATATGGACTTTTAGCTGGCCATTGTTAACATATATTCAGTCCACTATCCAACTCGTAGCTGTTTTTTCCTTTTAATGTGTCTCTTGAAGCTTGATGTTGCCCAAAAGTTTCTTGGATCACCTTGATGCAAATGCCTTTTCTGCTTTGTGCATTTTCCTCCAAGCTAATGAGGCCTGTGTACTCAGATCAAAACTGAAAAAGCACAACACTATATTCGTACCAAAAGCAAAGCGCAAAGTCACTTCTTAAATGTAAAATATAAATTCATACAATATATAACACACCAAAAAAATTTCGTAAAAAAATATATATATAAAAAAATAATAAATAAATAAATAAAAAAAAAAAAATATATATATATATATATATATATATATATGTATATATATATATATATATATATATATATATATATATATATATATATATAATATATATACACTACCGTTCAAAAGTTTGGGGTCGGTAAGATTTTTAATGTTTTTAAAAGAAGTCTCTTCTGCTCACCAAGGCTGCATTTATTTGATTAAAAATACAAAACAAACCCAGTAATATTGTGAAATATTATTTCAATGTAAATCAGCTGTTTTCTATGTGAATATATAGTAAAGTGTAATTTATTGCTGTGATCAAAGCTGAATTTTCAGCATCATTACTCCAGTCTTCAGTGTCACATGATCCTTCAGAAATCACTATAATATGATGATCAAGAAACATTTATGTTATTATCACAGTTGAAAACAGTTTTGCTGATTCATATTTTTGTGCAAACCGTGATTCATTTTTTTCAGGATTCTTTGAAAGTTCAAGAAAAAAGCATTCAATAAATTTTTTTATATTTTGCATTATTATAAATGTCTTTACTGTCACCTTTGATCAATTTAATGCGTCTTTTCTGAAGAAAAGTATTAATTTCTTTAAAAAAAAAAAAGAAATCGTATTGACCCCAAACTTTTGAACGGTAGTGTATGTATATATATATATATATATATATATATATATATATATATATATATATATATATATATATATATATATATATATATATATATATATATATATATATATATATATATATTTTTTTTTTTTTTAAATGTGGTCGATTCAATTTCGATTCTCAAAAGCCACGAAATCAAATCAATCCCCAGCCCTAATATACAGTATACATTTATAATTCCTAGTATAAATGCACATTAAACATTTTTACATTTAAGGCCATTGCACACTGAGTCCGAAATTTTGCGCATACGTTTTTTCGTATTCGTGATTCGGTGGCTCTGAACTGTCAAAACACCATTCAAACTGCTTGCCACGGATGCGAAAAACGCAGAAAACCGAACCCGATCCGATTTTTTTTATGACGGACGAAAGTTTCGGAGGCAGTGTGCAAGCGTGATTGACATAACGTGAGGTCGTATTTATTTTTCAACGTGCGAAGATTTCGGATGCGAATTTCGGACTCAATGGCCTTTAGTCAAGAACTTGTCGTGATATCATTAGTTTTGGCTCTGCTTATTTTTTTCTTTTACCATGTTTTTTTTTTAATGATTTTTTCATTGTACAAGATTCCTCCAATGACAGCTGTCTATCCAGAAAACACTTTATAGTTTAATAAAATAACAATGTATTATTTAGATTCCAAATATTCAAAGATTTGTGAATATAGACCTTTAAAAATTCCCAGTGTTAATATAATACATTTAATAAAGGATGGTGAGAATGAGATGCCAATGGCATAGTCTCCTCAGAGAGCGATGGAAGCTATTTAACATTTATTGGTCATTTTGTTCACATTAGATGTTAGGCAACATGTTACCTTAAACGAAACTGTATAGATTTCGCTGAGAATGATTTGATGCACTGATGTCTAATGTTCTCAATGATGTGTGTTTGTGTCTCCCAGTGTAATGTTTGGGTCGATGCGCGAGTCGCTGTGGGAATGAGACTGCGTGGCAGGGATTTGGAGGATTCCACTGTCTCCTGGATACCAAGCGTCCTGGGTGTGCAGAGCGTCCGGCTCCGCCTTCGCCTTGATCGCCGTGACGACAGGGGGAGGGGCCTTTGGCAACTGGTTGACCTGGGAGAGGAAGCGCAGAGTGGGCAGCGGATACGTGATAGGACACCTCCTACTTGTTCACAAAGTAAGACATTCATTCATGATAACTGCAGTTCAATGGCAGAATTCACATATAATCCATTGATCCTGAATTGCCAAGGTGTTGCTTGAAGAACATTATGTGCCTGGCTAGCTAATTCTGCTGACTTTTACATTAGTTGTTATGATCCCTCTTGATGTTGTTTCCTCTTTTCCTGTTCATGAATGAAAAAGGTCAGTTCTTCATTGTATAAAATGCTATATATGCATACAGAGACCTGTTTGTAGGGATTAATAAGGATTTAGATGGTTCGCCAGCTGGTGAAAAGGACCGCAAAGATATGAGAGAAGAATAATTGGGCACAAGAGGGAAAAATACAATATTAGAGAGGTTAAGACAGACAGAAAGGCTGGAAGAACGAGAAGATCCTCCGTTCATTAGATTGGACCCTGGGATTCTGCGCTGCTTGACTCCAAGAAGATTAATGCAGATTAATCTTAATTATTACAGTCCCCGTTCTCACGCTGTGTGAAGACATATGTTCCTCCGCTTTTTCTTATGTTTTTTGCTTTTTTCGGGTAAAATGCAGTATTTCTTGTCTGATTTTTGGTGTTATTTCGATCACATGGTCTTCAGTATCAGGTTTTCCTTGTCTGTTGCTATGGCAACTTGCCATGAATGAAGTAAATAACTTGTTGCCATTGTTTGTAAATGATTTTTTTCTTTCCTCACAAAACCCCTCCTCTATGCTAGGCGTTGGCAGGAGGACTAGGCAAACAATGGTTGATTTTCTATTGTTATTTTGGTTTGAGTTAGTAGGTGTGTGTGAGAGAGAGAGATAGTGAGTGAGTGCACGTTGAACTGCATGTTTTGTGCATGTGTGTGTAATCAGTGGGAATGTTTTAGGTATGATTTCCAGTCAATGTCTGCAGGCAGTTCCGGCATGTGACTCTGAATCCAGACATTGATGATCGATCTCTGTTTGGTTCACCTAGAGCTTTTGTTCCAGTCATAGCAGCAATTTGTTGACATTTTGTGAACATTATAAATAAAATGCTGTGACAATAGTGTCAATAAAATAATCTGAAAATAGTGATAATAATGATCATTTATTTCTAATGATGCTCTGGTTCTCTACTGGGCATTTTTTAGTATATTTCTCTGACATCATGGATGCCACATTTGTCATGGAGAATTAAAAAATTAAAATCCAAAACCTTTTAAACTAAGGTTATTGTACCATGCTTCAGGCTTTTGTCCAGCTTTCTCTCCTTGAGCACACACTCACACACTCACACAGTAGTTGTCCCTCGTCTGCAGTGTTAATGGGTTTGAGATGATTGAGTTGCCACTAAAGATGAATCCATGACTTTAATTAACTTTTGATTTATTGGCTTCTGTATTCCAGGCATAATTAGAAATTAAATATAGTGATCCGCTGGATGGGTGAAAGGCACCCAGCTCTGCGTCAGGCTGTGAAATGGGCTGTCTAAATGTATTTCACAGAGTGCCCAATGAGAGAGCCGTGAATGTCCCCTTTCTGAGTTTTATATTTCACTGGTTTTCAATAGATGGGTTTCGGTAATATGGCAAATACTAATACAATATTTAAGGGGCGGCTTACACAACATTGTTTTCAACTGAAACAGATTTTTTTAAATTTTTGTTTATTAAAGGAGTAGTTCACTTTTAAAATGAAAATTCTGACTTCCATAGTAGGAAAAAAATATACTATGCAAGTCAATGGGAACCAGAAACTGCCTGGTTACTGACATTCTTCTAAATATCTTCCTTTCTGTTCAGCAGAAGAAAGAAATTCATACAGGTTTGAAACAACACGAGGGTGAGTATATGATGACAGAGTTTTCATTTTAAAAGTGAACTTCTCCTTTAAGTTTTGGCTGTTCATGTACAAGACATTTTTGGAGCCATTTGAAAATTGGTTTTTAAAGTGCAGGTTTTTGAAACAGATACCTTTATCCTCTCTGTGTAAACCAAAAAAAGTAACTTTGTGAAAACGGTGACGTCATGCGCATGCATCAGGGTAGGGTTGCGCCAGCCGTTCTTAAAGGGATAACCCAAAAATGAAAATTCTGTCATCATTTACTCACCCTCAAGTTGTTGCAACCCTGTATGAGTTTCTTTCTTCTGCTGAACACAAAGCAAGATATTCTGAAGAACGATTGGAACTTTGGCACCATTGACTTCCATAGTATTTTTTTTTCTACTATGGAAATTAATGGTGCCAAACAACTCGCCCGCACGCTCTTGTACGAGGCTAACAAATAACAGCGCGGGAGTCCCAATTTTCCCCTTTTCTTCCACGTTTAAAAATTGTTTGAATGTGTAATTTGGCAAGAAAAAGCACTATAAACTTTCGCTCTATGATAGTTAAACAAACTTAGCAGTTGATCCGCGAATCACATGCGTGCCGAACCGTGGGGCCTGGTCCGTACGGTTGTTTTGGTATGTTTGGATGCTATGTTGGGTCAGTCACTATTTGTTTCTGGTGTTAAATGGGTCCTAAATCAAAACTAGTTGAACCACTGCTGGGATTTGTATAGAGGCTTTGGTTTTTCTGAATAATTTGTGTCAGACTAGCTGGGTTTCTAGCACAGTTTTCACGAGAAACCGCTGTCTTTCAGCCATGTGAGTGGATGTGATTTCTGTGATAGCAGCTACTGTAGTGCTCTGACTGCCAGCAAGATTCTTTACAAGTCACTAAGAAAATAACCTTTCTTTCTTTCTTTCTCTTTCTTTCTTCTTTCTTTCTTTCTTTCTTTTCTTTCTTTCTTTCTTCTTTCTTTCTTTCTTTCTTTCTTTCTTTCTTTCTTTCTTTTTCTTTCTTTCTTTCTTTCTTCGCTTTTATCTTTGCATTGGCAAGTGCTGTTGTCATAGCAACCCACATAGGTTATTGATCTTGCTGATGACCCATTTGATTTTTTGTACATCTATTGTAGTTTGAACTTTGCTGGTGCTGCTGTTTCGGTGTTCACGGGTTCATCCATTTGTTGTGTACAAAGCATGCATGCGGCTCTTTGTTGTAAAGGGCTTGAAAAAAAAACATATATATATATACACACTCACCTAAAGGATTATTAGGAACACCATACTAATACTGTGTTTGACCCCCTTTCGCCTTCAGAACTGCTTTAATTCTACGTGGCACTGATTCAACAAGGTGCTGAAAGCATTCTTTAGAAATGTTGGCCCATATTGATAGGATAGCATCTTGCAGTTGATGGAGATTTGTGGGATGCACATCCAGGGCACAAAGCTCCCGTTCCACCACATCCCAAAGATGCTCTATTAAGTTGAGATCTGGTGATTGTGGGGGCCATTTTAGTACAGTGAACGCATTGTCATGTTCCAGAAACCAATTTGAAATGTTTCGAGCTTTGTGACATGGTGCATTATCCTGCTGGAAGTAGCCATCAGAGGATGGGTACATGGTGGCCATAAATGGGTTGGACATGGTCAGAAACAATGCTCAGGTAGGCCGTGGCATTTAAACGATGCCCAATTAGCACTAAGGGGCCTAAAGTGTGCCAAGAGAACATCCCCCACACCATTACACCACCACCACCAGCCTGCACAGTGGTAACAAGGCATGATGGATCCATGTTCTCATTCTGTTTACGCCAAATTCTGACTCTACCATCTGAATGTCTCAACAGAAATCGAGACTCATCAGACCAGGCAACATTTTTCCAGTCTTCAACTGTCCAATTTTGGTGAGCTCTTGCAAATTGTAGCCTATTTTTCCTATTTTAGTGGAGATGAGTGGTACCCGGTGGGGTCTTCTGCTGTTGTAGCCCATCCGCCTCAAGGTTGTGCGTGTTGTGGCTTCACAAATGCTTTGCTGCATACCTGGGTTGTAACGAGTGGTTATTTCAGTCAAAGTTGCTCTTCTATCAGCTTGAATCAGTCAGCCCATTCTCCTCTGACCTCTAGCATCAACAAGGCATTTTCGCCCACAGGACTGCCGCATACTGGATGTTTTTCCCTTTTCACACCATTCTTTGTAAACCCTAGAAATGGTTGTGCGTGAAAATCCCAGTAACTGAGCAGATTGTGAAATACTCACACCAACAACAATGCCACGCTCAAAATTGCTTAAATCCCCTTTTCTTTCCTATTCTGACATTCAGTTTGGAGTTCAGGAGATTGTCTTGACCAGGACCACACCCCTAAATGTATTGAAGCAACTGCCATGTGATTGGTTGATTAGATAATTGCATTAATGAGAAATTGAACAAGTGTTCCTAATAATCCTTGAGGTGACCGTATATATATATATATATATATATATATATATATATATGCTTGTAAAACACAACACACACACACACACACACACACACACAAAACAACACACACACACACACACACACACACACACACACACACACACACACACACACACACACACACACACACACACACATATATATATTGAAAGAAAGCATGTTGTTTTTTGTACTGTTTGTTCCATCGATTTAAAAAAAAATTTTGCATTTGACAGACACATCATTTAATCTTCTAAATTCATCTTCTTATCATTATAGTTATTTTTCTTATAATTTCATATTCATTTCACTTAAAAGTATGACATGGGGATGCTGAACTTACTAATTTGTGTTCCAGTTCAGTGTGTGTGTGGTGGGACTTGAAAGACAATTGGCTTGACCTTCTGTTGACCTGGAAGCAGTTTATCACATGCAAGTATCCAAGTGGGAGGTCAAGGACAGGTCTGTTTGACAGACGGCGTGTGAAGAAGTCCCAGTTGTGTGTTTAATTGTGTGTTTGTGTAATGGAAACAAGTTTACTTTCATAGTGCTTGTAGACTTACTGTAGAAGCAAAGTGCTGAGATAGAAGGGCCAAAATGTAATTTATTGCCTCACTGCCCAATGGTTTAATCTTTTCATATAAAGACTTTTCCTGAATCTTATTTCACTGTCCAGCTTACATAGTGCTTAATCTTTCGCCTGTGTATTTAACAACATTCTCCTGCACAGAGCGAGTCAGCAGATACGGGACTATGCTGTCTGTACACTCGCCAGCATGTGATAGTGTGAGTTGTGTGTGTGTGTGTGTGTGTGTGTGTGTTGTGTGTGTGTGTGTGTGTGTGTGTGTGTGTGTGTGTGTGTGTGTGTGTGTGTGTGTGTGTGTGTGTGTGTGTGGGTGCATGAGCCAGACCCCCCACCCTCCCCACCTCCGACTTAGGGAGTGCTACACATTCCCAGCGTTCTTCTGAGGGGGGTCGGAAGGGAAGTAGGAAGCTTCGTCCAGCTCTGTACAGTGCTAGGACTCAGCAGCGTTATTTATCCTGTAGTTCCAATCATAACTTCATCAGTTATCAGGCCAAGGCTTTATTCAACTGCACCTCGTGAAATCATCCTCTTGGGTTTTCTGGTCCGATGCATGGTTAATGAAGCTATCTTTTTAATGACCTATTGACAAGTGACTAGCACCATCACTGATGAGTGAATGTTACGGCAAGTATAAACTGATGATAATAACCTGTCTCATAAGGGCCGAGAGCTTAGAAGCGTTCAGGCAGTGCTGTTATGTGCTGATGGTTCAGTGTGTGTGTGTTGTTGATCAGTTTAGCCTTTCCTCTGGTTTGCCTTCTATTTAAATATACTTTAAGATATAGGCTAATTTATTTCTGTGATGCAAAGCTGCATTTTCATCAACCATTACTCCAGTCTTCAATGTCACACGATCCTTCAGAAATGCTGATTTGAACCTCAGTTATTATCATTATTATTAGTAACAAATTGTAATGTTTCTAAACTTTTGACCGGTACTGTATATTTGTTTATTTATTGTTTTTTACCTCTAAAATACAAACAATTATTTTGCATAAAGAGTTCACTGTCAATGTCAGTAAATAATATAATGTCACCCTATTTAAGCTATTAAAAATTGTCTGCAGAGTTTTAAATAAAAGATTAAGTCAACCTATACAAAATATGTCACCCATATATTTTAAAAAGTTTTACATATTGCTTTGTTAAATATGAAAAAATGTTCTCAAATGGCATGTCTGCAGAATTATTTATATTATTTAAGCATATAGAGAGAAAAAAACTTGAAATCAGTTTTCTGTCTAAATTATGTTTTACAAAATCGCCCCAAATATTTACCCTCTATAATGTTTTTTAATTTTATTTTTTAAAACAACTCGCCAGCTCTTTAAAATCATGTAGTTATTTATTAATTATGTATTATATTAATTAGTACGTGTGTAATAAATCGTAATATTTCTTTTCCCACCTTCTTTTTTTAAGCTGTAAGCTGGTTACATCATTAATAATATTTTTTTTTAAATCAGCTAACAAAATTCAGTCCATTAGCTCTTGGCAGTGGGCATTGCGTTTTGGGAGTCTTGGCGGCTCTAAGCGCTGCTGTGGTGTAAATTATTCCGCAGGCTCCGCATCAGCATATGACTATGGCAAAGGGAGGATGTTAGGCGCCCAGTTGCCATGACGACAGAAAGGGGACGAGGTAGCGACTGCGGAGCGCGCGGTGGTATCGAGAGCGCGCGGGGGTTTCAGAAGCGGCCGGTCTGTCTGTGGAAGCGCGCTTGATACGCTATTCTTGACATTGCTGATAACGAATCCGCTCCAGAGCTGAGTGGTCGGTGAGTGTTCATACATTCAAAAAATACGTTTCCGTGCCGTTGATTTCGCGGTGAGATTAGGAGATAAGGAAGGAAGACCTCGCGCAATGCAACACGGCTCGTAAACATGAACACGCACATGAGGAACGGTGCTCTATTTTTGACGCTCTATTTTTAATGGCGCGCACTCTCTCTGCTTTCTGTTTGCTGTGCACCGGTTCATAAATTCATCGGAATTAGAATGGATTTATGCAGCTGTAGGAAACCACAGTGCTCGAGAAATAGATTAATGTAATTACGCATGGCCTGGCTGATGCATGGGGAGAGAGAGAGAGAGAGAGACAGAGAGAGAGAGAGAGTGAGCGGAAATAATCTGATGTTTAGAAAGTGCCTAGGAAAATAACTTGGAATCAGGGTCATCCCTATTTATTTTGTAGACAAATACTAGTTATTAAAATGACCAATTTCTTCATATTTTGAAATAGTATGTCTCATGACATGTTACCTGATGCTTTGGGCAAATAACTTTTTGTATTCACTATTCGTCATTTAGTCTTATGAATATTTATCTGGAAAAGCAGATGTAGATTCACGTCTTTCTTATTATCTTTGTTTTAACAGCCGAGCTTCAAACTGTCTATTGTCTGTGCACACTACAGTGAATGCACTTCACACATTGCAAAGCATATTTACTGCACCCCTTTAAAAAAATCTGAATTTGAAAGTAGTGTTCTTTGTATTCAATTACAGAAGATTATAATGTAACATGATGAATATAATATAAAGTAAAATCAACTAATTAATCAACCCGATTTATTATTATTATCATCATTATTTTAATTGTAGTTATGAGATAAAATGTGTCTTACTAGTTTATTTTTCCAGGAAATCATAATTAAATTCTAATATTAAATTTTACCTCAAAAGGTCCAGGTTCTACAGAGTTCCAGGGAATACTTAGTTAAAAAGGACGGATGAGAGCAGGGGAAGCCGTCTGTCAGGGCTGATCTTGAGGCCAGGCGCCACAGCTGGAGGGGGAGGGGATGAGAGTGAATGAGGGCTGGGGGAGGGGATGAGAGAGAGAGAGAGAGAGAGAGAGAGGAGAGAGAGAGAGAGAGAGAGAGAGAGAGAGAGAGAGAGAGAGAGAGAGAGAGAGAGAGAGAGAGAGAGAGAGAGAGAGAGAGAGAGAGAGAGAGAGAGAGAGAGAGGAGAGAGAGAGGGAGAGAGAGAGAGAGAGAGAGGGGAGAGAGAGAGAGAGAGAGAGAGAGAGAGAGGAGAGGAGAGAGAGAGAGAGGAGAGAGGCAGAGGATAAAGTGAAGATGCTTTTATGTGGCACAGTGTCTGTTTCTTCCACCTCTGCATAGTGTAAGCCACCTCACAGCTTTTGTTCTTCATATATTTCCAGCCCAGTTTGATGAGAATTTCATATCTGTAGGGTTTTAGTATGTTTTTCCGCTATTTATCCAATGATTATAAAAGTTCCTTTGTGTAATAATGCTCAGATCGTGTTTTTTTATTTTTTATTATTATTTATTTATACTAGTGATGTTTCCAAGAACAGCAGCTTTGCATGTTGAACTACAAGTTGCAGTGTTTGACAACTTCTAGTTAGTTTTTCTTTCTCAAAATTAATGTGTTAAAGCATTGACTGTAATTTGAATTCAAACAAACTGTTTTGGTTTTCGTTGGTTTGATGTTTATTTTCTGTGAATTAAGTTAAATGGAAATTGCAGGGTTCTCATGGTCATTGAAAACCTGTAATATCAGGGAATCTTAAAATTGTGATTTCAAGACATGAAAAGATATTTTAAAGAATGCCGGTAACCAGACAGTTGATGTACCTCAGTGGCTTCCATAGTAGGAAAAACTATGGAAGTCAATGGGGTCCATCAACTGTTCTGTTACCGACATTCTTCAAAATATCATTGTTAGTCTTCATACAGGTTTGAAAAAACTTGAGGGCGAGTAAATGAGGACAGAATTTTTATTTTGAAGTTAACTAACCCTTTAAGGTTAGGTTAAGGGGTAGGTTCGGGTTAGTACCTATTTACTAACCAGTTATTGTAATAAGTATATAGTATGTACATGCGGAACAGGACTGTAAAATAAAATACTGCCATTTTTTTTTTCTTTTACTATTTTTGATTTGTTGATGTCTATTCTTTTTAAAAAATTTCATCAGCTATAATTGCTATATTATATTATTTATTTTTTTTCTTTCAGATTACTAAAATTATCCAGTAATCACGAATGACTGACGAATGAAAAGTCATGGAAATTCATTGGTCAAAAGGTCTGGGAGCCCAAAATTTCTTACTGACTACACATATTTGTGTGTGTGTGTGTGCTTGTTGTAGTTGGTGAGTGAGTTGGAGAGTTACAAGATGAGTTGATGGTTGGGAATTACAAAAGTTGTGGTTTGTGTCTTTGCTGCTGTTTATTACTTTGAATTATCCAATGAAACCCAAACCAGAAAGTTCACATAGTAGACATGTGTACTCCTTATACAATTGAAAGTATTTTTAAAAGGAAAATCTCCATCATATTATGCAGTTGAAACAGTACACACATCAGTATTTTTACATTCAATCAAGAAAAATATTCAGCATACAGTATTAAAAATGATTAAATATCACTGTAAATGCAGTTCAACATTCTGACATTGACATTGTGGTGTTCTCTCAGGTCTGATGAGTATTCCTGCTGCTGCATCAGTTCAGTCAGGAGGTGGAGAGATGCAATCACCTGGGGCCATTAGCCCTTCATTCCTCCCGCCCCCAAGTGGAAAAGTTCCAGGTCGCAAGAGGGGTCGCCCACCCCTGAAGAGGCACCCGGAATATCAGAGTCGCTATCCAGAATCCCTCCCACCCATTAAAGTGCCTAAGAAAAGAGGAAGGAACCTGGCTTTAAGGTCAGTAAATATCAGAGTGTTTGTGTGTTCATTTATGAGTATGTATTTGTAGGCCACAAAGATAAGGCCTTTCCATAGTGTCTGCCAATTGCATAAATGTCATCAAGTGGTGCATTTAAATACATACTGGTGCGTGTGTAACACTTATTGTGTAATTATTTAGCTAGAGGAGCAGAGTAATGTCTTGTGTGTGTTTGTACATAGGTAGGCCCATCTGATGTTGACTGTGAGAGAAGGAGGGGACAAGGTGGTTGTTCTTTGACTGATGTATCTGCAGTCTGCTGCTGCTGAGTTATTTTTAGCCGTGTGCCTGAGCACAGGCCTCATAATGTCTCTGCTGCTGATTTAAAGAGCTACACACTACCACAATGTGTGTGCATGTTAGGAGATTTGCAGTAAACATCCTTGCAAGACTTAAATAAAAAAGACATTTTCTACCGGATGTACACTGATGAGCCAAAACATCATAACCACCTGCCTATGCTGTTAGGCTTCTGCGTGCTGCTGTTACACAGCGCTGACCGCCGAGGCATGGACTTTGCAAGACCCCTGAAGTTGTCCCGTGGAAGGTCTGGACTGGGGCTAAAATTCAGCCCTGGACAAATCCAGCCCGTGAATGTTTTGCTGAATTAATAAAATAAAACAGTACAGAAACAAATAATATTATAGATTTATTATACAATGCAGTTAGCAAACTTAAAGGTGCTGTAGGACATCTGGCAAAATGCTAACTTTAGCCTGATAGCACTAAAAGCGTACGTCCCGCCCTCCCTGCAAATCGCCGTCCAAAGCCACGCCTCCTGAAAGCGTGAACGCGCACAGCCAAGAAGACCGGAGACAACGTTACTGCAATACCAATATCATGTGTCATTCACCTATGGGAAACTTTATAGGACAGTTAGTAACACTACAATACCAAATGTAAACAAATTCTTAAAAACGGAATTAGATGCAGCACGTTTTCGTTTTGTTTAGCTAGCAAAACTTGTCAGTGTGTAATAATATTTCTTGCATGACAGGGTTTCCAGAATGAGAGTCTGTTTGGCTCCGATTAAGATAAATAGGTAGATCCTTTGCCAGTGCCACTTGTTGTCGGTTCAGAAGGAAAGTTGGGTTGTCGCTGCTTGTCTGCACAGTGTACGTAAACGCGCAGATGACTTATTATGTCTGCGTGAACAGCCTGCGCAGTGGTATGCAAACACACATTGACCGTCAGGCAACATGCTATAGCATTGTTCGGACCGAACGCAAACGATTGAACGAACACTTTATGGTCCTACGCCTTCCACAGACGACATATATTTATAAAAATACATTTAGACCGCTTAACAGAGTGATTGCTGTCAGGATATGAAAAGACTTTCAACCAGCATAACAAAAAATATATTTCTGCAGATAATCACCTATGGCACCTTTAATATTGCATTTTTTTTTGCAAGAAATGCACTTGACAGTAAAGCATTGATTTTGAGCTAGGATGCAGTAAAGACAAATTTAAAATCAGTCGCTGAAATCTTTATTCCTGCCCATTTCTCCTGCATCCGATCCAACACATCGATTATGAGAACTGATTGTTTGCTTGCCATCTAATGAATCTACCCAGACCTTAATAAGTGGACCTGTTAGAAGATGATCAACGATATTCACTTTTGACTGATCATAATGTTTTGGCTCATCAGTGTATATCAGATATAGTTTGTTATTGTAATTGTTAGTTTACTTAATTGTATTTGTAGTTGAAATAAAACATAATGGAAAAATGACATGGCATAAATATATATTTTATAAATATCTTAAGATATTTTTATTAATCAATTATATAATAATAATACTAATATATATATATCTATTTTTTTCAGCTGAAGTCTCGCTTGATGACGCCCCTGGCTATCTCTCCTCCCAGCAGCACCCCAGAGCCAGACATGAGCTCAATCCCCCAGGACGCTGCTACTATCCCCCACTCAGCCACCCCGCAGGTCCTCACAGGTAACCAACACACACATCCGTAGACTACCAGTTTCACCATCTGCAGTCTGATGTATTGTCATGCCAATCCCAGAAACTAGTAACCATTCCTTACTATTAAGGGAATAATAAAATGTGAGCATTAGAAGAATCACTGTCCTCAGACGAGTCACATTATGACTCTCTGCCGTCTCATTCTTTTTTTAGTGGCCAGTAGGGACTGTAACTCTACCCATTTATATTGGAATTATGATAACTGTTATTTTTTTATCAAAATGATATTATGGGGTTAGAGAAGACCACCAACACTGTCTTTATAACAAGATCAGATATTTTTCCTTATCTGTTATTTAAAGTGATGTTTTTCAAAAATGAAAATTCTGTCATAATTTACTCTCCATCAAGTTGTTCCAAACTTATATAAATGTATTTCTTCTGCTGAACACAAAAGAAGATATTTAGAAGAATATGGTTAACCAAACAGTTGATGGACCCCATTGACTTCCATAGTATGGGGAAAAAAAGGAAGTCAATGTGGTCTATCAACTGTTTGGTTTCCAACATGCTTCTTTTGTGTTCAACAGAAGAAACTCATACATATTTGAGACAACTTGAGGGTGAGTAAATGATGACAGAATTTTCATTTTTGGGGGCACATTTTTAAGCAAAAGTTTGAGATTGTAAGTTTTTGAAAGAAGCTACATTTATTAAATTCAAAACAATACAGTAATATTGTGTAATATTATTACAATTTAAAATAATTGTTTTTTATTATTTAAATGTAAATAATATGTTTAAATATGTTTACCTATTATGGCATTTAAAATGTTCCTAATATTGTTCTGGGAGTCCCCAACAACAGTTTTACAAGCATGAAATGACAAAAAAACACTTTTGTTGTCTTATAATATGCATTTATTTTTACCTGATTTGCTCACCGACTCCCATATGAATCGTTTAGCGAGTCATTTTTCCAAACCCCGCCTTTGCGTGACGCTAATCATAGCCCAAAGGAGTGACACCGAGCCGACGGGGTGTCATTGGTTGTTGCGTTATATCTTACCCAGATACAATAGTGCGTTTTTCTGATTGGTTAACAACACCGGAAGAACAACACCAGAGGAGACGCGCTTGATTCCTGCCGGTTCCACAGTGAGAGCAGGGTTGCCAGGTCTGCACAACAAAACCAGCCCAATTGCTCATCAAAACTAGCCCAATCACGGCTAAAAATAGTCAAATAGCGTTCCCGGGTGTTTCCCCAATAACAATCATGTTCCAGTGGATAAAACAATCGTGTCAACCCGTGCACTACACAAACAACCCGCGGAAACAGTGCAGGCATACGGACCTGGCAACACTGAGTGAGAGCGGCGCGGCCAGAGTTTTGGGCGCTGCAGCATATTAAATATATTACAAATAGTTTTTGAGCGTAAGAAATACAATGTGTGGCGGGAGAGCGTGACAAAAGACCGAAATGAGTGACTGTCACGCTCAATGCGTGACACTTGAGAGCCATGCACTTCACATATTTCAATACAATTGACATTGAAGACCTAGAAGCTGCGCTGTGCGTACACAACACACAAAATAAGTATTGAGCATGATACATAAAACATAAAAGCAACAATTAATATTAATAATACTTACAGGTTGTGATTCGGAGAAGGAAGCTGATCCAAATAAACTCGGTACTGAACCTTCAGTATCAGCCTGCTAGCAAATCCATACTTTATAGCATTTAGGTTTGTGAAGCAATCATCTTCAAAATGACGCGAACACAGAACAAGGTTCAGGCTATAATACTTCTGTGGTATAGTTGTATATATGAACACAGAACAAGGTTCAGGCTATACTTCTGTGGTATTAGTTGTATATATGAAACAGAACAAGGTTCGGCTATACTTCTGTGGTATAGTTGTATATATGAACACAGAACAAGGTTCGGCTATACTTCTGTGGTATAGTTGTATATATGAACTGTAGCCACTTAGTCTTCAAATGCTCCTCACTGGGCAGATGAAAAAAGTTTGCTTTTGCGTCGCACTTCAAAACACAGCGTCTCATTGACATGATGTTAGTTTTCCCTGGCGTCTCCGAACTAATAAGTGGGCGTATCTTATTCAAATAACTTGTCAAGTTGACGTCAACTAGACAAAGGAGAAGCATCGTTCGTCGAACGATTCATATCAACGACTCAGAGTCAACTCTTACTTTTGAGAGACAACAACTTTGTATACGGTGAACTTTCATGATTAAAACTTTGCAGGATGTTTTTGTTCACTTAGATCTATGTTACACACTCCATGAAGGGCAATTTTCAAAAATCCATAATAGGTACCCTTTAATTATTAAATGTATTTTAAAAATGTGATTTTTTCCTCCGATGGCAGAGCTTAAAGGGATAGTTCACCCAAAAATGAAAATCACCCCATGATTTACCCACCCTGAAGCCATCCTAGGTGTTTATGACATTCTTTCAGACGAATACAATCAGAGTTATATTAAAAATTGTCCTGGCTCTTCCAAGATTTATAATGGTAGTGAATGGCTGTCTGTCTTTGGAAGTTCATCAAAGCGCATCTATTCATGATTAAAGAGCTCCATGGCCCAGGGGGGTTAATAAAGGCCTTCTGAAGTGAAGCAATGCGTTCGTGTAAGAAAAATATCCATATCTAAAACTTTATCGACTAAAATAACTAGCTTCCGGCAGACGGCTGTAACTTGTGCTTTGATGGACTTCCAAAGTCATAACACCCATTCACTCCCATTATCAAGCTTGGAAGAGCCAGGACAATTTTTAATACAACTCTGATTGTATTCGTCTGAAAGAAGAATGTCATATACTCATAGGATGGTAAATCATGGGCTAATTTTCATTTTTGGGTGAACTATCCCTTTAATATGCCATAATATGCTGATTTGGTGCTCAAGAAACATTTCTTATTCTTATTAGTATTAATGTTGAAAATGTGAAAATTGGATTTTTGGAATTGTGACCGGATTTTGTAACAATATAAAAATCTGTGCAAGTACAAATTACGAATGCAAACATTGTTGTGTCATTTGTGATAAGACTTAAATAACAGATCTGTCAATCCTAAACTCAGTATGTGTGAATGTAGCCAGTAAAGATTTCATATGGCACAGACACACTTAATCTTTGGGGTCAGGACCCTTCAGTCCATACGGGCTGCCCATTCAATTCGGCAATAACATCCATGACTAGAAGGAAAGGGAATAGAGAGAAAAGAGTAGTTACATCTCTTATTTCAAAGGTTAATAGGTGTGAAAGTCTCAAGGGACATTATTGAGAAACCTGACTGCTCTAGCCTTAGAGGCATTATCATCCAATTTATCTCTTCATTACAATGGAGAGATCAGTTCTGTTCGGCTATATTCCATTTTTAATGGAATAAAAAAAATCGTACTATTTTTTAAAATATGAGCTTAGAATGAATTCACATCACAATGTAATTTTCAATTCTGTCATTCAAAATGAATGCTGTTCAAGGTCTACTTTAAACATGAGAAGTTGTGACGGTATGGCTGAACTCCATCTTGAGTTCTCAAAGCTTAATCTGTTTGCTGTAGGGAGCAGTTGCTGAACAAGAGGCTTTTGTCTGCCCACCAGGTTTCTAGACTTTAATCTTTTTGCAATGGAAAAGTCATGCTCTCTTTTGATCCCTCTCCTATATTTCAACAACCATGTTCATTTTGTTCAGATTTATGCCTTCATATGTTTGACACCTGCATTTTGTCTTCAATTCTTTTAAGAAAGAAATTTGACAAAGCATCTTGGTGCCCGAAAACCTGCGTTCCGATGTGAGTGATGTCTGTTGTGTGTGTGTAACCGAGGGAGTTGTTGTGGAGGTCATGACCTTGATGACCTCAGGTCATTGTTTACAGTTTTGGTGTTTAGTTTTATTTAGAAAACGTGTTTGTATATGACTGCTAGCAATTAAATTATATTGCATTTCCTGAGTGTGGTTAATTTTCACTGTCTGTAAGCCTACACGTCTGACATGTCTGGTAATCTTGCTATTGCTTATCTATTTTAAGGCTTTGTGTGTTATCTCTGTACTCTGTAAACTTGCTGTTCATTGACTTTATCCTGTTACACATTCTTAAACATAGCACAGGCTAGTTCTTGAGATTATTTTAGGTATGTGTGTGTCTGTGTGTATGTGTCTGTGTCTGACTCCTGGTCATGGTGCTTCTAGATGACAGACGACGAAGGAAATCCCTTAGCATGGCAATCTGTCAGATTAAAGCATCCTCATGCTGCAGACGAGCGAGGGAAGTCAGTGGGGACAGATTGTGTGGGAGGAAATGGGAGGGGGATGAGTGATTGGTGGATTCCCACACACTCTCAGTACCTCTCTCTCTCTCTCTCTCTCTCAGTCTCTCTCTCCTCCTCTCTCTCTCTCTCTCTCTCTCTCTCTCGTCTCTCTCTCTCAGTCTCTCTCTCTCAGTCTCTCTCTCTCATCTCTCTCTCTCTCTCTCTCTCTCTCTCTCTCTCTCTCTCTCTCTCTCTCTCTCTCCTCTCTCTTTTTTATTTCTGTTATGTACCTGTATTGTTTTTGTTGATATTAAATGTTCATGCTTGTATTTTTCCTCGTTTGAAAGTCACTTGGGATGAATAAATGCATAGAAATGGAAATTTTTCGTATTAAAGGGTTGTTTCTTTTATTTAGGGTAAGCAAAACATTATTGGCTCTGGTTGGCTCATAAAACTGCAGATGATTTTTAGGTGTGATTTACAGTATGTGATCTAGTTTAATGGCATTATTTTAAGAAGAGTAGCAGGATTTCTAAGTGCTTGAATTTGTCGGAGTATAAAACGGTCTATGTAAAGACTATTTTTTGTTTATATCAGATTTAATTTAGATAAATAATTCCTTTGCAATTACTGAAATGCACAGTACATAGCACATAATTGAAGCACCCTACGCTGTCATAAGCTCTGAGTTTATGTTGTTTCTCCTTTGTTGCCCTCTCTTTCTTTTATTGCTCGTCTCTTGGGTCTCATGATGAAACGATCTATAAATGTGGCCTCAAATGTTTGAAGATTCCTTGACAAATTCCAAAGCCATTTTGTAGTGTCAATATAAGACAATTGTATGTGTATTATACAATTAATTACATGTATGCATTGTCTTTTATAGATCATAGATTCATTTTTTAAAAATACTGTGTTGATGTTGTTAGTGCTATGGATTTGGCTTTGCTTTGCTTTTAAAATTACTTATTAACTTAAAGCCCTTAAGTTGTTTTAAACCTGTATGAATTTCTTTTTTCTGCTGAACACTAAAGAAGATATTTTGTAGAATGTCGGTAACCAAACAGTTGATGGACCCCATTGACTTCCATAGTATTTTCTTACTATGGAAGTCAATGGGGTACATCAACTGTCTGGTTACTCGACAACTTGAGATTGAGTAAATGATGACATAATTTAAAATTTTAAGTAAACTATTCCTTTAAGCAAACAGTATAAACTTATATTTTCAGTACATAATACAAAACATTTCTCAAAAGCAAGAGCAGAACAAAACCAACGAATTACCCTCCATTAGCATTCCAAGACCTAGTCAGACCATAACACGAACTGAGATTTTTTTGTTGTTGTTGCAAATATAGCAGTTTCATAAAGTGCTTATTCCATTAAAAATGCATGCTGAAAGCAGATGTTGCTAATTTTAAAATCTCTCTCTTTCTCTCTCTGTCCATTTTATTCCAGTGTGTATCTACGTGAATAAGCAGGTGAACACGGGTCCTAACCTGGACAGGCAGAAGGTGCTGCAGCTGCCGGATCACTTGGGTCCCGCCAGGCCCTCTGTGGTGCTGCAGCAGGCGGTACAGGGCTGCATCGACAGCGCGTTTCAACAGAAAGCCGTCTTCACCTTGCTTACAGAGGGCTACGGAGGAGAAAAGATCTCAGGTTCATTTGCATAGCCACCCTTATGCGTGCCTCCATTCTGATTCTCATTCTGAATTCTGATGTCTACTGTATATACATATATGCACTAATAAGTCGGTACGATTTTGAGCAGCATATCAGCATATTAGAATTATTTCTGAAGGATCATGTGACAATGAAGACGGGAGTAATGATGCTGAAAACTTGTGCTTAATTTAATTAATTATTTTATTTTAAATTGTAGTGTACAAAGTAATGATCTAGCACAAAGTTGGTGCTGTTTTATGGGACATTTTTAAATGTACTGTAAAGGTACGTGTATGTATATACACTCACCTAAAGGATTATTAGGAACACCATACCAATACTGTGTTTGACCCCCTTTCACCTTCAGAACTGCCTTAATTATACATTGCATTGATTCAACAAGGTGCTGAAAGCATTCTTTAAAAATGTTGGCCCATATTGATAGGATAGCATCTTGCAGTTGATGGAGATTTGTGGGATGCACATCCAGGGCACGAAGCTCCCGTTCCACCACATCCCAAAGATGCTCTATTGGGTTGAGATCTGGTGATTGTGGGGGCCATTTTAGTACAGTGAACGCATTGTCATGTTCAAGAAACCAATTTGAAATGATTCGAGCTTTGTGACATGGGTGCATTATCCTGCTGGAAGTAGCCATCAGAGGATGGGTACATGGTGGTCATAAAGGGATGGACATAGTCAGAAACAATGCTCAGGTAGGCCGTGGCATTTAAACGATGCCCAATTGGCACTAAGGGGCCTAAAGTGTGCCAAGAGAACATCCCCCACACCATTACACCACCACCACCAGCCTGCACAGTGGTAACAAGGCATGATGGATCCATGTTCTCATTCTGTTTACGCCAAATTCTGACTCTACCATCTGAATGTCTCAACAGAAATCGAGACTCATCAGACCAGGCAACATTTTTCCAGTCTTCAACTGTCCAATTTTAGTGAGCTCTTGCAAATTGTAGCCTATTTTCCTATTTGTAGTGGAGATGAGTGGTACCCGGTGGGGTCTTCTGCTGTTGTAGCCCATCCGCCTCAAGGTTGTGCGTGTTGTGGCTTCACAAATGCTTTTCTGCATACCTGGGTTGTAACGAGTGGTTATTTCAGTCAAAGTTGCTCTGCTATCAGCTTGAATCAGTCGGCCCATTCTCCTCTGACCTCTAGCATCAACAAGGCATTTTCGCCCACAGGACTGCCGCATACTGGATGTTTTTCCCTTTTCACACCATTCTTTGTAAACCCTAGAAATGGTTGTGCATGAAAATCCCAGTAACTGAGCAGATTGTGAAATACTCAGACCGGCCCGTCTGGCACCAACAACCATGCCACGCTCAAAGTTGCTTAAATCACCTTTCGTTCCCATTCTGACATTCAGTTTGGAGTTCAGGAGATTGTCTTGACCAGGACCACACCCCTAAATGCATTGAAGCAACTGCCATGTGATTGGTTGATTAGATAATTGCATTAATGAGAAATTGAACAAGTGTTCCCAATAATCCTTTAGGTGAGGTGTATATATAATATATTATATATATGTATACAAGTGAGCACTGAGTAATATTACTGAATTACATTACTGAATATTACTTGCTGTATAATTATTTTGTGAATCTACTTGTTATTGCGCAATTTCAATTAATAGAAACATGTGATTGACAGATATCCTCCAGATCAGATTAATTTGTCAATATTTGGCCATTTGGAGGTCATCGTCCAATAACTATGCCCACTTGGCTGATTGTCAGAAGTTACATTTTGTTTTTGTACTGTAGGTACTGTAGTCTTTACTAAATTTTTTTTGTTTCAATTTAATTTCAGCATTAGTGGTACATATTATTTAAAATGTTTATGTATATATTAGCATTATATCTGGCATCTGGTGTCAGCATTAGCCATTGACCATTTATAGGAGCATGTATTGCGGATAACACAGACACTGCAAAATAAACGTGAGGTCGTATTTATTGCGAGAATTTCGGACTTGGTGTGCAAGGACCTTTACTGTAACGGTATTTTCAACAGTGTGCAATTTACTTGAATTTAAGCAGTCTTTCTTTCTCTTCATCAGCCACCTTTGATGGTAAACAGCATCTGTTGAGTTTGCCAGTGGTCAACAGCGTAGGTTATGTTCTACGCTTCCTCAAGAAGTTGTGCCGAAGCCTGATGTGTGAGAACCTCTTCAGTGACCAGCCCATCGCTCCTTCATCGTCCCCCTCCTCCTCTTCCTCATTCCACACTGAAAAGCACTCAGACGGACAGCCCAAGTCAAGTGCGTGCTCATCAAGCTCTGTTATTCTACCCTTTTTTAAATACTAGAGCTGTATTTCCATCTATCTACACAGCCTGCACAGTTGAAGTAAAATTTTCTATATTAGACAATTCTTGTTTTTGTTTGTTTTTGGTTTGGATATTTTGTAATTTGGTTGTTTGATTGGATCTGCACTCGTTTCTGTCTCTGTCCAATTTGCCCTTCTGAAAATGCAGAGGAGACCATTATTGCAAGCTGAGCTGTTTAAGTGGCAGTGAAAGGTTGAGTGCCTCTGTGAGTGGCCTGTGGTTTGAGTGTTTGAGTTCTGCTGGCTCCACCTCTCTCTCTCTCTCTCTCTCTCTCTCTCTCTCTCTCTCTCTCGCTCTCTCTCTCTCTCTCTCTCTCTCTCTCTCTCTCTCTCTCTCTCTCTCTCTCTCTCTCTCTCTCTCTCTCTCTCTCTCTCTCTCTCTCTCTCTCTCTCTCTCTCTCTCTCTCTCTCTCTCTCTCTCTCTCTCTCTCTCTCTCTCTCTCTCTCTCTCTCCTCTCTCCTCTCTCTCTCTCTCTCTTTTCCCCGTGAATGTGGTTTGGGAGCTCTAGAGATTAGAGCATTAACTTCAGTATGACACAATATCACACCGCTCAGCTACATAGGCAAAGGTTGTGTTGTGACTTAATCCCATGTCAACGGCTAACGTGGTTAAAAGAGGAAAACCTTCTCTAGGGGGAGCCTACGTTACTCATCAACGCTATATGTTTATCAGCGTTTCCTACAGACGGAAATAATACAGACGGCATAATAGAATTTTTTATTAATTGTGTTTTTTTTAGGTTTTAAAAAAAAAGTTACACTTTTTTTTTAGAGTCAGAAATGACAAAGTATTCAGAGAGTTTATTCAGTGAAGAGTCCAGAATTCAATCTCATAACTGTATTTGTTTAATTCATTAAAAGAATGAATTTCTTAATGAATTAAGATTCTCCACTTTCTTGAATCGGACTACACTAGTCATTCTGTATGTTTGCTTTTTAATAACACAACAAATGTGTTTGCTTAGCATTTGCATATGTATATCATTTGGTTTGGATGAATCCATACAGTCCAATCTGCACTCAAGAAAGCAATAATTATCCTGAGCCAAATGACAGGCATGCTTAACATGCATTGTTTTCCCTAAATTGCTTTTCTTTTTGTGCAGCAGACTCGATGGTGGATGATTACCATGGCGATTCAATGGACCCTAAGCGCTATTCTGTTGACCCCAGCGACTCTGCTTTTGGAGCGATGTCCTCACCGTACACGGCGAGTAAACATGCATATGGTTTCCGTTCTGGCCCCGTCTACTCTGGAGGTGTGTGCAGGCAGGCAGCCAGTCCCAGCACATTCCAGGAAGGAAACAGAAGTGGTAAGAAAGAGGAAATTAACACTTATACAATGAAGCAGCAAAAGACTTTCTGCACAACTTTATAATGTGTTGTATATCATCTGATAAATAATCATAAATAGTTACAATACATTAAAATACTTAGCTATTTGTGGTTATAACTTTTAAGAGTATAAACCAGATAAAGCCTGAATTTATAATGCATCAAACTGGTATTCTTAATGCATTATAAGGTACACATATTGCCTTCTAAAAAAAAAAAATAACTTGTGTTTGTACTCTTAAAATGTATAACATATTATAAGGTTGTTTGTAAGGCATTATGCATTAATTATAATGCATTCAGAATACCCTTAAAATGCATTGTAAATACAGGCTTCATAGAAAGTGTTACCAATATTGCTAGCTTCAACCAAGAATAATAATCCTAGCCTTGTCTGAACCTGATTTCTCTCTATCTAGCCTACAGTCCATCCCCAGATGGAGGGGAGGCGAAGCCCCCACCCAGTAAGGATCCCTCCAGGTGGAGCGTGGATGAGGTGGTGTGGTTTATCAAAGATGCAGATCCTCAAGCGCTGGGCCCTCACGTGGATCTCTTCAGAAAACATGTGAGTTTGACTGACACATTTATTTACAAGTGGCAAACAAACACCATGTGTTGAACATGTCGTCAGATAACAAATCCCCGTGTAGGTAACGTTTGTTCAGTTTCAAGTTAGAAAACCAGATATGATCAGCTGTGTGTTTCACAACTCAAGTTTTCAGAATCAATTCAAGTTCACATAATTGGTGATATAACCACCTGAGCTGAATTTTATCATGAATCTTTGTACATTGCTTATTTAGAACAGAACAAATTGCAAAGTACAATTTAACACCATCTAATGAAATTGAATTTTACTCTTCCAAATAGGGCCGCACAATTAAAGTGCAAAAAAGGCTGTGATTTAATTAATTATGGAAATGCGTCTATCTCAGTATGTGCTCTGAGTTTGGTGGTTGTGTGGTTTATCATGTGAATTGTAATTGGAAAGCACTGCAGGTTCACTTCAGCGTCACATTATGTAATTCGCCACGTTTGCTACAAGTGAAGGAATAGGGGGATATTATAGAGATTATTTTTATAATAGAAATAGATATTATTATAATATTATCCAGGTAGAATGAGCAGTTCAAGTCAGAGTAGAAGAGCAAAAGCATTCTACAATCACAATTTGTACCATCACTACTGGGCAAGTTCATCAATATTTTTGTCGTTAAGCTCTGCTTCAACTCTGGACCGCTAACACTGTTAAATCTAATGTAGATTTTTGTGCATGTGTTTTTCCAACTCAGAATATTATCATTTCCTCAATACTGTAAAACATTGTTTCATGTGTACAGTAAGCATTCTGTTGTGGGCATTGTGATTTACTTCTTCAGGAGATTGATGGGGATGCTCTTCTTCTCCTGAAGAGTGACATGATCATGAAGTACCTGGGACTCAAACTGGGCCCGGCTCTCAAGCTCTGCTACCACATTGACAAGCTAAAACAGAACAAGTTCTGACCGGTCTCTGCACCTTACACACACACACACACACACACACATACATACACACACATACACACACACACACACACACACACACACACACACATGGATTCACTCACAGTATTTACTCTCACGTTCATTTGTTGTAGTACTGGACGTTTTTATCGCCCATTCTTTGGTCATTCAAGGACAAGCACCAGACCATTGTTTTTTACTTCTGTGGTTTGTCTGCCTGTATATTGGGACATTTCACTGACCAGAACATTTGCTTGTTCTAATTTTAAGTGCGCAAGCGTTTTATTGATTACTTGATATCTGAACACTGCTTTAATCAAAAGGCAATTCATCTCAGCTGCTTTCTGGGATTTGAGTTTTTATCCTCAAGTGAGAGTGCAGATGAATTAACTGTAAATCATTCTTCTTCAAATGGACGGAGTTGTAACAAACGTATTAGGGCACAGACAAACTCGCTCCCATTTTTACAGAGCCATGGACTGTGACTAAACCCCTGTGAACTTCAGCCACCTGCTGGTGAAGTGGAGTCACTGCAACTCTGTGACACTTTACCCCGTTCAGACCAGGAACCATTCAGCTTCTTATTTTGCGGAGAGCTACTTCGAAGGCCGATAACCTGGGAGATCAGTTACTAGCGGAATTCAGCATTGTGCTTTTCGACTAAACAGATACAGTGTGCACACAGTCTTGACAGGGTACAACTATGAACAGTTACACTTTGCAACCAGCAAATAACAGGCAAAAATGCAACTCTATTCAGCAATGGACCACCAGTCACCAGTCTTTGGAAAGCCTCCCAGCCAACCAGAGTCGGAACTAAACGGGATACACTACAAGGCAGTTACTGCTTCAGTAAAAATGGTGCATTACAAACAGTAATGCACACCAGGTGCTGTTTCTCAACCAGCAGGTCACGTTTAACTAAAAGCAACTATACTGGTATTATACATTTCATACTGTGGACCAAATACACTGAAATTCTCATCAGTCCCAAAATGTCTTGTTTTTCTCTCTTTTCGGAGCAGAGGCCTCATATTAAAAAGCTGCTCTGATATTACACATGTCAACTTGTGATTTACTTACAAAATACATAGCACTTTACAATAAGGTTCAATATATTCAATACATTGGGTATAATGAACTTTGATACTGATACCTAGAACTTTGATAATGATACTTTTATCTAGGTTAATAATAATTTCTACATATTGCTGTCCAAAATTATTTTATTCAGCAAGGATACATTTAATTGATCCAACAGTAAACACTTAAATTATTTAAAAATATATATATATTTTAAATCAATTAAAATCATATATCAAAATCAAATCAAAATATTAAGCTGCACTTTTTTTCCCCTACAATGATAATAAAAAGAAATGCGTCTTGAGCACCAAATCAGTCATTTTGCAGCTTATTAGACTGATTTCTGAAGGATCATGTGACACTGAAAAATGCTGAAAATGCCATCACACGAATAAATAACATTTTAAAATGTATTAAAATAGAAAATGGTTATTTTAAATTGTAATTATATTTCACAATATTACTGTTTTTACTGTTATTAAATAAATGCAATCTTAGTGAACATATCATTAACCTAGATTGATAAATGCTGTACATTTTTTTGTTTATTATTAGTTCACAATACCTAATGCATTAACAAATTTCAACAAATTGAACTTTATTGTAGTGTTGTCACAAATTGTGTAGGCATCAACCCAATTTTTTTAAGTTGTGTAAATTGTCTTTATTTCACTAACATTTTGACTGGATTAGACGTGGATTTTCTTTCATAAATGTACAGTGTGTACGTGCACGCAAGCTGAGCTACTTTAGAGGTACTTCTCTGATCTAATGTTATTTTAACAGTTACATTTGAGCTAGGTTTCAAACAATTACTGCAGTTTGCTTTCTTTTGTGAAAAATGTGTGAAAAGAGTAATTTTAGTCTCCTGAGGCATTTCAGGAAATTGTTTTATTATTATTATCATTATCATTTTTATTATTTTTATTTTATTATTTTTAATATATATTTATATTTTTATTGTTTTTGAACAAATGGCATTCAGAATTACTGTATTGCTTTTCATGTGAACCTAAAGGGATAGTTAATCAAAAAAGTACATTCTGTCATATTTTATTTACCCTCATGTCGTTCCAGACATGTGAAGTCCACACAAAAAAATAAACTCATACAGGTTTGGAACGATTAGTAAATTATGACAGAATTTTCATTTTTGTATGAACTATCCCTTTAAGTCTGCCCTGATGATGTCATACATCTCCCAAAGTGGATTACACCCAAGTGTACAACATTTCTGTATCTGCGACCATGTGTAAATATAATAATTTATGTAGTAGCCACAGATTAAATTTACAATTTCAAAATTAAAAGAGCAAATTAAGTAAAACATTTAGATTAAATCATCCAATGAACACATAGAGCTTTAACATGTAACCAGCTTTGCTGTGCTAGACTTCATTGTTGTACGATCTGCCTCTTAAAGCGACTGCTATGCTAACTTGAGCATCTGTACAGAATCATTGTCTTTAATTTTGCATCAGTGAGGCTGTTCCCCCTTTTTGTATATATATATTTTTTCATGTAGCACCAGTTGTCCTGGGTTTAATAGCTTTCACAATGAAAAATGTAAGAGGAGAATCATAAAAAATAGTGACACCAGGAACAAAAGGGAAGTAATCAGTGAGCTCTTAAATCTGGTGTTACATTAAGAGGTCATGGCTCTTTATAAGTGAATCTACTGATTTTTTTCAATGAACCGTCTCTTCTGATTGGTTGGAAAAAGTTCTAAAGTAAACAAAAGGGTTTGGGTTTTAACACAAGAGACCCAATATTACAGAAATATATGACCCATGTCTGCTGTTCAAACTCTTATACTTTAAAAGCAGACGTTTTTTTTTTTTTAAATTCCACTCAAATGTACTCGAACAGTGGGAATATCTTGTTGGTTTTAAAAGCCTTTTAACTGAGTAATAGCAGCGCTGAGCTTTTAAATATGTTTGCAAGCACTCTTTTTTTTATGGCTGCACTTCATTTAGGAAGCTTTGACACTTTCATAACGATCTTTAATAATGTTTTGGACTGTTTATGACCTTGCACAGATATTCTGCTGACGTTCCTGGCAAGATATTACCAATGTTTGTGTCAGGAATATGAGTGGGCTTTTATGGATCATCTATTCTTTATTTCAGTTCTGATTGTTTTGTGTGCATTCACATGTCAGGTTTGCGTTTGCCTCCGCAACATGTCATTCATTGTCATTTTTGATATAACGGAAAATGTAAGTGTACATTTATGAATGCTGCTCTCGATGATAGTCCCGTGTACGACTGTTTAAATTTGTCAGCTCACAAGAGTTTTAATGGAAAAAGGGGGACTTCAACATTCATGTTGGTGCTATAATATGACTGTGCATTTAACGAATAATGATTTTATGCATACGATTTTATGGTTGGTTTGCTTTATTTCTTCAGATAGGCTTCAGTGTTGTGAACTCTCGTGACTGATGACAGGCTCTGCGTTGCGTGTCTGTTTGTGAGGTTAATATAGAGCATTATGAAAGAGTCAGAATAAAGCATTATGAGCACCCTATACTGAACTCCATTTGTAAATATATATGTGGTGCAGGGATGATTTTTCCTTATGGCTTTTGAATTATCACAAGAAATAAGCTCTTATGCATCTAATAAATGCAGTTGATTCAAAAAAATGAATAATAAACCCATTTTGAAGTAGACAAATAAATAAACATAATTTAAAATTAAATGTTTAAACATATAGTTAAATGTAACAGTAAAATAAAAAAGAAACTACACTGTAAAAAGTGAACAGTTGGATCAACTTAAAAAAATTACTTCAATTGGTAACACCTAAAAAAATTAAGTTTTCTCAACTTAAATTATCACGTTTAACGTGATAATTTAAGTTGAGAAAACTTAATTTTTTAGGTGTTACCAATTGAACGTTTAACGTGATAATTTAAGTTGAGAAAACTTAATTTTTTTAGGTGTTACCAATTGAAGTAGTTTTTTTAAGTTGATCCAATTGTTCACTTTTTACAGTGTAATAAGTTTGCTTCAAATGGTTTATTTTTAAACGTTTTATACATCCATATACACACTTAAATGTTTTATTTAATTTTAATTAATACACAATCCTAGTCCTCCAAATAACACCACTTCTGTTACACATTGAAAATCTAAATATTGCCTATTATTATAACCTGTCCTGTTGTGATGTGCTGACTGACTTCTACATATAGGTGGCACTATTGTGTCTTAAATGTGCTGTATGTAAAAACAGCTATAACAAAACATGGGCTAATATATCATACTTTACTCCCTCGCCTACAATTTATAAATGAACAAATTACACAAACTCCCATGGTATGTTTTGGAATACTTATTTATGAAAAGAAGACCACCCCATGGTTTAATAAAGATCATAATCTGAATATCTGCAATCAGATTTTGCACAATTATTTTGCATTGAATTTAAATCCATCCATACCTGATGATAATCAAATAGCGTTCCAGCTATAATAATTTTTTATTGACTTTTTTTTCCTGCTGTTTGCCTAGCTTCTCTGGCAGGACAGAGTATAATAGATACTAGTTGATTTTCACCACTTGTTTTCATGGCAGGGAGGTTTTAACCTGAGTGCTACATAAAGAATACACATCATGAATGTACTCCTATTGTTATTTTTTCACTTTATTTTTTATTATTGTCTGTTTATTTTGAGGCAGTTATTTTGATGGCATCAAGTGCACCCACGCACTAGAAGAAGATTACAAAGATCAGGGAGGGCAGGTCAGGCTCACTCTCTTTTTGAAACTGGAGTGTCCTTAGAATACAGATGCAGCTGAAATGAATGTGTATCATGCTGAAGGGGAAGCACTCAAAAGCTTCTCAACATGCAACAGTAGAACACCAAACAACACTACCCCCCCCCCACCAAATAAAACCCAATGTGCCTTTGGCAGAAAGTGTTACTGAACGGAAAACCAAATATAGAGTCTAGAGATTCTGGAGAAGCTCTTAAATGATTGTTGAAAAGATAAAATGTGCACCCCAAAGGCATGAAAAAAAAATAGATTTTTATAGAATATTGCAGAAAACGTATATGTAAGGGATAATCCACGGCTAGCTGTGCATTAAGATAAAATGTGCACCCCAAAGGCATGAAAAAAAATAGATTTTTATAGAATATTGCAGAAAACGTATATGTAAGGGATAATCCACGGCTAGCTGTGCATTAAACGATTTTAATGCACACCTAACCGTGCATTATCCCGCGTGTAGTAATTTGCCAGCATTGACAACTTTAAGCTTTTGTTTGCAGTGCAATATTGGAACGGTAGGGTAAAATTTACGGTTATTTTCGTCAGTTATGGCTTGTTAGATCTAGTATTCTGTCCGGTTTGAATCAGACACAGAACTGAAGTAGTGCGTTAGATTGCATTAATTCGAATGAATGAATTATAGCATTATAGCATAGAGAGCGTGATGAGAGATTTGTACCTGTGTCTTTTCGGTGTCTCTATTAACAATGAAGCTGTGAGTTTAATTACTTCAGAATAGCGATGTAACCCCTTTATTGCTGAGAAATATAAAGTAGTGATTATTCCTAAAAGTCGCGGGCAGTGTTGATATGTTTCTGTGCTTCTGAATGTTTGTGTGTGCGCATGCAAGGGCAGCGCTCTGTGTGCGAGTGACGTATGTGCGCTTCAATGAAAATAGTGCATTAATATAAAACGGTGATAAAACAGACTTGGAACTACCTAAAATGGTTTTATTGCACACCTTCCAGCCAATCAGAATAGAGTATTCAGACAGACCATGGTATAATATAGAATATTCCCTTTCCCACCATTGGAAATAAACATAACCTTACATAGAATGAAGTGCTATAATCCATCCGTCCGTCCGTCCGTCCATCGTCGAACAAATTGGCATGAATTCAATGTAGTTTCCAACTTTTGAACCTGGGTGTATATCGTAACGCATAAAAAAGAAAAAGCTTTTGGGAAACATGCATGCCCACAGTGCAGGCTTCTTTTAGAAGAGTGCTAGTCTTATCTGTCGACTCAAATGAGATCATCTCAATGAAGGAAGAGTGTCAGCAGACCGACTGAAGACGTGCCTCTCCTGTACATACAGCTTATCTCTCTAGGACAAGACAGATAAGCTTTACTTCGGCACAAATATGTCACATAAAGATGTTAAAACATCTCAGTCTGCCTTGAACACCATAACAAGCTCGCATCTCCCCCTACACCATCCGTTTGGTGTAGAATGCGTCTGGAGATGTTTTTCAAATGGGGGGACAGCAGCAGATGAGAAAAAAGGAAGTAGCTTATTGATTTGACAGACGAGAGTGGGATATGTCATGCCCTCCCTGTGGGTTCCTCTAAATCCTGTTTGAGTAATCATTTAATTCTGAAATATAGTTTGTAAGACAACTCTTTTGCCTCAGGAAATAAAGATGGATGACTTTTTATTTCCTGCTGCTTCATCATGTCTCTTTCTTTGTCTCTGACTTACTCTCTCTCGTGACAATTGGAGTAGGACTTGCAACATTGCTTTGAGATCAGTACATGTATGTATGCATTTATTTATGCACACATATGTTTCCTTTCACCTGAGCCTGGCTTTTTGTGATTACATGCACCGAAGAACAAATGATGGAAACACTAAATCGAGACACGGTTACAGAGAAGATGACAGGCAAAGTTAGTGAGAAGGGGGCAGGGGAGCTTCTGTGTGTCTGTTCCTTCAGATTTGGCATGAAAACTGCGCCGTCTGTTGGGCTGAAATGATGATGTTACCAGGGTTTGACTGGCAGACTGACGGAAGCACAGTTTGCATCTTGGATATTATTACAGCTGCTCCAGGTCTGATAGATCCATCTACTCTTTCTGCACTGCCACACATTCACATGTCTCGTGGAGTCGAGGAGAGAAAAATTCTCTCACTGTTGGTACATAGGTCCAGAAACCCAAAGGAATTGGAATCACACTGTAAAAAATATTTTAGCAATTTAGTTATTTCAACTTATTTTTTTAACTAGATTGTCCAGACAACAAGAAATTTTAAGTTTCTTGTCCTCAACTTATCGAAATAAGTTAGTTAAACTAAAAAAAAACCCATGCAAAAGATAACTCAAATAATGAGTTAACTTTTTTACAGTGCACATGGACTTTTATACTAAAGATACACTGTAAAAAATATTTTAGCAATTTAGTTATTTCAACTTATTTTTTAACTAGATTGTCCAGACAACAAGAAATTTAAGTTTTCTTGTCCTCAACTTATCGAAATAAGTTAGTTAAACTAAAAAAAACCCATGCAAAAAGATAACTCAAAATAATGAGTTAACTTTTTTTACAGTGCACATGGATCTTTTATACTAAAGATACACTGTAAAAAATATTTTAGCAATTTAGTTATTTCAACTTATTTTTTTAACTAGATTGTCCAGACAACAAGAAATTTTAAGTTTTCTTGTCCTCAACTTATCGAAATAAGTTAGTTAAACTAAAAAAAAACCCATGCAAAAAGATAACTCAAAATAATGAGTTAACTTTTTTTACAGTGTACTTATGGTAGCTTGAAAAGGTACACTGTAAAGGCCGTTCACACCAAGAAATATAACTCTATTAGCATCCACACCAGCGGATGAAATTGTTCTATTTATTCTAAGCCTTATTCTATTCTGCGTGTCTGTTGGATTAGGATGGATTCTGATTGTTTTTATTGCTCATCAGTTGGATAAAATCATTCTGAAAGGGATTCTAATATCGTTTCTTTGTGCCGTTATCATTATAGTTGTGGTGTGAACTCTGCTATTCTTTAATATTGAAACGATTTTTAGAACTATGCCTACTCTATTTATCTATTTGAGTAGCTACTGTGAATTCGGCCATACTTCTTTTGTAACGTACTGTTTTCGCCTACTATATGGGCCATTCTACAGTATTGGTTCAAAGTCAGAGTTGGAAACGTCTTGAATTTTTTTGGTCTTTTTTCACAAATTTTGTATTGTATAATATTCACGGTACACATTTCTAGTAATTGTGCAGTTAATCATATTGTATTTTCAGAAAGTTTGGGAATATTTTTCCTGTCCCCAAATTTGTCACTACTGAAACACATTAATAAATAATTTAATAATTGGCCTATTAATATTTTGTTTACATTTACCTTGTAAATATATTTTTTTGTTATTTAAAAAAAAAGTTTTCACAGGTAAATCAATAATTACAATTTTAACAATATTTCAAGTGTAATTTGATAAGATTTGTTGAATTTTGAATCCAATCTTGCTTTGTAAATTAAGTTAACATACTGATTTCAAAGTTATGTGTAATGTTTGGTAGCGACCACATCACATTACAGAATTTTAACGCACATACTAAAACATTACTAAACAAGTAAGATATTAATGATTTGCATAACTGTACTAAAATTTAGTTTATTTCCCTCAAATAAATGATTGTGTTGTTTCCTTTTGTCACTACCAAAACAATGATGACATGTTTCGGTTATGACTGTTACGGTAGTGACAATTTTAGATACTTTTGAGCCTAACTCAAAGATGCTAATCAGCACATGGTTACCTAGCAGCCAATGGACTAAAACACACACTGTTTCGGTAGTGACAGGAAAATGCGGGGCACATTTTTTTACATAAAGTTTCATGATTTAAAAATAAAATATAAAATAAATGTTTTTTTTTAAATGTTCTTTTTAATTTTTGGTCACACTTTATTTTACGATGTCCGTGATACAGAGTAATTACTTAATTAATTACTTAGTAGTAGACATTGTAAGAACATGTAACAATTTAATTAACATGTAACTAAGTTATGGAACAGCCTGTACTTACAGATTGTAATTACACTCATGTAATAGGCAGCTACTGTTACACATGTGTCGGTTACATACGTGTTACCAAATTGTAATGTACAATGTAATTATATAAGAAAGTACTTTGTACTACTCAATGTAACAAGTACTTAAATATATTACTATGAAAAAAGCCTGCAGTTCCACATGATCATTTTGTACCTTCTAAAATAGTGTATCAAGATTGTACTTAAGTGTACTTCATGTGTATAAGGTATGTAGATACACATGAAGTAGTACAATCTTGATACACTTTATTTTACGTAGCTTATATCTGTGTAATATTATATAATTGCAATGTAATTAGGAAGCTACCGCATGCATTTGTACTGTGAACAAGGGAGTTAGGCCTAATTCAAACTAAAGTACATATGGATAAGGTTTGTAGATACACATATAGTACACTTAAGTACAATCTTGATGCACTTTATT
Organism: Chrosomus eos; assembly: GCA_036326025.1. Classification (NCBI taxonomy): domain Eukaryota; kingdom Metazoa; phylum Chordata; class Actinopteri; order Cypriniformes; family Leuciscidae; genus Chrosomus; species Chrosomus eos. The sequence continues at coordinate 9,648,346 of CM070829.1, read as the reverse complement.
TTACGTAGCTTATCCCTGTGTAATATTCTGTAAATTGAATGTAATTAAGAAGCCACTGCATGCATTTAAGCTGTAAACTAGAGGGTTAATTCAGATGGATAAGGTATGTGTACTACTAGAGACACATGAAGTGCACTTACAACCTTGATACACTTCATTTTAGAAGGTACAAAATCACCATGTGTAACTGCAGGCTTTTTTCATAACATATTTAAGTACTTGTTACATTGTACCAAGTGGGTAAAAACATATGTAACCGACTCGGCTTGTTACACATGTGTAACAGTAGCTGCCTATTACATGTGTGTAATTACAATCTGTAAGTACAGGCTGTTCCATGACTTAGTTACATGTTGATTAAATTTTGTTACATGTTATTACAATGTCTAATACCAGGTAATTAATGAAGTAATTACTCTGTATCACGGACACCGTAAAATAATGTTACCCAATTTTTTCTATTGTTGTGTTTAAAAGAAATCAAAAAGAAATTTTTAAAAACAACATTGGCGAAAATTGAAAAGAACATTTCAATGTAATTTTCACAAGTTGAAATTTAGGGTTAGGGTTCGGGACAGCCCCATCCCAATTGAAAGTACCCAATACATTATGATTTTATATATATTAAGCTTACTGATATTTTAAATATAATTTTGGGATTCAATAGATAATAGAAGGATCTTTGTAAACATCTAAAATGTGAATACTTAAATTATTTTTAAATGTGTTTTTTGTTTGTGGGACAGCAGTTTGAACCAATTCTGTAGAATGGCCCATAGCAGGAAAGTATGCGATTTCAGATGCAGCCCATCTCTGGAAAATTTTCTCCAGCTACTTTGATGCTGAAATGGTGTGGGAGTGTCATGGCATAGGCTAGTTCTCACAATGAGCGAAAAAGGTTGACAGGAAGTCGTTAAATCTCGAACTTCCAAAACCCTGAGGAGAGTCTGCTGACAAAACAAAACTGAGCTCGTAGTAAAACGACAATCAACATTGGCTTGGCTTTTTGGAGATGGAGATCAAACTGTATTTGAAAAAGGGACACAGAGATGGTGTTTTTATTACTCAACAGGTGAGTAAGGTATTTTATTGAACAGATAAATTGCCATATGTAGCTCAACAGAGTTCACTGTACCGGTATGTTATTATGGTTGTTGTGGCGCTATGCTGGAATATATTTTCAATGAAGTACTGTGTCTATTAATGGGTATAGCTACAGTAACATCTTCAGCTAGCTTGAGATCCCCATCTAAACTGGTTATATTTGTTAAGCCTAGTAGTGAATGATTTATGAGCAGTAGAATAACCATATTTATCCACAGTGTCAGAAAGCACAATTAAAACAAACTTCTTCTGCAAAATGCATGTAGGTTTGTTAACTGCTAGTAGGTCAAAAGTTACATAGTGTACCTTGAAAAAGTGACTTGCATTATTATAATGCATGGGTCACCAATCTCGGTCCTGGAGGGCCGGTGTCCTGCAGAGTTTAGTTCCAACCAGGTCCAACACACCTGCCTGAACATTTCTATTATGCCTAGTGAGACCTTGATTAGCTGGTTCAGGTGTGTTTAATTGGGGTTGGAGCTAAACTCTGCAGGACACCGGCCCTCCAGGACCGAGATTGGTGACCCATGTTATAATGTGTCTTTGGTATTTATCATGTAAATTTAATGATATATAACATCACTTGTGTAGTTTTTTCAAATGATTGTAATGTATTGTTTGCACAAGAATGTTTCAAATGTATTTATGTACGGAAGATATTGACTACATTATGTTATGAAAATAATAGCTCAGTGTTTCACTTTAGTCTCACTAGCTGCAAAGGGAATAAAGCCAAATTTCTCAGTGCAACAGGTATTAAAATATGTTTCATCAAACAGATATGACATTTTAATAATATCTCTACAGAGGGGAAAGATTCAGCTGTGGGTTGTCATTATCTATATGCTCTGACTGTAAGCCACAGAGCACCAGTTCAATAATGAAGTCTGTGAGGAATGTCCTGCTACTGAGCGAGAGAGTGCTGAAATCCTCCCGGAGACCAAGCAACGATCACACCGACAGCTTAAGTGAGATTCCCCATCTCCAGCCTAATTGAAATGCCAAAAAAGAGCTGTCCTACATGTGTGAGAACGACAGGTACAATTTTTCAGCCCCCAATTTTTGCCTTTGCGCCTGCGGGAGCGATGCTCAGTGGTGGTGTCCGAGGTAGGCCTGGCTTTATTCCCAACAGCCGATCCCTGGGCTGGGAGTTTGGGATCTATGGATGAAATAACCCCTATGAATTTCCAAGTCAAAGAATTAGCATTCTTGTTCTGTGTTCTGGGAGTTGCTTAAAGGAAATTTACATTTGAGCTTACAACACTGTGTTGGCTGTCAGCTTTTCAGCTTTAAATTTACATATGAAAAAGAGTACATGATCAGAAAAGATATCGTGCACTGCTGGGAAATGATGTTAGTTGTGCGGTGCAGGGTAGTTTTCTGAAAGGTTGAGCCTGTCAAATTTTTTGAAAAAGTTGTGACGTTAATTCTAAAAGTTGTTAAGTCATTCTAAGGAAGTAACTATATATATTTCTTTTACTGGAAAACAAGGCTAAAATAATGATTACAGTGCAAGGCTTCTGTAATTAACTTGATTGTATTATTGGAATCCCTGGCAATTTTCAATTATTGATGAAATTATTAAATGGGATCTTCCACATGGTTCAGTTTTCAGTTCAGTTTGATTTACTCAACACACACATTTTATGCAAAGTTAGGTTGAGCATATTTTACAAAAGGTCATCTTAAATCATAACTGGCCGATACATTCACCATTATGTACTAGTGCGATATATAAAGAACACAATTAAGTAAGGAATAACGTAGAGCGAGGCGGTTGTTATAGCGAATACAACCCAGACAGGCTAATTAGGAGCCGGACGCAAAGCGGAGGGGTCTTGAATATAAAGTATAAAGAAAATAGTCCGTTCCGTCTCTATGGTTAGAATCCACATCGGAATCCGTGTGTTATACCCGAGACAATTTATATAAGAGACATGCCACTTCCTCAATCCTCAATAGAACTATATACACAAGTTTAAGATATTAGTGCTTTGTCGGCACAACGGAGCTAGTTAGCAAAACAAACCCAGCCCGCCAGAACGGAAGTGGATTGCATCGACGGGAGGAGTTTAGGATGTAGAGCGGAAACGGCTCAAAAACTTGTGTATAGGGAAAACCAAGGGGGTAATCCATCAACCGGAAACTGAATCCTCTCCGGGCGCCGCCATTGTAGCTGACTATCACCTGCTGTTAGCATTCCATTGACTCCCATTCATTTTGGCGTCACTTTGACAGCGAATAACTTTACTTAGGAGACGTCCAAAGACTCCATTTGTCCATTATTTATTTCTAAAGAAACACAACAATAAAAGGCTCCATTACTGTGTATCTTACGTTATGGCCGATTTAGAAGCCTTTTTTGTAAATATAGGCTAACGACTGCGTCATAACCCCGCGACTCTCTGGCGCACACAAGATCAATGACCGTATAGACAGAAGTAGAAGCTCCCATGCAATTGGGGGGACGTGGAGGCATAAAGTCAAGGGAGAAGCCCATAGATAGTCATAAAGTTGCTCCTGCTGCGAGCTCATGGACAGCTACTCACGATCTCCGGCTCTGCAAGATTCGGAAGGGAATGATTAAGATTTTGGCTGGCGCAGCTACTAGGTTGCTCACGTCACATCTCTGTCGTCAAGCTCAGTTTGAGCATGCGCAGTACGCTTGGCTATCAGGAAGTGAGTGCTTCTAAAGGGCTTCAGTTTTCTCCGTTGAAATCTATGGGGTCGCTGTGTCCATTTCTTTTACTGTCTATGGGGAAAACCCATAACGCCAAAGATGGCGGTTGTATGCACATGCCCCGCCCCTCCCGTTGGAAAGCCAATCATCTGCTTTTAACAGTCAAGCCGGGAAACATTTAAGCCTACCGTCTGGTTCCTCTGACGCATGCGCACAGTTGAGGTTTGCGATAGCGGACAATACGTTAATGTTTGAAAAGGTGGATATGCAGTGTATGTGTGCGTTGTGTAAATATCAGACATCCCAAGTCTCCCAGAAGTTCCTGGGAGTCCCTGCGTATTGTTAGCGGCTTCGTGATGCCCGCAAATTAGTTCAAATCTCCCCGAATCTAGAGCGAGTGTGTGCTTCAAACCGTGTAGCGCGTGCATGGCAGAGAGAGACCTTGCGTGTTGGTGTCGTGAACCCGTAAAAGTGTAACCTGTGGGGGAAAAGGCGTTTTAAACCTTATTTTGGGGCAAAGTAATCAAACTTTTTCAGCGATTTTTATCATAATTTACTGCTGTTTCTATAAATGCAGTTTTTATGTTCTGGTGACCAGTGAAAGTGCAGTTCTGCCCATTCATTTAGATCTTGTTAGTCCGAAATAGCTGCCCGGAGGCGTTGCCAAGATGGCGGCCGAGTGGCATGACTTGCCTAAAAGGACTTTGGTTATACTTAGCAGCGGTCTGTTATCAAGAAATAACAGACTGCATTCTACATAGGAATTCTACCAAGCCATGTAATAAAGTTAAATATCAGTCTTTGACTTAGAAGTACCTTAACTACTTTGCCAGCTATTTAATCTTAAAGGGTAGTTCACCCAAAAATGAAAATTCTATCATAGTTTACTTACCCTCAAGTTGTTCCAAACCTCTATGTGTTTATTTGTTCTGCTGAACACAAAGGAAGATATTTGGAAGAAAACAGATCTCATTCCCCATTGACTACCATAGTAGGAAAAAATACATACTATGGTAGTCAATGGGGAATGAGATCTGTTTTCTTCCAAATATCTTCCTTTGTGTTCAGCAGAACAAATAAACACATAGAGGTTTGGAACAACTTGAGGGTAAGTAAACTATGATAGAATTTTCATTTTTGGGTGAACTAACCCTTTAATCAGAATTACAAGAAGTCTGGCCTCATTGTCCAAACGAAATCCATTCCATTTTATGCATAAAAAAACTTTAAAAAGTGCAGTTTAGCCAATAACAGCCCTATTTTTCAGTTCAGGGAGTAAATGGTTTCTTAAAGTTCTAGCACTTTAATGCCAGGAGACTTTAATGCTTGTGTAACTTTATTCCATTTGTCAGTAAGAAGTGGAGATTAAAGATATGCAGCAATATATAGATCATACAGAGATTACAACAGTAAAGAAATTGTTATGAGGTGTAAAAAAGGTTGGCATGAGATAAATAAAGTTATACTGTTGTCAGGGAACCAAATAATTAATCTTTCATTTCCATTAGTATAATTTATGTTTGTAACCTTAAACACTCTCTTGAGTTGATAACCATTGGCTGAGATGAATATTGTATTACAATCCATAGCCCAAAGGAAGTGTATCCTCATACCCATGCTTGTTGAATTTCATATCCATGGTCATGAAAAGGAAAGTTGGTCCTCCATTTGTTGTTATAACAGCTTCCAGTTTCACTTGGCATTTACTTCTTTTCAAACACAAAAGTATCACTGAGGTCAGGCATTGATGTTCGTTGATGGGGTCTGGCTCACAGTTGACTGCTCCAGTTCACTGCAAAGGTGTTCAGTGAGGTTTAGATGTGGGCTTCCACACCAGATCCAGTAAACCATTTCTTTAAGGACCCTGTTTCATTCACAGAAGAATAAAAAAGTTCCCCATTCTACTATACATGTTTGTTTAAAGGGATAGTTCACCCCAAAATGAAAATTCTGTCAATAATTACTCACCCTCATGTTGTTCCAACCCCGTAAGACTTTCGTTCATCTTCGGAACACAAATTAAGATATTTTTGATTAAATCTGAGAGCTGGATCACTCCTCCTTTCTAAGGGATTGAAACTTGCCAGCCCAGAAACGTTATTAAAGAAATCGTTCAAATAGTCCAAGTGACTACAGTGGCTCAAGTTTATCAAGCGACGAGAATACTTTTTGTGCGCAAAAAACAAACAAAAATAACGACTTTATTCAAGTATTCATTTCCTTCTCTGTAGGCCTCGAGATAGTTCAAGTGTAATTACGTAGTGCTTCTGTGTTGTATGCACACGTAGGCTCACTATTGGCCGACACTGGTCATGTGTGTAATGCGTGTGACCTTCAACCAGAAGCGCTGCGCAATTACACTACGTGAAATCTCGAGGCCGACAGAGAAGGAAATGAATGCGTCGTTATTTTTGTTTGTTTTTTTGCTCTCAAAAAGTATTCTCGTCGCTTGATAAACTTAAGATTGAGCCACTGTAGTCACTTGGACTATTTTAATGATTTCTTTAATAACTTTTCAGGGCTGGCAAGTTCCAATCCCTTAGAAGCCTATGGAGAAGTGATCCAGCTCTCAGATTTAATCAAAAATATCTTAATTTGTGTTCCGAAGATGAACGAAAGTCTTACAGGGTTGGAACAACATGAGGATGAGTATATCCTGACAGAATTTTCATTTTGGGGTGAACTATCCCTTTAAGGAGACTGTATGGCTGATTTTTGCACTTGTTAAAGCTTAAATAGCAAAAGCCATTAATTAGAATGGAATGTTCACATACTTTTGGCCATGTTGCATATCTCAGATTTTCTAAAGTGCCTTTTTTTCTCCCTTTTTTGTGTGATGCAGATTGTGTGTGTGTGTGTGTGTGTGTGTGTGTGTGTGTGCGTGCATGCTTGTGCAGCCAAGTCTGTGAACTGCGGCGATGTCTTGCCATGGCCCATTCAGACTCACGATTGCCTGCCAAGTGTCTCTCTGGAGCACCATTCCCCTTTACATATGACCCTGCTAAATATCTTCTCCTCTCACAAATCTTTTGCAAAAAGACATGAAACTTCAAAAGGACGTAGTACACACTCCCAATTTCTTGCGAGTGTGTGCACATAAACCTGAGAGGATCAGAGTAATCCACGATACCAAATAGGCATTTGATGAGAAAATATCTGGAGGAAGGAAGAATGCAGGTATATTTGGATGCTCAGGAAGTCTGCGCCTTTGTATGTTTGAGAGAGAGGCCATAGGGCCAGTAGGGCTTGTTTAAATCTCTTTTAGCACACTGGACGGTATGAAACTGAGGTTAGAATTCAACCTTTCTGCAGATTTGTGCTGCTGGATAGAAAAAGTGCTCTGACAGCTTAAAAGGCCCTTGATACGCAAGCTGTGAAAAATGTGCTATGCTGGCATATAGGGGCTAGTAATGTGTGCTGTCTAGGTTGAGCACTCACCATAACATAACACCTTTCCCACTGCAGTAAGTCTAACCCTAAGGCTATAATCAGCTATGAAGGATAGTGACATCAATTGTGAGAACAAATAAGGATGACAGAAGCATTTAGAACAGACTAGTTCATCTGTCTACCAGAGCTATAAGCAGTTTATTCTGAAATTTCAGCCTTTTAAAAGTTAATATATAACATACGATTTAAAAAAAATGTCTTATGCTCATCAAGGCTGCACTACTTTGATCAAAAATAGAGTAAAACAGTAATATTTTATAATATTATTACAATTTTAAAATTTCTCTTTGAACGTATTTAAAAATTTAATTTCCTGATGACAAAGCATTTTCAGCAGCTGTTACTCCAGTCTAGTGTCATATGATCACATGAATTTTTAAATGATGATTTGGTGCTTAAGAAACATTTCTTATTTTTATCACAATTGAAAACAGTTGTCCTAATATTGTGTGCAAGCCATGATACATATTTTCAGGATCTGATGATAAATAGAAAGGTTAAAAGTACAGCATTTATTTGAAATAGAATGTGTAACAAAGTATTTACTGTCATTTTGGATCAGTTTAATGCATCCTGAATAGAAGTATTAAAAAAACACCAAACTTGTAATATGAGAGAGAGAGAGAGAGAGAGAGAGAGAGAGAGAGAGAGAGAGAGAGAGAGAGAGAGAGAGAGAGAGAGAGTGATGAGAGAGATGAGAGAGAGAGAGAGAGAGAGAGAGAGAGAGAGAGAGAGAGAGAGAGAGAGAGAGAGAGAGAGAGAGAGAGAGAGAGAGAGAGAGAGAGAGAAGAGAGAGAGAGAGGAGAGATAGTTTTTCTATTGTTTATTGGACTTTTTCTATTGTTTTATAATTAAAAAGTTTCTCTTCATTTGTAATCTTTAAATCTTGATAAAGGAGTGTGTGCCAAAACACATCGAACTGGTTTGTAACAAGTATTTACTGTCATTTGGATCAGTTTAATGCATCCTGAATATAAGTATTAAAAAACACCAAACTTGTAATATATGAGAGAGAGAGAGAGAGAGAGAGATGAGAGAGAGAGAGAGAGAGAGAGAAGAGAGAGAGAGAGAGAGAGAGAAGAGAGAGAGAGAGAGAGAGAGAGAGTTTTTCTATTGTTTATTGGACTTTTTCTATTGTTTTATAATTAAAAAGTTTCTCTCATTTGTAATCTTTAAATCTTGATAAAGGAGTGTGTGCCAAAACACATCGAACTGGTTTAAACATAATTCCCCCATCAACAAGTGTTGATCGATTTCCTTTCTTCAGTAGTTTCATAGCATTTCCATGCACGCTATTTGTTAGTGAGGTTGCACCTGACTATAGTTCTCGGTCCTGTTTCACAGACCATATTGCCCTTTGCACACTGCAAATAACTCTGCCAGGCCTTCCTCTATCTTCAAATTCTGTCTGTTTGAGTCATATCAGCCCGCCCAACCCGTTACCGACCGACAAACTGCACTTCATCTCAGCAAGCATCAAACATTCTCTATCAACTGCCTAAAACCCATCCTGCTCAGCCACCTCTTGTAGACACTCATTCATCAACATCCCGTCTGACAGCCACATCTTATGAACACCAGTTAGCTCTCATCACCCTCCCCTAATGGCCTATCTAACAGCGTCTCAGCTGTTAGACCCTCAAAACTGTGCAACTGCATTCTCATATCACATCTCTCCACACACCCACACATACACACAGTGTGTAATGGGCTTGAGGAAACATACTGGGAACACTATCAGTGTGTTTGGAGACAAAGAGAGATGACAGCTCTGATAGTGCAAGAGAGAGAAGGACATGATGATGTAGAGCGAGGGAAACGGATGCGAAGAGCCAGAAAACAGCATGGAAAATTCAAATTAAGAGAGGTGGCGTGCTGTAGTGGAGAGATGGATGGCAACAAAGTGGTTGGGAGGAACGATATGGAAAATAATAAATACAATTTCACAAAAGAGAGAGGGAGAGACGGCATGAGTCCCAAGCTAAGCAGCATGCCAGCAGTGAGGTATTTTTCAGATTGATTACCATGGGACACGCAGAGCTCTTGCACTGTGAAATGGCTGATTGGGCGTAATTGGAAGGGATTCAGGGATAACATAAAAACTAGCCTCAAATTGTGCTATACTCCTTACTGCGTCCTCCCCAAAACATTTTACCTGGAAAAAAGGGACTTGCCGTGGGGTGTGAGCCAGGCTAATCAGACTCATGAAGCTTTGTGAGCCGTGAATGTTTAAAGGGCCAAATGAGTCTCACTCTCTGTGAAAAGCAGGGAAACGTAGGAGTTTTTTTTACTTGCTCTTAGACAATCAGGCCTCAGTTAGAAACATATGCTCAATTCACGTCATGCAAGTCCAAAACAGCCATCACCCTTGGTTTTTTAGATGAATCTTTGATTTTGGGGCAAAGTCCTAATAACTCTAGCCTAAGCATGCATTAGAATAATAATAGTTTACATTCATTTTTATGAGTAATTAAATGCTCAAACAAATTCTCTGTATCTGGAACATTAATTAAGATGCTCCGCATAGCAGAAAAACAACGTTTAGTGAGAGAGAGTGGGGCGAAAGTGCATTTGCAACCGAATAAAGATCCCATGAGAGGAAGAGTACGAGTGCCGATCCTACACTTCTGGGGGCCCTAAGCAAAACTTTGTGAAGGGGCCACCATCGAAATCTATTCAGAGCGGTTTCACTGTCAACAAACAGCATGCAAGTTGAATTTAAATAAACATTAGTACTAATGAGTAATGACTATGGTATGGTATGAAAAAAGTATATAAATATGTAAAGACAAACCCTTTAAAAACATTAAACTGCCAGTTAGAACAACTTAAATTAAATCCAAATTTTCATTGACAGCTAAATAAAGTGCTTTATGAACATCTTGCTGTCAGATATCACACAGCTGAAATGATTTTCCAATGATTTTTCCGATAGCTTCGTTTGGAAGCCACATAGCCATATGTCTGCCACTATGCATGATGTCCGAGTCCAGACAAATATTGCAGCGAATATAGCTGGTTAGTTCCAGTTTCACAGACAAGGCTTAATCCTATTCCAGACTAAATGTTTGAGCTGTTTTAATTGAAATAAACTTGCACTAACACATCTTAAAATAGTTCGAATGCATTAACATTATGAACATCAGCTATGCTAATTATTTCCCATCTGTCTTTCTGCTGTTATCTCGGGACGCTAGTCCCGAGGTAAATAGCGTTCGTCAGCTCCAGTTTGTATCCAGCCTCTCACGAAGACTTCAGATGCCCCAACACCTGTGGAGAGACGACTAAACGCCGGTGGAGAGACGACTAAACGCCTGTGGAGAGACGACTCGACGCCTGTGAAGAGACGACTAAACACCGGCGATATGTTATGCCTAAATTTATACATGATTAACTAACTGTATTTTTCTTTGTACATTTCTGAAATGCACTTTCTGTAAAGCTGCTTTGAGACAATGTGTATTGTGAAAAGCGCTATACAAATAAACTTGAATTGAATTGAAAAAATATGTCAGTGCCATTGTTTTGTCTCAAGATGCAAGATTTCTAAGGCACATTTATAAAAGCTACTTAAATGCCCTAATTGAACTAAAGCCTAATCCTGGCTTTGTTTAAGCCCTGTCTGTGAAACCGGGCCATTACTGTATGTTTTATTGAGCGGTCATGTATTCACTTAGATAATAGATGGTAAAGACCATTTACAGCTAATACAGGCAGTTTACCAAGGAAATACACCACACACACACACACACACACACACACACACACACACACACACACACACACACACACACACACACACACACACACACACACACACACACACACACACACACACACACACACAGTGGTGGTCAGAATTATATACAAAAAATATACAAAAAACCAACAGGACTAGTTCGCAAAAGTAGCTTTTTCAAAAAAATCCAAAAATACCCGGCTTACGGTTTGGTCTGCCTGATCACTTTTAGTGGAGAATGCTGATCCCTGGAAATGTTTACAATTACAATAGGGTTTCAGTGCTACATGCTAGTATTAGAAAAAATACATTTCCACATGACTCCATTAAAGTTGAATCTGCATTTAAATAAGCTTGTTATAAAAACGATGTTTACATAGTGGTATCACTTAAATAGTCTTTGAGAGCAAGAAGCCTACGCACCTTAGGTAGTTTGTGTATAGGGAGAAAGGGTACTAAGTACGTCCTCTGTGAGGGCCGATTGATTTCAGGTCTTTATTGGAGCAGGAGTGGATACTAAATCACTGCTAATTAATATGCTAAAACTTTCCCTCTAGCACTTATCTTTCACCACAGAAGCCTGGGCTTAATTATTTAATTACTGAAAGAAAAACCCACCCTGACGGGCAGCTTCGAAAGCAAGACAAAATAACCTTTAAAGCAGTGCGGGCATATTTTAACATACACATATAGCCTCTTTTACTGATTAATACTTTTTAAAGAGTGTTATATATATATAATACACAAACTTTTGCACAATATTTTTTTCGAGTTTCACCTGTGTGTATATATATATACGCACACACAGGTGAAACTCGAAAAAATTGAATATCATGCAAAAGTTACAATTTTGAATTTTTTTTATAAAAGTTTATATTTTTGATGTAATTTAACTAATATGGCCAACACAATAAAGCATTATTAATGCATTTAATTGAATTAATATAAAAAATTAAATGTAATTTTTATAATATTTAGAGTGGGAACTGATATTTATATGCATTTTTATATAGGCAACCTGTGCTTTTATTATTAAAATCACATTGATTCAATTTCTAGCTATAACAATTCTCACTACCATAATCTTATTTTATTCATAATAGTTTTCATAATATTTATGCAATTCAGTTATTATAAATATAAATAATACATACATATACACACACACACACACACACCACACACACACACACACACACACACACACACACACACACACACACACACACACACACACACACACACACACACACACACACACACACACACACACACAACACACACACACACACACAGTGGTGGTCAGAATTATTTGTCCCCTTGGTAAATATAATCAAATATGGCTGTACAATATAAATCTGCAATATTTGTCCTTTTGATTGTGTATTTAAACAAAATGCAATGATCTAACCTTTTGTTGAAGTCAAATAATTAAAAAATGTTTTTCTCCAAAACACATTGGGAACAATTATTTGCCCCCTTTTATTAAATATTTTTTGCAAAGTCCCTTTTCCAAGATAACAGCTCTGAGTTTTCTCCTAATGCCTGATGAGTTTGGAGAACACCGGACAAGAGATCCGAGACTATTCCTCATACAGAATCTCTCCAGATCCTTCAGATTCCCAGATCCATGTTGGTGCTTCTTCTCTTCAGTTCAGCCCACTCATTTTCTATAGGGTTCAGGTCAGGGACTGGGATGGCTATTGCAGTTTTGCACTTGGTTTTGTGGTCAGTTACCCATTTTTGTTTTGATTTTGATGTTTGTTTTTGGATCACTGTCCTGTTGGAAGATCCAAATATGGCCCATTATAAGATTTCTAGCAGAGGTTGTCAGGTTTTGATTTTTTATCTGTTAGTATTTGATCGAATCCATGATGCCATGTATCTGAACAAGATGTGCAGGACCTCTGGCAGAAAATTAGGCCCACAGCATTAAAGATACAGCATTAAAGTTACAGCAGAGTATTTCATTTTACACATGGGGTACTTGTTTAGTGTAAAGTGTTTGCTGCCAAATGTTTTGCTGAGGTGAAGATGCTGGATGTGAAGGTCTTGGGCTGGTGTGGTTACACGTGGTCTGCGGTTGTGAGGCCGGTTGGATGTACTGCCAAATTCTCTGAAACGCCTTTGGAGACGGCTTATGGTAGAGAAATGAACATTCAATTCATGGGCAACAGCTCTGGTGGACATTCCTGCAGTCAGCATGCCAACTGCACGCCTCCCTCAAAACTTGCGACATCTGTGGCATTGTACTGTGTGATAAAACTGCACATTTTATTGTGGCCTTTTATTGTGGCCAGCCTAAGGCACACCTGTGCAATAATCATACTGTCTAATCAGCATCATGATATGCCACACCTGTGAGGTGGATGGATTATCTCGGCAAAGGAGAAGTGCTCACTAACACAGATTTAGACAGATTTGTGAACAATATTTGAGAGAAATAGGCCTTAGATCTTTGCCTTAGAGATCTTTGAGTTCAGCTCATGAAAAATGGGGGCAGAAACAAAAGTGTTGCATTTATAATTTTTTTGTATGTGTGTATATATATATTACCTGGTTTCATTCTTTGTTGTCATTTAAACATTCTTTGTTGTCATTTTTCTTTTCTGACTATACTTTCATAAAGATGATGTGAAATACTTTCTCACATTCCAGGTTGATTTAATAAGTTTAAATCAATGGCAGTTAGGGGGACTATTCAGAAAACATGTTTAAAAAAAAGTTACTTTAGTCATTACTTGTTTGGTAATACAAGTGGTGTCATTAGACAATTCAACTGTACTGATTCTTTGAATAAAATTATGATGCAATATGATGGAATACAAATGGTTTTGAGGTAATGTTTAGCTTTTTCTACAGTTATTGCTCTTTATCGACAACTCACACATTCATGCATTTCAAATGAATGCCCATATTCAACCGAATGAAATGATCTGTCAGAAGGACCAACCTTCCATGGCATGCCAATCGCCTTATCTAACCGCAGCAGTAGCTAGAGAAAGCAAAATCTACAACTCGACCTTCAAGCATCTTATCATCTCAGAACATCAGGCCTCTCTCTTCATTCCGTACCCGAGTAAGTCCAAATAAATAAATAAATAAATATAGCAAACCCTGAACATGCCTGTTTGTCTATCAATGTCATTTGCACTTCAAAGTGTGAGGAATGTAACTAGAGAGCGAGCGTCTCGTTGTCAAATATGTTTGGGCGAATCGTTTGTTTGCCCCACGGTTGTCTCTCTTTATTTTGCGTCTGGCTGTGGTTAAACCTGTAGCATTGATGCTGGCTTATCTCTGCCACTCAAGTAGTCCCCTCTCTCTCTCCTCTCTCTCTCTCTCTCTCTCTCTCTCTCTCTCTTCTCTCCTCTCTCTCTCTCTCTCTCTCTCTCTCTCTCTCTCTCTCTCTCTCTCTCTCTCTCTCTCTCTCTCTCTCCTCTCCTCTCTCTCTCTCCTCTCTCCTTCTGGAAAGGGTATGTGGAAGGCACACATGAAACTGACAGGATGTACTTCTAAAAGAAGGAGAGAGGGAAGAAAAAGAATAAAAGTAACATCATAGAAATATTGTAAAGGTCACTGAGATCACATCTGTGATAGTAGTGTGTTAAGTCTGAGGTATAAGTTAACTCATGCGGTACTTATAATGACTTTATTTTATAGCACTTTATTTTACAGGCATGTACATATGTACTTATTATAGTTATTACAATAACTGGGTAATAACTCTGCACTCACCCTGAACCTACCCCTAAACCTAAACTTAACCAATGTAGTTACTATGAAGGTAAAATGATGTCATAAAGAATCGCATGCAGGGTAAGATTTGTGAAAGAGTACATAAGATTGCAAGCGTAAAATAAATTAAAATGCGCAAGAGAAGATTTGTAAAGGTGTACATCGTCCTTCACGTGTAAGAAAAAAATATTATCATGTATTTTGAAGCTGCAGCTTCATGCTAACGCAAAATAAATAAGATCTGTATTCTTCAGACTTTCATTTTTCCGTTGTCCTGGTTGCTCTTTTACAAGATGATTTTGCATCCTTTTTTTAAGCCTGAAAGCTTCAGTACCCATTCATTGTAATTGCGTGGGATCTCGATCTTACAGGAAAATGTTACTATTTTACAATGTGGCACTTTCATATGAATTCATGTGAATTGTGCAATAACATTAAATAAATAATAAAGTCATCATGAAATTCCTTCCCTAAACATAACTGTCACTGGGTGTACAGATAACAAATGCACATATTATACAATTCGCATAGTTTACCAAAAATAAATGCCATGAGAAGATGAATGAAAATTTCGCAATGTCTCTTGTTTTACCAAACAACACAACCATAAACAAACACAACACACACACATCCCCACACACACACACACACACACACACACACACACACACACACACACACACACACACACACACACACACACACACACCACACACACACACACACACACACACACACACACACACACGCGCGCACACAACACGCACACGCACACACACAACGTTTATTGGTTTCAAATGACACAAGAGTAAGTAAATAAAATGGGTTTTTCATTTCTCTATATTTGGAAGAGATTTTGGTTGTTGGATATTCACAACATTTCCTCAGTTACCCTTGTTTTGTAGTTTGACATTCGTAATGTGCATCCTGTCCCTTTACATCACCTCGTCCTTGGCTCCACTTCTGCATCATCTCCTGTCACATTCTCTTTTTTCTCTCCGTCTTCCCTCGACTTGTGCCATGTTGCCACAATCCCAGTTGGTGCTGGCATTCCCTGTTGAAACACATCCAAATCAATTGGCAAACTCCTTCACTCTTCCATCAGCTCAATCTCTTTCCTTTTCTTGGTCTGTCTCTTCTTGTTTCTTGTCTCCTGCTATCAGTGTGAAATTTGAGAGGAAATAAACAGCACATTTACAAATTTGTAATAATATAAGTCAGAACATGTAAAACAGTGTTATTGTCAAAAGAAATAATTTAATTCATGCTGCAATTAGGCTTGTCAGTGGACAGCTCCACATCTTCTCACACACACATGAAACACTAAGTGACAGTGAGAAGCATGGGCTAGTAAGACAGACCTCTGATAAATAAAGTCTCGTCTTGTATTTGAGAAGATAAAGAAAAAAATTGGTATGCCGTTGTTATATAAAAAGTATTATTTTAAAACATATGTTATTGTAGTTTGAGGGTGTAATCAAACCTTTATAAGTTCGGAGCCA
This sequence comes from Chrosomus eos, assembly GCA_036326025.1. Lineage (NCBI taxonomy): Eukaryota > Metazoa > Chordata > Actinopteri > Cypriniformes > Leuciscidae > Chrosomus > Chrosomus eos. Next base: position 9,632,136 of record CM070829.1, on the reverse strand, counting down.
TGGGTTAATCCCTTAAAATGTCCATTTAAACAGAGCTTGAGGGGAAAAGTCTGTAAATAAATGCTTTTTTTTATTAAAAGAACGGTCCTATCGACCTTCAACTCAATGGAGGGATCAAAGTTGAGTTACTGTAATTGAACGAAAGTAGAAATAAAAGTATTTTTTTCCAAACTGCCGCTAGGTAAGTGTTGTTTTAATTAAATGAATCAAGAAATCTATAGTGTCTCTTTTCAAAAGAAAAAAAACAAAGAAAATGAAGGGAATGTGTAATATGAGAGGAAAGAAAAGAGATGGCTCATTTGATCAATATCTCTCTGCCTCGAATTCAATCAGCGGGGATAAAAAGCAATTCTCAATATCATCCAAAATAATACATCTCCATTACTCCACACAAACTCCCATCATATCTGACCCTTCGTTCTATCCACACCTCACACACTCCTATTTTTTTCAATCTTTTTAATCTGCGCAGAGATACAGGAGAGGAGGGGTAGAGTTGATGGTTGATTGAGTCATGATAAATCAATCATCCCAAAATAACCCATGCTTTTGGCACCTGTCATTTCATTTTCCTGACCCAAGAGCTTTTTGAGGGGAATATCGGTTTGATAACATTGCTTCAGATTTACAAGAATGTTAGCTGTAAAATATAAGAAAAGGTTGTGCATCCAAACATGTGCATGGTGATACAGTACATGTCTGTGTTATTGTTTCACAAATGGAAGTTGCAGCAGCTGTCCATCACTCAAAGGCATAATCAAGAAACCAACAGCAATAACAGCATGACACATTCAGTATTCCCTGAGAGCATGTCTCTGTCAAGAAAACGCCGATGATTCGCGTAGTCTCAAAATACTGATTCATGTTACAGAGGCTGGTAGAAAATAACTGCGGGATATGAAAGCCCTGTGGGGAAGGTTTTGCTTATCTCCTTTAATTCATTCTTTCCAACACACACCACACACACACACCACACACACACACACAACCCACAAACAACACACACACACACACCACACACACACACACACCACACACACACACACAACACACACCACAACACCACACACACATCACACACCATACACACTTTTATACTTTAAATTTAAAATATCTTTGCACACTGGTTGGTGTTAGAGGGCAACACTACATGTAGTACATGTAGATTAAAGATGGCTATAGTTGCATAATGGCTCACCAAATAAATAATAATAAGGGAATAATGTTTCTTAAATACCGGTAGGGAGGGACCAAAGACTATAAGTAAAAACAACTTTGGCATTTACATTTAAGGAGTGCTGGGGACCCTGACAAAAAATAACTTTATTCAAGTGTGCGATTAGTATACTTATAAACTAAAAATAAGTCAGTATACTTTCAGTATACTTTTTATGTAGCTTCTCAGAAATATACTTACCGGTAATTACTCTTAAGTATACTTGACTTATACTGACAGAACATAGTATAGTCTATTTGGCCTATATTTGTACTCAATATTTTAAACGAGATCAACTTAAAAGTATGAATACATATTCTAAGTAGGCCTATATGCCTATTTAACAATTTTCAAATAGTTTTACTTATAAACATACATTTGAAAATATTGATTTATAAAGAAAACAGACTGCTGTGACGTGTGGTTCTGCAGTTAGAAGCATTGCTTACGCACATAAGCTAACACGATCATTAAACAGCAATAAAACTGCCTAACATTACTGAATGAAATGTTGAACCCATGAAGAGGAAACAACTGATTGATACAACAAAATATTCTGAAGGCCATGAAAGTTTTGTGAAAATTATTTTTTTTTAAAATGCTGGAATAAAAATATTTTGCCTACCTAAATAGGAACATAGTAGTATATTTAAAGTGCAAATAAAATGCAGTATAAAACTGCTATCATAAACTAAAAAATGTGCAATAGTTAACTAGTAAACGAGCAGTATCTATAGGCTAAATTCACTTGTTGCAGTACAAATGAAAAACACAGTTGTAAATTAGCCGTGTAATCAAACTGTAACACATAAAGTACACTTAAAGGTATACTTTTATACACTAAAAAGTGGGCCAATTATAATCATGAAATAGTACAATTACAAGATAGGCATATAGCCTAGTATTGTTACAATATGGGTAGTATGGAAGTGACATATACTTCCTAAAGTATACTTAAAAATATACTTGAACTTTACTTAAGTATACTTAATAAAATGACCTTGAAGAATAGCCTCATTTTTTTTGTAAAGGGAGTAATTTAACTACATAGTGTGACGCATGGTTTTTCCAGAACCAGAAAAGCTACTTTTTTGAGCGCTACGTTTTTCTCTCTCTGTAGAATTTGACATAACAATTCTTTCTAATAAAAACAAACAAACTCATTCACAGTGGAATCACGGTGGAAAATCAAATCATTGAGTTCAGTTGGTTCATTTGGACGGTGCGTCATGTTATTTACACCTTTTTATTTACGACTTCATTATAGCTACAAATTAGTGAGTATTTTAGTTATTCTAGTTAGGCTACATTTTTCAGTTTGCATTTGATGTTGCTATCCTACTTGTGATTGTTCATTCACTCAAAACACTCATTGCTCCCACAGAACTGCATTTGTAAAGGATATTTACCCATAACAATTTATATATATTTTTTAAATATGCTTAAATATTTATATTTTCAATCTCAAAAACCAATCAACCAGCATAATATCAGTAGTATTCCCTTTAGATTTCAAAGTGATTAATCTCGTATGGTACAAAAGGAGCTAGCCTAGCATATAGCCTCTAGATATCACATTTATCACTCTCTGACAGATGAGGCTCTGGGATGTTGCAGAACAGCATTTTCCCCCCTTACAGATTCTTTTTCATTTGTCATGTTTATCTCCGCATATTGTGAATATTAGCTACAAGAAACAAAGTAGTTCAGACCACCTTAGAAGCTTTTATGTAGCATTGCGATTTAAAATTTGAATGAAACCAAAACAAAGCATTGTTTGCTCGTCAATGCTGATTAAAATGATAGCGCTACTGTATTATACAAGACCTTTTGTTAATGACTGAACTGAAATGATTCATTTACACATTTGCTCCTTAACAACTGGTCGAAAACAATTCCTGCCCGTGATACGGATGATGCCTCTCCAACTCCCGCCAGCACTATGAACAGAGGGATGTGACAAACCCTTTTAATTAGATTCCCAACCTCAGTCCTCCAATGCTTAGCCGGAGACATGGAAAACAGACCATAATCTGACAGGCGTCTGGAGGCAGATGGAGAAATCCAGTCTTCCCTTTAGAGAAGCAGTGAAATGTGGTGCATTTTCCCCTCTCTTCACACCCTATTACCCTCGATCCCGTCCCAATCTCCCTGATGAGAATGGAGCGGGATCCATGAAGGAATGGGATGTGTGGCTACACACAGGCGCAGTCCCTTGTGGTCCACGAGCACCAAGGCAAAACCGCAGTGTGGCGAGAAGGTTCTAATTCAACGGGCAGGAGACAGGCTGAAACATATACCTCCCGTCCAACTGCGGGGAAATGGCACATTTGGAATTCAATATAAACTCACATAACACTAACATCTATACTTATTAATAAAACATATAAATATATCCAGTTGGGGCTGGCCTGTCGGAGAAACTTTTTTAGGCACTTTGTCTGGGGGTTGATAGGCTGTGCTTGAGGGGGTTCCTGACATCTGGTGCTTGGGTGTGTGAGCAATTGCTATAATGCTCTCACTCCATTACCTTGCCACAGTGGACAAACGGGTAATTGGTTTCTTAAAGGTAAACCCTTCCTTCTTTCCGCCTTACCTGCAAAGCTAAATCGAAAACAGTTAGCGACTCTGACATTAGTAAATCAGATTCGACCACCATCTGTAGGCTACTATTTAGAAGGGACGTCCATGTTAGTGGCTTATTCTGCATTAAATTTGAAATGCTACATGTTTTTTTCCCTCTTGCTTTAAGAATAAACCTCACATAAAACTGTATTGTTAATTGCTGTTCATGCTTAAACAGCCCATTCTCACCCCAAGGCGTCATCTAACTGACGCCTTGGGAATCAGTTTGACCATGCTTCAATATTCGACGCTAAAGGTACCCTTTAGCGTCAGTTAGTTGACGCGATCCCAGGGCGTCATCTAACTGACGCGTTACCCTTAGCGTCAGTTAGATGACGCCCTTCTACCCAGACCTAAACCTACCCGCGTCATCTAACTGACGCGTTACCCTTAGCGTCAGTTAGATGACGCCCTGGGATCGCGTCAACTAACTGACGCTAAAGGGTACCTTTAGCGTCGAATATTGAAGCATGGTCAAAATTGTCAGTTAGATGACGCCTTGGGGTGAGAATGCGTTGCCTTAAAATAAGAAAAAAAAAAAAAAAATGAGGTACAAAAATTCAAAAAATATTATTAAAATATATATATATATATAATTTGTTTTTAAAAAGATGTTAAAATATTTTTTTTTACTGGAAATAAAGGCAAAAACAATTATTTATTTATTTATTTATTTGCAGTGTGAGAATAAAATCTCTGAAATTGAGCCTCTCTGTGCAAACACACTCGTTCAATGTTGAAATACAAAACCATTTCTAAGTTTCTTGCTTTCAAGCATCTTTGGTGACTCAATCTCTTGGATTTTTCTGTGATTGAAAGGCTTTCAAAAGGATATCAAAAGTAGGAACACTAGCAGCACCATTATATATTTGTTCATTTCTTTTTTTCTACATGTCAACATGAAATTCATTAATCCTTGTCCAGTCTGGCTAGACATTCTGGCTTTTTATATTCTTCCTCTGTCTTCCAATGTCTTTATTATAAAGAAAAACAAAATAACTGATAACTCCTATAAAGTTATATTTCTTCTTTAAAATGCTACACTGACAGCAGAATTAATACCTCAATTGAAAAGCAAAGTAGCGATTACTATGACTTTACATTTATTTAGCATAAAACAGGTTTTTGTTTTATTTGCAAAGGATTGTGCTTGTTTTGAAGTTTTTCCAAAACTAAAATTAAATGAATTACCCTTTAAACTCATGGTGAACAATTTAAATGAACTCCCTGAGTAGAACACTGCGATAACAGTGCAGAACCTTTCTGAAGAAATGATAATGGAGGAAATTAGAGTGTCAAACAACAAAATGGCAGCCACTGTAACAATCAACCACAAAGGCAAATTCAAAACGCGAACAATATTACAAGCTATAAAAAAAGATTTATTAACACGTGGCACATTAAATAGAGGAGAATTAGTGTAGCAGGAAAAATAGAAATAGTTGTGCAGAGCGCATATTTGACTTTAACCTGCTAGCAGATATGAATCTTGACTAAGCCTAACATATATAGTAACATAATATATTGTGTGGAATCAGGTCATGTGACGTTATTTTGCAGTCATGTCTCAAGTCTTAACCTTGAAAACTTTATTACTTCATTTTTTAAACTTTAAAAAGTACTTTGGTCCACAAACAATTTGCTTCTTAAAGGTCAACCCAGTATGAGATAAAGTATGAAGTTTCCAGGATTGGATGTTGTGTGGCAGTGGAAAGCCAACACTAGGGCAAATGGGAACAAACAAAAACACTAATTTTAGCTTGGAAGTGAAAAGTTGTCTTTTATGACAGCAAGTGTAAAGGGTTATGATGCACTGAGACAGGGTGCTATATGACAAGCATATTTTAAACCTGGTTGGCTATTGAGTGTATAGTTATTTTAACAATGTGAGGTTTTCTTCAGATCAAATGGAACATATTTATTATATTCTTACTGATAGGTTTATCTGCGATTCAGTCATCGTGTTAATATTTTATGCTTTTTGTTATATTGAGCTAAATAAATGCTAATCCAATTTGTATACAGCTGTATACAGATACATTAGTACTGCATAACCCAGCAATATTTTGAACAAAAAAAGCTTGATGGCCAGTTCCACTATTACTGTATCTCTGCTTGAATTCAGAGAAAATCAATTTAATGCATGTTGACAACAAAAGGTCACATCTCATTTCTCATCAGTGATGTTTTGTTTGCAGCAACATGTACGTTGATATTGCAATCAATTTGCCAGAAGTCAGATATCTTGATATCAAAGTATATTTTAATAGTCATTTAGTCAGCTATCATATAATCCACCAATGGGCTGGGTTTCGAACCCGTTAATAGTCTTTTATTATTTAATTTATTTATTCAATTTATTTTTCATTTCATTTGATCTATTTTTCATTTCATTAAAAAATGCTCCTTGAAAGGACTTTCAAAGGAGGTACTTAGTATTCAGGTTCATAAAGTTGAATAATCAAAACTGAATCTTTTGAGGTGTTTCAATTTCTATTAGTTTTTCAACAACCATTACCAAAATTGTTACGTGGATAAATACACTTTATAATCCTGGTGCCTTTTTTATTTGTATGAAATAAACATGAAAATTAAAAATAAAAATTGTAATATATATATATATATATCAACCCCCCCTCTCCCTCTCTCTATATAAATACATTTATATACAAATACATATTTCTACAAATAACAAATAAATAGCAGTATCTGGGAAACTGCGCCCTCTGCTGACTGCAGGCAGTGATGTGACTAATTCTGAAATTAAAAAGTCAAATTCTTTATGGTTCTTGTTGATATAAGAGGTACTCAAAGAATAAATTGACTGTTGTTATTCATAGAATTTGTTTTGTTCCACTTGGATTGATAAGATGAATTAATAGATAGAGGAGCAATTCCAGCACAAAACAACAGATGCATCAAACATAAAGTAAAACAAATGCCACGATGCATACAAGACAAAACAGTGTACACTGACATGGCATGTGTGCAAAATACAAATGCATTTGCATTACACTTTAATACGAAATGCGAGTGAATTATCTGGTAATGCCATTGTGCCCTGAAATGAGAACAACTGTCGATGCGGTGCCATGTTATCACTCCTCATGGGGTTTACTGTCAAGTGTAATGTGTGGCCAAGGACTATGGGGAGAGGAAGAGACAGTGTTGTATTGTCTGATAGCAGCAGGCAGGACGGATCACCGGTGGTGCTCATGGTAGGATAAGCTGGTGGCTAAAGGTGTTCCCAGATTATTACAGTGCTCATTATAGAGAGGATGTGCAGACTTGTTCATTATGGACTCCACTGTTGCCTCCTCTGCCTCCAGTGGATTCATGTAATGGTAACTGAGTAATGGTAACTGAGCATTAGATACTTGAAATTTCCTCATCTGATATTGCAATGGTAAAGAGAAACAAACTGGACAGAGACTGCTACATATGGTGAAATACTCGAGTCATTTCATATATGTGACCCTGGACCACAAAATCAGTCTTATGTGTCCATTTTTATATTTATACATCATCTGAAGGCTAAATAAATAAGCTTTCCATTGATGTATGGTATGTTAGGATAGGACAATATTTGGCCGAGATACAACTATTTGAAATCTGGAATCTGAGGGTGCAAAAAAATCTAAATACTGAGAAAATCGCCTTTAAAGGTTTCCATTTCTGTTGGTTATTGTGCTATATCCACTTACAAAAATACAATTTTGATATATTTAAGGTAGGAAATTTACTAAATATCTTCATGATCTTTACTTAATATCCTAATGATTTTTGGCATAAAAGAAAAATCGATAATTTTGACCCATACAGTGTTTTGTTGGCTATTCCCACAAAGATACCCGTGCTTAAGACTGGTTTTGTGATCCAGGGTCACATATGGCATACCTGTTGCCCTCCACTTCAGTAAGTATGGAGTAAATGTATATATAGCAGAGCAATAGCACATCTGAACATAAAATATTGCAAACCACATTCCACACAACATAATGGGAGACATAATCAGAATTCAAAAGAGGACAATTTTTTAGTGTGCGTCTTACTGGCTCATCTCTGACCAGGACAGCAAGTCTGTGTGGTGTATCGAGATCGATGGCATTTAGAGTAAAGTCAGCATACCACCACGTAGGACAGGAGTAACTGTCGACGCAAGAGGAATCTGTCTGAAAGGGATGACCAGGTACTAACCCGGATTGTATTCCAAACAAAAACATAAAACCACAGCAATCCAACTCACTGCAGAATTAAATGCGCACCTTGACTCCCCTGTTCACCAAAAGTGTTCGTCGGGAGCTCTACAGAGTCAATATTCATGGTCGGGCTGCTAAATGTCGGTTTTATTGATTACAACTGTGCAAATCTTGGGCTGTGGACAATGTGAGACATGTATTGTTCTTTGAGTTCACCTTCACTGGTGTGGAGAAGCCCAAAAGAGGTTTAACCCCCGGACTGTTGCTGGCCAGAGTGAAGCACGGGGTGGATCAGTGATGGTTTGGGCTAAAATATATAATGGCATTCCCTACTTTGTTTGATGGGTGCGTGTCACTGCCAAACCATGGAGGACCATGTGCACCTAATGGTTCAAACATATACCCTTTTTTACCTTAAATGGGGTGAAGTTGTGCATTTCCCATGGCATGTACAGCAACCATATCTAAAGGGTTTGAACATGGAGATGGCAATACCAACAAAACACATACTGGGAAAATATATAGCTTGAAAATACATCACTGTGGATAAAAGCATCTGCTTTTATAAAAGTAAGTAAATGTCAATGTAGTGATTCCCAAGAAACACTGGGTGTACTGATCAAATGTATATGGTGAATTAACTGTAAATTGTTTCCGAGCATCTGTCAAATGAATAAATGTAAAGGTAAACATCATGTATCTAGTTTAAAATGAGAATGATAAGGTGAAGACTAAATTACCTGCCAATGAGTTGAACAGATGAGGTCAAAGACAAGGCAATCAATAAGCCAAGATTGAGATAAGAGACAAGGTCATCTCTGAGGTAACTGATGAAGTCATTACTGAGAGTCACATGGCTCTTGTGATATGTTAATCAACAGTGCTATATAACTACACGAAGTGCATATATGTTAAATAGATTAGTTAGTTGACATATGTGACAGATAATCATTTTCATTTAAATGTAAAATGTCAGAATGTTCTGTATATTATCTGTATATATATAGGCTATATAAAGATCTGACTTTAAGATTAATTTTGGAACACATAAAAAATACATCAAGACTTAGTCATGTTATTTCACTTGAATTAGTTTGCATCAATTATTTTTTGTACTAAAATGTATTTTATGAAAAGTTTCTCCTTTCAGCTTTCCAAGGAAGTTGTTAACCACTGATGCCACCATTGTGAAGATAACTTATAAGATAACTTTTAGTGGCGTCTTACCAGGACAGCAAGTATTTGTGGTATATTGAGAGCTACACCCATACTGGCTCACAATAGCAATGTATACTGGGTGTTCTGAGACATGTTTAAGAGGATTGAGAATGAAAACCAATATACTGTACTACCGTAAAGGGGCAACACCAGGAGTCCTCAATGGGCCCATTATTCTCCTCTGCCCTTTGCTCTCATGACTGAATTGAGTCTCTCAACTCAACCCTCTCTAGGGGTCACATTTCTGTGGTTAACAGGCTTATAAAGTCATAATGCAATGGCCCAAACATGCGCTGTATTTCAAAACTGACATGATGGATAGATATGAAAATAGGAAGTCTACAAATAGATTAAAATTTGGGTATTCAGTATTTGAATCTCAATCTGGGGTCTGAAAGGTCTCTGGGAGATGTTCGGCATGTGCTTCTATTTTCACTTAGCTTCAGGACATTAGAATTGGTTTTGTTCATTTACTGGAATATGGATAGATTTTCTATCTCTGTGTAATGAATTAAAAGGATATGTTGTTTGTCTGATCGCACATGCTAACCTTGAAGTATCACCGGTTTTAAAAGGATATTCTGCTAATGTGTGTGTGTTTTGAAAAACTGTTTTAAAGGGACTTGCAGTTCAAAAACGTTTTTTTTTCAAGTGTCACAGTGATTGCTAAATATTCTGTGTGAGACATCTTTCTTTGTAAAAGTGTCTGTTATCTTGCTCTTTTATGAGAGTGGAAATAATCCATTTAAATTTGTATATTCCCCTTTTTTTTGCCCCATTCTTATTGTTGTGCTTTGTGTCTAATTTTTCTCTTTTAGATGCATGCTTGAAAGCTATTTTGTGGTCTTTGCAGAGAAAAAGCAAGACAAGTTTACCCTTTTAAACCATGGGGAGGAATTACACAGATGAGTTATTGAAGCTAAATATTACTGTTAAAGGGCAGATCACAGAATAAAAATTAAACCGCCTTCTTACTTTTGAATAGGTCAGTGGTTGAATGATGTAAAAGGAATCACCTCCACAACAGCTGTTATAGGCAGATTGTTTCTATTATATATATTGAACATTAAGAAAATATCTTTGCATTTGCATTCATTATTGTGGTCTTCCTTTGCATATTTATTCACTTCCACTGTTCCACTTCCAAGTTCAAACAAATGGCAGATCCACAACTTCTAAAGGCAGAGTGAAACTTGACAAATATATTTCTATTTACATATAAATAATACAAAATGTGCCTGAATAATAACCACATTTCATTGTCTAAAATGTGTGTTTTTCACATTTCTGAAGGGTCTAGGGTATTCCCATTAAAGAGAAGCAATTCAAATAGTGAATGTCCTCTTAATTAGGTTTATGTTTTATTATTTGTGAGGACAAAAAATCTGACCTTCACAACACTATGGTTAATAAAATATAAACCAGACATATTTTTTTTTAAAGTAGCGATTCTTTTAAAAAAAAGTAGTGATTCTTTTTGAAAATGTAACGATTCTTTTTTGAAAAGTAATGATTCTTTTTGAAAATGTAGCGATTTGTGAAAAATTTGTGATTCTTTATTGAAAAGTAGCGATTCTTTTTGAAACTGTAGCGATTCTTTTCTTAAAAGTAGCGATTCTTTTTGCAAATGTAACGATTCTTTTTTTGAAAATACAGCAATTCTTTTGAATTTATTTTGAATAAAAGTAGTGATTCTTTTTTAAAATATAGCGATTCTTTTTTAAATTTAGCGATTCTTTTAAAAAAGTAGCGATTCTATTCGAAAATGTATAGCCATACTGTTAGAATATGTTGCAATTTTTTTTAAATGTTGCGATTCTTTTGAAAAATCGAATGATTGTATTGATTGATTGTATGTATTGATGCATTTTGAATAAATGTACAGTATAAATGCATTTTGAATATATGTAGCAAATATTTTTAAAAGTGCAGCGATTCCTTTTTGAAAAGTAGCGATTCTTTTTGAAAATGTAGAAATTATTTTATGTATTGATTATTTTTTTAAATGTAGCGATTCTTTTCAAAAAAGTAGTGATTATTTTATAAAAAGTAGTGATTCTTTTCGAAAACGAAGCGATGCGAAAATGTAGTGTTTTTTTTTTAAAGTAGTGATTCTTTTTGAAAATGTAGCTATTTTATTGATTGATTGCATGTATTGTTGCATTTTGAATAAATGTAGCGACTCTTTTTTTGAAAATGTAGCGATTGCATTGATTGATTCTATGTATTGATGCATTTTGAATAGGCTAAATGTATAAATGCATTTTGAAAAAAGTAGCGATTCTTTTTGAAAAAGTAGCGATTCTTTTTTTAAAATGTTGTGATTGTATTGATTGATTTTTAGTGAATTAAATCGAAAGTGAATCGAAGCCGAATCGAAGCGAATATTAATTTAATAGAATATTATTCACATTCGATTTAATGCACAAATGCTAGGTTATTTTTTAACCCAAATACTTTTTTTAAATTACTTTTTTAACCCAAATGCTTTTTTGGTGCTTTTTTTCCAAACCCAAATGCTGTTTTTTTTTTGTATTTTTAACCCAAACCCCTTTTATTTTATTTTTTTTACACAAAATAAACTCTTTTTAGTTTCAAGTAAGTGCTGTTTTGGGGTGTTAAAAGTTATATTAAGTATATTGTTATGCATTATTTGTCTAAAGATAGCCTGGTCTTCATGTTGAATGAGTGGCAATTTAGTCAATGTTTTCTTCATTCATGCTACTGTACGACTTGGGTGGTAGAAACAATGTGTAGTGTTGATTTAAAAACATTAGTAATAGGCCTACTTGATTAAATATAATGTTTTAAATAATATCTGATGATACTAATAATATTTTATAATAATATATTTATTTTTTGTATCTCCCTTTTCCTTACAGATGGTGACTGAGAAAGACTGGTGGGCATGCTAAAAATAGCAGTTATTGTAAATATTTGACACTTCCAACATTACTACCAACAATCAGCACACTTTTTATGTTTCAGATGCTGTAATAAAAAAAAATATATGACTGGATCATTTTTTGCATTTAAGAATTTTGATTTACTGTTTTAAGGGAATTTTAAATTTTAAAATAGCTGTGGTGTAAATGTGGTCTGTAAAAGTCAGCCACATGTGGGCCATGTTAGAGCCATCAGCCCTTTACAGAACTCAACCATAATTACATATAAAGTTCACCTGTGGGCCACATTTGTTTTTATTATTTACTAAGGGTGAAATTATATTATGTTTTGGTTCAGCTCTGGCTAAAAAGAAGTGGACCAGATTTGGGCTGACAAACACAATTCCCATGCCAAAGGAAATTTGCTGACTGATATTCTGGTGACGAGATTTCTATCAAGCGCACTGTAAGTAGAATACGTGTAAAAACCAAAGTATATTTTGCAAACGCGGTCCAGTTTGATTACCGCATTTGAAGGAAAGTTGCATGCGAAATACAACATGACTTGAAAAACAATGATGTTGCATTTCCTTGTGCTGCACCGCAATTCGTTGGATAAAATAATTTGAAAAAAACACTATTATGAAAATAGTTGAACTAGTGTGAAGCTACTTAAAATGCAGTTAAGTTAGTAGATTTGTTACCTTTTAGTTATTACTCTCCAGCATGGCAAGGTATGTGCATGGGAGTAAATGCACATATAAACCCCAACATTTAAACCAGCAAAGATAGTCTGTGATGTGCCGCATCAAAATATTGAATCTAGAGCACAGTAGCCACCGCCTTTCAAGTGTCTTTGGTCAGCCAGGCGCACAAACTCAATTTAGAGGTAATGATTACTTTATTGACAAGCCTGTGGCTTGCTCACTGTGGTATTGGAAACCAAGTCTCTGCAGCTCCAGCTATGAAGAAGTTAAAGACGGACAGAGATGAGCAGAAAGTGGACCATAAATCACAGCTCTCTCAGATGACGAGCTGTATGGCGAATCTAGCCAAAGCATTTGTCAGACATTTGTTTACAAAAAAGCAATTGCTTTTCTACAGAGACAAATATGGACATCCTGTATGCATGTGAGAACACACATTAAACATACTATAGCTACATCATGATTTATTATCAATGAGAGTAGGGTTATATATGAAAATGTACAATTGGCTTTTTACAGCAATATATTTGGTGTGTTGCAATAAAACAAACTGTACATTTGATCAAAATATTAGTACTCTAAAAAATGCTGGGTTGTTTCAACCCATATTTGGGTCAAATATGGACAAACGTTGGTTTAAATTAAATTACATTTTAAGTAAACAACTTTCATAAACCTATTTTTTTCAAGTACTGTATTAGTCTTAAAATATAACAATTGCAATGTCTTTAAATAAACATAAGCTGTTTGTATTTGTCAAACTTATGTTTGCACTGTGAATTTTTTTTCACCATCCACTAAAATCACACCTAAAGTGTGTCAAGTTGAAATAAGACCGTGCTCTATAAGTGTTTTCCTTTTTTAGGAGCATGCAAAAGTGATTGTTTAGGATTCATGACAGTTTCCGATAAGTCTGGCAGAGTGGAAAAAAAAGTGAAAAGCAACATAAATAAATGTGAAATTACACCCGTTCATCCGGATTCCTAACACTTTGAGTCTCAGCACCGGACGATCATGCCAATTACATAATCAATCCAAAGATAATCAATAAATAACATAAAATGCTCTGCGTGTCTGCATTACGGGTTGATCTGATTATAATCGCACCAAACCTCTTGAAACATTTCTTTAAATACTTGGATCAAGACAGAAACCTCTTTCAAATAGAAACATGAGCTTACAATGGGAATTTGCATTAGTCAAGGTCCCAGACATGGGTAGTTTACACCTTACTGAGGACAGAAGGTAATTTGCATTATCCACCCACCACTGTAAGCAAAATATCTTTAAACTCTTAAAACCTTTATTACCTTTTAGTTGACTTCTGTGGGATGAGACTGTACCAGTCGCACTGAGACATTTCAAATGATATCAAACATGTAAAGTCTATGATAATTGTTCACATTAAACCACATAGATTTTCGGGTGAATTTCAGATTCACCCAAAGAGAGAGAGAGGAGATGGGGAAGAGAGGGTAAAGGGAAAGAAATGTAAATTAAGACAATACTTAGGTGATTGACTCAATAGTTTTTGGTGAATTTTGCAAGAGAGAGTTCAAATGTTAATTTCCAGAATGGTCCTTTTTTTCCTCAGAGAGTATGCAGTCTGCTCGGCATCTTCCAGTTTTTCCAGTCTTGCACAAGCTTTTGAAATCTCACTTTTTTTTTAAGTATTGCTGCTTTTGTATGACGCCTTGGCAGCTGTAAATCCTAGATTGGTTTGGAAACAAAAGAAAAAAACATTTAGCCTTACCCGAGTGTGTGAGAACATTAATTAGAGAGGTACTGATGCATTTTTGGACTTGACAAAAGGCTTACAGGTTTGGAACGACATAAGTGTGAGCATTAATGACAGAATTAAACTTTTTGGGTGAACTATCCCTTTAAAAGTATAGCTAGTTCACCCAAACTATCTGGTTGGACCTCAACATTCATCTAAATATGTTCTAAAGAACATTAATCCCCTCTAAAACCATAAAAACTCACCAGACTGACCTGCATGGCAATAAGATGGTTTAAGTCGTTCAGAAGTACTTCAGAAGGCTAATGTAAAACAAGCCAAAATGCATAATTTTTCTTGATACAATGAACATATTGAGGTGAATGATTTTATATAGCTGCCAAACAATCACTTTTACTTCTTTTGAAGGACAAAGGACCTTTTCTCACTCAGCAGCCACATTATCTCAGCACGCCAAAGCAAAGCAACATGCTAATGCTAATCAAGAAAAGCAGTGGGATCGATCCTGTCACAATGAGTCTTAAATGAAAGAAGGATTAAAAAAAGGCATAGAGGGAGGAGAGGGGAAGGTAACTGATGTTGTGTTCCTTCTTAAATATTTGATAGCATCTGTTTGTTGCATTTGCTGTAGCGATTGTTCTCCTAGTCTAATCAGTATTGTAGGCATCACAGGAAGGTAATTGTGATTGAGAGAGTCTGAGTGGGTTTGTGTCACTATGCTGCTCAGAGCTACATGGGCCGCTCACATCTGATTTGCATAACTGTGTTTTAATCAAGTTTATAATTGGCAGCTGCTTTTGCCCCCTGAACTGTAAAATAAATGCAATCTTTTGGAAAGTGATGGAGGGAGATTTTTGGGGAGGGGAGGGAAATGGAGGGTAATGCGTGTTTTTAAATTTGTCTACATTTAACTACACATTGTTTTGCTCCGCAGGTACTGCAGGCAGCACACCTGTGTAAATGGAATTATAATGATGCACATGATTGTGTGCTAAAGGCAGCCACAGCTCCCACAAGGGCAGTAACAGGGAGGAGAAGATGACTGATGGCAGCCATGGTGGAGTTCTGCCTGCATTTTAACTGTCTTAGTTAAGGATTAGAACACCACCCAAGGGCTGTCACTACCTGATTAAGCTGGCAGGAAAGAAAATAATCTAAAAATAGCTTGGTGAGAACATGCAACAAGATTTAGCTTTAGTGTTTTTTTTTCAGTCCTCCTGGGTTGGTTTGAAAAATAAACTCTTCGACATTAATGTGTGTGTGAGTTTATTTAAAGAGATAAAGGCTCAATCCCAAATCACCCCTTTCCCCTATACCCCTTGGCCCTACCTCTCCGTTTTGCGCGTTCACGTCTAGGGGTAGGGTGTCCCGATTCTTGTTCTTGTCCTTCTTCGAGGAAGGAATGTTATAATCATCATGTTTCCTGAAAGTTAAGAGCAGCGGCACTCATTGTCAGGAGAAATCCTGTAAAAACTCACCGCTTCCGTAACGTCACAGCCATCGCCGACGACTGATGACGTATCGGGTTCATTAAGGGTTGTTCCATTTCGTAGGGGAATATTTAAACCCATTGGCCCTTGTAACTCTGTTTTAAGGGCCAAGGGGTGTCAAAACAAAGGGTGAATTGGGATTGAGCCAAAGTACCTCATCTAAAATCACCAGCCATTCAAACTAACATTTTATCAGCAAGCTTCATAGGGCTCAGAAAATAAATTAAATTTGTGTATACACTACCATTCAAAAGTCAAAAGTTTTAGGCAAGATTTAAAAAAAAAGTCAAAAAGCTCAACAAGACTGCATTTATTTGATGAAAAATACAGTAAAAAAAGTAATCCCACATTGTGTGATACATGTATCCTTTTTGTCGTTTGAACATTTAAGTACAATATTCAACATCCTTGTATTCCATGGAAGCAATGAAACAGGGTGAGTGAATAATGAAAGAATTGAATTTTTTGATTAAACTATCCCTTTAAGAGAACTGTCTAGAGAAATGCTCTGTAGAGAGACGGTAGGCTTCAAGAATGGTCAAATCCCACAAACACGACCAGTGTGCGTATGTGTAGATACTGATGATAAATTCAGGTCCATTTCCTAAAGAATTCACTGAGCAGGCTCTGTGATAGAATAAGTACCCCACAGCTTAAACCCTGACCTTGTGATAACACCGACAATATATCTCCTTTCTCCCGTGTCTCTCTCCATTCATCTATGTCTCCCAATGTTTGTCATTAGCTCTCTGTCTTTTTATATCATTCCCTGTCTATTTCTCACTCTGTTTTTCTTTCTTTCATGCTGTGTGCATGCTGTTTCTCCTCTCTTTTCCATGTGACCTCGAAGCTAAGGCCTTGGTCAGACCTCTGTGCACAGCTATCTCTCTCCAACTGAACACATTATACGCTCTACAACCTCTCTAAGCTACTTTTTCACTCTCCAGCCCAGCTACAATTTAACTCGTGTATGATATTAGCTATGAAGACCTAAGGACATGCAATTTTTATAATCATTGTGGGACATTGTTTTGCAGTGAAGCCTGCAATGTTTTGCCAGTGGGGTCAAAACTCTTTTAAGTGGAACAGACTACAGTGAACTTTTGAACAGAATGTTTGAGCTGAATTTTAATCAGTATCATCCCGTTGAAGGACAGAGAACAATAAGGTACCACTTTAAAATGCTGTTCTATCATTAATGAATAACACAGGAACCAACGAGTAACAATATATTAACATTCTAGAAACTGCTATTACCTAAGAAACTCAGATTAACAAATTAGAGCGGTCAGTTGAATGAGGTAGTTCACTAGCTAATCAATTCTAATTGAAAGATCATAACCCACTAATGTCTCATAAGTATAACAACTATTTGGAAATGAATTCTAAAGTGAAAAGCATGTTAACTCCTAATGACTGAAGTCACTGTACGCTTTTGAGGTTTTTGTAAGGCTTTTTTGTAAGGTATAGTTTCTTGTTAGTTATATACTAGAGTGTTAATATTGCATTACTCATTTGCTCCTGTGTAGTTATTAATTAATGATGGAACCTTATTCTTAAGTGTTACCCAATACAGAATCTTCACCGTCCTAAGTTCGATGCACGAAGTACAGTTTTTCAGTCCTTTAAAATACTTGCTTTTTTAGATATGTACAATGAGCCTTGGGAAAGTTTGAGCAGGAACCAAAGCAAGACTGTACGAATTTCAGATTGTACGATATACACCTTTGTAGAGACGTTAGTCATGATTGGTAGTGTTGACTGGGCATTTTCTATCATCATTTGCGTTACTATGTGACACACAACATTGAAGCAGTACCGCACAAACGCCCTTTGTTCGAGTATTTATCACAAGGCAATTAAGTGTCACTGTTGATTTTGCCCTACAATGAAATCTTTTACAATTCCATTATTTCTCAGAGGAAAAATTACTCATATGCAGTGGAAAGAAGCACGGTTTTAAGCAACAGTCTTCTGCTATTTATAATATCAGGTTTCAAATTAAAGTCACCATGAAATCAAAATAGACTTTTTTATTTTTTACGGAATACTGCAGTATTTATTATAAATTATTTAACTGTGCACATCATTTTTTGTTATTCTGTTATTATTTTGTTATTTGATCATATCAAAATAACTTACCCTCCTTCTTGCAGCTACATCTCTTCTCTTTTCTGATGACGTGTTTTCTGGCATGAGGGCAGGAAAACCTGTCACTCACAATGACATCACAGCAATAGCAAACCACAATGATCCAATTGATTCTCGATAGACAAAATCATGTCCCACCCTACATTTTCTAGTTCAAGAAGCAGTTTCTCTCAAATGTATATCACAATAGGGAACAAAAGACTATCACTACTTCCATTTCATACCGACTAAGTGTTTTTTCTAACAGAATTAAAAAAAATAACTCACTTAATTGACTGAAAGTGTCCATTGCTCATACAATGTCTGTAGCTAATTATTTAGTGAGAAAAAATACTTCAGAAAAGAGTATATAGCTAAAATCACAATTGTTAAATATATACACTATATTTAAATATATTCATTATATTTTAACGAGTATTTAATTGCCTGGTTTCACAGATGAGGTTTTAACTAATCCCAGACTAAAACGCATGTTTAAACTGTTTTAACTGAATGCAATTTGCACTGAAATATCTTCAAATATGTCAGTGTCATTGTTTTTTCCTCAAGATAACCAGTAATGTTTTTTCTAAGGCACATTTTAAAAAGTTACTTAAATATCTTAATTGAACTATGGCCTAATCCTGGCTTAATCTAAACCCCGTCTGTGAAACGGATAATGTACATGTATGTTATAATAAAGCTTTAAATTCAGAAATGTCTGAACATTGTTTGAACATGTGACAAAAAAATTTGTCAGTAAATAATTCCTCTGCATAATGTTGATGATTAAGTTATTTTACTTATTCAGATATAGTACTTGGTGATGTTTTCAATTTGCATCATTAATAAGTGACAAAGTTGAAATGTGCTTTTTTTCCCTATTTTGTTTAACTTTCAGAGAACAAAGGCAGTGAGAGTATTCTCAAAGAGTACTCAAAGTAAAATAAATTGTTTAATGTCTCCAGGCACCAGATATAGAGAAACAGTCAATGGAATGAACACAGACAGGCCAATGACATTTCAGAGCATGACGAGGTGCAGAATGTGCCATAAGCACAAATAACAGGTGTCACGTCACTGGCCAAGAAATATGCAACAAAGCCATACATATGCAAGCACAATCTGGCAATATAGTAGATGAGACATCCCTCCCTATGTAGACCTGACACACAAGATGATGAGGCCCATCTCTTTTCATTAAGATTTTGTTTTTAGCTTCATAAATTGCATTAGGCACTGCATCTCTCAGTACAGTGCGTTACTCTTATTAATGACTCAAGCCAAGAGCAGGGATGTCGTCTTCTGATTCGCTGTCTCCTCGAGGCACGACGCCCAAAGAGCAGGCAAAGCAAATTAATTGGATGAGCAGAAATGCAGACAGTGGAAAATTGGAGCTCTCGATCTGGTAATGCATTCATCATTTCTTTTTCTTGTTTTTGTGCCACTGTTGGATGCTCACTAGTTCTTAAAAGTACGCTCACTGCAGTCTGCTCACAACTGCATTTCAATTTGTCTTTATTTGGACGTTGTTGCTTTTACATTCAAGGTTGTCTTTAAACTATTGATGACAAAAGCACTCCATGGATATAAAACGGACATCACTCATTTTCAAGTATTCAAAAATGGGTCATATTATATACACTGAACAAAATTATTAGTTTTTGCCCCCATTTTTCATGAGCTGAACTCAAACATCTAAGACTGTTTCTATGTACACAAAAAGCCTATTTCTCTAATCACAAATTATTCACAAATCTGTCTAAATCTGTGTTAGTGAGCACTTCTCCTTTGCCGAGATAATCCATCCACGGTGTGGCATATCAAGATGCTGATTAGACAGCATAATTATTGCACAGGTGTGCCTTAGGCTGGCACTCTAAAAAAAAGGTCACTCTAAAATGGGGGGCAGTCAGTATCTGGTGTGACCACCATTTGCCTCACGCAGTGCAACACCTCCATCGCATAAAGCTGAGCAGGTTGTTGATTGTGGCCTGTGAAATGTTGGTCCACTCATCTTCAATGGCTGTGCAAAGTTGCTGGATATTGGCAGGACCTGGAACACACTGTCGTATACGGCGATCTAGAGCATCTGAAACATGCTCAATGGGTGACATGTCCGCTGAGTATGCTGGCCATGCAGGAACTGGGATGTTTTCAGCTTCCAGGAACTGTGTGCAGATCCTTGCAACTTGGAGCCGTGCATTATCATGCTGCAACATGAGGTGATGGCATGCTGGGCCCTATTTCTCTCAAATTGTTCACAAATCTGTCTAAATCTTTGTTAGTGAGCACTTCTCCTTTGCCGAGATAATCCATCCACCTCACAGGTGTGGCATGATGGTCGTGGATGAATGGCACAACAATGGGCCTCAGGAACTCGTCACGTTATCTCTGTGCATTCAAAATGCCATCAATAAAATGCACCTGCGTTCGTTGTCCATATGCCTGCCCATACCATAACCCCACCGCCAACATGGGCCACTCGATCCACAACATTGACATCAGAAAACCGCTCACCCACACGACGCCATACACGCTGTCGATGAGGACGACGAGCATGTAGATGAGCTTTTGTGCAGAAATTCTTTGGTTATGCAAACCGATTGTTGCAGCAGATGTTCGGGTGGCTGGTCACAGACGATCTTGGAGGTGAAGATGCTGGATGTGAAGGTCTTGGGCTGGTGTGGTTACACGTGGTCTGCGGTTGTGAGGCCGGTTGGATGTACTGCCAAATTCTCTGAAACGCCTTTGGAGACGGCTTATGGTAGAGAAATGAACATTCAATTCATGGGCAACAGCTCTGGTGGACATTCCTGCAGTCAGCATGCCAATTGCACGCTCCCTCAAAACTTGCGACATCTGTGGCATTGTGCTTTGTGATAGAACTGCACATTTTAGAGTGGCCTTTTATTGTGGCCAGCCTAAAGCCCCATTCACACTGGATTATTATCTGGGGACCTCGTGTGATTTAGAAATTACCGCCCCCCCCCCCCCACATCTGAATTTCGTGTGGCACATTTGCACGGGATGAATGAAGCCTGTGATTTTACTCGTATTTACTGACTTATCTCCTGGATATGATGTCAATAGGCTATTGCTTGGAAATGTCTTGTCGTTATAGGTCTAGCTGTATGATACATCATAAAGAAAAATTTCCTTACCGCATGCTGCTGTACCCTACGTGTCATTCATCTCCATCTAATCATTCTTTGTTTTTGCTCTTCTGATGGTTTTCAGCTTTTTCTTTCTGCAAATTGTATAGTTGTATGGTGTAATATGACCCAGCACCCAAAAGACTATCAAAACACTCCAACGCAGCCTCCTTTCTTCGCGAAAGCTGGATAAAAAAGCGCACAGGAAACTAAAATCCCGAAAAAATCATATACGACCCCACCAAATCACAGAGATGCCGATTCGCACGGGACCTTGGTGTATAATTTTTACTTTTCAAATTACAGACATGGCCGATTCGCACGTGATTAAGATCACAGACAACCTCCACAATTATTACAAATGACTAGAGGTCACCAGGTAATACTTATCCCATGCGAATAGGGCTTATGGCACACTTGTGCAATAATCATACTGTCTAATCAGCATCATGATATGCCACACCTGTGAGGTGGATGGATTATCTCGGCAAAGGAGAAGTGCTCACTAACAAAGATTTAGACAGATTTGTGAACAATATTTGAGAGAAATAGGGCCCTATCTTGCACCCAGCGCAATTGACTTTGTACACCGGTGCATGTATTATTCCAATTTTGCACCCGACGCACAGCGGACTTTTTCCTCCGCAGACACATGTCGGTAAATTAGGGAATAAACTTGCGCTCAGCAAAAAGGGGAGGTCGTGTTCCCGCGCAAAAGTTCCCTGGTGCTATTTGCAGTTTCAGAAAACAATTCCGCCACAGACCAGGAAAAACCTTGTATAAAGTCAGTGGCGCATTATTCAGATGCTATTTTAAGTGCGCATGCTTGGCCATAATGTAGCGTGTGCATAACGTGCATACACTTTGCTTCTCTCATTTACACAGACGCAGCAGTTCCCATTTTTGCAAACCATAGATAATTACATGAAAAAATATTCCAACACGAGGGAAATCATTGTGGTGTCCATGAAGATGAGAAAAAGATAGGCATAAATCGAGCTTACACATTTACCCAAATTATTATACGCCTGTTTAACCTAAGCTAATTTGGGTGGGTTTCTCCCATCCCCATACAATGTCACCTCTCTGTCTTTTACGGGCCAGAGTGACGAGACAAATCCACCATTATAATAGCAATCTGCCATGAAACAAGCACACCTGCTTTTAAAGGGAATGTGAGAGGAAGCTCTGATTGGTTTATTTCACAACACGCCCAAATCACACCTATGAGTAATGTAGCTAATTCAGACCAACCCATTTTAGATTTGCGTCAGGCGCAAGAGTCATTTATCCAGCCAGTATAATAGCTGGTGCCCGAGATCCGTCCACAAAGTTACTTGCGTTTTGGTTTGATACTTGCGTTTCAGATCGTTCAAATAGGGCCCATGGGCTTTTTGTGTTCATAGAAAACGTTTTAGATCTTTGAGGTCAGCTCATGAAAAATGGGGGCAAAAACAAAGTTGTTGCGTTTATAATTTTGTTCAGTGTATATAAATGCATGATTGAGCTGTCTTAACTGAAGGCAACTTGCACTGACATATCTTAAAATATATAAAAAGTGTGTGTGTGTGTGTTACAGATTATGTTTTTTTGTAAATGCTACCATGAATCTCCCAAAAAGTAAAAGATGAGCAAAGCATATCAAAGATGCTGTTGAAAAATGTCCAATAGTTAAAATCAATGGTATAATAATAATAATGAAAATGCATTTAGTGATATTAAGTTATCTCATTATGCACCTGTGTGAAGGATTTTAAGCATCAAACAGAGCCCCTGGTACTACAAGTCTTCAGTTGCTGTAAGATCCTTACTTGTACCAGCTGATTGTGTGCAATAATAACAGCCTGATTGGGGCAAATTATGTTTGGCTTTTCAATAATGTGCAGTAGCTCACCTCTGGCATTTAACTTGCTCTTTCAAGCTCTGCTACAGATGTGGGACATCTGTATCCAGCATGATAACATACAATATTTAAAACACACTTTTGCCTGAGCATAATGACACAAAGACAAATAAGACTATGGAAGTATTCATGTTCTGCAGAAAGGATTTTGATTAGGTCGAGTTGAAAATGACCATGAGAAGTAATGTGTGATTCCGCAGGCGTCTTGAAGCCATTGCAGATTTTTTTTTCGGTGGAAAAACAGAGATTTGCAATTATGCTTTGTCTGAAGTGCAAACACACACAATGGATTGTAGGCATGTTTTTCTTTCCAAAAATCCCCCACTGGAAAAGTATCTTTATTATTCTCATAAAAATTAATTGGTAACATTGGTAACTTGAATTGGTAACACTTAAGTTTGGGTCCAATTCTCACTATTAACTAGTTGCTTATTATGTATATTACCGAAATATTGGCTGTTTATTAGTACTTATAAAGCACATATTAATGCCTTATTCTGCATGATCATATTCTACATCCCTTAAACCTACCCAATACCTAAACTTAACAACTTTACTAACTATTAATAAGCAGTACTTAGATTTGTATTGAGGCAAAAGTCTTAGTTTGCTAGTGAGAATTGGACAAGTGTGAACCTTGAATTTGTTTATCCCTACACTAAACCTGTATCTGTAAAACATGCTTAAAATAATGAGTCCTCAAGTGTTAGTAAATTGTCATGTCGCGCTCATGATCTTTTTCTTTAATCTTGCAAGATAGACGCATTTATCATGGCTGAAAACATTAACTATTGCAACGGGTCACTCTCCATTCTCTATGTATTAGGCTACTTCAATGTAATCATATTACCACTATTGAATATCATTTTGACAGATACTGTATAGCCTAGCAAGCTAAACTTGCTTTGACTGATGGAGAACACATCAGTGAAAAAGCAGAAATGCAAATTCAATTTCTCAATGTAAATAAAGGGAATCTGCTAAATGAAATCAATAAAGGGGAAGCGATATGATCATAATCAAGGGTAAATAAAGGGGACGTGAATGCGCCATAATGGTCTGAATAGCGAACAAGAGACAGATTGTGCCTCTATTTGAGTTGTTGTCAGGATAATTACAAACTTCCTTTTGCCCAGTGAGGCTTAGCACAAGTCCTGACGTGCATTTCTCTCTTCCCGTGACAGAGTGAGCACTCTCATCTCTCGTTCTGTTTTCATTCTGCCTGCATCCTTTTTCATCAGCAGCATCAATTTATTATCAGATAAACAAAAACAGTCATTACATTACGATCCAGGATCTGTTGGGATGATTGTTCAATTGAAAGTTTAAATATTATTATAATGGCAATTCCATGAGGGATTACAATACAATCATTTTTAGGAGAGAAGCAAAATTATTGTATTTATACACATCCTTTCTTCTTACAACAAATCACACAGCAGAGAGGGAAACGCCATTCAATGCTGTTTTTCACACACACAAGCGCACACAAAATTACACACTATGACAATGTTGGCAAGATAACAACAGAAATTTCTTACTGCTTGAAAAGGCTCATCATCATATTAATAGTAACAGATAAAATATGCCATATATTCAGCTGGGGCCCAAATTCCCAATGCGGAGTATTCAAACACAGAGATAAATGACATAAAGAAAATCTCAGTTTTTCATTACATGTTTTTTTTTCTGATTCTTTTAAAACTCGCTATTCAATCCTTTCCTCTTCTGACACACAGTAATATATCTGAGGCAAGTGCTGAATATAAATCAAGCTTTTCTTCTGTGAAATATGATAATCAGTAAATTAGTAATAATTGGAACTGAGAAAATGTGGGCTGCTAAATGACTTGTCTAAACCATATGTGCATTAACAGAAAGAAGCACACTGACTTCACCTTAACCCCACACTGACGCACACACACTCACAGTAGTCTTCTGATTCGCTGTCTCCTGTCTGTTTTTTTTTATATTCAACACACAATGGGCCCAGCTGTACCACAGATACGGTATTAAAAATATAATGAACATCTGCCAAAATATTTCATTTAAATATTGCCAGCATGCCTTAAAATGAAGGAGATCCTATCTCTCCCACTCTTGACATTAATGTAGCTAGATGCTTGCATTATGTTACCTTACATTTTGAAGCACTTGGCACACCTTTGCATGTGAGAGATTTCCATGGGCTAAATTCTAAGAATTATAATATCAGAATAGGCAGTTCTATCGCTCTCTCTCTCTCTCTCTCCTCTCTCTCCTCTCTCTCTCTCTCTCTCTCTCTCCTCTCTCATCTCTTCTCTCTCTCTCATCTCTCTCTCTCTCTCACTCTCTCTCCTCCTCACACACACACACCACACACACACACACACACACACACACACACACACACACACACACACACACACACACACACACACACACACACACACACACACACACACACACACACACCACACACACAACACACACGTGACTGGTGATGGAAATCACCACTAAATAGCCCTTTATCAGGAAACTGCGCCATTTATGCCTAAAATCTTCAGGATTTGTAAATCATTTCATGTGAAAATGTTACTGCTGAACATCCAAGCAAACATATTTTCCCACATAAAGTACCAGGACCATAACCAGCATATATACAATACACTGACAGAAAATAAATATGTGCAAAAATGTTTTCATTTTTGGGGTACAACAGCTTGTCACCCTTAAAGGTAAAAAAGATGTCCCTTATCTACCCCAAATTCAGAGTAGTAATATGGACCCTTAATGTAATACTATCAATCAATTTACTGGAGTAAACAAGGTACAAAGTTGTTCCTTTAAAGGTACTACTTAAGTGATAAGATGTTATACCACCCCTAAAGGTAAAATTTTTGCACATTATTATATTGAGGAACCATCAAAGTTTTACTCAGTTTATATAAAATAAATAAATATGATTCACTCATTTATACTTCATGTGTTTTAATGCCAACCCTATAAATGTGTGGTTGAATGTTGAGGGACTGAGGCAGTTAAAAAAAAAACATAAATAAATGAAGGCTTATTAGCTAATATCATCACAACAAACAACATTATCTAGTCAATATTTTTGGCCAGGCCAATATGACCAATTACTTCTAGCTTGTCTGTTGGCGGAGCATCATAAAGTGTTAGAGGATATTAAGCAGACAGTAATACTCTAGTGACTGCTAATTAGCATGTCGTGGCAAATTAGTTAGTAGAATGTCTAAAATGTTACCAAACTTGTTTCTATTTGAAGTCTGTAAAAAAAAAAAAGATAACTCTAACAAATATGATGTCAGAAAGATCAAACAATTTCTATAGTGGAACATGTCACAACAGATTATTCAGATGAATTTCAGAATTATAATTGTATAAAATCCATTAAAATGTGTTGGTGATGAATGAGGACATGCTGACAGTTCAAATAAAATTATCACTTTATTTTAACATTTCTTTAACCTTTCACACCTAATCTAACAGCTAAGAGTAAAATATATCCAAGAATGTGACTAAGTTCACTACATGAGATTTTTGAGTAGCATCATTTCTGGAGAATAAACCAAATCGTACAACTTTTTGAACGATCAACTCGTTCAAATGAAATGAAATGTCTCAATGTTGATAGAATGTTTACTTTTATTATACCTTACAAAACAAATTCGCTGATGTTGAGGTGGTAATGATTATGTAAAAAGTTACGTTTTTTTTAATATATATATATTTTTTTTACATATTTACTATATTTACATATTATTTAACATTATATTCACCTGTCAAGGTATTCAGTGCCTTCAGCCTGAGGCTTGGTGGGATAGGCTCCAGCCCTCCCCATAACCCTAAAGAGGATAAAGAAGGTATAGGAGATGGATAGCTGGATTATTATATTTTGCTCATGCAAATACTAGTGTAATATGTATCTCATGCTCACTGAGTGGAAGCTAAACAAATGTTTGAATAATAAAGCTTTATGAGCAGTAAAATGCAATACTTTAACACTTAATACAGCATCAAGCATCAACTCAATATGAATTTTTGTTGCCAACATATAATTTAATATCAATTCATTCAAAGCAATATTGCACTCATGTAATCTAAAAAGGATCAAATATGAGTTTCCATCAAAATGAAACTGGGAGCTAATCTAACTAAACTGTAATCGTAGATTCATTCTGAAAAATGGAAGGCCGCTTTTGGATCATTTTTTGACAGGCATCTTTTTACTCAAACAGAAGTGGCTTCACTACCCGTGGAAACATATTCTTTGAAAAGGACTGATTAAATGTCAGTTAGCCATTTAACCACATTGCTTTGTCTTTCTGTTTTGTCCCAGTTTTCCATCCTAGAATACACCACTAGCCTGCTTTATTAGATATGCTTAATGAAAAGGATGAGGGAAATATTGAAATGAAAATGGGAATGGCATGCTATTGAGGGTTCAACGGGACTAAATCCAAATAAAGGTCTTCAAATTACTATGACGTTTTAATCTGTTATTATTTTTCATGTCTCATCTCACAATGACTGCAGTGCTTCAGTGAATTAACAGTTTATGTGATTGTTGTTCTAAGATGTAGGAGGATACTGGAGGAAAGTAAAGGTATTTGTTAATTGTGTGTAATACGTGCAAGGCACACTTAACATGGCTTTAGTGCTGGCACAGTGGATTACGACTTAAAACTGAAGCTTGATTTAACTCTGTGCAGTTTTCTTAATTAGAGCAGCATGTCATTGAACTGAAGCAAAAAAATGAAAAATCATAAACTGCAACACTCTAATTTGTGTTACAGAGATTGATCTAGTGATTTGGATGTTCTGCATCACACATTAACTCAATAAAAGGATGCTGAATGTTATCACATTTGGCTTTCAAGTCAATATGTTTTCTCTTATTTTTTTTAAAAAAAAATCTGATTACAGTAATTTAATTCACTGTGAGTGTGTCATCATACACACACTGTGAGAATTATTGGGGGAATAATTTAAATGCAACGACAACTGTTTTGACATCAATTGTTGTAACAAAAGATGTATTTTACAGGTGCACTCTAGGTGTCCCCCGGTGGTGAACGGATTTTACAAAAGTACAACATTTTCCTGGATCAACATCTTTGTTGGAACATTGCAATCAACCAGATTAGAGGTACAGTTTATGTCAAGTATATGTTTTCAACCAAGTGCTTCTACATTAGTGTTATTAACAGCCCATTCTCACCCCAAGGCGTCATCTAACTGACGCCTTGGGAATCAGTTTGACCATGCTTCAATATTCGACGTAAAGGCACCCTTTAGCGTCAGTTAGTTTGACGCGATCCCAGGGCGTCATCTAATGACGCGTTACCCTTAGCATCAGTTAAATGACGCCCTTCTACCCAGACCTAAACCTACCCGCGTCATCTAACTGACGCGTTACCCTTAGCATCAGTTAGATGACGCCCTGGGATCGCGTCAACTAACTGACGCTAAAGGGTACCTTTAGCGTCGAATATTGAAGCATGGTCAAAATTGTCAGTTAGATAACGCCTTGGGGTGAGAATGCGTTGCAGCTAACCACTCATTTCCCCTTTAATTTCAGGGATAAGTTATGGGTATAGGTTAAGTTTATGGGTTGTGGTAGCGATAGGACAATTTTCAGACAGGAATGTTGCTCCACAAAATATGTTAATCCAGGAACATGCCTTTCTTGGCAAAATCACAGTGACCGTGAGTCGGTCTACCACGAGAACAGGTAACTTTGTGTGGAGGTGAGAAATTCACTTATTTTCAGTTGTTCGAAAGTCATAAAGCACGAATTTACATGTAGGCATGCCTTTTAATATTCACAATAGTTATGACAGAGAAAGACACAGAGACAGACCAATTGAAAGGTGTAAACAGACATACTGAAATACACATGCAACTTAATCATTTAATTTTCAAAATTTTCTTTAGAAATCATAAAAAAATTAATTAAAAAAAAGTATTTAGTTTGGCCTAAGGATGGATGCAAGTTGGTAGAGAACCCAAGTGCAGTTTACTCTAAAAAATTATGGGTTGTTTTAACCCAATTTTGGGTAAAATATGGACAAACCCAAATGTTGGATTAAAAAATGCAATTGATAAATGTAACCCAACAGCTGGGTTTGTCCATATTTGACCCAAAATTGGGTTAAAACAACCCAGCATTTTTTTAGAGTGCAGTCATTAAACAAAGGCATGGCATGCAACTCAAAACATAACGTGGACATGACGCTTACCAACAGATGTTACATGAAACAATACTTGACCAGGACACATGGCAAACATGAGGGCTTAAATACACAAGGACTAATGACTAGACAAGGGACACCTGTGAACAATGAAACTATGAACCAATGACAACATGACACATCAGAAAAGGGAACAATGGCAGGATCACGTGACTAACAGGGAATCACATAACAAAGACATGAAACATGACTGACCAAAACAAGACTTGACACAGCACCATGAACTCAAATATTTACTGAACATCACAAGAACATTTATTTAATTAGTGACCTAGAAATACAGCAGTTTTTAACTTTTTTATAATCCAAAAAACAACCCTTCATGTTGTGATTTTTCGACCTTGCTGTATCTCATCTCAATGTTATCTTTACACTTCTTATAAATGAGAAAAAACAAATCTACAGAAACCCTATTATTCCACGTCATATATGAATGAATACCAGATTTCCCCTGGCAATTTTATGTTGATACATTAACTAAAAAGTGCTGATTGTATGGTGGCAGCTGCCATACAGTACACGCAGCTCAAGCTCTCTCCAACATACAAAGACCCTCATTCCCCTCCAACACACGTTTACAAGAAATTAAACTGTTAATTTGTCGGCTCCATGGGAGGAAAAAAGCTGATTTCCTTTTCCTCTCCTTAACTTGCAGGATAGCACGGTGACAAGCAGAATATGTTATGAGCCAACTTCAATAGGGAATATGGGGTTACGGCGCTGTGAAATTGCGTGAGCTTCCAGTTTATAAAAATGGTCTGCGTCTGATAAACCCTGCCAGCATTCCAAATAGCATATTGGACATTAACTGCTTTTAGAGATTGTAGACATTTTGACACATTATCCAATCTGGCAATAGCGTAAAAAGGCAGCTTGACTAGATCAGATGTTTAAATTCATGTCTTGCCTAACGTTGCTCAAGTAGAGGCAGTACTTGTGGTCTCTTTCCAGACACATCAGATAGCAATGCAAGTTTAAAACCAGTGAAAGCCTGGAGGTGAACCATTGGCTCAGTTTGTCTAATCGAATTTCCTGTCACACCAGAACAACATGTAAAGAGAAACATGGCAAGCAATAAATTATGGGGATAGTACTACTATCCTTGCACTGTTATCATACTTTGCATGTAAATCATGTATTGCTATGCAGTTAGCAAATCCATAAACTACAAACAAGATTTTTTTTTTTAAGTCTGAAATTCCACATTCTGAGAAAAAAGGATGGAAAATCCTGTTATGTTATCTTACACCTACGGAATAGTGCATTGTGTTCAAAAAAACTTTCCAACTTTCCAGATTTTCCCTTGAGTTTGATGTGCAGGGCTTACGAGGTAAACCTAAAGTGTGATCCGTTTGCAAAGCTTCACCACAACTCACTTTAATGTTCCTCTTCCATAAGTTTGCCTGAACATGAATACTTTAAAATATAGTTTAATATTACATGCAATGTGTGCAAGAAATAATCGATCACACAGAAAACATCATGACAGCTGCTATATATACACCTATATATGTCCTTTTTTTTGAGCCTGCAAATTTTATTTGTACAGGTCTAACTCAGTTTACATTCCCCTGGATCCCAGACAGTGTGACAACAATGTCAAATATGAACAGGAGCAAGTATCTTTGGTTAGAGGGAGTGTCAAAGCACCTAAAGAAATATCAAACTTTCTTATCTGGTAAGTAATACCTGTTAAATGATTTTACCTGTACATAAAAATTTGAATCACAGGCTAGCTGGTATCAGTTCAACAGTACGATTACGTTTCTGATATTCACAAAAGTTCAAAAAGTTAATACCGAGTAACATACATTTTAGACACAATAGTCATTTCAACTTAAATTACATTGATTTAAAAAAATAGTTGAATCTTGTAATAACATGAAGGTTGAAATTGCTTATTTATTTCGATGAGTTAATGCAATGTTAAAGGTGGGGTATGTGATTCTCTTTTTTGTCCATTTTTTCAAATTAACTTGAAATCCTATTCCTAACCCACTTAGATCCACAGATTTAGAAGCACTGAAATGAAAATTAAGCAATTTAATCATCTGTGGAACGGGCAGGACTCGAAAAACTCCAGCCAATCATATCCAAGACCACCTAGAATCATTGGACAGTAAGTTCGTCAATCAAACGGTCGTACCATACCCCCTCGCCCCAGCGCGCGTGACCCAGTCAGGGCCAGCGTTGGAGGAAAGAAGGTAGGATCATTTGAATTGTGTATTATCAAAATCTGCCGGTCGTTTTCCAAATCACATACTCCACCTTTAAAACAAAAGTTGTCATAACTTCTTGATTTTTGAAAAGTAGTGTTGTTTTGACTACTTTTAGGACTTTTATTAGTTAGTTATTTTATTAGCTAGTTTATTCGTTTGTAACTATTACAGACCAAAAGTAAACAAAACAGTAGCTTGAAATGTCAACATTGATTGCCATTGCCTCAGTATCTACTTCACACCCATGAACCATGACAGCAGATTAGCAGGTTATTGATTATGCTTTAGCTATTTGCTTACACATGGTTTATCTAAATGCCCTGAAGCAACACTGTAAAAGGTCACAGAGGGTCATGAGTAGATGTTTACACATTATTTTTAACACTGCATCCTCTCTTCCTTTTCTTCCTGAAACGCAATTTCTCAGGCTGTTTTTTCTTTTTCTCATTTTTGTCCACAATTCTTAGACATTTTCTCGTTGAACTCAAATGGTGTCATACCAAGAAGGTTTGCAAATGGATCATGTTTAAATGATCAGAGATGAAAAAATGGTTCAGCACCAAGCCAAGCAGGAGGCATGGGGATGGCTGAAAATGTACTCTGTGTTTATATTTTATATCATATTTTGTCCTAATTGATGGTCCCTGAAGAGGGATTGCTATCTTTTCTGGAGAGATCTTGGCAGCCATGCTTGCAAACCCATTTGAGGATTTTTAAAGGTGTAAGCGGAGGGCCATTCAGGGTAATGCAGCAACAACTGATTAACTAAAATGCTCTCCCGTCTATGTGGAGTGTTTGTATGTTTTCAAACGCAGAACTTTTTTGCCCGTAATTGATAAACGCTAATGGAGCCATTGTGTACTGTACCTCAGGACATGCCGCAGGAATTGTGATCTGTGCGAATAATATCTGTGAGTTTTGTGACTTGTTTGACTCTTTAATATAGGACTTAAATCATTTTTCACTTCTTTTGACACCGTCAGGCACTATCTGACAAAGAACAGATAAGCGTTTTATCCTCAGTGGTGAGTGATTCAAAAAGAAATGTTGTTTTCCTTCAGCTCCTTTTTCCTTCTCTGTTCCTGTGTCAGCACTTAGCCAGTAGAAGCAAAGGGTCTCCTATACGGCACTTTCATTAAATTATCAAAAAGTCAAATTATTGGGGCGGGATTAGCTTTAAATAAATAATTGGATTCTCAAATTGCAGAAGATGATGTTAACATTTAAATGGAGAGATTCCTTATTCCCTTAGGGAGGGTATGGAATTCATTTGACTTTTTTTTTTTTCGCTGACACAAAAAGACAGAAGCACCTCATCCACACTGCTGGTACGATTCTTCTTCAGTAGGGTTTAATGTGCTCAAACAGCCTTACGGGGACACTAAATTAAAGGAACAGTTGACAGATAAAGGACAATTCTGTCATTATTTAGCCAACCACATGCTGTTCCAAACCCTTTTTTTCCATTAAACACAAAAGACGGACTTTTAAAAGAATTTTAGCAGATATGTTCCAAAGAACCGATCACAGGCTGACAAGCTCCAAAAAGGTAAAAAATAATATAAAAATCAGTTCATATGGCATGCAACATATTGCAAGCAGACAGATATTTTTTCTGAAGTAGACAGATATTTTTCTGAAGCAGATAGATTTCCGCACAGAGTTTCTGATCAATGTAGTGCAAACCTATCCAAAATAAACACTCCTTTCAGGTTTGAAATCAACATCCTTGTAGCAATTTATGATATATGAATTAATACAATCAAAAGCTGAACCAAAGATTGAATCAGCTTGCAATATGACAAGGCTGTAAATAATAAGCAGCACAAAGGAGCTGAAAAAAGACCACAAATTAATGTGCTGATGGTAAGATAACTGCCAGATACTGAGAGCTGAGGACAACCAACATGACACTCTCTCTGATTCAGCTTTAGTCATGTGGAAAATTAAACAAAGAAAAGAGCAGCAGTCAATGCAAATGGCGCTAGGGGATATTTCAACTTTAAAGGAGGCAGAATCAAATTCTCATTTACGGCAGATTTTCGAGCTTAACAATTCCTCCATTCTCTTTCTCATATTTGCTCTGGTTTATCATTTACCCTCACTTTTATTCTTCATAAATTTAGAAGCTTAAATGTATTAGCTATGTTTATGTTACCAGTACATATACCCTAATAAAATATCCCATAACAAAATATAAAAATCAGAATAGCAACAAGACGAACACTGTACAATATTATTAAGTCGTAAGTCTGGAGGTCTTAGGTTTTCACTACTATCGCTAAATTCTTTACTTACTAAATTAATTCTTGATAAGTGCTTAACTGTGTGAGAAACTATATGATCTCCACCAATCACAGAATCAAAATAAGCAAATCCCACCAAAATAATACTTTGTGCTAAAGCCCACCTGCTCCCATCAAGCACTGCAAATGATGTAACAGAGTCAGTCTCCCTACAATATCAACCTACTTATATAAATGTTTGCATAATATGCATATTTAGCAATAAATATAAAATAACATTGCTATATATGTTTATACAATCAACATCTTTAGTTTTATATTTATCCATCATTTTTATTTTGATTGTTGTTTGCAATGCTTCATGGGATTGTAGTTCATTAAAGTCTTGTAACTTTGTCTTTTTATCTTTTTGAATACTTTGCTTCAATCAAAGTTTGTAATGTTGTGATTCACAGCTGGATGGTTTGGCTCATGGTGTATACTCTTAAACAAAGACTTTTAAAATCGCTTTAAAAAGAATTATACAAAAAAAAAAGAATGGAAAAAATACTTTCGGAACCAAGGCTGCTGAAAAAGTGGACAGATAATTTTGCACTCTAAAAATTTCCGTAAACTATTTATGTTGCATTGTAGGATGCACATTCTAACTATATTAAATAGGCTAGTTTGAATGTACCAATGATATGGGACACAGTCCTAAACTTGGACTTATTAAGGCTGTCTGAAGTTATGAAATCTAGGACAAGCATTCCAGGAGCGTAGAGGGATGACCCCAGACAGCAAGTGACTCTGCGCACATATACTAAATACATACACTCACTTATATACTTAATGGGACAGATGAGAATAATATCTTTGTCAAAGCTTCAAAGTGTCAAGCTATCCGTTTCCTTTTGTCTGAAATGTTCTCTCTGGTGCGATTAAGTGAAAGCCTCTAAAGTATGGATGCTGAGTGGGAGCTGATGGGTTTGTGTAATGATGCTGTATACTCATGTGCGTGGGTTTGTGAGCGATCGTACACTGTGTCTGCAAGCGAGAGTCTATGTTAAATTTGTAGTAGTTGTTTGGATGCTCGTTTGTGTGCCTTTTTTCCTGTCAGTGTGTTGGCGTGCATGTGTGTAATGATGCTTCTCTTTAAATTGTCTTTCATGAGGCGAAGGAAGGCTGCGCTGCCCTGCTGCTCAGCGTTCTGTGTAAATGATGGGTTAAGGCCGGTAATGGTGGGGACACTCAGCATGGAGGACGGAGCTTTGATGGCAAACCTCCTCCTGATTTTAATCTCCTCTCTTTCTTTATTTTCGTCATCCTTGGATAACAGTCTTTGCTGTTGACTGCATGTCTCACACTACAAAACAGTGGTTAAATAAGTGTATTTATACATTTTATACGGACAACAGAATTCAAGCATGACTTGTTAGAGACAGTCATTTGAAATAATTGCTATGTGAATGTGTTTAGCTAAATCTATATAAAAACAATAGAAGTCTACGCATGCATGCATGGTATGTTTGTGCAATATTAAAAGGTATGAAATGATCAATTTAAAGTGGCCATTTGAAGGCCATTGACTTGTTTTATAGCCCAAATGCAATCACCAATACCAACCCAATACCACTACGAGTATGTGCGCACACATACACCTCAACAGCAGCTAAAAGACAAACTCATTTCCCCACTGAACTGAGGCTGAGCGAAGTGCTAACTCTGCAAAACACAGTGAAGTGTAGATATAGAGGCTATAAATTAAACCTTAGGCATGGAAATCTCGTTTAAAACCAAATGGCTTTTCAACACAGACATACACATACACACACCTGCACATACTATCACACAAATCTCAGAGTCTGTTGTTCTTGTGCATTACCTGTACAGTATTCATCCAATCTCTGGTAACCAGTTTTGATGAAAGGTTCTGGCCGACATGAGACACACAATCCTATCTAAATTAAAACGTCAAATTCCATTAACTTCTTTTTAAATCTAATTATAATTACTACACATTAACCCTGAACACCCCCCCCCCCCCCCCCCCAAACCTTTTAGTAAGACTTTTATTCATAAAGGATGCATTAAATTGATGAAAACTGACAGTAAAAATCTTTTGAACTTTGTATTCATCAAAGAAAAATAGATCATGGTTTAAACTAAAATATTAAACAGCACAACTGTCTTCAATATTGATAATAAGAAGAAATGTTACTTGAGCAGAAAATATTAGAATGATTTCTGAAGGATCATGTGACACTGAAGACGGGAGTAAAGGATGTTAAAAATTCAGCTTTGCCATCATGGGAATAAATTCCATTCTAAAATATATTAAAACAGAAAACAGTTATTTTAAATTGCAATAATAATATTTCACAATATTTCTTTTCTACTGTATTTTTGATCATCAATAAATTGAGCCTTTGTGATCTTAAGAGACTTCTTTTAAAAACATGAACACAATTTTGAAACGGAGCTGTAATGTCAGTTCAACAAGACATCAACACATAAATGTTTGCCTTTACAATAGCCTGAGGATACACTGAAGAAATATAAATGATTTCATGATGGCACTTTTTAAAGGGTACCTATTATGGATTTTTGAAAATTGCCCTTCATGTAGTATGTAACATAGATCTAAGTGAACGAAAACATCCTGCAAAGTTTTAAACATGAAAGTTCACCGTATACAAAGTTATTGTCTCTCAAAAGTAAGAGTCGACTCTGAGTCGCTGATATGAATCGTTCGACGAACGATGCTTTTCCTTTGTCTAGTTGATGTCAACTTGACAAGTTATTTGAATAAGATACGCCCACTCATTGCGTTCGGAGACCAGTGTTGCCAGGTCCGTAATGCCTGCACTGTTTCCGCGGGTTGTTTGTGTAGTGCACGGGTTGACGCGATTGTTTTACCCACTGGAACATGATTGTTATTGGGGAAACACCCGGGAACACTATTTGACTATTTTTGGCCGTGATTGGGTTAGTTTTGATGAGCAATTGGGCTGGTTTTGTTGTGCAGACCTGGCAACCCTGTCGGAGACGCCAGGGAAAACTAACATCATGTTGAGAAGCTGTTTTGAAGTGCGACGCAAAAGCAAACTTTTTTCATCTGCTCAGTGAGGAGCATTTGAAGACTAAGTGGCTACAGTTCATATATACAACTATACCACAGAAGCAGAGCCTTGTTCTGTGTTCGCGTCATTTTGAAGATGATTGCTTCACAAACCTAAATGCTATAAAGTATGGATTCGCGAGCCGTCTGATACTGAAGGAAGGTTCAGTACCGAGTTTATTTGGATCAGCTTCCTTCTCCGAATCACAAGTACTGTAAGTATTATTAATATTAATTGTTGCTTTTATGTTTTATGCATCATGCTCAATAAGTGTGTGTTGTGTACGCACAGCGCATATGTGGTCAGTTGTATTGAAATATGTGAAGTGTTTGTCGTTGTTAATGAAGTTGTCATAAAGAATATAGCTATAAAGTTACCTCTTAGTACTGCATTATCAATATGTTTATGCGTTGGGCTAACGCAAACAAAGACTGAATGTGCTTTTACCACTAAACTTTGGGCTATGGTAGCTAACATATCACTGCAGATTAGCATCACGCAAAGGCGGGGTTTGGAAAAATGACTCGCTAAACGATTCATATGGGAGTCGGTGAGCAAATCAAGTAAAAATAAATGCATATTATAAGACAACAAAAGTGTTTTTTTGTCATGGCATGCTCGTAAAACTGTTGTTGGGGACTCCCAGAACAATATTAGGAACATTTTAAATGCCATAATAGGTACCCTTTAACATTTACAATCATTTACGTAAGATGTGTACAGTACCAGCCCATGCAGCAGTCTCATGAAAGTGCGTATCAATACCACAAATGTTATTTCTCGTGGCATTTATACGCCAAAAATGGTTTTTGCGTGCATATGCTACGCACTGAAAACCCCTTGGGTAGGATTAGGGGGAGGGGTGCGTCAGTGGCGTAGGCAGAAATTGTATTTTGGGCGGGCCAGTGAAAAAGTGAGTGGGCCCATAGTTTTTCCTAAAAAAATGACTTAAATAATAATTAAACCTTAGAGAGTAGAAAAATTATTTATTTAGGCTATTTATTTATTATTATTATTATTATTAATAGACAAACTGCAAAAACAGTTACACCTTTATTTTGCAATATTTGGCAAATCATCATGTTCAACCAACAGAGCTCAATAAAGGCTGGACAAACCATATAGACAATAACCTGTCTCTTTTATTCAGGCTAGTCAGCAGTGCAAAGACCGTTCACCCGAAAATAAAGTAGGCTAAAAGTAAAAGAAATTAAAATAATGAAAACTCTCAACAGAGCACAGTTTGAAATAAATAACATACTCTGTTAAATCAACCATATACATGAATATACAATGCAATCAGCCTGGTGGAAGTTAGCATAACGTAGACTCACTGTATTCCGGACATCATTTCGGACACTATAGACCGTTTCCCGCAAAT
Organism: Chrosomus eos; assembly: GCA_036326025.1. Classification (NCBI taxonomy): domain Eukaryota; kingdom Metazoa; phylum Chordata; class Actinopteri; order Cypriniformes; family Leuciscidae; genus Chrosomus; species Chrosomus eos. The sequence goes on along the minus strand of CM070829.1, from coordinate 9,593,663 downwards.
TCTATAAATAAACACTTCACGGTCATTGCATCTATATATATAATTGTTGTAAAATGTATGCGTTATATTAGAAATGACTCCTTCTACCTGTCCGAAACAGTGAGTAGAAATGTTCAGCCGTCCGGAAGAACTGGGCTGTGTGGACTCGGTAGATGAAGGCAGTGGCGTGTCTTCTTCCTCTACGCTTGCTTTTTTCAAATAGCACATTAAAGTTGTTTAGCCATTATGGGCTACTTGCACATAGCAACCTGACATCATATCCACAACGGGTAAATACGGCTCGCTCTCTTCCGGTTTGAAGGCGTGCATACACAACTTAGACATTTTCCGCCTAATACTAGAAAACAGTACAACATTATAACACGCATATTCTGTCAGCCCGGGGTTGTTTATTAGCCTAATGTAAGCTAGCAAACTAACGTAAGCCATAAAGTTTGAGATATATAGACTTACCTTCATATCCGTGGATATATGAAGAGGCATACATTTTAAAGCCGTTCTCTCTAATTTGCTGGTAGGTGATTTGGAGGAGGACTTACAAAGGCGATATACGTCCGTTATTGTAAGTTTCGGCAACTCTTGTAAACATCTCATCTCATAGTGTAGAATAGCGCCGGAAAAGACGAGGCCGCATTTCCGGTAAGGAAGTAGTTACGTGCAAGGAGCCCATTGTGGCGATGTTAATAGGCAAAAAAAAAAACAGCTAGCTAGAGCCCGCCGGCGCCGCTCAGAAGAGTTTTCCTGTCAGAACCCCTCGCAACTATAGCAACCAATAACGTTCCGGTGGGAGGCTTTCTACAACTTGCTTCAACAGTTCTATTTTATTCGGAAAACAAATTAAACACACACACCAGTCAACAATAAATCAAATTTATATTAATATATTTTCTTAAATACATTTAAATAATAAAAATAAACTAAAAATGTATTTTTATCAAACTTGCCTGGGTGGGCCAGTGAGTAATGTGGGCGGGCCAGTGCCGCCCTGGCCCAATACTGGCTACGCCCCTGGGTGCGTGCGTATTACACGCCATAAAGTGCGTATTATATGCACGCGAAAACTGATTTTGGGGTATAAATGGCCCGAGAAATAACATTCGTGGTATTGATACGCACTTTCATGAGATCGGGCTGTACCAGCATACATTAAGAACTGTAATTTTCTTTCTTAACATGTTTTTTTATTTTTTTTTATAAAAATCATTTGTTGTTATTCAGAAAGCTTTAGAACGTGTTTTCTATATAGAGTGAGTGTCAGGCAGCACTCCTTACACTACTCTCTAAGAAAGATTCCAGCTATAAAAAATCCATCAACTATTGATTTTCACCTTTTACAATACAGTTTTAAAAGCTTTATAAGTAAAGCTCTACTAAGCCGCATTCAATTACAGCATGTTATTAAGGCAGAGGCTGAAGAAATTGGCCTCTCTAGGTAAACACATTCTAACTGCATACCTAAAGAGATTTTTTTTCTTTTTCTGGCACAATTTTTCTATCTATCCATATATCCCTCCATCTGTTCGCCTATATGCACGCAGATCTCATCAATCCATCAAATGCTAGCACATGTGATTTCTGTCAGCAGTCCTTTGATTACAAAACTCTCCCTCTTTTCACCCCCTGCTCCTTTCTTCTCTTTCTACAGCACACAGTAATTTATGTCATTGAAAATGCATTGGGTGAAGCAGAATCTGTTTCTGCATGTCTGCAGTCGCCTCGAGGAACGTGTGTTGCTTAGAGAAAGGATAGAGCTGCACACGTATTGCTGCACACGTAAGGGTATTTGAATTTGTAATCATATGTGTAAGAGACTCGAAAACAGGAAGTTGCAGTCGTAATGCAGTAAATAGCTGGAATTGGACAACAGCATGAGGGCATGTCTGGTAGCAACCGTCATGCTCTAATAAAAAGGAAGAGTGCATGCCTTTATTTAGGTCTTGTAAAGGTTGAACTTTTGTACTCAATGTACTGAATCACACAGCAGTGGCGATCTGCACACATCTCACGGTTAAAAGCGCATGCACTGGGAAAGCCATTTAATCAACAAGACTTGATTTATTATATAGCATCAAGACATTAGTATCAGTAAGCTTAAGTACAGAAGATTGGAATGCAACAAGTCTTTTATTTTCCTTTTATTCATACAGAAATCTGTTTTGGACCATAATAATGTTTTTTTTTTCACGAATGAAACTATATATTATATTTTTTTATTTAAATGATTGCTTTATTAAAATATTTTTTTTAAACAAAAACTGTACTTTGCATTATTTTTTTAATATATAGCCTATTATTGAATTTTTTTCTTTTGACAAACCCAGCATCATAGACTATACGATGAGCATAATATTCTTCTTCTCATAAATATAAACAGACATTAAGATTTTGTTCGAATATGTTCATTTTGGTTGATTAATGCAAAAACATTTCACATATGTGTTGCCACATGGAGTTTGGGAAAAAATGTTAGGCATCCAAGATACATTTGGCGCTCATTTGGAGCTTGACAAGTATTCATTTTGGCATTTCCACTTTGTCACAAATTGATCATTTCAATGGCTATAACAGCCAGATACTCAATGCCAAATTCGGCAGAGAAAGAAGACCTTGCTACATTGCATCACATTGCAGGTTCTCTTACGAGAGTATCTCTCGTACTGCGTAATATCTTACGCTATGGGGAAAACTCTTTTCCACGAGATATTGAAGCCAAAAATTATCCTTAATTTTTTATTAATGTAAAACGCTTTGCAGCAGCAAGCAGACCTAGGCGAGACAGCTCGCGCGCCTATTGGCTGCTCTGCGGCAATAGCAGCAGCCTATCGAGAGAGGCTCTGCGTGATGTCACGACGAATGGGGGCCTTTCGCGCCCATATCGTCACGTCCCGCCAGAAAGGGCGTGGTCTCGCCCTATATCTAGGCTCGATAGCTGCTCTTACGTCGATTTTCATCTCTTCAGCGAAGCCTCCCGCATCGCTGGATCCAGAGTGAGAAGCCGCGCCGTCGACCTGTAGCCTTCAGCGGGACGTGCCATTGAGCCTGGAGTCGCTGGCCTCGCCGCCTTCAGCCGCCGTACCTGCTGCGCTTTCCGGCGTACATATCCTTTCCTCTGCCTAGAGTGTGTGTGTGATTGCATTTCTGCCTTTTTTCCCACCCCTCTAAAAGAGCGGCGTCTTTTTAAAGATGCCTTCCTGTGGTTCTTGCCGAGCCCCACTCAGCGACGAGGACCGCCATGTCATCTGCGTGTCCTGCCTGGGTGAGAATCACGCGGCCATCGCGCTCGCTGACGGCGGATGCCATCACTGTGAACGTTTGCCTATGGTGACTCTGCGGACTCGCCTAGCTTCGTTCTCCGAGCCCGCATCCCAGCCTGCCGTGACGCCGCGCCGCAAGAAGCGCCGCGCCCAGCGCGCGCCCGAGCTATCTCCAGCCCGCCAAAGCTCGCCGGTTCGCCCGCCAGCTTCGCCGGCTTCGCTCGAGTCGCTCACGGACGGACAGCGGCCGCCGTCTGCCGCCGCGTCCGCCATCGAGTTGGACGACAACACCGAGGCATGTTCTCCCTTGGCTTCGGATAGCGAGGATTGGGCGAGCTCCGTGGACCTCCCCTCCGCTAACGTTTCCCGCCAACCCTCTGGGAAGAGAGCCGGCATTGAGACTGAGCTGATGCGTCTGCTCACCAAGGCCGTGGAAAGCATCGGCCTCGATTGGGAGGCACCCACGCTGCCGCCGCGCAACAGATTAGACGGGCGCTTTCTCGGGAAAGACGAGGCTCCGTCAAAATCTAGGCCCGCGCCCTTCCTCCCGGAACTTCACGAGGAGGTTGCAAAGTCGTGGAAGGCCCCCTTTTCCGCCAGGATGCGTACCTCTACCTCCGCGGCATTCTCCGCTGTCGACGGTGCGGGAAGTAGAGGATACCTCGCCATTCCTCCAGTGGAGACGGCTGTCGCGTCGCTTCTCTGCCCGCCCTCCGCTGGACGGCGTGTTCAGACGACGCTCCCGTCCAAAGCCTGTCGAGTGACATCATCGCTGCACGGACGCGCTTACACCGCAGCCGGGCAGGCAGTCTCAGCGCTGCACACGATGTCTATTCTGCAGATCTACCAGGCAGACCTCCTCCTCAAGCTGGACGAGGAGGGACCCGGCGCTGTCTGCGTGGCGGACCTGAGGAGCGCTACGGACCTCGCTCTACGCGCTTCTAAAGCTGCTGCACAAGCCATGGGGCGGAACATGGCCTCTCTCGCCGTTGCCGAGAGACACTTATGGTTGACGGTGTCAGAGATGATGGAAGCCGAGCGCTCTGTGTTCCTCGACGCGCCCATTTCCCCGGGGGGCCTTTTCGGAACGGCCGTCAAAGACTTCGCGGACAGGTTTGTTGAAGTGCAGAAGACTTCTCAGGCTATGAAGCACTTCCTGCCGAAGCGCTCGAGCTCCGCTACAGGCCGCACCAAGCCGCCTGCTCGCAGCTCTCAGCCCCAGCCTGCACCGCCCGCCGGACGCCGCCCCCCTCACCGCGGGCCCCGGCCGAGGATTGAGATCAAGCCCGAGGCCTCAAAGTCTTCCTAGCCGCCCTAGGAAAACGACGGTGTTCAGATCCCGCTGCGGACGGATTTCCACCAAAACTTCTCGCTCGTTCAGTCCCATGCGTTGTGACTGTCCCAGTGTATTTTGCAGTGAAGCAGCCGGTGTCTCAGCCCGCTTGCCTGCACACAAAAGCTGTTTTTACGGCTACCCAGATAAATCCAATAAAGAGTGTATTTTCTGGTGTTCCGGCCTCGGCCGATGGTGTTATGAGTGTTGTAAGAATGCCCACGTCCCAGTGCCCATTCCCACACCCAGACACAGCCCGCCACGGTGCAGGGCTCGCACAAATAAAATCGACTCCGGTCGATTGTGCAAACAATGTAGTGAACGCGCCTATATCCCTATGCCCGCTTACACTACACGCTGCGTGTCCCTCGGTTTCTGTAAAAACGAAACCAACACACATTCAGTCGGCCCTAAACGACAGTGTTTTCAGTGCAGCAAATGTGCCCGCGGCCCCGCGCCCACATTTCCTCACAGACATGCCAAATCCCACGGGATTCGCCCCGCTCGCTCTCTCGGCGCCACCCGCCTTAGAGGAGCTGAGCGCGGCCAGGCTGCCCGCTGTGATCAGCGCGCCCCCCGCCTCGAACGCTGTAAACACAGCGCTGTGTTCCCAGCACACACGGACTCTCGTGCCGCCGCTTTCCCGCGGCCAGAGCCCAGATTTCATTCTACCCCTAGCTATTCGCGCGGATGCGTGGTCAAGGCTTCCCAGGGTATCAGAGTGGGTGCTGAACACTATAAAGAGAGGCTATTCGCTACAATTCGCTCGACGCCCTCGCCGTTACATGGCGCGCGTCGAAACTACGGTGAAAAGCGAAGTATCTCATCTACTTCGAGCCGAGATAGCGAAACTACTGAGGAAAGGGGCTATAGAACCTTTATCTCAGGCTCAGAGCGAAGGGGGCTTATACAGCAGATATTTTCTGGTACCGAAGAAAGATGGTGGGCTCAGACCCATTCTAGATCTGAGGCTGCTGAACAGAGCGCTCGTGAAGCGCCAGTTCAGAATGCTTACGACCAGGAAAATCCTCGCGCAAGTGCGCCAAGGAGACTGGTTCATGTCAATAGATCTGAAAGACGCATATTTTCAAATACAAATAGCGTCCCATCACAGGCGATTCTTGAGATTCGCCTTCGAGGGCCAGGCATATCAATACACAGTCCTGCCGTTCGGCCTGTCCCTAGCACCCCGTACGTTCACGAAGTGCATGGACGCGGCCCTCGCCCCCCTGAGACTTCGGGGCATGCGAGTTTTGAACTACTTGGACGATTGGCTGATTCTAGCTCGTTCACGAACGGAGCTCTTAGAACACAGGGCCGCATTACTCGAGCACCTCGAGGAGCTGGGCCTTACAGTCAATTGGGCGAAAAGCTCACTGCTCCCCAGTCGGAGGATTTCCTTTCTGGGAACAGTGATAGACTCGCTATCCATGACGGCACGCCTGTCACCAGAGCGCGGATTGAATATTCAGCACGTCGCGAAATCCTTCCGCCACGGCTCTATAGTCCCGCTCAGAAGGTTTCAGAAAATGCTGGGTCTCATGGCCTCAGCAGCCTCCGTACTCCAGTTGGGCCTGCTCCGCATGCGCCCACTGCAGCTATGGCTAAAAGCACGAGTTCCCCCCAGGGCGTGGACCGCAGGTCTGTTTCGCCTCAGGGTCGACCTTCAGTGCATTTCGGCTCTGAAACCATGGAAAGCAACCGACTGGTATCAGTCAGGTGTGAGTCTGGGGATCCCCTCGAGTGTGAAGGTGGTGTCTACGGACGCCTCCACTTCGGGGTGGGGAGCGCTGCTCGAGGGCAGACCGCTAGCTGGCCTATGGTCAGTGCGGGAGAAGCTCCTTCACATAAACTGCTTGGAATTAATAGCAGTCGACAAAGCGCTAAGGCGCTTCTGTCCCCAGATAATAGGCCACCACGTATTGGTCCGGTCGGACAACATGTCAGTGGTGGCGTACATAAATCGCCAGGGCGGCGTCAGGTCCCGAAACCTTTACAGGCTGACGGAACGCCTCCTGGTCTGGGCTCAGCACAACCTGCTCTCGCTGAGAGCGGCGCATGTGCCTGGTCACCTAAATGTGGGGCCAGACAGGCTGTCCAGAAACAACGTCCCAGCAGGAGAATGGTCTCTGCACCCGCAGACGATCCAGCTGCTGTGGGAAACGTTTGGCAAAGCGCAGGTGGACCTGTTCGCGTCCCAAGAAAACGCTCACTGCCCGAGATTCTTCTCGAAAAGCCGGGACGCGCTGGCCCATGTTTGGCCCCGCCGCCCCCTATACGCTTTTCCCCCTGTCTCACTCCTGCCTCAGGTGTTGGAGCGAATCAGGAGGGAGGGATGCCCAGTGCTACTCATAGCTCCGCTCTGGACAAACCAGTCGTGGTTCCCTTTCCTGATGCAGCTGACCAGCGCTGCCCCATGGCCTTTACCGTTGAGGAGAGACCTCCTCTCTCAGGCGGAAGGCTCGATTTGGCATCCTCGCCCGGATTTGTGGTCCCTGCACGCATGGGCCATCAACGGGTACCCGCTGACCTCCCAGAGGGAGTGTTAAACACGATCGCGCAGGCTAGAGCCCCGTCTACCAGACGGCTCTACTCCTCGAAGTGGTCTGTGTTCTCTGCTTGGTGTCAAGCGCAGAGCTTTTCACCTGTAGACTGCGGGGTTACGGAAGTGCTTTTCTTCCTTCAGGAGCTACTGGATAAGGGCAGGTCCCCTTCCACGCTCAAAGTATACGTGGCGGCCATAGCAACGTTTGCAAAACCGGTGTCTGGCCAGTCACTAGGAAAGAGCGACTTAGTCGTGCGTTTCCTTAGAGGAGCTCGGAGGCTAAACCCTCCCAGGCCCCCTTCAGTCCCGACATGGGACCTTTCCACGGTCTTGGAGGCCATGAAAGGTGCCCCATTCGAGCCAATCCAGTCGTCAGACATGAAACACTTGTCTTTCAAGACAGCGTTTCTTATGGCTCTCGCTTCAGTGAAGCGCGTAGGGGACTTGCATGCGCTCTCAGTAAGCGCGTCATGCATGGAGTTTGGACCTAATGACTCAAAGGTCATACTCAAACCGATGCACGGCTACGTGCCGAAATCCCTCAACACACCGTTCAGGGCCCAGGTGATTTCCCTGTCTGCCCTTCCGGTTCTCAATGAGGAGAAGGACGCGAGTCTCCTTTGCCCTGTCAGGGCACTAAGGGCTTATGTGTCCCGCTCGTCTGGTTTCAGACAGACTGAGCAGCTTTTCGTTTCGTTTGGCGGCCGTGCTAAGGGACTTGCCGCTTCGAAACAGAGCCTATCCAGATGGATAGTCGGTGCCATAGCGCTGGCTTACACTTCTAAGGGCCTACAGTGCCCTTTGGGTGTTAGAGCGCACTCCACAAGAGGCATGGCCTCCTCGTGGGCATGGTCTAGCGGGGTTACCCTGCAAGATATTTGTATGGCCGCGGGCTGGGCCTCGCCGTCTACATTTATAAAATTCTATAACCTGGAGGTTCCCGCCTTGCAAGCTAAGCTTTTGGCGATATAAAGTTCAGTGCTATCTGCCCGCTGTGCGGCTCAGATGCTGAGTTTGACCTGCGTATCGCTCACTGACCGGTACAGCAGCTCGTTAAAATATCGACACACTTGTGGCCACCCAGTTCAGGCTGAATGTTCACCCTGACGGTATGGTCTATTTGTCGCATGATCAGCTCCTTCGGATGCTATCTAAAGGGAATGATGCTTCTAGCCTCTCTTCCCTCACTCTCTGTGAGTTTATGGTGATTATGCACTATATGCGCCCCGGGCTTCGGCCCTTGGGACTTTGGTGTTGGATCCCTACCAGCACGGCGTGTTGCATTGTGTTCCCCATAGCGTAAGATATTACGCAGTACGAGAGATACTCTCGTAAGAGAACGTACTCGGTTACTAACGTAACCTCGGTTCTCTCTAGAGAGGGAACGAGTACTGCGTATCTTGCCGTGCTTGGAATACGCTCTGGTTCGCTTCGGCGATGAAAACCGACGTAAGAGCAGCTATCGAGCCTAGATATAGGGCGAGACCACGCCCTTTCTGGCGGGACGTGACGATATGGGCGCGAAAGGCCCCCATTCGTCGTGACGTCACGCAGAGCCTCTCTCGATAGGCTGCTGCTATTGCCGCAGAGCAGCCAATAGGCGCGCGAGCTGTCTCGCCTAGGTCTGCTTGCTGCTGCAAAGCGTTTTACATTAATAAAAAATTAAGGATAATTTTTGGCTTCAATATCTCGTGGAAAAGAGTTTTCCCCATAGCGTAAGATATTACGCAGTACTCGTTCCCTCTCTAGAGAGAACCGAGGTTACGTTAGTAACCGAGTACGTTATAAAAGTACAAGTGTAAAGGTATTTGTCCTCTGAACAGTTCTCTCCTGATGCATGCCACTTTTAGGGTTGTTTCAAAAACGTGTGCACTGTGTTCTGTGTAAGAAAACAAAACTGCCAGTCATTAGTTTGAGGGAATCGAGGTGAAGATCCCCACATTTTTCAGGTCTCTACTTCTTGCATCCTTCTTTCAAGACAAAGGTTCAAGATAAAAGCAAATTTTGACTAAATAATTTAGTACAATTTCCATATCCATGCAAATAAAAATGAAATTTCCTGATTGTACCGTTCCCTTTTACATACACTCTATGCATGTTCAATTGTTTTTACAGTGTTTTCTGTACATCTGTTCACAAAGACTGCCCGACCATTATTTGAATTTGTGTTATCTTCTATTTCACATTCAACCACCCCTATAACACACACACTGTAAAAACACTTTACATGTGGTCAAATGGTCTTTTCTTATCCAAGTTGGTGGTTTCTGGCTAGAACAAGCTGCAATGTGGAGTCTGGCTATGAGAGATCTGCTGAAGACTTTGGTCGGCACCGGAAACTGCTGTCAGCCCAAAGTGATCCAGTCACACAGGGACACATCTGTTTGAAGCTCGGCAGCCATTCAATATGCCGAGCGGCTCTCTATCCATCCTAAACCTATGTGTTATGACTGAAAAAGAACTTCCTCTTCCCTTATGAGGGGAAGAGAAAGCGAGAGAGGGAGAGAGAGAGGGGTACAACACTAGCTTGGGGCAAATGAGATGTTGAGACATTTCCTGGCTAATTAAATCATTCTAATAAAATACCTCTGGACACAACACAAGAGAGAAGGCATTATTAAATCATAGCCCATGGTGTCAGCATGGAAACTTAAAAAGCACTGTCCTGCGGATGGGATGAAGTTAGATTTCCAATGTAACTAATATGAAAAATTAATTATGGCTTCAGTGTTATTGGTATCTCCTATTAAAAAGGGAGCGTTGTCTTAAAAAGGGAAGCTCAAAGGAACCTTATCATGGCCCGGCCTCACAGACAGCGTGATCAATCTATTTTAAAAGCAATGTTAATCATTACAAACCATTTGTGTGGCCTCCACCAGTGTAAAAGGTCGGTAGGGCAAAGGGACACATTATGCAATGCTAATGATAAAACTTCAAACCAAGTCAAACTTTGTTTTGCTCCTTTCAGCTTAACTACTTTTATGCATGATGTTAGATAAATTGGATGTGTGCATCAATACATGGCTTTATTCCTAATGCTTTTCATATTATGAAGCTTTAAATAAATAGATTAACAGTTTTGTCGTGGCTATCACAGCCCGAGATGAATTATGAGTATGTGTTTTGTATCCGAATACTGGGGGACGCACAATATTTTGGTACCATATTGGTCGATATTAGAGATGCATTGTATGTATTTGCATTAAATGTGTTCATTGAAATAAAATTAAAGTTTTACTAATTTTATTATTATATAAATATTAAATGAGGAACTTAGAAAATAGAAATGTTGGTTTGGAAATACACCGAAATAAATAAGCTGATGTTGAAGTACTACAATTACAAAAAGGTAATTTTAAAAACAAATAAAAGGACACAAGAAAATGACTGAAGCTCAAATTAAAATATTAATAAATACTATAATATATATAAAAAACGACTGTTTAATGCTACATGCTCAGTTTCTCTATTTTTCATATAGATTACCTTTGCAGTCATCTAACCCTCACTCAAATTAATCTTGAAAATTGCTAATCATTTAATGACTACTTCTAATCTCACATTCTCATATTATAATGTTGTGATGCCTATTGATTTATATAGACTGAAATTAAGGGATATATTTGTCTAATATTGTGGAAAGCACATTTTTTGAATATCTTCATGACAACAGGAAAATTCCAGTCATGAGAGACCTATTTTTCATTGTAGATCTGTAAGTTCTTGACTTCAAGGACAGCCTCGGGTTTATAATAGCTTGTCGATGGGAGCCTCAGCTTAGAATTATGTGCTCACAAAGTCCTTCTGCAGAGAAGCATTGCACCATCAGCAGTGATTTTCCCCACAATCTTATACCGCTGTGACCTCCCTTCCACACAAGGACAGAAAACAATCACTATAATGACTATGTTTGACATCCACCTTAATGTAACCTCTCAACGTACACAGCCCTTGTAATGTCCCTACAATGGAGATTTCTTTCTTTGTTTTACAGCTGTCTTTAATTATTTTGTTTCTTTGTGTCGAAGCAAATTCAGCGTGAAGTGTGACCTTACAGTGGGCAGAGTGCGAGAGAGAGAGAACATAAAGTCCTCAGATTCCCTTTCAACTTCAGCCTTCAGCACACAGTTAGTGACAGACTCGGCCAACCAAAGGCTTGGAATGTGAAAATACACCAGAGTCACTCTACGATGTCCCCAAGAACAACGAGACGGGAGGGGAGAGAAAAGGTGAGTGAGTGCAGAGCTGAGGAGGTGAGCACTCGACTCTTAGCTCGAGAAAGAGGGTACCGAGAATTCAGCCCTGCACGCTTAATGGCCTTTCACTGTTGAGGTACAAAAACAAATGTTGCATCTTCTCCTGAAAATACACACCGACACTAAAATGTTGGACCCGCAATAATTAGCACAACAAAAATCACACCAGGATGCTGCTAATGGAAAACCCTTCATATGATCCTTCATATAGTCAGACAGTAATTAAAACCGCTATGTGTTCATAATTATGTGGGGAGCTGAGATGGTACTGTATTGATCTGGGATTAAACATAATGCATGTCCTAATGAAACACCTACATTACTGTCATCAGTGCTGTGATAGCTCATTAATATACTAATATCCGTTCGTCTGAGAAGTGTGAGGTGTATGTAATTAGATATTAGAGAGAGAGGAGAGGAGAGAGAGAGAGAGAGAGAGAAGAGAGAGAGGAGAGAGAGAGAGAGAGAAGAGAGAGAGAGAAGAGAGAGAGAGAGAGAGAGAGAGGAGGAGAGAGAGAGAGAAGAGAGAGAGAGAGAGAGAGAGAGAGAGAGAGAGAGAGAGAGAGAGAGAGAGAGAGGAGAGAGAGAGAGAGAGAGAGAGAGAGAGAGATTAAAAACTCCTCACAGCCATTAATGTATAGCAATGGCAAAAGACATTTCATATTCCAGGTGTATAATTTCCATATGTTTGCTCATTTTATGCAAAGATCACAACATTTTTGGACGTATTTGAAACGTTAAAAACGGGTTACTAAACCTGGACACAAAATAATTCACAAGCAGAGAATGTTTTGATTGGCTATTGGACTGTAAGCTGTTGTCCTGTGATTTTCTGTTTTTTTTGTATATATTTAAATATATATATATATATATATAATATTATTTTTTAGGTTTAGTTTTTGTTTGAATTTAATTTAATTTATTTATTTTTAGTTCAGTTTTTGTCATTTTAGTGCTTCAACTTAAAATTCTTTATTTCAAGTAGTTACCAATGCACCATTTCTCATTTTTAAGTTACATTTTTTTCTATTATTTATTTTTTATGTTATTTCAGCTTCATTTTCAGAAAACAATTTTGAGTTTTTGTCAACAAAAACACTGTTGATGAGCATTTTAAATTAGACGTGCATTCTGACAAAACCACATTTTTTATATAGATTAGATGAAAGCCAAAATGATTTTCAATGATATTTTTATCAGTGTATATTAAGGTACATAAGTACAAACAAGAAAAACACCCTAATGCATTTACAGGACACGAAATACGAGCTGTAAAAAACAATAGAAGAAAACAAACTGGCATTTAGGCTTGCATCTGAAACTCTCATAATGAAATCACAAACACAACAGTATATACACAACACACACACACACACACACCCCACCACACACACACACACACACACAAATGACTTCATCATTATGCATCTATTAGGATTACATCTTTTATTTGCCCATTTTTTGATATGGGCAAATAATCAAGATCATAAGGAGTGTTTAATGTGAGTCCCATTACATTTTAAACAAGGACCTTCATGCAGCTTAAGTAATTGACAGTTACATCAGCATGCAAGCAACATCACCATAACTACGCTATTACAACAAAATGATCAATGCTAATTGGTCTCTTTGGAAGGCGTTACATTCAAAAATGAGATGCGAGTCACCACAGAGCAGTAATGAAGAATTCATGCTGAGTCTTTGTGGCAAAAGGTCAGCCGCTATAACGTTTAGCGGCCACTCTTGCTCGCCTCCATTACCTCTGCCTGGACTGTTTTTCCTCTATCTCTCATAAATACTTAACCTGACCCCTCCCCGGATAGCTCAATGGAGGACAGAGGCCTCAGATGGACGATGCCCATAAAGCCAGGAGGACTTGGGATCTGAATCTAAAATCACTCTTGACACTGGAGACTGTATATTTTAGTGTTAATTCACCTACTGTGTCATCCAAGGCATCTGCACTGCAGCACTAGCGCAAAGATAGCATTGCTAGGTCAACCCCAGCCATCTTAAAGTGAAATTAATGTACTATTTCTGCGTTTAAGTCAACAAGAACAAGGCCACTTATTTTGGATGCATCTTTAAAGGACAGTGTATGCCTAAGAAAGCATTCAGGAGAAGCAATGACTCATGCGCTGCACATTAATACCCCAAATTGTTGGTAGCTATAAAAGTGTTTTGGGGACCCAAAAAAAAAAAAGCACTTATAAGAGACTTGCACAAAGAGAGTAGTAAGAATAACTCATCTCTCCCCTAGAGACAAATGGATTTGCATGAGAGAACTCCCTTTGGAGATGGGAATGAAAATAGCAAACCTTGAGTGTTTTAAGACCTTGAACCTTATGTGAAGTAGGGTTGAAAAGCATCAAAAACCAAAGAACCAAATATTCATATTTATATATTTTTAAAAGAGGATTATTTCTTTTAATATTAAAAATGATAAAATATTAACATTCAACATAAAATGTTAAAAGTATACAAATTTATATATATGAAATACACATTTAAAATTATAATTGAAATAAGTTTAATTTTTTGCATTTAATTTAACATTTATATTTAAAATTATATATACATTTATAGTTATTTATTTACAGTTCATATTTTATTTTATTTTACCTTTTTATATTTTAAAGTTTTTATAACAATATTGACATTTTATATATTATATTGCAAAACTGTACTTTAAAACATTACATTGCACACCAGAATATTAAAGAAACTCTATCTATATCAAACAATTCATGCAGTCTTGGCCATTAATCAAACAAACGGTAGGCAATATTATTAAACAATCACTATTTTACAGATAATTGAGAAGGGGGTTTACAATTTAAATTTTAACCAAACAATGGAGAATATAGAAGTGTTTTAAAATATACATTTGTATAATATATACATTTTCACCAGACCCCTAAACCCTCTCACCACTTTCCTTATGCAGAGTAAACAAACAAGCGAGAAACAAACTAGAGCCATACAGAGTAAGCAACTGAATAATGCAAGTAAAGAAGAGTGTGGTTTCATTGTGGCATCATTCAAGATTTAGTTGGCTTTTCTGTGCTTAAGATAAAGAAAGACAACTTTGAGCTCATAAAATCATTTAACTTAGAATGTATCTACAGTAATGTTTGGATAAACAGAGGGTAACACATCTACAGTAGTTATTTGCAGTCATAAATAAATGTTGTACTTCAGGACACAATCAGTTACAGACATTTATAGATGATACTTGTACCAGCTGCCTCACACTCTCAGCTTCCAGCTCAATCATGTTCAAAAAGATCACGAAAAGTACGAGGTAAAGTGAAATATATAACGGGAAGTACACAGTGTTGTACTCAAGGATCTTATACTGTGAGTGCTTTTTGAGGACATCAGTCCGTTCCTTCGTGATTATTTGTTGAAAAACTATCAAATGAAGAAACATTCCATTTCTCCAACAAAACACATTTGGGAATAACCTGAAACAACAGCCTCTGGATGCTTGCATTATGTACTCTGAATTTGTTTATTTGGAACATGATTGCGTCAAGAGTTGTTATTCATTCAATTTAATTTGATTTAGAGATACAGTCAAGGGTTTTTTTCTGAACATGTATTCAAAAATGTGTTCATTGATGTGAGATTTCTAATTTCAGGAAACTTATAAGCTAGGGGATGTCATTAAAGACAATAAAAAAGAGGGAGAGAGAGAGAGAGAGAGAGAGAGAGAGAGAGAGAGAGAGAGAGAGAGAGAGAGAGAGAGAGAGAGAGAGAGAGAGAGAGAGAGAGAGAGAGAGGAGAGAGAGAGAGAGAACATTATCTACTAACCCCCCTGAGAAGTTCTCGGACATACCGCTGCTCTCTATTAATCTCTTTCTTTTCCATCATTCTCCTTCTGTGAGCCTCTGTTTCTGCCTCTTCATCTGCGAGTAATGAGAGAACACTCTTCCACACTACACCTCACTCATAATTACTGCTAATAGGCTCTCTCTGGCCAAATGAATAACCTCTTTCTCTGATTAAGAGAGGTAAAGTGGAAAAAACGAAATCCAGTAAGACTGGAAATTGCAGTGCTTTGTTATGATTTTATGATTTTTGAAGGGAGAAGAGGACAATTTGCTTGGAGAGGTTAAAAAGTGGCTTATTAAAAAGAAAACCACTCCAAATTTTCACCCTGGATTTTAAATGGATGCACAACCTTTGACGTCAATAACAAAATGTATGGGAAGTGTTTTCTCCTCACTTTAAAAGTTTATAAGCCTTTTTCTTTTTGTAGCCTACTACAGTATGCATGATTATAGAGTTGCATTTTACTGTTTACCATAAATATAGTGGTCATAAAGTGATGTCTGGAGGGGATATTTGCGTTTAATAGTTTGATTTGACAAGTTTGATTAAACCATTTTTATTTATTCCTGTGATGGCAAAGTTGGAGAAAGAGATCACTCCAAAAAATAGGTTCAGAAGTTGAAACAAAGAAGAGAAAAGTGGAAGGATGAGAGGAAAGAAGGTTAAGTTTCCAATCCGAATCACTAAAAACCACACGCACAAGGTAACACTGTGCTTTAATCACATGACGAATTTCCTGTCAACGCAGAACATTGGATTGAAATGGATTACTAGAATACTTGCAAATCCCTTCAGCATTTGACAAGAACGCTCGCTCCTAGATCCATGAGAAGAGGCGACTGAGAGGTGGCGATGGTGATGGTGGTGGGGGGGTATGTTTGAAGTGTTTAAAGCCTGTTTTTCATCCCTGATCCTTCATTATACCTCTCCCATATATATTGCCTCTGACTGAATCTATTTACATTTCAAAATGGCGAGATAGACTATCAAACCTGCTTCAACACTGGCGACAACACCTTCACGGCACCACACGCAAGCTCCAAAAATCCCACGGCGCCAAGCAGAATGTGCTGTCAATTATTTGATAGAGGAAATAAATAAATAAATATCATGGCACAAAGCTGTGTGTTGCAGAGTGTGATTGAAAAGGCTGCTTTTGATACAAGCAAACGGATTCGTCTCGTTTTGTTCCTAAACCTTGCTAACTGAGGGAGAGTTCTGAGAGAGAAGCAGAGGCACAGAGAAATATCTACATGCTCCAGATGCAACGTGCATGCAGACCTTTTGCAAGCCTTCAGAGTAACGTTAAAAGCTTCAGAGACTGTTCCAAACTTTGCCTTCAGCTTCCACACGCAGACACACACTTCCGTGTGTCCTCTCTGTCTCATGCTTCTCTCGCTCGGAGACTAGAAAATAAATAAAATAAACCATTTCAGAGTCAGAGATAGTCGTTTCGCCTCAGTGGATCATGTGTAATTGTCACAAATGACAGAATCATTCAGACTTTTTCATTTTTTGCATGCATGAACAACTCAAAAATGAAAAAGAGAAGGGGAAATGGATACTGGTAATTGACTGTAATTGTCTTGTTTTTGAGATGGGGAAAGGTGCTTTTGCAGGTCAGATGGATTTAAATGCAAATGTGCACTGTTTTTCGCTTCACTCTAACTTTAAACCTGCCTCGTATAGCCACAGCCCATTGGTCTGGACTGGGATGATTATTTCTCATTTCCCATCTCTCTCTCTGTCTCACTCTCTCTGTGTGCCCTAAGGTATCTATAATTCTCATTTGTCATGGGAAATTTCACAGGCCATTTTTAATTTCAGCACCTTGCACACATATACATGCATGAATGAATTAACGATCTCTTGCACATGAACACGTACATTTTCAATCCATGCTTGTTGTTTCAGCCACTGTCAGGTTTAGGATAGACAAATAGACCAAACAATATCCTTCAATGTGTCCAACTCTGAAGACTTCACAAGCATGCCACTTAATTTGCTATATTATTTATTCATCTTTGTCATTTTATTTTTTTCTTAGCCTCTTTATTTTCCTTTAAATGTAATATTATTGAATTCTAAAAAATATCAGCCTCAAGTGGCATGTAAAGACATCACCCAAAGTCAATTAGATGAGCATATGATGCATATTGTGCACCAAACGAGCAAAACTATATTAAATTATAGTATATTATAAAAGTATATGATAAAGTTCCAATCTGATTGGCTGAGTTCTGTGCAATTTTCACCATCAACCCATCCTAAATGGCAGGAACAACAACAACAAATGTTCTGGTTAAGATGTCGATCAGACAGACCAACATGCCCTTCACACAGGATGCGTTGTATATGTTCAAAAGCAGCAATTAGCAGCACAGAAGAATGGAAAAGAACAAAAGACAATAGCTGTAATTTTTTAGCTATACACCCGATATAGTCAGACTGAGTAACCCACTTCTAGTCAAAATAACCTTGAATTTGGTTACATGTCGTTTTTGCCAAATAACTTGCGAGATGTATGATATTCCATCATGTAAGCAAAGTCAACAGTGCTTACAAGGTGTTTGGTTTCAATTCTCTGACATGTTATTTGTAGTGGAAATTTAAATATTGATTGATACATTGCATTGAAATATCATATGGTCTCTTTATCTGTATTCCAAACCACGAGAAATACGGGAGGCGTTCCATACCTCCTGCTGAGGGAAGCAGGAGGTAATTTAGATTGTAAAATTAAGACCTTTTGTTTCTCAAAAACAAAGAACCATTTGACCTGCCTAGGGGGTAGAAACCAGTCCAAACCAGTTAAGAATAAGCAAAGTTACAGAAACTGGGAAGGAGGGGTTTTACGATGCCAAAGAACTGTATAAAATGTTCATGTTTTGTGGAAATCAAACAGGTATTCCTTTTCCAAAGCTGGGTGGCTGCGGCTTTGAAAAGGGTCATCAGAAGAATAAACCTTTTCTCTTTATTACAATTTTGCCATGTGTTTGCCAAATATAACATGTGCGCTAAATCCTTATTTAGCAAAATCAAATTCAGAATACACAACTTCAATGTGTTCATATGTGGAAAGAGTTCCAGAACCTGCTTTATGTCTTTGTTCTTTTGAATGTGCTTAAGTTAAACTTTTCTAACTGTGAGCGTACACTTCTGCCTAAAGGACCATTCTTCACCTTTTACTGCAAAGCATCACATTTCACATTTCTTCCACCATATTTGTACTAATTAAAAGGAGAGAGATATGAGAAGAGAGGAGAGAGGTATGAGATGAGATACACTAAGACAGCAAGAGCAAGGCAAGTTAGAAAATGTTTGACAGTGCTGCTTTGTGATTCAAAGCATGCCGTTATCTCCAGATTATTGACTGCAAATGTCAGAGGGGATAAAGGCGGTTTGTAAGCAGGTAAGACCCAGTGTGCTGTCGTGCAAGTGGGCATGTGTTGTATGTGCGTGTAAGTTTACAGTGGCAAGTTGGCCCAAGGGCTTCTTAAAGATATAACACACATTACAGAACACTCACTGTGAGGTACAAACTTCAACAAACACTTTTAAACCGTAATGACACATCAAGGTAAGGGCACTAAATGCGTCAACATGCCATTTCAGCCAAAACGCACTCCCACAAACTGAATTAAGGCCAATCCACTAAATGTCACAATGTGGCATTAAATCTAAAAGCCCATGCTTCTAGTCACCTCTGTTGTGTTGGTCATGAATCTTGCCCTGGTCTAATTCAAAACCTTAAATAAAAGCTTAAGATTTCTCAGAACTTGACTTTCCCATAGACCTTTCGCTCTCACTGCACTTTTGGTGGAGGACTTTTAGGGTGAGTGCTCACTTTTATAAGAGAGTTGCCAGGGGAAATCACTACGATTGTCATGCATTGAGAGCTGCTCTGGCATTTAAACGGAGCTCCTGAGACCGGCGACAGTAACTTGGAATTTTCAATCAGTTTCTGAAATAAACTCTCCTCATGGCAACGGAGTCAAGAACTCAGCTTTCACCCTGTGCCGACCTCACACGTGCACGCACACACTCAGAATCCCACACCACACTGTATGACCCAATCCGCTACTTTTAAAGGAAATGAAAAACAAACAAAAATTTTAAAAAAAAAAAAAATTTAACACAGTGATGTCCAATTTTTATTGTGGCTTTATATGTGATCATACTGTATACTTGCATGTGTCATTATATTATTACCAAAATCAAGCTCAAATGAATTTAGGAAGTTTTTGTCCAGCGAATGTCATGTTTCTCTGTCATTAGACTGGGCAGTCTATCATCACATCTCGTTTTCATCATCCTAAAGGTTACTATTGAAGCTACGTGGGCGCTCGTTTTTTTCTGTTTTTTGTCATTTGGCCAAAATCTCACATTATATAGTGAAGCGCTAAGCACAGGCTATTTTAGCTGTGACTTGATGACAAACAAAAGACGCTCTTCACCGCTCCTCAGTGTTTCTTAAGTAAAGAAAATGCCGTACTTACTCAAAGAAACAGTTCTTTATTTAAATAACCAGAGAAGCTCCAAACTGCTTGTGGAACCTCCTTCACAATAGATATTGGGAGGGGTTATGAGGTTTGATGGACAGTTTGAGGAGGCAATGGAGTTACGAGATTTGGTCACAAGCTCTTTTTAATACTTCTCATTGGTTAAATATTTGCAAAACCCACAGGCAAGACGTAAAGAGTGACCATAGTAATGATTTTTTTAAAAACTTTTGTTGAGCAAAGTTATTAAAAAATCACCCTAATAGGTATTTTATAGGTATTTCATCATGTGAAATACCACCCCGATGGCTTTGCCAAATTCCCTTTTGAACATGATTTCATTTTTTTTTTTGATCACCCAACCCATTTTTGCTATGGGTTAAACCAATTCTATTTCACCCATGCTCTGGTTTAATAATATGCCAAATGTATGTTAAAATTGCACAGACATTGCATCAGTGTTGTCATTGCACCCAGAACAGGGTCAGAAATTAACTAGAGGATGAGGCCCTACACAGAGAAACAAAAAAGTAAGTAGGCCTAAGTGTGTTTTTAATTTAGAAAATGTGCTAGATATTTAAAAAAATAATAGTTGACAGATTGACAGAATTGAAAATGTTTAAATCTGTCCAAACACAGGGGCAGAATACTTATGCCATGTTATTTTGAATAGATAGATTTCTTAAAATATAGTCAAAATAAAACAGTTAACCTTGAACTTCAGAGCACTGAACCAAAATCCCAGAGAACAAAAGGTCAACATAATGTAGGGCCGGCAGTTGGTATAGGGTCTGAACACGTTTACAAGAAACCGCAGGCTATTTCTTTGTTGGTGCATCTTGAACTTTCAAACACTGAAAAGTTTAGAAAATGCCTAATATCTATTAGTAAGCAGCAGAGAAAGTCTCGTTCTCTGAGGTCAGACTTTCACAGTGGGTCTATAGAGCCAACAATCATTACCATCATAATGTAATATCCACCCTAGTACATCAGCAGAGCTAGGGAGTCTCATTCTAGTAAATAAATAGCTTACTTTTCCATCTTGGTGTCCTCAGATGATTCCTTTAAATAACAGGGGGGTTTCTCTATGACTCTAGCACCCTGCTGACACCATAATACTCCACAGTGGTGCTCTGCCCCATCCATGACCCCTTTACATCACCGCAAGGCCTGACAACCCTTTTAGAACACATGGGGGACAGAAAGGAAAGAATGGAGAAAATGATTAGACTCTGCATCAACACCCAGATACACAACTACTGCACACCAGATATGGAGAATGACAGAGATTGCTAACACATTTGTTAAATTGATAGTTCACCAAAAATGAAAAACTGTCTTTATTTGTTGTTGTGCGACTTGTTTTTCACACAAAGCTAGTGTATGATACAAATTCAGAAGACTTGTAGTTTTTTTCCCTCCACGTTTCTATGGTATACTGGAAAAAAATGATAAGCATTCAGCGCAGTCTCATCCCAAGAAGTCATATATTGACGTCTTGGGACGTCGTTTGACCATACGTCAATATCCGCCTTTTTAGGGTACCCTTAAACGTCGGTTAGATGACGTTATCGGATCCTAACTCTACCCCAGACCTAAACCTACCCCTAAACCTACCCCGTCACCTAACTGACGTTAAAGGTAAAGCGTCAGTTGTATGACGTCCCAGGATCGTCATATAACCGACGTTTAAGGGTACCCTAAAAAGGCGGATATTGACGTATGGTCAAAAGACGTCCCAAGACGTCAAAATATGACTTCTTGGGATGAGACTGTGTTAGCATTTCATAAGTTTTAAAGGCGTTTAGTGTCAAAAACATTCAATATATAAAATGAGTCAATCTTTAGTGTTGACCCTAACCTTTGCAGCTTCGGGGCCAAATCCAGACTGATGGATGGTGATCCATTCTTTTCCTATTACTGTATGCTCACAATTTGCCTTTTGAGGATTGACCACAGATTCTCTATGGTATTGAGATCTGGGGAGTTGCATAAAAATATGTCAATGTAATGATCTCCGAGCCACTTCATTATCACTTTTACCTTGTGACATGGTGCTCCATCATGCTGAAAAATGCACAGATCATCACCAAATTGCTCCTGGATCATTGGAAGAAGTTGGTTTTGCAGGATGTTTTGATATTCTTATTCATGGCAGTGTTTTGGGCAGAATTGGGAGAGAGTCACCACTCCCTGATGAAAGGCAACACCACACATTGATGGTCTCAGAATGCTTCACTGTTGCCACGACAGGACTTTTCACCTTTTCTTCTGCAGTTGAACATCGCTCCTTGAAGTTCTTGAAGAACATCGCTCCTTGAAGTTCTCCTTGATCCGGTAAATGTTTTTTTCAGGTGCAGCAACCATTGCTAACACAACAACACATTGATTGGAAGAACATGGTAAAAAGTTTAAGTTCAATCAACTTGGATGTTTAAGTTACTTCAACTTAAATTACATTAAACTCACCTGAATCTTGTATAACTAAAAAAAGTTGAAAATTGCTTAACTTATTTTGATGAGTTAAAGCAATGTAAAAACATATGTCATAACTTATTAATCATATAATTTTGCTTTCCTCCGTTTATAGCAATCAGTCTGCACTAATAATCCAATCGGAATGAATACTGAATGATAATGAATGGTCCATTAAGTGTTTTGTAATAAATTAAAATGCATCTGATCACTCTGCCAAATAATCAAAAACACCACAACAACAACAACTTGAGAAACAAAATTTATGTTACAGCCAAAACTTTTGGCCGTAACTGTAGTGTACGAGTCACATGGACCATTTTCATGATACTTTTATGATGGTTTTGTTTCCTACATGTAATACAGGTTTGGAACAACATGAGTAATAGCACAAATAATTAAAGAATTTACATTTTTGGTTGAACCTTTAAGGAATCATTTCAGATTTTAACCTCAAAAAAGCACATGGACATGCATGGCCACCTCTCAGCCTAATGTGGCAGAAACGGTAGAAGTTGCTGATTAGATCAGAGAGTTACTCACTCCAGAATGAGTCACTCAGACCACATGGCAAGAGTGCCAACACGTCACATGCCTTTCACTCTCCACGGCCCCTAATCAAGAGCCCTGTTCAGCAGATGGGAGGAGGCAGGGTGCTTCCCACGAATAGAGAAGGGGAATCGGTTAAACGAGATAAGCAACAGCATGGAGGCCCTCTGCATTACTCTCTAATGAGGGAGAATTGAGTCCTGCAGACTTTATAGGACTCAATTCTCCGAAAACAGCTTGAGGAAGACTGAACAGAGAGCTTTTTCCAAGACAGTTCTAAATGAATTGAGGGGGAGATACTAAAGGTGAATTAACTTTAAAACCTAAAAAATAACAGTTTATTCCAAAAGCGTGTTTAAAACTATAAAGAATAATGTTTTCAAATTGAGATTAATTAAAAAAAATTACAACAAAACTCTAACAGAATGATAAGCAATGATTAGTCAAGCTGATCAGGTCTCTCTCAAAACAGGGAAAATAATCTGACTGCGGGACGATGCAAATGACCAATTCGATTCGAGTATTTGTAAAGAGCCAATTTGAAGTGAAAACCTTAGGCCTTAAGATTTAACTTGTGAAGCTTGGTAAGGAACCGTTTTAGATGACAACAGCTTTCAAAAAGTTCTGAACTTTATCACTAAAAAGCAAATCAGAAACAATTTTCTCTGTTTCAGTAATACATTATTTATGCTCTACATAAGTTTTACTCGCTTCAAGTTACCAATTTATTTGAAAATGGTTAAAAAAATTAATGAAAAATATACTTAGTGGGGTTTAGAACTGTATGAAGAGGTATATTTATAAAATAAGCTATTTTTTTTTAAAATCATGCATTCATCTAAGCTGAATTGGCAAAACTGTAATGAGGATTTTTTTAAATAATGTATTTAGTATCACTGTGCCAACTCCAAAATGAACTAGAAATGATTGTCTGATAGCTTTAGTTACCAATTTATAGAAGTCAGAGACATAGGCCTGTTTACAGAAAATGCAGACACTATTGCAGATTGCAAAGAAACGCACCGATAAAGAATAAATCAAGAAGTGCTTTCTTAAAACACATGTTGCATCTAGACTTGTATATTTAGCACTCAAGAGAGATTCTACTCATTTATATGTATGGCTGGTACACTTCTGTTCATGGTTAGCTATTTTGAATATCAGCTGTCTTCAAATCCATACACGTCTTTACTATAAATCTAAGTGAGCTGATTCGGTTTACTTGTAGATTATGTTTGTCATGCACTTCCCAAGAGTACCTCAAGCATGGAGCTTCTAAGAGCAAGCCTGGGGCAAAAAATGCATTAGGAGATTTTTTGGAGGGTCAAAATACACTGTTTTCCCCGCAATAAGACTTCAGCAATGATATAATCACAACCTCTACATTTCAAAATATATGGTAAGAAGCACAGACTATTGTTTGTTATAGTCTTCACAGTCACAGTGCAATGCATCTGCATTATGACAAATCAGTCACAAGTATTTTTTCAAAGTACGCTTAATTAACCACCTGTGCAGGATATTGACAAAAAAAGAGAATATATCATAAAGAGTTATAAATCATTGACTTTAAACATATGGTACCTTTTCCGTTGTAATTATGGTGCAGATTATTTTTCATTAGGCATCACTCCCATCACAGATGGAACATGGAGCATCCATCTCACCAAAAATAACTCAGGAAAAGGATTTGCCGTCTTTGCAAATGGAATTACAAAGATCTAAAGTTAAAAATTGCTCATAAAACATCTTATGGAATTTTAGTTTTAACCATATTTTAGCCCAGGAGGTTTTTACAATGTTTAAATCCATTTTTTAAATGTTGTTCAGCCCAGGCTGTCTCAAGATATACTGCAAGAAACCATGTATGAGCCATAGCTTTTTTTCTGTGGTTTTATGGCTATAGCAAATGCTGCTATGAATTCAGAGTCACAGCGTGATACCTACTTTCCTGCTTGAGGTTTGAGCCAATGTTCCTAGAGCACATGTCCTCTGCCTGCATGACTGACCTCTACATGACCCCAGTTCCTTTCCAAGCATGTTTTCTCCCCCTTTGTTTAAATTAACCAGATTCCAACGCTGGTGATCACTATGCAGAGATAGATAGAGATAGATAGATAGATTAGATAGGTAGTGTAACCAATGTTACTAAAGGAAAAGAAAATTCAGATCTACATATACATATTTTATTACTTTATTTTAATGTTTAAGATATTAAATATTGCTGAAGAAATATCAATAAATGTAACGCGTTAGAGAAGTGAGTCTCTCATCACTGCCTAGATTTGATGTCTTTATTGCTGAGATTTCCCATATTGTTGAATCTCTTAAACTCATCGATAACAGCAGGAACAATGTTTCTTAAGAACTATGTACGTTTTTTTCTTACTTGTTGATGACTCTTTTTTTTGTTTGTTAATGTATTCAATGCAGTGCTTTGAATCTTCTTTGTAAAAAGAATTTAAAATATAATAAAAAATAAATCATCCCGGAGTGAAGTGAAATGACCGCTGGAGCATTTGCGGTTGTAAAGTTAAGAAAGTAAGTGTGAAAAACTAAATTTATAACTGAAACCAGGACAATATCGACCTCGTTGACAGGAAAGAGTTGTTTAAATAGTTTTCATTGCATTTGTATTGAATCCAAGGATTAAACGAGAAGTTGAGCTGATTCATCCGTTGAGAACAGCGTTAAAAGATTTTCATTGATTTATCAGAGATTATTCCTGATCATAATTTATTCTTGGTTACGTTTTTTTTTCACCCCCTCTCTCTATTTTGTGCTTCCTGTCCTTGATATTTCTCTTTGAAAGTGAACAAGGAGTTCTGAGGTAGAACTGTTTCTGCCATCAACGAGGAGTGCTCAAAATTGGTGGAAACTGTAAATTACAGTTACTGTAAATCCGGCCTCTAGTTCATAAACGCCATAGGAGAACTGGCCCCCGACTGAGCCTGGGTTCTCCCAAGGTTTTTTTCTCCATTAAGTCACCTGATGGAGTTTTAGGAGGTCACTTGATGAAGTTTTTCGGTTCCTTGCCACTGTTGCCTTTGGCTTGCTCAGTTGGGGATATTCAAATTAATTAACCAATCATTAATACCATTGATCACCCTTACCAAACGTGGATGTTTTTTTTTCCACTAAGAATGTTATTTTGATTGATACTGTGAAGCTGCTTTGATACAATCTATATTGTGAAAAGCGAAATATACTTGACTTGACTTGACTTGAAACTGGCGGGTCAACCTGTTTTTTTCCTGAACTTGGACAACATGTCTTGTTTCATCAAAGTGGTAGGACCATACGTATACATTTCCCCCCCTTCCGTGGACATTATCACAACAGTTTTCCTTTTTTTCCCCCTTTCTCCCTTTCATCTTGGTGTTTCATATCTGCAATTCTTTAACTGAACATTGAAACAGGACGGACACTGAACTGAGCTAAATTTCTATTTATTTCCAACAAGGACAATTAATGGAAAGGAACTCTGATTTGTTGTGTCATTGGACATTCTACCTGAAATTCACTGTCCCAATTGCTGTTTTATTTTTGTTTGGTTTTCCACCTTTATTGAAATTGCATTTTTGTATTTATTTTCCAACTCTCGTTATCACAAAGGAAAATCCCAGGGAGATGGAAAGAATCAGTTAGTGATCCCAGTGGCAAAAGTTCCCTCTCCAAAAGGTGCTGAATGATTATCGTCCCGTGGCTCTGACCTGTCTGGTGATGAAGGGTTTTGAGTGAATTGTAAGGAGGAGCATATTTTGCATGACTCAGGGCATGATTGATCCACTACAATTTGCATATCTACCAAGTAAGGGGGTTGAGGATGCCACAGCAACACTGCTGGACTTTGTTACTGGATATTTAGAGGGCAAGAAGACACACGCACGTTTGTTTTTTGTTGATTTTTCATCAGCGTATGCAGCCCCATATTCTTTCTCACAGACTATTGCAATTTCCTGATATTGACTTTGGTACAATATGCTGGCTGGTTCATTTCCTAACTATGAGGTCACAGATGACCTGGGTAAATAACACTTTATCTAAGGCCCTTGTGTGTTCAACTGGGTCATATAAAGGGTGTGTTTTTTCACCACTTTTATTTGTGCTAACCAATGACTGTCAGAGTATGTTTGAATCAAGGCATATTATCAAGTATGCTGATGATTCTATGATAATTAGTCCTCTGCAGGAGGTGGGCCATCGACCAATTTTGGACAATTTTATCTCATGGTGCAAGGACTTCAACTTTGATTAATGGTATAGCTTTAGATGTGGTAAGCCAATACAAGTATTTGGGCACCATTTTAGATGATAAATTGAACGTTGACACCAATACAGACTATATATGTAAAAAAGCTAATCAGAGACTGTTTTTTTTTAAGAAAGTTAAAGGGGTTTAATGTTGCTAGATCCCTTTTTTTGCCTCCTACCATCAGGAAAGGGGTACCGAAAACGTGCCAGGTCCAACAGATACCTGAGATCATTTGTACCATCAGCTGTTGGGTTTTGTGATGTATGTTTTTATCTATTTATTATCTCATGGTTTTATGTTTTTGTGTGAATGTGTATGTGTTGGCTACATGTTGCCCCTTGGGGACATTAAAGACATTTCAATTCAATTCAAATAATTGTAATTTGAGTGTGAACTGGGTATATAATTTACATGAAAATGGAAGAAACAAAGTTAATTAAGAGTAAATAACTAAAGCAAGCTACAAACTAACTTAGTTTAACCAAATAAACAAGGAATCTCAGAACTAAGTAAAAAACCTAACAGACTAACCAAATAGTTATAACTACAGAACCATTAAGCACACAAGGTAAATTATCTAAATCAAATTGGTTTATTTCAAGAAGTTCATTTGAAGGTGTTTGTGAATTGACCCTTCGCGTGGAGCTTGATTGACAGGTGTTCTGACCAATCATACTTCGCCATCCGCCATTTTGTCGGACCAAGCAGTCAGGAGAGTTATGTAGATTAACATGGGAGGATTTGAACTTGAAAAACTGAATACTGGCGCATTTCCGCGGTTAAAACAACATTCCTTCTTATGTTAATTCATGTTTATTTGATGCTATAAATGAACTAGAAGGAAGAGATGATCGGATCACGAGCAGCTTTAACTGATGCTCTACAGCGATCTGTCACGGCACATTAAAGAGCCACAAAACGGTATTTATTGTTTAAATTTCTTTCAAAAAATGACCATATTTGAAAGGTGAGACTTTGTTTAATATGCTTAATATCAAAAGTAACCGAAAAGTAACCTGGTCTGTCCTGTCTGTCCGCGTGTTGTCAGTCTCCTCTCTGCTCCGCGATGTATTTTTCACTGTGTGAGAACATGGTGAGAGCGTGAGAGCGGCGTAGCTTGTCGGAACATAGCGACAGTAACTAAGGAGGGCGGGTCTTTGCGAAGGGTCAATTGTTTCATTGAAAAGCTGTCATTTGTTTTTTTCCCTGAAACTGAAAAGTTAATACAAAGGAATATAAAAGAGAGATAGATAGATAGATAGATAGATAGATAGATAGATAGATAGATAGATACACTGTAAAAAATATTTTAGCAATTTAGTTATTTCAACTTATTTTTTTAACTAGATTGTCCAGACAACAAGAAATTTTAAGTTTTCTTGTCCTCAACTTATCGAAATAAGTTAGTTAAACTAAAAAAAACCCATGCAAAAAGATAACTCAAAATAATGAGTTAACTTTTTTTACAGTGTAGATAGATAGATAGATAGATAGATAGATAGATAGATAGATAGATAGATAGATAGATAGATAGATAGATAGATAACATATTTCATACAACATGCTTCATAGAGTAATCAATGAGGTACAGTATGAAGCAAAGCTACTGATGCAACAGACCTTGATAAATACTCAGGAACATCCTGTAAATAGAGCAATAACAACGTCGAATTTATGTGGAGAACCACCTAGGATGATTCACATCTCAAGGATCAATTTTATTGGCAGTCAAAACAGTTTCAAAAAATCACATCTGAATGACATTTTTTTCTGCCATGTCTTGCTGGATTAGACATGCTGTTAACAGATCTCCTAGGCCCTCATCAAAGAAATGGCCTACACATAATGAGATCCCTTAGGTACTGCATACACATTTATGAGGGTCTAAAGGATGTTGGAAGCACCAGAAGATACAACAATGATACATGACTTCTTGTAGGTATCTATGACCTAATTTATACATAGACACACTTCCAATTAAACAATCATCCCATGGTCAAATAGTTGTGGGCACCATTGTTTTCTGTCAAACAGCAAAATCATGAACAAACCTAAAGGTGCTGATGTTAGACTGAATGCACAACTCAGGCAGTCTTTTGTTTAACCAGACACAAGTTAAGCATTCATTTTGAGGAACATGAGAACGTGTTACAAACAAACCCAGAATAACAAAGAACCACATTCAACAGCATTTAATAGTTAACTTTGCTAGTCTCTAAGCATGTCACAAGGCTGACACTTTAACACACACTAACTGCTTTCCCTCCAGAGAGAACAGTACAGACGCTCTCTGATCTTAGAACAGGGGATCAACAGCGTCTGTCAGGGGTTGTGGAAGAATAAACAACAGGAGCAAACTGGTTTTGAATGAGGAAGGGTGGGGGCAAGGGCTGTTAAGTTGTCAGAGGAAATGGAATGTGCCGATCTGCCCGCGTTTCCTCATGCACGTTCAGCTGACAACAAAATATCACCCTAGTCTGGGAAAAGTCAAGGTGCTCATTTTAAACACACAGATGAAAGTGTGGAATAACATGGCCCGTTCTTGCCTTTTCTGAGATAAGGAACTGTTGAATCATGAGGTGGAATTTAAATTGGTCACCCCCCACATGTTGAATTGGAATTGGACAGGATGAGGAATTGACTTAAAGAAATGTACCAATAATGCATTCTAGGAAATAATTGTTTTCCCATCCTGGTCCAGAAAAGTTCATCAATTAAAAATAATGAAATAAACTAGCATCCTGTTTGCTTCCTCAATTCAAATTCCATTGCAATTTAAGAATTGTATTACAATTTTAAATTCTGAATGGGGCACAACTCTGCAAGATTTATGGAAGAAGATTCTGTTTCGACCAGAACTTGCAGGTCAGCATGTTAAAAATTCAGACAGGTGTCAGAGAAAAACTCAGTATAGCGATTGAAGGTAAACAAGTGCATTGACCAACAACTGGCAATATAATTATTGCTGAAAAGCCAAACAGAAAACACCAATTACCAGTTTCTGTCAGTGCTTAGTCAAGTTGTTCACTCTTCAACATCCAAAAAGCCACAGCTCAGCTGGATCGCTTAAAATGCCATCTTGCTGTTTTTCCTAAGACACTTTCCATTTGGCAGATGACATGAAAATGTATTTAATCATCGGACCGACCTAAACCCGAAGCTTATAATTTATCAGCCTTTCTTAGTCTGCCATACTTTCTCAGAAGAAAACGTCCATCTGTTAAACCTCCTCGCACCACCTCAGCCTCTGCATTAACCCTTCTGTCTGACAGCTAGTTATTAACTCATTCTATCCGAGTGACCAGACATTTTGAACTCTTGTTTTTCATTAGTTCCTCGCCAGGCTTTCTAATGGGTCTGGTGGCAGATAAGCACACAGCACTGGGTTCAAAGCACAGGAGGACAGGATATAACAGTGCGGGGTTGGGGCTCTATAAAGTTTCAGTGATGTTAAGAAAAAATCTCATATGAAATGCCACAGAAGGCAGCTGGCCCATAACAGGAAACCGGTGCTGATAATAGTTATTTGTGCAGTGATAGGGCGTGGGGATGAGAATACACTCCTCTCAGATAAAGGCCCGACCTACTAATAGTATCGAAGTGTGGAAAAAGAGAGGGGGTGAGTAAGGATGGCAGCGCTGAAAGCAGAGAAGAGGAGAATGAACTGTCAGTGAGCTGCTCCATCAATAGTACATTGTGGTGGGAGTTCTACAAAAGGGCCATAAGGGAAATGTGTGAAAGAATTGTCAATACCCTCTCTCCACCCGATGAGGGAACACAATCTATAATGCCATCTCAGAAGCATAACTCTTTCTTGCGGGTCTAAAAAAAGTATCTGTGGTGTCCCGTGAGAGTGAGGATTAAATTGTCATTTTGGCATGGAAGCTGAACTCGCTCTATGGTCTAAAGCAGGGTCAAGGCCTTTAAAACAGGCTTGGTTTGGAACGCTCACCCACTGCACTCAGAACCTGTGACTCACTCTAACTGAAACAGACTGACTGGGAGCGCTATTGTTGTGTGTGACAGCGAATTTAAGAGGCAGGGATATTTTTAGGTCAAGCCAGATAAATCAGATACATCTCATTCTTTCCAGATAGTAACACCATTCCTCGTAGAATCCTAATTAATATTTCCTCTTGAGAGCTTTTGTGAAACCACTTGAAGTAGGCCTATGAAAAAATACCTGTGATAGTCACTGAGCTGAGGACACGATGATGAAAGACTGATTTTTTGAACATGGAAACAAGGGCTTTTGGCAGGATGAGATGTATTGTTTGGAATTCCCAATCCTCTGCAGCCATATTGAAGGAATTTTTTCTTTGAATTGCTATAGTGGGATCCAAAAGTCTAGAATCATTGGCAAAACATTATTTTTTCTAATTTAATACACTGAGTTTAACAAGAAAAAAAGAGATTTTCAACATCAAAATTTCAAGTTTAATTCAATGTCATATACCGTTTCTTTATTCGAATTATTGAGTGTAAATTGTTTTAAAGTAAATCCTTCTACAATTTGAGTAAAAAGTAAAAATTGTGGTTGTTGGTGCACTTCCAAACAAAACATGATCATGTGTCGGGGCCGGGGTCATTCACACAGAACGTGTTTTTTTTTTGCATTTAAAAATAGAATAAAAAACAGCAACTCATTTTATAAAGTTGAACGATTAACTTTGAACTAAAATAACCAACTCATAAGAGTAGTTTGTTTGTGAATCAGGCCACATAGCAGAAAAAAAAACTACACGAGAGACATTTCTTGGCATTATTTTGCATTACACTGCTATTGCTTTACAGACCGCAAACTCACATTTACAGCCCAGGTGAAACGAGTTATTTTGGCCTTGAAGGTGAAAGCTGTGCAGGAAACACTGGTAGGCCTTTGTTTTTTGTTGTTGTTGTAATGACAGCACTTGAACTCTAATGAATTCAATGAAATGGAAGGAATACATCTGACCATCTGTCATGATCATTGTCACAAATGTGAGTATTTGACCTAGAAATAATATAGAATTAGAAATATTTAGATTTCTGCATAACCTTTCTTTGTTTTAACTTTGTTTTTGTTTTTTTAAATTTTATTTCAAAGATTAAATGAAAAACAAAATCCCAGATTTTCAATATAGTCTCAAGCTTTTGGACCCCACTGTATATATTACTATGTTTGCACTTTTCTATGGAATAATAACAACAAAAGAAGCTCTTTTAGGTAAAAACTCTATACCTGCTGCTAGAGCAGAAGATAGATTTAAGTGTGTTTATCTGTATTCATGCAAAAGGGGTTCACATACACCGACTGCTAAACTCATAACATTATAGAGGGAATGATTAGTTATCTTGGCAGCATTTTATATGAAGCCCATAAAATACTGCTTTCTCAAAGCCTAAGCCTTCAGCTGGATATATTGAATGCAAGACTGCCACATGGTCATTGTTACCAAAAGCCATTTTTCTCCTGGTTTCCATTCCTCCACTCCTCTCATCCCTCTTTCCTCCTCTCCTTTGTTTGAGCTTGACTTGTTTTCCCTGGTGTTCTTATATGATTACAGCGTGCTTGTTTACTGCAAATACGGCCCATCTTTCGAATAAAAGTGCAGAACCCTGTGGATATTGTGTGCTGTCCCTTTATTTCCCTCACATCCTTCTCTTCCATTTCTTTTCTGTCACTCTCTCGCACATGCACCGCAAGTATTCACACACTTGTAAGTCTCCTGACGTATGCTCCGAAAGTGTGTATGTATATGTTAGCATGTGTGCCAAAGCATCAGGATTCTTTTAAGGGTCCTCTACATCTGCCTTTCAAATAGATTATCTTTCTCTTTCTCGCCGTCACACACAGAAGTATAGAACATATATATATTAAACACGCATGCAGTATTACTGAGACAGAAGGGCTATTCATTTCATAGGTGGATAATTGGATCTGTCTTTGCAGAATAATTATAATCGAAATCATTCCAACTTCAAGCCTGCCACCGGAGTGCCTTGTTTGTGTGTAAATTTGTGTGTGGCATATGGCCTATTATGGTAGTCAGAATGGCTTGTGTGTCAATACTGTGAATGTGCGTGTGCATAAGGGCTGAAATTTCATTTCAGCACACCCTTGATTATGAATGGCTGGAAGATGCCGCAAGGAATTACTCAGTCACTTGACTGTCCGAGTCTCATGACAGCTAGAGTGTGTGTGTTTGTTATATATGTCCCTGTGTGTGAGGGAGTGAAATGGAGGATTCAGAGGTCCACACCAGATCTGACAGGAAAACAGCATATATCTATCCTATCATATAGATTCAAGTCATCAATCAGTTCAGCTGACAGCATTTGTGGCATAATCCTGATTACCATAAAAATAATTTTGGACTAGTCCCTCCTTTTATTTAAAAATAGCAAAAACCTGGGTGACAGTGAGGCACTTACAATAGAAGTGAACGGGGTCAATTTGTGAATGGCTAACATAAGGTTCAATTTGTTGATATTGGATAACTACATTAGTTAACAAACTAACAATGAAAAATACTTTAAAAGCATTTATTAATCTTAGTCCATTAGTTAACTTATTAACTTATTGCATTAACTAACATTAAGTAATGATACCTTATTGTAAAAGTGTTACCAACAAATGCATAAAAAAATGTTTCTAACCTTTTCTGTGTATCGTTTTTTTTTACAAGTTTGTTGACATGACAAAATGAGAGACCACTCAAAATTATTTTTGTGGTGATCAACTTTATGCCAACATTATGTAGCCTACCTGAACCCCAATACTGCTTTCATAAAGTGTTCTCCCAGCAAACATAAGCTGTAACTTGTTTTGACAGAGCTAATCAATCATTCAGAAACCAAATGTCCTCATAGTGAATCTCTAACCTTTCTTAGCTCAAGTTCAAGCCAGTTTACTATTGTTATATTTGACAAATCTGCCAAGCCTTTTGGCTATTGAAGGCTGTGAACAACACAAACATCTGTAATATAAGACTCTGAGCAAAGGTTTAAGTTTTTCATGAGGGCTCTGAACCAATCGGCATTAGGAGGGCAGGTTTTGCTGGTCGGGGCGGAGTTTTCTAGACTATTTAAAGTGCGGCGGTGCAAAGTGTTGGAGAAGCCAGTGTACCTTGGAGGACACGAAAGGGGGAGGTAACACGTTTGTTTTGGAGACCTTGCGGGATACACACAGCACCAGCACCGATGGAGAGATAAGGACCATTAGCCATAGTCCTGGGGAAATACGCAGGTATGCGTCCGTTCGAGGTGTTGTATTGTGAACTTATTAACATGAGCCTCGTGAACAGTTCAACATTGACTCGCCCTTTTCCTCTTTGTGCCGCGCTCTGCGCGACTGGCTTGTTTACGCACCCAGGTGCGCGTGGTGGTTTATTGTGTAGTGAGGTGACTATGACTAGACAGCATTTCGGCGCGTCAGAATAATTCTAGTACGACTCTCCAGCATGACACTCACATAACCCTTTTGTATTTCAGAAGCAGTATTCCATGTCTCTCCTCTGCCCTGTTATTGATGGGAAACCAACTGGACCGGATCACCCACCTGAACTACAGCGAGCTACCCACCGGGGATCCATCGGGCATCGAGAAGGACGAGTTACGTGTTGGTGTGGCGTATTTCTTTTCCGATGAGGAGGAAGAGCTGGACGATCGATCGCAGTCGGACAGCTTTAAAGACAACAACAGCCCGAGCAAAGACGGTCCGATTGCACTTAACGAGATCGAGTACTCGGCGTTCTGCTGCCAGGAATGTATATACTCCAAACTGCGAGAGAACGAGGACCTGAATGTTTATTCTGTGAAAACTTTATTGACCATGTGCAAACCCGGGGATCTACTGGAGTTAGTGGCCAACGCACAACCCCCGCACTGGGCGATCTTTGAAGGGGAGGACCAGGTTATTCACCTCTACAAGGGGGAGATCCGCAAGGACAGCTTGTTTGAGATCAGCTGCGGTCGACAGGGCAGGATAGTGAACAATCGGTACCGCTACCGGCCGCTACCCGCTGATTTGGTGATGCAGAACGCGAGCGGGCACGTGGGGCTCAGCAGTGGCGAGATTTGCTGGACGAACTCGGAAAGTTTCGCAGCCTGGTGCCGTTTCGGCAAGCGGGAGTTTAAAGCGGGCGGGGAGGCGCACTCGGTCGAGCAGCGCTACTTTCTGAAGGTGCACCTGTCCGAGAGCACCGCGCACACGCTCATGTTCCGCAGCCTGGAGGAGATGATTCGCGAAAGACGGCGCGTGGACGCCAGCGGCATTCTGAAGGAGCTGTCGCTGGTGACCGGGAAGGAATGAGCGCATTGGGACTCTCTGCATGCCTTGAGCAAGGGCTGCTTACCTTTATTTCAGGACTTTGGCAGGGTTGTGGGTATTTGTGTGAACATGTTTTGGCAAAGACGACGCCCCTTTTGGTTGTGCTGTGATGGCCCCACTAAAGTCACCCTGTACCTTAAAAAAGGAAAAAGATAAAACCTAAGGTGAGCCCTCATCACAGTTCGCCCATGACAGTCCCTTCAAATTCGCACCCGAGCTCTGCTGCGGCAGATGGTGACCACGATGCGTTCATATGTCTGTGGCAAGCCGTTTTGACATGTATTCCTTAAGACTAACTAGGCTAATTGTTTTTGTTACTAGCATTCATTATTCACCAGTAACTATTCAAATAGTTACTAGTATCTTTTCTCTTTGTTCTAGCAGCATGTGAATAAATACTAGTAGGCTAGTGTGTATTCCAATTGTTACTAGAGTTGAGATCAACATCAATAGCTACTACTATCTAGGCCTAAGTAGTAGCTAAAAACAGGCACCAGTGCCTAAGGAATGTCTATGTGAATAGTTCATATCTGAACCACAGATCCACCTAGAATTAAATGGCAAAAAATTCCAATCTGTATCATGGGATAGTTGCTTGTCATTATCAGAATAGTGACTCTATTGGAAGGAATAATTAGGCTACTGGTGAAACCGAAAAAGATAGGCTACTAGCCACTATTGGACTACTTGCTGTTAATTAAAAATATGTAGCTACTGGTAACCTTAAAACAAATAGGTGGGTTAAAGGAATACTTGTTATACAGCTTGCCACATTGTCTCTTATTTGACTGAACTCTAGCTTTACCATGAAACGTGGAGCTCGGTTATTGCGCATCTGTGCAGCTGCATTCGTTCTTCTAACCCCCTACAGGCGACAACACACGAGCCTTTGTTTTCATTCTCTTTCCAACAAATGCAGCAAACATTCTTGTTTTTGGAGTCCATATTTTTGTATTTCAGTTAGTACGTTTAAAGAAAACTGTTTTTATTCAAATAAACGTAGATTGCCCTATGAAAATTGCGTTGGTCTCTAGCTCTTTTTCATACTGTTTTGCCTGCATACAAATGCAATAAGCGAGCACGTGCTTGGCTGAGGTAGCCTCACGCGAGTGCCTAACAGATGCACTATAATTCATACATGGACCCTCTGTATTGTTCACAGTATCGATTATTTTTCTCATTTGGTTCTTCTGGGGGATTTATTTCCGTTATCAGGCAGTCGTTTGTTATCATTGCTGCATTAGTATGCCTTACAGGCAGCTGTTGATGCATGGAGACACTGTCCTTTTGTTCCTGGCTTGTTACTGTTGATGATCATTAGCCTGTTTCTAACCTTGAATGAGGCACTGAGTGGAAAAAAAGTCCTTTAAAAAACATGCAGCCACTGAAGCACTTCATTCTTTTACTTGTCTATGCTACTTTAATTATACATATCAAGTTTATGGCCGCACTGCTTGTGGTCCAGAAACCATACATCCAAATTAACTGCAGTCTCTATTTTTTTTTTGGCTGCAAGGTTTGCAGTAAGTAATGGGAGAGCTGTGTATAAGTGTGTCTGCACATAGACACTCTCAAGCACCAGTAAATATGGTCATGCTCTGTTTGTTTTCCTATTAGACACTGTAGGCTGCAGCTGGGATCATTTATGCTTTATGTTCAGTGGGGCTTGATTGGCCC
Organism: Chrosomus eos; assembly: GCA_036326025.1. Taxonomy (NCBI): domain Eukaryota; kingdom Metazoa; phylum Chordata; class Actinopteri; order Cypriniformes; family Leuciscidae; genus Chrosomus; species Chrosomus eos. The sequence goes on along the minus strand of CM070829.1, from coordinate 9,556,669 downwards.
GCAGGTCTGTGTGGCTGGACCCTTTACAGAGCGTGTGCTGCTGGCCAACACTAACAAGTCATTCTGAAAATCAGTTTACCTGAAGCAAGGCTGAAGTCCATTCTTTACAGGTTTACCTTTGTCCTGCAGGTTACGAGTTTATATCAAGCACAACGTAACTGTTTGAGCTGTGTGTTTATGGATTTATACATTGAAGACACATTCATTTATAAAATTTCTGTCCTGTTATTAATCTAGTTAATCTAAAATATTTTCTAGATGCGTGTTCACTGTTCAACATTTGTATTCATTTCACGCACACCCATTACTGCTTAGTCTCTTTGTGTGTCTATTCCAGGTCATAATGGTAATCACGAGTCATCATCATGCACAACATGTTATGTCAGGTGTGCCCGTTTGAGCCGTTAATATGGAAAGCGGGGGATTGTACAGTGAATGAAGACAAGTGGGACAGGTTTCTAAAGGCTTGGGAAAGGTTGCTCACCAACTTTCAGAGTTCATTGTAAATGTTACAGATGAATTCACTGAACGTCTGCAGCACTTTTTATATCTTACAAACCTTCCACAATCAAGTTTAACCAGGCATTAAATGTTGCATTGTGAGTATTTCAATGAATGATCATTCTTTCTAGTGCAAATATGCCTATTTTCTGTCTAAATTGGGCACATTGTTATTTGCTTGACAATAAATAATGTGCTTTTACCACCCATGGAAAGCAGGCATTGAACGATTTTAAAACTAGATTTGTGTACCTATTCTCTTGAATGTGACAAAAGTTATTCATCAGATTACAGAGAAAAACATTTTAACCAGGCACACTTATATTGCTGGAATGATGCTGTACAATCGTAGTAAAGTATGTCCGATCTTGGTATTCTGAGGCATCTTCCACCATTTACAACTTAGAACTGAGCCTTGTTGCCTAGTATATGCTCTGACATTGTACTGACACATTAACACTCACACACTCATTTTATTTGACCTAGAATGTTTCATCACCATTGTCTCTTTAATGTTGTTCACCTATCCCAGTAGGCCCAGTAACCCACTTTTTTACTATACGATTTAAGGGATCCCCTACCCTGACATTATCCCACCCCCACCTCATTTCCCCTTTCTCTAAGGCCTGACAATCTGTCACCTGTACTGATTTCTTTTTTACTGAAGCTGGGAATTTAGGATAGTGGGGCAGCGGGCTATATGTGGAGAATGAGGACAGGAGTGAAGGCGCAATGGGCTGAGGGAGAAGCTGTTGCCAACATGAGCTGAACAGAATATCTTTAGCCTGAAACAAAGTCTGCCTCTCAGTGATATGCCATATGTGTGCCGTCCTGTTTGTGTGTGTATGTGTGTGTCTGTCACACTTCGTAACCTGTTACTGGGGAAACCTCAGCCAGTCATTTAGCCTGCGTCGTCTGAATATTGTTTTACTTGAAGGCTAGAGAGAGGTAGCCTCGTGAGACCATCCTGATCTCGCGAGCTTTCAAGGTTTCACTCGCAGATCAGTCTGGATACTTTCCGTTAAAGAAAATTTGGGAGCAGTTCACCAAACGAACGTCCAATCAGCGTTGGCTTTGAGGCGGGTTTAGGTGTGACGCAACGAGAAGCGCGACAGTTCAGTCTTAAGTACATGGCGGCTTCAGCGGATGAAACTAGCATCAGTGTGGCTATCGAGCAAGTTTTATCGGAATTACAGAGTTATTACTGAATTACAGAGCTAACGAGCCTTTACCTGCAGCAGCAAGAGTAGCCTGGCTTGTGGTTGTGTTTTCGTCGTCGCTCTCATATGCTTCGTTGATCTGATTGGTTGATTTGGCCCGTCTATCACCAACATAGGCCAATCAGCTAACCAGTATTTTCGCCCTTTACCAAAACTACTTCAACGGAAGGTTTCCAGATGGATATGCGGAGCAAATCCATCTGGCGGAGTCAGGTTAAGAGAGAGGATGAATGCATATCCAGCCTCTTTAACGGAAAGCTTGTTGTTTTTGCGTTGATTAAAGAACTAACGATAATGCATTTGCTTCTGCTGAGGGAGAATTATGCATAGCATCTGTGCTCCACAGAAATCCTGCCTCCCTTTCAGACTCGATCGGATATTCATTTAAACCAGCAGTCTAGCTGGTAATCTGGCCTCAGGAGGAGAGGAGGAATTTAGGAATTAGGCCTCATTTGTTTGTTTTTTGTCAATTACATCTCACAGCAATTTTAAAGAATTTGTCTTTATCATCTTATTTTGGCGCACTAAACTACCATGGTGTTATTGACCTGATATAAAAATATTTTTTCAAAGTGGTGAATAAAACAGATTGAAGTATTTTTTTTTTACAAAAAACAGTTGTTTTTGTACTTTTTTTGTGAAATTGTTAGCTCTTTCTGATTGAAAATATTTTCTACGCCATTTTTTTTTCAGTGTATTATTATATCACAATATTCAGGTCCCAATACTGAGATTTAAAAAAAATGGTTCATTTTCTTTTGTTTCATAGCATGTAATCTAAATAAGAGTCAAAAACACTTCTATGAGTTGCGGTACTAGACAAAAATGAATGGAAAACTGATGGATGACTGAAACTGATGCCGCGGATTTAGTCACTAACAGGTTTACAAGCAGTATCTGTATGATTCAATTATAATATTGTGACACACTGTAACATTTGCCTATCTGAAACACTTACTACCATGTTGTTTTGTACCTTCATTGAAGTACCTTGAAATACACTAGGTGTAATGGTGCAAGATTCTCCGGTGGTTAACAATATGGCTCGTTTTTTTGTGAGAAACCTTTTTTGTAAGGCACATTATTCTAAGTCACATCTCCATATTTGCATACTGAAAAAGATAAATCACAATCATTTGTTAATCTCTATGGCGTAATGATTCAGTACTGCTATGAGTTCATTGAAATGGACTCACTGAATTGGTCAGAGAAACAGTGTAGGGAATCCTTAGAGAGTAGATTAGACTCTACTGTAGCTCATATCATATTATAGGCTCTTTTTATAATGCTACAGCATAATGCGCCACATTGCAGAATTCAGCAAATTCTGTTTCACGCTTATGAACTAGAGACCGCTGCTGGCTGTGAAAGAGTGCTGTCTGATAAAAATTCAAGCAGAGTTCCAGAAAGCATCTACAACGACTCAACAAAATCAACATATGCGAGGCGAGCAGCCAGCTTGCATTTTAAAATGCAGAAAACATTATTTTTCTCTATCGATCATCACATCAGAGTGTGTGCAGACCTGTTTAGAATGAATAGAACCAGCGGCTGGACGCTGTTGGAGATTGTTGTGGCACCTGTAGAACAATGAGGTAGATTGTTTACGCAACCCCCAACAGTCACATTATGTTAATGCTTTGTGTTCTTGTGCGAGTCCCTGCGGACCCAGACAGTCTCCCTTGCTCCCCTCCTCTCTATGTTTACTCTGCTCCTGCTAGGTTCACATCAGCTTACGCTGGGCCACACCAAAGTTCTTGGTCTGTATCCAATTACTGCAGAAGTGTTTGCTCCTCATACGGTCTCCCTCTGAACCGTGCTATGAGAATGGACAGAGATGGCAGGGGAAAAACAACCTGCCTCATGAAAAATGACAGCTCTCCTTAAAAAAAAAAAGAAACAAGCAATCTCTCACCAATTTCTCTTAAGTGTGGATCAGAGGAGGCCCGTTTCTTTTGTGAGGTGACATGAGACTCAGTGTAGTTGTGGTGGTTGTGGTTGTAGTTCCAATAGGAAAGAAACATCACAAATTAGATATCTTTAACATCTTAACTGTTTCTTCTAGGCAGTAATGAGATTGAATAAAGAGCAAGTGGAGACTTTTGCTCATGCTTCTCTGTTGTTTTGGACTCCATTCACTTATTATTGTATTGAGAAAAACATTTTTTTGTGTGTTTCACAGAAGAAAGTAAGTCATAAAGGTTTGGAATGACATTTCTGATGTACTTAATAACTACTTCTGTACTGTAGCTGGTTCTGTAAAGACCACACAGATTTAGGGAATTTGTCCTATCTTAATTTCAGGGGGGGTCAGAAGTATTTAATGTAAGCTATTTAGTGGATGAGCACAGCCATAATTATGAACTTAATTTATCATCTGTTTCTTTTAGATTATCTAAATAATCTGAGCTGTGCTATCCAAATCAATTTTTATAACTCTATTGCAGTTCATTTTGTTCTCTTTTAATTAGGTGACATTCCATTTGGATGGCTCCTAAAGAATTCTAGGAGAAACTTCTGGGACAAAGTTGATACTTCAAGGGACAGTTCACTAAAATTTAAAATAATAATAATGTACTCCCACATATGTAGTCTCTAACTTGTATGACTTACTTTCTTCTGTGGAACAGAAAAGGTGATTTTTTTAAAAGAATAGCTTGGCCGCTCTTTCAATATACAGTATGAAATTTCAATACAATAAAAAGTGAATGTGAACTAGGGCTGCCAAGCTCCAAAATGACAAAAGAAAAAATTCAATAGACTTCACTTGAACCACTTTTATGATATTTTTATGGTGCTTTTTTGTCATTTTTTCAGCTTCAGCCTATTCACTTTGATTAAATGGAAAATAATAGGATACCAATCGCGATGTCAAGCTAATTTCGGATGACATAAGATATTAGTAATGACAATTTCCTTGTTTGGATGAGCTATCTCTCCATTTAAATCCCCAATGAAGCAGCAGGGTGTGACTTTCTTACATTCTTCTCTATAATGTATCTGTGTTTATTTGCATCTACATCTGCATAGCACTGCTGCTAATATAATACAGTTTTAATTGGTTGTGTCACACTCAAAATGTGAGCAAAACAAATCAAGAGGAAACTTAATTTAGCAGTCGCCGCACCATCAGCACTCGCAGACGCACGCAGTCATGCCCATAACTTTCCATTCCTCCTCTCATACTTTACCTGTTTTATCTGTCTCTGAGTTAATGAGGGAGTCAGAGATGCAGGATTAGATGCACTGCTCTCTCTGCTGGACCGAGCACAATTCCATACCTTTGTTTCTCCTCTTCTATCTCACGCTTTCCCAGGATTTGTTACATTTCACACACTGGCACATATTTATTCTGCAATCATTAGCACTGCTGCCTTTAAATATATGGATATTTGCCCTCCTCCCATTTCAATTCTTCTATTTCTCCATGCTTAGGCTTGTTTGGCCTTTCTGCCAAAGCCAATCACACACGCTACTGCCGCAGCTGTGATATAACACATATCTCATACCTGCCATCTAATGCTTGCACAAACACTAATGCTAGCGAACATCAGTTTGCCTTTCTCTTGCTTTCATTTTCCCTGTTTTTCCTCACATGCTCAGCTCAACCTTTCTCTCCTCATTCAGTGTCTCGCTTCATCGTCCTCCTCCTCCTTGGTTAACCACTGCATGTACTTCTCAGCTTGACCGTTCTTTGACCGGGACAACTCCACCCCCCTACATTTTATCAGTTGCTCCTCCATAACAGCAATCACACCCCCCACAGGTGTCTCCTGCACACCCTGCCTCCATTTTTCTCTCAGCACTAAATCACCAAAGTCACAGAGACAATGTCACGAGGATGAAAGAGCCTGATTGGAGATGGACACAGTGAGGGAGAGAAAGAGAGAAACTCCAACAAATTACACTATATCTACAGGTGGACGTATGATTGGCCACGTAATTATTCATTTTGGCTCATTAATTTGTGTATAGCATTGACAAATGACGTTCAGTTCTGTTAACAGCTTTCGCATGACAAACAGCGTAAAATAGATTTTCGCACAAATGAAATTAATCAGTTCATTTTAGTGAATCAGACTAATATATCGCAACCTGCTTAGTCCAATTCCGTATTGAATGACTCAAATTAGTTATTTTTAGTGAATCAAACACATACAGCACAACCATCCATTCATTTATTCTCCAAACTAGAGACGGCACAACCAGATTAATCAAATTCCTGAATAAATGATTCTAATGAGTTGATTTCAGTGAATCAAACAAATACAGCACAACCAATGTAGATTGATTCCTGAAATGTATTTATTACCGAAATAGCCAAATAATGTGATAAGTAAATGTATTTTTTCCAAATATCTATTTTGTAGAAATGTAAGAATCATTAATGAATGGGAAACGTTATGAGGAACTTTACACTACCCAGGCATACTCAGGAAGCATTTGTTATTATTATAAAGGCTGCATAAGTGATAATATTTTTGACAGGGCACATGACAGGGGACATGATTAATTGCATTCCTTTTTTAATGGGATTTTTGTTATTCAATCACGTATTTAATTGACAGCCTCAGTTACTAGCTATATGTTTTTAATTTTGTTGATTAAAATCTGTTGCTATGATTTCCAATAATCATGTTCTGGCCTACTTTGCAGAGTTATGGATTGATTATGACCCCACGGTATTTATGGGCTTAAGATGAACTCTGACAGAAAACAAATGGTTCATTAAACAAGATTTTACATCAAGGTATAGTGCATGAACCAGGTAGGAAGCTATGATCACTTGGGGAAAAAGTCAGACTAGGACACTATGTTTGCAAATGCACTGTGTCATATAAGCAATAGCACCATTTGAAACTAAATTGCCATTTTGCAGAGTGGACAAAAGAGGTGTAACATCAGTGAGGATCTTCAGGACCCTTACTTTGTGACGAGGCGGAGTTCAAATTGCCTCTGTTATGGTGGTGTTCTCAATTACCATGGGCTGAACGGTTGGATGCCTCCCACTTTGAGCAACAAGTGTGATTCTGTAATACTGGGTCTGGCACTAAGTAATAAGTGTATGGACTGTGCTACGGTTGGTTATCAAAGGAAGCTGTAGGGAGTCTGATTGCAGAAGTTTGAGATGAATGCATCTAGTGATCTAACCCAAGAGCCTGGCTTTGAATTATACATGACTGTAAGACTGAAACCTTCACAAGAGAAGACTATAGACAGTCACAGAAACAGAACACAGATGCATAGCAAGCCTGTTTAACAGTATATACTCTGGCCATTTCTTATATTACAGAACAATCCATCCATCCATCCATCCATCCATCCATCCATCCATCCATCCATCCATCCATCCATCCATCCATCCATCCATCCATCCATCCATCCATCCATCCATCCATCCATCCATCCATCAGCAACTGTTTAAAATGGTTTACAGAACTGAAACAGAAAACCTTCAGACAACAACCCTGGTTGTCAAGAAGGTTTTTATATGAGACGTGCCGCAACAGTGTTCTTGATAACAGAGTGACTTGCAGCATGCTTTGCCACAAATCCAAAGAGAGAGTGAAATATTTATGCAGCAACAAAATGAATCTAAAATAGAGCCCTCATACATTCTGTAAGCAATGGACTGCATGGAGAGACAACACCGCTAAATCAAAATCAGGCTCTCAGGCCCTCTGCTCTGTAGTCATGGCCTCGTGTATGTTTACCACATTATGCCACGATTCAATATTTCTCTCAACAGTCTGCTGCTGAATATTATAACAGTTGAATTTCAGGTGCATCTGTGAACTGAATGCCTAACCAAATGTTGACCATGTGATGTATGAATTATCCAATCCCCTGCGGTATAAATTGTGGCACCTCCCTGCCTCCCTGGCATGCTAGCTTTCTCAAGATATTTTCTATGAATTCAACTAAAAACATACACACCTGATAACCAATCTTTACATATTGCTATGCATCTTATCACAGGCATAATTAGTCAAACAAAGCTGTGAATGGCATGCTGTTTTTGGTTTCTGGCTCTTACAAGCAAATATCGTATACAATGTTGTCTTTGATTATGTACTTGCTTTCATCACTGCCTTCTACATACAGTATAAAAGCTTCCCTATACACAAAAACACACTCTCACGGCCGCTCTCGCACACACGTCCAAACACACAGACACGTTACACCAAGCATATTGAATTTCCTACGATGAAGACAAGAGCATCACCATGGCAACGTCATAGTCTTCCACTGCCTGTTTTAAAAGATGAGAGGACGGAAGACAACAAGATGTTTAAAGGGATGAGGGTGGTCAGAGGGTGATAACTGCTGCCTGCAGGCTTCTGTGGATTAAGAGTAAAAAGGTACATCTCACGTACATGAAACCTACTCAAATATGTGCTACTCTCTGAAGCACAGTAAGCCTGAAGCATTTTGAATGCAAGCTCAAGCATATAGAGTTTAAAGGGATCGCTTACCCCCAAAATAAAAAATTCTGTCATCATCTATTTTGTCATCTGTCATGTTGTTCCAAACCACAATGCCATTCACTTGTATTGCATGGTTTGTAAAGAAAAACACAAACTTACACATTCTGCCTAACATACTTTAGCATACTGTTCCAGAAGAAAGAAAGTCATATGGGCTTGGAACTAAATTAGGGTGAGTAAACAGAATTGGCATTTTGGGGTCAACTGTCCTTCCTAACATAAATCAACAGACTACTTCCACCTTAAAAGTTAAATTTAACAATGTGAAAATATTTAAACATGCATAAATGTGTACACAGAGGCTGTATTTGAATGCATAATGATGGCTGGAGGGCAGCAGACAATGGAAGTGGTAGAGAAATAAAGCTCTCGAGCCAATGTCTGGATGCAGCTGAGAGATTTTATCCCACACAATAACAGACAATAAACATTCCAATGCACAGTAAGAGCGGGAACGTGTCAATAGATGCAAAAACCTGAGACTGGAATGACACGAGTTACAGAATTTTCATTTTAGCCAAACTACATCAGTGCTTTAAAGAGACTTTTTCTGCCGGTTACATAATTATGCCAGTAGGTGGCGACAAATGACTTCTTTATGAAGTAATCATTGAATCCTACATTGAACTAGCCTGGCTGCCAGCCCGAACCCCGCCCACAACAATTTTTGGTCGGGAAGTTCGGTCTGGACTCGATCTGTTGAGGAGCTATAATGCCCGATCAAAAATTGTTCGGACCAATCAAATTGTCAGGGCGGGCTTTATACGATGATGGACAGATGAGCAACCATAGACATCATATGAGCAACGGTAACGTAACCATCCACGTCATCAGAGCGCTTGGGTTGAATTCATGGCTGCCGCTGGAGAATTGAGTTGTGTATATTCCGCTATCACGTGTGTTATAGAAGATATAGACAGCGCATTAATTTTAGAAGAGTAACAGAGAACCGCGATCAAGGCATTTGTCGATGGAAAAGATGTTTATGCCGTCCTTCCTACTGGATTCGGAAAAAGTTAAATATATCAACTTTAATCTATCTCTCAACATATGTCACTTACTCCGTTGCTCTGATTGGTTGTCGGTCTATCCAATTGAGTGCAGAGGTTTTTTTTTTCCTGGTTCGGTTGACACACGCCCCATAATCACAGCCCAATGGAGGAGATGGTCCTCACTGCAGAACATGAAATCCACGGGGAGGAGTCGGATCTAGGTGTGTAACCCACCTTACATACCTAAACCTACCCAGCTCCACCCCTTATCCCTAAACCCACCCCTAAACCTACCCAGCTCCACCCCTTATCCCTAAACCCACCCCTAAACCTACCCAGCTCCACCCCTTATCCCTAAACCCACCCCTAAACCTACCCAGCTCCACCCCTTATCCCTAAACCCACCCCTAAACCTACCCAACCCCACCCCTTAATCTGGATCCGACTCCGCCCCCCGGATCTCGTGTACTGCAATGAGGTGCTACTGCAATGGAGCAGTATCAGACTCACATTCTGACTATGAATATGAGTATGACGAAGTCAGGCTAACATTGAACTGATTTTTTCAACAACAAATTTGAGAAAGATACAAAATTACTGTCTTTTTGCGTGAATCTTTGGATAATTCACCCAACTTATTTGTTAAAGATTGAGTCATTCATCAACTAACTAAAAATTCTCAGAAAGTTACTCAATGTTAATTCATGTTTATTGAACTGCTGCATAAAAACAATATCACACTTGAAATCATGCTCAATATCTACACGACTGTGAATAACTATGTCATTGTGTTTATGGTTTTCGAAACAACAACACCCCTGCTGGTGATGTGGCTTAATAATAAAATTAAAACATCACTCCTATAACTAACTATTATAAAACAACGTCTCAAGCGCTCTCTGAATTACCAGAATGTGTGTGAAACTGCAGCCTACCATTGAACTGTTTCATTGAAGATTTATTTTTCAAAAACACAGCATAACAGACTCTAAATGTGTGTGTGTGTGTGTGTGTGTGTGTGTGTGTGTGTGTGTGTGTGTGTGTGTGTGTGTGTGTGAGTGTGTGAGTGTGTGAGTGTGTGAGTGTGAGAGAGAGAGAGAGAGAGAGAGAGAGAGAGAGAGAGAGAGAGAGAGAGAGAGAGAGAGAGAGGAGAGAGAGAGAGAGAGAGAGAGAGAGAGAATTAAAGAGAGAGAGACACAATGGCTGCCCAGAGACTGTGAAATCTTTTGGCTTTGTGTATTGCACCTTCTGTCTCTCTCTGCACACAAACAGCTCACTTAAGCATTGATTACATCTCATTCTGCCTCTTTAAAGCAACTCCTTTACAAGCATAATTAACACTCTCAAAGGGGGACACTAGGATAAAACATCTGCTGTAGAAGGCCAGAAGAGTGAACGACCAATTCATCTTCTCCATGCTGTCAGCCTGTCAGTAACATCCCCTAAATACAGCCACTCAATGGATATAATAATCACCATGCGATCTGTATCTGTTGCGTTTAAGAAAGACCCCAGAGAGCTCAAAGAGGAATTATGACTTCAATATCTCTGTGCACTGCAGGGTTGTTGCATATACACGTTTCTGCAAGCTTTTTTTTGCCTTATGCATCCCCACAGCCCCATTAGAAAGGCTCTCCATCAACAACAAACCAGAAATGTGTTCCTTTTCACACTATACTGGATTTAATGTTATCATGAATATTATTTAAAAATCTGCATTTAAACAAAAAACTTTCGTTTCCTTCCTTTTATTAAGACACCTGAGAAAGGTGTGTCTCTCACAAGGTTTGAGGACAACTGTATATGATATTATATTGGTGTGAAGAGGAGAGGCAAATACACCTGGAAAAGGTATAGTGTCAAAATGCTTGTAAGTGCTTAAATGTTTTTAATTTATTTGATTATATTTGCACACACGTTGGGTTTTCATGTTATATGGGGACTTTCCATAGACATAATGATTTTTATACTGTATAAACTAAATTCTATCCCCTAACCCTACCCATCACAGAAAACTTTCTGCAATTTTACATTTTCAAAAAACACCATTCTGTATGATTTATAAGCTGTTTTCCTCATTGGGACCCAACATGTCCCCACAAGGACAAGGATTATGGATATTACCATCTTTATGGAGACATTTTGTTCTAATAATGTTGGGTACCAGCTGAACCCAACCCCAAACAACCCCCCCCCCCCCACACACACACACACACACACACTGATGGATAATGGATAGAGAATGATTATGAGAGGTAGAGAGAAAGAACTGTTCACTTGTTTGTATGCTTACATCACACATGACTCACTGCCATCCTCACAGACTGCAATGATGCACTTGGAGCTGAAATGGATTATGAAGAATTAAGATACACCAGGAGAAAACCATCTGTGGAAACATGAAAACATTGTAAATCATGCCAGTCTCATTGAATTATGTAGTATAGAGCAAATGTCTTTTTAACATAGTGGAATAGAGGCCAGGAGTGAAATACTGAAGTCAAACAAAGAGCAACAGGAGGACATTCTTTTCTGTGATGGAAGTGAGTGAGAGAAAATGAAGGGAGAGACCCCTTATCTGCCCTGACCTTGAGTAATCGTGTATTTGGGTAAATAAGCCATCCGGGACTAATCAGTGTGTAATTGTATTTGCGTGTGTATTAGGCGGCTGTGTGAGGAAGGCTGGAAGGTGTCCATGTCACTGTTTCCATTAGCAACCTGTCACTGAGGGTCCCTCATTGTGTGTTGTTGCTGCTTCCGATGGGCAAGATGTAGAGAGTGTCTGGGTCGCTATAGCTACGCCGTCTGTCGCTGAATCATCAACCTCTCCCCTGCTGGAACTAATTTGCATACAGAACTGCCAACCTTCACCTTTTCCACAGCAATCAGGAATATCCACGAGTGCAATAATCCTATCAATCGGCATGACTTTGACTGCTCCCAGCATCAAACAACATTCTACTCTATTTTGCCCCGGCGAGTCAATTTAACCAACAAAATGATGCAAAGGCGGTTCAGTAACACATCTAGAGGGGGAGATTTGAGGAAAAGAACATATTTGTAAATGTTAAAAGCCACAATTTCCAGAAAATGAAGTTAAACAAGACACCAGTCTAATCTATATTGAGAAAACTCAATTACAGTGACAAATTTAACAGCAGTTTTAGCACAGCAAGCGGGCGCGTGGACATTTCAAAACCCATAAATAAATAATAAAACTTGAATTAATAAAAACTTTAATTAGTCTGACCTCTACCCTCACAGACAGGCTAAGAAAAAGTGAGGAAGAGGAGATACCACGGAGGAGAAAGTGGAAGTATTTATCAGTTAAAAAAGGAACAAGGACAGGAATGTTCTTACTAAAATAGCTGAACTGATTTTGTCATGAATGACCTGATGGAGAGAATGAGGGATGAGTGCATGTACATGTCTTGCGTGTGTTTAATGAGGGATGTGATTCTCCACGGCTGTGATCTACTCCACCAGAGGTGCTTTTAGCCTTTCATCAGCACTGGGGCAGTTTTCCATTTAAGTAATAAAGTGGACTCTTATTTTCTTGGGAGTTCTTGGAAGATTTTTGCAAAAATGGCAAAATGTGACTTTGGGAGCAGCATGGCAGACTCAGTCCATTTTTAAATCCCACACGTTATAATAATTATACAGTAATAAAGTGCTTACAAATCATTTGCAAACAGTCATATGAAGTGTTCCTTAAAATATTTACACATACATTAAGCGTGCACACAAACACACATTGGGTTTCCATGTTTTATGGGGACTTTCCATAGACATTAGTATTTTTAATACTGTACAAACTGTATATTTTATCCCATAATCCTAATTAATTTGTTTATCAACGTGATCCCATAAGTATTTATACTGTCTGTATGTTTTAATTTTTTTTCTGTATGTATACTTTTCTACCATGCATTTAATTCCTAATAAAGGTAAGTTTAAAGCACGTAATTAATGACATTTTCTGATTTTCCATGACCTAAACTAAAATGAGAACTATTTACGGTTAGTAAGTTGTTAACAAAGCATAAAAAACACTTTATTTTACAATACATGCACTTACAGTGTAGCCTACTTACCCAAGAAAGTAATATAAGCTAACTACATGGGTTAAGGTTAGGTTTATGTTCAGGGTTAGTACCTAGTTATAACCCAGTTATTGTAATACCTATAATAACAACATAGTATGCGGAATAGGACTGCAAAATAAAGTGCAACCAAAAAATTGTTATCTAACTACTTACATATGAGATATTTAAACAATAATTGTGTTAATTACAATGACAATGAATGAAGAACTTGTATATTAATATATTAACAATAAAGATACTTCAATATATAAACTATAAACTATAAACTAATAGTTTGCAAATGATTTGTAAGTACTGTATATTCATCATAAAGTGTATTTTTTCAGTAATGTAATTTATTTCTGTTAGAAATAATATTTTAAAATAATGTTAAAATAAATAAATAAATAAATGTTTTCCGAAAATGCAACATGCTGGAATATAGTACAGCTATAACTTCGGCACCCGAGTTCGAGTCCTAGCTTGAGGTCCCCTCCTGATCCTGATATATATATAGCTACACATGAATTTAGCTGGAAAACAATGGGATATAATGCAAAACTGATTGGTTTACAGTTTTCAACATTATTTATGCTTTTAGGACTATGTCCTATTTGGTTATAATCAAATCCAATGAATAAAGCCCTGTTCACGCCACCAGAGACAAACAGCAACATTATCCTCTTCAGAGCTGGCGACTTCCGGTGACACGAGCAACAGTGACCGTTGCTGACAGGATATGTGCGTGTCCAGTGACATGACAAAATTGAGAAATGTTTAACTTTATGCAAATGGACCGGTGCGGACAAACATAATACAGGCAACATGTGGGAAGGGCCGGTACGCAAGAATAAGTGAGGGTACGCTAGATTATAATATAGAAGTGCCGGTACTGCTTACCGGTAGTGCATACCGGCCCACATCGAGCATTTCTTATCACATAATGATTTATCAGTAAAATGTTACTAGGGCACAGCAGAACTTTACTGGGGCAAAAAAAGTCTAGCCCACTAAGGAAGAAGATATATGGTGTTGAAGGTTCATATCTCCATAGTTTATCTCTATTTAGCTATCTGAGAACAGCGATCACACACACAAAACATGCAAACCATCTACCGGCGGGCTCTATAATTTAATCAACCTCTCTCGGTCCTCAGATTCGAGTGTCGTCATTGGTAATAAATACACAGGTGATTTCAAGGTGGAATAGGCCTCTGTTGAGTATTATAGTTAAAGCCTGTTACCAAGGTTATTACTATTTATCAAGTTCCCCACAACACACACCTGGAGTGACGCCAAGTGTGAAGTGTGTGAACTAGGCTACTAATACTGGGCAAGAGTTCAATTATCCACTTGAAGCAAGGATTCAATTGGGCTCTTGAAAAGGGAAACAATCCAAGCCTCAAATCTTCGTCTTTCTCCTTCTCCCCCAAGGCCAATCCATTGGCAAGGATTAAAACCCCTGCTTGTCTCTTCCTACTGGTGTGGACATCTGAGCAGTTTCTTGCCAGGATGTGACTGAATGTTAAGCTACCGAGATTAAGTCTCTCACAGCACATGTTCGAGGAGGTTTGTAGGGACTGTTTTGCCATCTTGTACGAGCAGCTTGCCGAAACGGCTACTTTACACTGGGGGTGAAGTCAGAGTCACCACAATCCAGTTTAACCCCTGGGCTAATTTCACTTCATTAGCTCAGTAAGTGTTTTCAGTGGCAGATCTCGGCAGAAGTTCGAGAGTCCAATGTATAAGCGTACTCCAAAGCATACGATGACAGCTGGATGCTTCTTTTTCCACAATTACTCGACTGGAGTCACTAATTAAAAGTAAACATGCAATTGCATTAGCTAAACTGAATCACCACATCTAATTATTGCCACGTTACAGAATGAGGCACAGGGTCCATGCATGCTAAAAAGGATGATGTCAAATCAGCTGGAAAATTTCATGGCTTTGTCATCATTCTTTACGGTAATATAATGGGAGTGATTTGCTCATCATCACTCAAAAATTACTTAATGTGTAATTAGACAAATGTCACAGGTCTCTTGGTGCCTTTCTGCCATTATGTGTCCAATGAATGCTTTGATTAGATGCTTCCAGGCATGATTTCTACAATCCTCAACAGGTCTTTACCAGAAGGTCAACTCACAGCCAGCGTCCAGGACCCGGACAATGGCTTTTTGCGAGAGCAGAGAATCACGCAGACCCCAATGTTTACATGGGCTCAGAAGTATAAGGCAAGATAATGTTTATACGGCACTGTAGTGCTCAATTTGCATGTTTCCTTGGATTTGAAGAGCATTTGAGGTCTTATTCTACTTTTTTTTGGCTGCTTTACATTTCAGATGTGGATAATTATCTACTCAGAGATTTTTCCTGGTACAATTTATTAAAAAGCTAATTTGACCCAGAACACAGTCAGGCACTCTGCATTAAATCTGGATCGGAAGTTAGAAATAGCTTTTATATTAGTCTGTCAGTTTCCATACCGGCAAAATCCCTGCACCTAATTCCGAGATAAATATTGTCTCACGTAACATTAATGAAAGCAAACACGTGAAAAAAAGAATGTTTCTCGCAAACAAACACACAAAAAGTGTTCGCCAGTGCGTATCTGTTAGAAGCCAAGTGCTTTTACCTCATCAAGTGAGAAGTGGCTGCTCTCTGCCTGATAAGAATTTAATTAATTTAATTTGTGAGGCCACTCTTGAGTCAGCGCAAATCTCCAAATAACTTCTGAATGACAATAAAAATGCATGAATGGTGATTGAACGCTCTAATTTGTGTTTGTATATGAAAGCTTTCAATGCAAGAGGGGAGTGCAATATCTTGGGTTCGACTTGGATTTTAAAGCTGATAAAAAAAAGAAAAGAAAACATTACATTAGTGAAATGTGCAAGTTTGTTTAATTGCACGCATTATGGACACAATGTAATTTTTTTATTTTTTTTATTTGCATACTTGCATAAAATGGAACTCTCAAAAAGATTACAAAATGATTTTAAAGGTACTGTAAATTAGCTGGATTAAATAAAAGTTTTTGTTGTAAAAAAAAAACTGACTACTACATGACATACTAATATAAATGTTAAATACATACAAAAAAGGTAGATATTTAGCAACTGAGAATACAAAAATCTAGGAATAAAAAGTTACTTTTTAATTGAATGTTAGGTAAATACTAAAAAGGTAGATATTTAATAATGGGAAATAGAAATGCATTTCTGACAAAACAAAAATTAGACCAAAAAACGAAACAAACAACTTCCATTTTTTGAAACAGAACTGCCATTCTGTGTTTGAAAAGTAAAGAAAATAGGATTTGTTGTCTTACGGCAACAGCATGTAGTTTTTATTGTAGTAAAGGCAGTCTAGCAATATCACACAAGCAAGTGTGCTGTAGTACTAAATATCAGTATGACTGTAGGCACAAGGCTGAAATTGTATGGTTGTGCATCTAAAACACCTGGCTAGTTTTTAAAGAGCTGTTTTGATATAAACGGACAGGTGCAGAGCCTCAGGATAGCGACGTACAGGAGTTCACAGTCCAAATCTGAGACTGCACTCTGGAGGGAGGGGGAGGGAGAGAGGAGAGAGAGAGAGAGAGAGAGGAGGAGAGAGAGAGAGAGAGAGAGAGAGAGAGAGAGAGAGAGAGAGAGAGAGAGAGAGAGAGAGAGAGAGAGAGAGATCGACTTCTAACCTTTTTTAGGATTTATGGGTTTAGCAGTTAATATAGTGTAAGAAAAACACTCAGACTCACACCAATCCACACACCCCGAATACAGCAATTATTCTACAAATTTTCGACCAATCTAAACTTTGAACTACACAAACACTCTTTTTCAGTCCATCTCATACACACATGCACACTTAATACAGTAAATACTTCAGTTCTTGTCTGATTTGTCTTGGATTTGTCTTTCTTTCTCAACTCATTTAATGGCACCATATCGTATTCAATGGCGCCATATCGTATTCACACAAATACAAAAGAAAACTTTCACCTCTGATCAGTGTTAAGCACGTAACATACTGCCTTTCTCGCCATTGTTAAACTGTTCGTAACTCTTGATCAGAATCAATACTGCATATGTTTCACACTCTGCAACCATACACACCATTACAACATACATCACAATGTAGGATATAGCAGAGCAAAATCGAGTATGCAAAGTGTATGTTGGTCATGTTCAAGGTGGAAGGGATATTCAATAGTCTTTGTATCCTGGTTCACTGCCTTAGATGAGAAGATCTCAGCAAGGGACAGATGCTTGCAACCAATTACTTTTTCAGCACACTTGATAATGCGCCGTAGCGGTTTCATTAGTACAGCCACATCAGACGATGACAGAAGACGTGATTACACTTTCGCTTTCTATTAAACTTTTGATTAATCGACTGTGTTTGTATTGTTCCTTGGATAAAAGCATCCGGGAAAATTAATAAATAGAAATGCAAAATGTAAATATGCATTTATGAGAAGTGAATCTCATTCCTTCCAGTCTACCACCTATTACCATTCTGACGCTACATTCATCTACCCACAAATCCCTGGGAGTGACGGTACGGCAGAAAGTGCTGTAACTGAACGAGCTAACCCCAGGGTCACTCACTTACACATTCAGAGATCCCCATCACACTCTTTCATGTCTCTTCCTCTCTCTCTCTCTCTCACAGCTATTTTAATTACCCTTCCACACTCATGTCTCATTTCAAAACTTAGACATACAGTAACCCAAACTCCAGCAGCAATCAGTCTAAACTGCCTAAATATATATTGTATGTGCTTTCAGCTAAGATTATGTTTTTGTAGTTTTATTACATAAATGTGCTGTTGGCAGATGCTTTAATACACAGTGATTTGGATAGCATTTAAGATATATATTTTATCAGTTCACGCATTTCCTGGGATTCGACCAATCCTGATTACGATCAACTGACCTTGGCGTTTCTTCACCTTGCTCTACTGTTTGAGCTAGATGAATTCGGCTATGATAACAATCATAATAGTACCAACAACGGCAGGTTACAAATAATAATATTAAACAACATTAAATGGATAGTTCATTTACTCACTCTCATGATGTTCCAAACATGTATGAATTTTTTTCCTCTGTTGAACACAAAGGAAGATATTTTGAGGAAACAGTTTCTGGTTCCTACTGACTTTCATTGTAGGAAAAAAATACTTTTACTTAAATACTTGTTTGCTTTACCGACATTCTTCAAATATCTTTTTTGTGTGTGTTCACAGAAGAAAAGACTCATACAGGTTGAACAACATGAGGCGAGTAAAAGATGACAGAATTTTCATTTGGGCGAACTATCCTTTAACAATAATAGAAAATGAATAATGCATCTACATTTTCAGGAACAAATACTGAGAAGCACTTGTTTGAAGTTGTGAGAGTGCTAATCTGGATCCGGTGTATGGCATATCTCTTCTCATTTTCTCTTACAAATCATCTATTTCTTTGTGCTTTCTTTCTATTGGTCACATGGTGTTAGTCTAATTTATATCTTGAACTGTTAAAGGGCATATGGTGTAGCTTGTGTAATAGCAGACGCTTCCTTGAGTGGATTTGGATACCTCAGTGTTCCTCACAGTCTCAGGTCATCAGGGAGATTGTCGAGCTGCAATAACAAGGTAACGAGATGACACCTGTGTTGCCTGCCTGCCATAGACACAAACCATAATGCATACACTCATGCTCACGCATTTATATACCACAACTCCAACTGGTCACTCTAATGGCAGCACTGGGAATCACTTCACACATCTCTCAACCCAGTACTTGCAGGGGAAAAAATAGTGTAGCCATGGCAACTGATCAGAGATTCAGCTGTGGCTGTAAGTACCTGGACAGCTAGGAGAGTACCATGAGGAAAAAAGTCTCTCTCATGAAGAAATATACATGCAGCGTTGGGCTGAGAACAGGTCACAGGCTTACTGACATTACAGGCCCTCTGGTGTGAATAAGACCCATATATTCTATCAGTGGTGGACCTTCAGGCCAAGGCCTTCTCTGCTGGCCTAAACACTATCAGAATCACTGACTAGTGCTTTAATATATTTTTTTCCATTAATGTGTATCAAATTATTCCTAATAGTACATTCTCTTAATTCCATAGCTTTTATCTTATTTGCGCTGCTTCCCGTAGTGTTTATGTTAGCTTTTATCCAATCATATTTCAGCCATCATGTGTTGCCAGGGTCAAAGAAATCTGCCTTGAGGCATTCAGAATCGATAGCGTGGGCGCCTGTAGCTTAAAATGACTGGCAATGAAACTGTTGCTTTAACCAATCAGATAATCAGTCAGATTTAATCAGCCAATCAGATTTCGATTAGACTGCACTGGGGCCATCTAGCAGGTGTACAATAAAGTGGGCATTTTCATATCCTTTGATTGGATGGTCAGAGAGCGTAGTAGGCCTACTGGAAGTCAGAGCTAGCTAACCCCCAGCAGTTTCAAACCTACTGGAAAAAATTGATTGGAATTGGAACTATTCGATCTGTCCGGGTAAAAACAGAATTAACTGTATGCCATGTCTGATTTTGAAGGCAAAAGTCCCACTGATCTCATTAGCCGCGTTTCCACTGAGCCGTGCTAGTGCGTGCCAGGGCCAGTCGCGTTTCCACTGTCACTTCCGGGGCTTGATCGGGGCTTACTCGGGGCCAACGGCCAGGATTTCTGGCCTGTCGAATACCTTGGGCCAAAGCGGGCCAGCTCGGGCTAGAGGCGTGCTCAAGGTAAAAGGCGGAGTTTATCGGTGTTATGAAACGTTATGATCTGCGGCAAGATGCACAATTCACTTTTTTTATATCGCGCAAAATATTCGCTGCTCGAAATGGAGAATCGCCTGTACTGGTCTGTCGAAGATTGCAAAGCTCTTCTGAGCATTTGGGCAGAAGAAAGAGTACAATGTCAATTTGACGGCGTGTAAAGAAACGAGGACGTTATAAAATACATCGATGCTGAACAAGCTAAGCATTCAGCGAGCAACGCTTCAAGTTCGGGAAAAAATTAAAAAGTTGCGGGCGCAGTATTGTACAAGGCGATTCAAACGCACAATGGATAAAGCAGAGCTCAGAGAAGGAGGTTTCCATGGTTCGACTTGATGGACGGTGCTGTTAGTGGCGACTCGCGAGGCAAGTCGGGACACTATTGCAGCCACGGCCGGTGAGTTAATATACATGCTATCTTCCTAACTTAAAAAATAAATAAATTCATAATACCCGCTGAAATGGGTTGGGTTGTATGACGTTTAATCCAGCAAGGCGTGTTAGGGGCGGGGTTTAGGGCAGCGCTGCGGGGCTACTGGCCCGGCAGTGGAAACGCAAGCCCGGTGCTTGAGGCCCGAGGCTACTGGCTCGGCTCGGCTCGCTGTTAGCCCTGGCCCGGCCCTAGACCGGCAGTGGAAAGCGGCTATTGATTTCCTTCAAAATTCTGTGAGAGCACGGGGCAGCTGTACGTTGTACGTTGACTGCCACTGTGTCCACTGGTTCTGTCGAGCAGACACTCTCAGTCTCAGCCCTAAAGCGAATTTAAATGTATGCCAAAAACACGAAGGGACAGACTCGTTGGAACTGAAACACACAGATAATCTGTACAACACAAAGTCTTCTTGAGAAAAGAAATAAGGATGGATTTTGTGTAAAAATACACAGTAGTTTTGAGGAGTATAATGCTTATTTTTGTTGCCGTTTTTTCCTTGCCGAATATGATTTTCTTCTTAATTTTTCTAGTAAATTTATGATCGAAACTTTTTTTTTTAAAACATTCATACTTTTGTAACGTCTGAAGAAGACAGACAACGGAGGCTCAGTTTCTGAACTTTTTAATCGGAACGCAAACAACATGAACGCACCAGCCTAACTTACTCACTCGTTTCTCTCTACCTGGCCTTTTCTGATATCACCTGTAACTGCGGTGCAAAATAAAACCTGCAATTTCACAACAATTATAAAGAGTCTGTGCGCTATTAAAAGCATATTAAGAGGTGGATTAATTCAGGTACAACACCACTGAAGGCACCGCCCGCCACTGTATTTATACATCCCCATATAGCCTATCTCTGTATACAACTTAAAGCACATTTTAGCTCACCTTTTTACTTCATGTAATACAAATACAGATAGACTGATGAATGACAGGGACGGACGGCAAATATTCTATGCATGGACAGAAAAGTGTAAAGTTGAGGTGTTGGGAGTAAAAAAACTAAATGTGAAGAGAAAAACACAGAGCACACCAACATCTAAACCTCTAAAAGTGTCCAGGGTCTGGCAGTTTGCAGTCATTGGTGAAAAACAGTTAAATCCCAAGTACTTAATCATGCCAGGTCTGAGAATTGAAGGCAAGCATTGTTGGTTGGCATAATGACCCACAGAACATAAGTAAATCAACAACAAAACTGCTTTAACAGAAGAAAACCTGTTCTGACCCCAACCTGATTGGTGCTTTAGCATGACCTCAAGAAAGTGATCCACTGCAGACAACTCAAGAATGACGCTGAAGTGATCAGAGGAATAGTGCAGAATTCTTCTGACTGTTGTGTAGATATGATCTGCAATGACAAGAAACACTTGTGCTGCCAAAGTCATTAAATTCAAGGGTTCACATACTTTTTCCACCCTGCACTTGAATCTCCTGCAGAGACAGAATGGGCACAAAGCACATAATTGTAATAATGGTCCACTGAAGGCAAGTTTGTAGAGAACCCAAGTGCAGTTTATTTACAGAACGTGATCAGTCATAAAACAAAGCCATGATATTGACATGGCATGATTTCAAAACATAATGTGGAGATGACGCTTACCAACAGTGGTAACAGGAAACAATACTTGACAAAGACACATGGCAACATGAGGGCTTAAATACACAAGGACTAATGACTAGACAAGGGACACCTGTGAACAATGAACCATGACAACATGACACATCAGACAAGGGAACACATGGCAGGTTCACGTGACTAACAGGGAATCACATAACAAAGACATGAAACGAAACCAAAACAAGACATTACATATCCCCCCCATCTATGGGTGGCTCCAGACACGCAACATGAAACAAAACAAAACATGATGAAGTCTTGGCGGTTGTAGTGGATTTTTTCCTAAACCTAACCTACCCTAACATAACTTATACTCCAACGCGCCTATACATTGACGTTAGCGGAGTTCACACTTGCGCGAGTCTCCCAGTCCCTACCTATATCTATACCTATATCCCAAGCTATAACTGAATCTCAGACAAATCCCATTGAGAATCCCACCAGTACACACGAATACAACAGTTTTTATATGGCAAAATGACACATTACCACGAGTTAATCTGTCTAGTTTAATTTCCCATATTGTTATTTATACACACACACGCACATACTCAGTCACAAGTTTTCAACTAAAGGGGAGACATACATTTCAAATTCAAAAGCATATGAATGAATGTTGTTAAATAAGTTTAGATGTTAAAAACATGGTTGTTTAATATACAGTCTAAAATTTCCACCACACGTCTTGGGGGAGGGATGGTGGGCTAGGCCAGTGCAGGGGAACAAGGCTAGAACCGTGCCATGGTGGGTATGGGTCGTGTAGCATGGGCGGACCTGGGCCGTGGAGTGTGGGCGGACCGGGCAGAGCAGGAAGCCAGGGCGAAGCCGGCAGTACAATGGACCAGAGCAGAGCCGGCAGTACGGGTGGCCAGGGAGGCATGGCCTTTAATCAGGTACCTACCTTTGTTCGGACTTCGGAGTGGCTACAGAAAAAAGAGACTGCAATCGTGCCCATGCGAAAACAAGGATAAATATCAGAAGGACATTAAATCTAGTCACGCAATGCTGATATTTTAACATTAACAATTTGAGAACAAAGTATAATTTGCACGGTTTGACGTGATATGATAAGCGATTGTTAGATTTAATCAGCACGATTTACTGCAATGATTTTTTTCCCTTAGTTGGTCAGAACAAAAGTGGATGTTTCTTGTTCAGATGACATTTTCCGGTGAAAATTCTTATGTTGGTCATACTTCCAAAAAGTAGAATCTGTGATTCCGAATTACAGTATCCACACCAGCGCTGTGCCTTGCCGAGGCACAACCCACGTAAAGTTGCTAATTCTGTGAATAACTGCAATTGCAGATTTCAAACAGAGATGGCAACAAAGAGGAAAACCTACGGACTGCAGCTTTAAGTAATTCCAAAGGTAATTGAGTCAATTGCGAAAGATGCCCTTGAGGGCAGCATAATTAAAGTCCACCTGATAACAAAGATCACAAAAATCCACCACATAATTCTCTACGGAACGATCACCATAGTAGGGTGACTGCTGGGTTCATTGTTGTGGGTCAAGTATTCTGTAATAATGGTCCATTGAAGACAAGTTTGTAGAGAATTCAAGTGCAATTTATTTACAAAATGTGATCAAACATAAAACAAAGGCAAGGCAAGGCAAGGCATGGCATGAACTCAAAACATAACTGTGGACATGACGCTTACCAACAGTGGTAACAGGAAACAATACTTGACAAAGACACACGGCAACATGAGGGCTTAGGCTACGTTTACACGTGGCCGGCTATTTTCATAAACGGACATTTCACCCTCTCCGTTTTCAAAAATAATATCGTGCACACCTGTCAGTTTTCAGAAAAGTGTTCGTTTTCACAAATCCGTGCATATATGCCGTCAAGAGCATGCCAAACCTGTAGCTGGCAGTGTAACAAGAAGCTCAAGCCCAGGTTAGCCAATCAGAATCCCAAAAATAGCAACAACAGTAACGAATCACTTCCTCTTTCTCTTTTGAACAAAGAGGTCGCACTTTTGACGCAGGGCAAGTTCTGTCACATACTGTGACGTCGGCTGCCTAAAACTCAGTTTTTCTCAGGTTACATGCATTTTTAGAAAGAATCGTTTTCAGAGGTGAATTCTCTGTTTGCGTGTAAACGAAGGGCACAAGCGAAGGGAAATGTCTCGGTTTTTCAAAATAACCATGTAGCCTACGTATAAACGGGGCCTGAAATACATACCTGTGAACAATGAAACAATGAACCAATGACAACATGACACATCAGACAAGGGAACACATGGCAGGATCACATGAATAACAGGGAATCACATGACAAAGACATGAAACATGGCTGACATAAAACAAAACCAAAACAAGACAAGATGTTTCAATGTTTTTTTTTTTTTTTGTCTCTCTCAATAGCAAAAACAGAATTGGAAAAGAGAATGATTTATTTTTACACCCGACTAAAATAAATTGATTATTTTCCATCACAGTCCATCTGCTGGTCCATACTATTCCTGTCATACTGATTGATAAATATTTAAATATTCTGTATGCCACATTTCCGATCACGGTAAACAATGATTAAGCGCTTGAAGTCTAGAGGATACATTTCTTGAAACATATTTCCTGCCAAGGTTGCAGTATCGTCAATACAGATACATAACTTATTAGAATCTCTTCTAAAAGGGAATAATCTCTGTAAATAAACTATAGTGAATCTAAGGTATCTCGTTATAGTGCTTGTGTAAATTTCTGTGAAATGTGTGTATCTGTGTATTAGCTTCTGAGGACCTGCTGTGCTCTCTCTAAGCCTCTCTAATCTCCACTGTTTCATGTCTTGTCAAGTGGTTTCCCTCTCATCCCATGAGCTCTTTCTCACTCTCTCACCCTTATCTTGGTCTCTCTCATCTCTCTTCTCCTGTACTCCAGTGCAACGACGTCTCTCATGCTTTCATTCTGTTTCTTTGTCTCTGGAGGGGGTCAACAGTCTGACAGCAAATGTGTGTAGAAAGGAATTTAAACAAACCCTTGCAGAAAAAGACGTAGCTACCCCCACAGAGAACACGAGAGCATCTGTGTAAACTAACAAGATTTTCCAGTATTCACCAGCTTTTCGAGGAATTTACTTGTTTCAGTCACAGTAGCCTAATGATGTCAATGAAATTACATCATTAAATGTATGCATTCAATGATTTGGTCTGTTTAAAAAACATTGTCTTCTCAGTTTTATAAAGCTGTTCAAGTGCATTCGTTTTCAGTGACCCTTGTCTGTAGGTTACGTTATACAAGTTTGTAGCGGCAAAAGATTGTTTTTATGAGTCTTTGAATCACTGACTCTTTCAAAAATGTTGATTTATTTAGCAACAATTGAGTCACTAAGACTAAATCATTCGCTCAAATGATTCATTCAACAAAACTGTGCTAGGAAACGCGCGCGCCGCGAAGGTTGCCATCTTTTTTTTGGTCAAGTAGGCTTACATTAAATTTTATCAATAGAATCTTTCACCATGAATTAATCACGGCTAATTGATTAATTCTAACTAATTATCACGGCTGTGAAAACTTGGAACCCTATACACGATTCAGTCGGATTAAATGGACAAAAATGAATAGGCCCTGGCTTTCACATGACAAAATATTGATTAAATGTAATGGCATTTTCGTCAATAGTCAAACAAAGCTATCAAATTAATGCTATTCAGTAACAAGTCTTTTTCCAGTCCATATACCTTTCTGCTTATTTCCTCTCTCACTCGTTACCCTTTTTAAATGCACAGTGCGGCCCAGTAGAGAGGAGTTAAATGGTTTGAGAGACAATGATAACCTTACCACAGACCCATTATTAGTAGCATCTTTAGCTTAGTTCTACTCATCCGACTCCGACTCAAGCTGAAAACCTCCATTTATTCCCCTGGCTCACCTCTGACATGACAATTAAACCATTTTGTGTTCCCTCTGAATCCTGACGCTGGCTTCTGAGTGAATAATTTGACTAAGCAAGCAATTGTAAAATAATTCTTGAGTAGATGGAATGGAGATAGAGGCAATTCTAAAGATAAGCTAATCTTGCTGTAAAAGCCCACTCTGTGCAATAGCCTACTCAACAGGTTAAGCTTGCATGAACATTCTCGTTTCAAGCTGGTATAATAAAATGCGGAAGAATGTACCTGAAAAGTGGCCTCCTCCTCAAAATTCAGTATGAAAGAGAGAATCTGACACATTTAAAGTAGAACACATCTGAGGTTAAAGGATTGTTCCGGATTCAAAACAAGTTAAACTATCTACAGCATCTGTGACATGCTGTCGATTAGCACAGACAATTATTTCATCCCTCAGTTCGTACATTTTAAGACTACAGGGTAAGACTTTAAAAGCAGACATGTGAAGGTGTTTATCTTCTATATTAAAATGTATTTTATTGTTATAGAGACGCAGTTGCTGTGGGTGGAGTTTCCATGGGTTACACTTTATTTTTGACTTAAATGTGCAAGGCTTCTTTTCTTGTGTTAGCCACTTCAATTATTTTAGCTGTACAAAGACAGTCTGTTATGCTGGTTGATATTGCAAACTGTTTTTTTTTTTTTACATTATTTTATTATTGTAATCATAAACACACTGGCAAATCGTTTTAAGTTTACTGCACTTTCATATTCTTCTAGTTATTTACCTAAAGTGGCCAATGCATCAAACATCTTGCACATTCACATGAAATAGCTTACTTCCGCAATGAAAAATAACGTGGATAGTCTGTGACACTGCCTATAGTGAATATGGTGCAACGAGTCACTACTGACAATTGAAATGATACATCTTCTGATGCTAAGCTAGGGCACATCATCAGTGATGTTCCTGATCTCATTGGGGGTTTCGAAACATCAGACACCCTCTTTCAGGTGACCCAGCTGAGGTTGATCAGGCCTCAGCTTGTGCCCTAGCAGCATTTAACCACAGATCCGCTGATCCAGAGCCACCTCGAAGCCTTCTCTGCAGCCCTTGTGTAATTGCCAAATAGCCCTTCTCCTTCTCTCACCTGTGATGCAGAGTGAAGTGTAGGCCCGTAGAGGGACTTCCTGCAAAGCTCTGCACCCCACCCCACAGGTAAATGGTAAATGTAAATGGACTGCATTTATATAGCGCTTTTACAGACCATGGCCCCAAACGCTTTACATTTGCCTCACATCACCATTCAACACACTTCATACACGACGGCGGTGTCAGCCATACAGGGCGCCATCCAGCTCGTCGGAGCAGCTGGGGTGTGTCTTGCTCTGGACACCTCGACACTTGTCAGGTGAACCGGGATTGAACCACAACCTTTCGGTTCGCAGACAATCTGCATGAACCACTGAGCAGGTAAGCACCTTGCCTTCCAGCCTTGGTTGTGGAAGTCGCTGATGAGGCCCTCATATTTCTCCCACTTCCTCTCAAAGGCTTCCTCCATTCGGTCTTCCCATGGCACAGTGAGCTCCAACATGACCAGGTTCTTTGTTGCCTCAGATACCAAGACAATGTCAGGTCTCAGAGTGGTCTCGACGACATGCTGGGGGAACTTAAGGTGTCTGCCCATTTCCACTTTCAGCTGCCAATCCTGTGCAGTGTTCAGAAGCCCTGATGTTATCCTGGAAATTTTTCTGGCTCCTCTCCGGCCCTGATGAAGCGGATGGTTTGCTTGGAGGGCTTTGACCTCCAGCAGCTGCTAATAGTAACCTGGATGCTCTCTGCAATTGTTTTTAGCACCTGGTCATGCCGCCAGTGATATCGGCCTTCCCCCAAAGCTCTTGGGCAGCTACTCAAGGGTTCCCTTTCTCTGGCACAGGGCACATCCTGGTGTATCGACCAGACCACAGGTGTGCAGGCTGGACGGGCTGGGGAGGATGTCATAGACTTCCCTGACCAGGAACTTGATGCAGTGTGGCTCTGCCCACCAGAGGTCAGTCCACGTGATCTTCCTCTCCACAGCCTGTTCCCATCTAGTCCAGGCACCCTGGCGTGCACTACCCACTGCTTTGCTGGACCTCTCCTCCTCCACCGCTGCCCTCACCTCGCTGTTTGCATAAAGAGCGATGCTGCTTAAGATCCTCAGGAATCCCAGCCATCTCCTTAGGTAGTGGCTGACTCTCCTTTATAGTTCTGAGATGGTGGAAATCAGCCACAGTATCCTTGGCAGAATCCAATGTTGGTGCACCCATGCTTTACATTTTCCAGGGAGCCCAATTTTGTCGACATTCTTCAGCCACCTATCCAGTTTCTCGCAGGTGTTTTTGATGGATGTTGTATCCCTGAGGTTGCTGTCAAAGATCCTTCCCTAGCTTTTTACTGTTTTTTCAGACAAGGTCGGGATTTGAGTTCCTGAGATATAACAAAAATTCTCCACCTTCCTGCCCTTATTTAACACTAAAGATCTAGATTTGGTTGGCTTGAATGACATCCTGGCCCATTCAATCACCCTCCCCAGACCATCCAGGATCCATCTGGCTCCAGGCACTGACTTCATTGTCACTGTGAGGTTATCTATAAAGGCACGGATTGGTGGTTGCCGTGTTCCAGTCTTGGATTTGGAGGAAGAACTCTGCCAACCGCTTCGCAACTATGCTGAGGAAAATCTTTTCTTCAACACTTAAAAGCGAGATGATTCTGAACTTGCTGATGGTCTTGGAGTCTTCTTCCTTTGTGATCCACACTACCTCTGCACATTGCCACTGTTTTAGAGTTTTTCCTTTCCTCCAGATGACTCTTAGGATCCTCCACAGCCGATGTAGCAGCTTGAGACAGTACTTATGCACCTTGTACGATGTTCCGCTTGGACCTGTAGCAGACCTAGACCTTGCCTTCCTTACCGCTTCCTGGACTTCTTTCAGGAGTGTCTCCCTCAGGTTGAATGCCTCTACAGGCTCTGGTGGTGTTATCAAGACATCACACTGCCCCAACTCTTGTTCTCTGGATGGGTCGCTAAAGGTATCTGAAAGGTGTTGGTTGATTTCCCCCTTAGAAGAGACTAGGCGTCCACCTTTCTTCTTCCCGAGGAGCTGCTTGGTGAACTCGAATGGGTTTCTAATGAAGGCTGCTCTCCTCCTAGGCCTCATCCTTCGCTGCCTCCTGTGTAGCTTGGCTCTGCGCGGGGTAACAAGCTTCTTCCTTAAGATGCAGCGCAGCTCTGCCAGTGGTCCGTGCTCCTCTTCAACAGCTTCCTTGTATTGCTTCTTTAGGGTTTTCATCTCTATTCTGATGTTATGGATTTTGTCTGCCCTCAGGTTTTTGGTGTACGGCTTCGTTACTCCTTTCACCTTCTCCACACCAAACCTCTCAACCGCCATGCTCACTATGATGGTTGTCATGGTAAATGGACTGCATTTATATAGCGCTTTGACAGAACCAATGGCCACCAAAGCGCTTTACATATTGCCTCTCATTCACCCATTCATACACACATTCATACACGACGGCGGTGTCAGCCATACAAGGCGCCATCCAGCTCGTTGGGAGCAGCTGGGGTTAGGTGTCTTGCTCATGAACACCTCGACACTTGGTCAGGTAGAACCGGGGATTGAACCACCAACTTTTCGGTTTGCAGACAACCTACATGAACCACAGGACATGAGTGAATACAAGCAAGAGTTCATTGTCAGTCATTAGCAGTACAGCAGCTCCAGACATGACACTCATAACCAATGTTACTCGCGTATGGAGCAGGATCAACGCAACATTGGCGTCCATTTTCAGGCCTTTCCGCCTAGGTATCTCCAGTGTTGGAAAGCTTTTCTAATATTAATGCCTGTCCTAAAGCTCTTGTCTGATCATAACCCTTATTTTTCCAGTGATATTCCTCCCTTTTCTCTTTCTGTTGTGGTGCACAGTCCGATTCACTTTCAACAGCGTTATTCAGAAATCGCTTACTGCACCTTTAAGAGTGTTTTTTAAACAAACTGAGGGAGAAGTTGAAATAGTTTGGTGCGGTTATTGGCAGCATGCCATAGAAATGTTGTGCAACTTAGTACAAAAAGCCAGACACATTAGTAATCCTTAATTCCTACTGTATCTTCTAATACTTCCACAGGCACGCTAATATCGATTGAGCCATATTACACCTGACAGTCAGTTAAAAGGATTAAAACCCGCTTACCTTTCTGGATTGCTTCAACAGATACATCACACTTCAGAACTGATGGCAGGTAGTCTTTAACTGCAAAAAAACCCTCCTGAAATATGTGGCTAAGTTAAAAAACTGGCAGTTGTGGTTATAATTCTCTTCGCCAACCCTAATGAGGTTCACAAACAAATAGTGGTTGTTTCCAGTGAGCTAATGCTTTCAATTGCAGCCCATTATTCAATCAGCTCTGTTGGGACTGTAAGTCACAAGCAATGTCATATTTATGCAAAACATGGATGTCAGCCTCATCGTCTCATAGGCTGTTATTATCATTATGCGAGGCGTAAGTGTGCCAAATTAATGAACGCTGCCTCTCGCCGTCTAGAACGTTGACAGCCACCTAATGATGAGGTGCTGTCTACCTGTAAGCTATGGTGTAATTATTATCTCCAACAGAGCACACTCTCACGCTCACACACTGTGGAGAATGATGGTGTAGAAACCTATTCGCAAAAACACAATCACACAGCTTCTGTTCCCCTTCTCTGGTTTTATTTGCTGATGTGTAATAAGGTCCACATGGCAACTCTGAGTTTTATTCTGCGTGGATCCACAGTGGAGCAGAGTTCAGAAGTTCAGAGAAACGGGGACTGTTCAGGATTCGGTTTGCAAATACTGTACTAAACTCCTCAAACAGGATTTAGATGTGTATTTTGCAGTCTTGACAGTTTCTCGGATGCGCTTTGCTGTAGTAGTGGAGCGATATTTCAATTTTTTATAGCTACTTACAATTAACGCAATGTCCTACCTAGACCATTAGACTCTTAACACCGTAATGAATGATTGCTGTATAAAGCAGTAGTAGGTATGTAGACAATGTTCTTTGGGTTTAAAAGATACTCATTGCTAATTGTTTCCCACTTAAACCTCTGAATACATTCAGCCAATTAACACTGTCTCACGCCATCACATGCATTTGGTACAGGCAATTAATCTGTGCTATAACTCAAACAGTGGAAGAAACAACATCAGTTACAATTATCATGATATTGTCATGATAAGGAGAGATAATGACTTTGCGGGTGTTTATGCTGCAATATATTTGCTAATCATAACATGCGTTATGAATCTTTCTCCCTTGAGAAAGACTCTCTTGGGGAGTGAGATTCCAATTTACAGCCTGCAAATAAAAGCTGAGCTCAGACAGGACAGTAGCAGCAGCAGCCCTTTGGATTCGGTGTAGAACTAGATTTCTACACTGAATCAATGTCAATTTAGACAATGCTTTCTGAAGAAAATTTGAGTAGTGCTGGTCTGTGTAAAAGCAAATGCGGTTTCAAGGAAAGTTAGTTAACTTGGCAGCCATATTTGCAACGCCTCCAGACAGCTACTTCGTGCAAGATCAGCTCCTAATTGAATGGGGAAATAGCGCAATCTCAAAAAACACAAGCCAAACTCACTTTTAAATAACATTTCATAACAGCAACAAAATACTGTCCCATAAAAAAAAAAAAAAACATTTTAGGTTTGTCCAGCCAATGGACATGTGCAGTCCTAAGTGCGCATCTCAAGCTTCTAACAGTGACTGTATGACTTTACCAATAGAGTGGTGCAGGTATGACATCACGTAGGCCAAAACGTGCAAATGAGTTAGCGTTTTAGCACTCCCGGTTCCATTTAGTCCATGGGTTTTGGTTAAATGGCTGAAATTAGGTCGGTAGTGAAGTTCAAGACACTGTCACGTTTTATTCTACGACATAAAATACATAAATATTACTTCACTCTTGATTTTTTAACAGTGAAGCTGTTACTGTACGTGTCTTGAAAAAGTCGGTTGCTAACAATTGGCTTAAGGGGACTACAGAGGCTGTGATGCTTACATTTGCTTATAATGCCTCATTATGCTTATAATTGTGCTCTTATAAACGATTCTAGCTCAAATGTTCTATTTTTAGATAAAAACTGAAAGAGTTGTCGGAAGCTTAGTGATGGTGACGTTGAAGTTGAGCGACCGTGGTGTAGTTCATTTATAGCCTACCTTTAGCTTTTTCATCAGGCGACTGCATTTAGACTTTACAATTCATAATTCAAGTTGTGTTCATCTGTGATAATTATCTTGATGGACAAAACATGCAAGTATCATAAACTTTTTGTTGATCACAGAGTTTTTGCGATAATCAAAAAGTCTATGGAAAAATCCTATTGGTTTTTTTCTTGACGGAATCAGTGTGATGCTAACTGCAGGTTGGCCTACAAAGTGACGTCATACCTGTACCACTTGACGATTCACTTTTATTTAAAAGGCGGGACTTATTGGGTCCCACCATATTGGGTTATTGCAGTTTCTCCCATTCATAGTAATACGAGTGAACCGTCTTAGTATAGTCTTTGACTATGGAGGTTGCCAGGATGTTGCTAAAAAAGTGGGGTTTAGCATGTAAAAATAACAGTTAAAGTAATCTCTTTTTAGCAAACCACATAGATTCAGGTCTGATGAAGAGCATTTACTCTTATATTTATTCACTGAGCAGACACCAAAATCAGCAGAATGCATTTAGCAAAAACAACAACACACAAATAATGTTTTCTCTCGAGTAAGTCTGTATCTGGTGTAATCTGGCACAATTTGAGGTACCAATTCATGTTTGTTGGACCAGAGTTTAATACTTTATTAGGGTTAGGTCAAATGAGCATAAACAGTATCAGTTATACTTGCCTTAGCAAGCGCCACTAATAATAATAGTGGTGTTCTAAAAAGTCTGAAAACAAAAGTTATTTTTTTCTTTCTTCAATTATAGCACATTTGCACGCTCAGAGTATCAGGTGAGATATTACAGCCAAGTACAATAATATATTAAAAACAGATGCTGTACTATTTGTATTAAACCCATGGATGGCTGCTCACATATTACCTTTTCACATCACATTTATCTTAAGAATCTTTTTTTACTGTTGGGCCCAATACTAATACTGCCCAAAATGTGCATACACCAAACTTGTTATATAAAAAAAAATAAAACAGGTTTTGTGAGATAAAGCAAAATGCTTTTTTATTGAGCATGGCTGATACCTTTGCTTAAAACCCACATTTTTACAACATGTTTTAGTACGTTCGTGTGTGCGTTAAAACAGTCACACGGCGAGAGTGTGCCTGAAGCCCTAATCTGTTTTCTTCAAAAATAATTAATAACCCTACAAAAGAAAAGAACAAAATGTGAACCGTGAACCATCAACCGTGAAGCCGCACATACATACACGTGCAAAACACTCTGTCAGCACACATGCAACGTTTTCAATTCAGACTCCGGCCCGTAATGATTATTAGCGCAGGCTAACGTGACCAAACAGCCAAAGTAATGTAATTACACCCGTGTCACCGAGCTTCACTCAGGAGAGAGAAAACGACAGACGAGAGAGAGAGAGAGAGAGAGAGAGAGAGGAGAGAGAGAGAGAGGAGAGAGGAGAGAGAGAGAGAGAGAGAGAGAGGAGAGAGAGAGAGAGAGAGGAGAGAGAGAGAGAGAGAGAGAGAGAGAAGGTGATTTGAGTCTTTTGCCAACAGGAAGAAATCCTAAACAAACAATGTCTGAATAGGCTAATTATAACTAATATTTGTGATCTGGATTTGGTGCCAATGTCCCTTTAATATTCAGCTAAGATTGACTACTTTCATTTGTTGACTGATTTGTCTCCAAAACACCCTTTCGTGTCAGTCTGTACCCACACGTACTCCTCAAAGCCATTTTCTAATGACTGCGAGGGCGCTATTGAAGGTCAACTGTCCTGGGTGTGATCCTCGGTAGGACAGGAGCAAAGACCCGGCCTGAGCACTGTGGCCGGCCCGGTGGAGGTCACGAGCGGCTCTCTCCACATCCCAAACTCTCTGAGCCAGCATGTGAGAGACCAGTGAAGAATACAGAGCTGTGTCCACACAACTGATCAACATCCCAGCATTCAACAGCAAAGACAGGAGCTCAGAGTCACACACCTCCTCAGTCACCTAGAGACAGAAATATAAGAGAAAGAGATAGAAAGAGCAGAGAGAGAAACAAGCCAGGAGAGGGAGGAAAAAAAATCAATTTCAATAAACACTTTAGTGCGACAAACAATTTGTGTGCAAGCAAACCTCCCACTTCACACAAACAACACACAAAATATTGTATTTTCCACCACATATAAACAAGTAATTGTTATTACTATACTTTACTTTTACCAAGTGTTAATATGGACATTATCCCAACACAACAAAAGTCCTATTACTTTATTACTGTTACTTTGTTTTCACACGTTTTTACAACTTCCTCTTACTGAATTGGAAAATGTATATATATAAAATTGTCAGTAAAGACTTACAAAATACAGTTTTTTTTAACTTTAGTCATTCATCAAATGCATAAAAAAATGCATTGCGTTTTCCAAAAAATATCAGTTTGGATTCCACTAAATCAACATATTAGAATGATTTCTAAAGGATCATGTGAAACTGAAAACTGGAGTAATGATGCTGAAAATTCAGCTTTGCATCACAGGAATAAATTACAATTTAAAATATATTGAAGTAGAGAACAGTTATTTTAAACTGTAATAATATTTCACAATATTACTAGTTTTTCCTGTATTTTCGCTCAAATAAATGCAGCCTTAGTGAGCACAAAATTCTTCTTTCAAAAATATCACACAATCTAATCGACTGTCAACCTTGTTAATAGATATTTTACCAATTTATGTCATAAACCTTTCTTTGAAATCTTAAAATGTCAACAAT
Organism: Chrosomus eos; assembly: GCA_036326025.1. Taxonomy (NCBI): domain Eukaryota; kingdom Metazoa; phylum Chordata; class Actinopteri; order Cypriniformes; family Leuciscidae; genus Chrosomus; species Chrosomus eos. Next base: position 9,521,734 of record CM070829.1, on the reverse strand, counting down.
GTAACCACAATTTATTGATGATTCAAATGTGGATAATTGTAGAAATAGGAGCATTAAATTCTTTTTGTAATAAAATAGAATTTGAGCATGAAACTTGCAATGTCCAATTAAACTGTAAAACTCTTTACAGTTTGAGTTCGAAAAGCATCATTATATTCCAACGAGTATAAAAATATAAATGTCCCTATTATTAATGAATTAACCCTACTCTATTATGTACACATCTGAGACAATATTACAAAAAGCACAGTAAAAATCACCGTATCAAACCAATAACCCTGTAGTAAAGTTGTTTGACTAATAAACAGACTAAATCTTTCCACCTCAGATTAGAGCTTATAGACTCACGCCGTGCCTTTCGCCTGGGAACACTACTGTATATTCTCTTTATCAGTGTTATCTAGTGGCCATGTTGCACTTGCATGTCTGAAGGAGGTCACATGCGATATAAATGAGCTCAGAGAGAGATGTTCCACCCCTTCTGCGACCCCCAGCCTGCTCAAAGAGACCAGGAGCACCTCTCTCGTCTTCTCAGCATAAATTATTCAACTGCCGGCTTTAGAGGTAGAGAACACAGAGGAGCGGTACTGTAAGAGTCAGCACACTGGAAAATCAATTATGTGCTAAATTTGATTAAAGCCAAGCGCAAGCCAAGAGATATGATGCCCTTTGACTGCGTGTGTGCATGCGTCCTCATATTAAATGTGACGTGACGTTAATAGTGGATATAAAATACTCAAACACAGTTTATATGTACTGTTCTGACCTCACACAAAGATTTCTAATGCCTATGGAAAGAGTTCAGGTTGGCGTACATACACAGACAGTAAGGATGTAACTACAATAGTTACAAAAATGTTGGATACCTTCTAATGTTGTCATTTAGGTCTATAAATGAAAGGGAAGAGTAGAGTAACCGAGAGAGAAAGAGAAGGTAGGTAATCGGAGCTGTTGGAGGGATATGGACACTACACTTACACACAATATCAATGATCTCAGCCACTTTTATCCATTCACGCCTGGTTATCATTTGTGTGTTTCTGTGAAAAAACCAGTCCACTTTCATTATTAACTCTGGGATACATGAAGCACATTACACTGGTCAGATCTTTAAAAGCTGCTTTTAATCATTCATGTGTGATGGATGATTCATGAGGCATGGGTGATTGACCCTGTTCGAAATGATCTACAACTGTCCTCGTATCACTCCTGTGTCGAAGCCGAGTCCAGTCAACTCGAGTCTAAGTAAAGACCCAGAGCAGAGTCAGAGTCCACATGTTCATGAAAACACAAGACCAACACCATGAAAACACAATTTCCATGGTTATAATCTTGACCCTCTTCTGGTCTCTTTCTTCACTCATAATAAAATAATTTCAAATCAAATTTTTCAATGTTTCAGGTCTCTTTTATTTATTTACTGGCTTTGACAATGAGTCAATGACTATATTTTATAGCATTAGAAAGATGTGTGACTCCCTCATGAACAATTTTCAGAAAAACTATTCAGAATGGATATAATATTTTGAAGTCAAAAGCACATTTTATAGAGACTACACATCTGAAAGTAAAACCGCTTTGAGGGCCATACTCGAACTAATAGCGGTTCTTTTATTAGCACAAGTAAATGAGTTTGAAATGAGCATCATCTGGAGAGAGTGAATTACACAGACATGGTTAACGTTGGTAAGCAAGCTTCTCGGAACAGTCCGTAAGACTTCTGCCACACAAAGGATTTGCACTGGTTTATCATCCAAAACACACAGCCTTAAACAACAAGCAATAGATCTGCAAGTCAACTCAAATGGTTCACACAACTCATTCAGCCTCAAAACCTGTCGTCAAAGACCACAGCAATGAAAAGAACCTTCTAATGCATAATCAGCTAGAGTATGTCAATTGATCATTTTTGACATATTTAGTCTTATTTTGACTCCTTTTTCTTGTGTATGTGAGAGTGAGTTTCTCCTCCACCCCCTCAAAGCCTCATGCAGTTTTTCACTCTTATTTCTTCTTTCCAGCCATGATGTCTGTGGAGAGCCGTCAGAGACAGCACAGACGGAGCTAAAAGGTCGCAGAACAGCAATGTGTGAGAGAGAGAGAGAGAGAGAGAGAGAGAGAGAGAGAGAAAGTGTGTGTTCGAGAAATTGAGAGAGGATGATAGAAGGAGGGAGGGAGGAAAGTAAGAGGATGAAGAAAAAAAAAAAAAAAAGAAGAGCATGGAGAGAGTCAGAGCTAAAATGTCGAGCGTTGAACTGTGAAGAAAGATCGGCCAGCTGTAGAAACCACTTCATAAAGAGGGGAGAAAAACAAAGAAAAAAAGTAAAACGGCATGACGGGGGAGGAGCGGAGAGAGAGAGAGGAGAGAGAGAGAGAGAGAGAGAGAGAGAGAGAGAGAGAGAGAGAGAGAGAGAGAGAGAGAGAGAGAGAGAGAGGAGAGAGAGAGAGAGAGAGAGAGAGAGAGAGAGAGAGAGAGAGAGAGAGAGAGAGAGAGAGAGAGAGAGAGAGAGCGAGCACAGGGCACACCATAATGTTTCAAATGCATGCTGATGATAAAAATGATGTGGCTTGTGAAAAATCATTTGAATTTTTCATCATTCGAAAGGAATGAAGATGTGAATATGAGAGAGCAGTAATGTGCTGTTAAGATATTCTACTCATCGCCTCCTTCCAACAGATAGACGAGAGCAATCCCTCGTTCTCCTTGATTGGAACTCCATTTCTGATCATTGCAAGGTGAAAAATGAGAGAGAGAGAGAGAGAGAGAGAGAGAGATTCGCAGATAGCAATTACTTATAAAGTCTCATTTACCGTATTTTCAAGATATGTTAAAATTCCATTGAGAGAAAAAAAAAAGTTGTAAAATACCGGTAAATAAAACAAAACGTTTACAAACATTCTAAGCGTTATACATGTATTTTAGTTGCCCTCACTACACAAATTCATTTCAATTTAATCATACACAGAACAAGAATGAAAATTGCATATATAAATGCATTCTTTATAAGCAACATTTATTATAATCAACAAGCCTAAACAAATTACCGGAGTGCTGTAAATGTGCCATACAAATAAAGTTGATGTGCCATAATTTGCAGAAAAAGCACTTATTGTTTTAAAATTGAATGCGAGGAGAAATAAAACCTGAAACACACAAGATAAAACATTTATGTATGAACAAGAGTCATTTTCCAATGTTGACCAATATTTACCATCGTTTACCAATTCAAAAACAAAGATAATTAATGATTTCTGTGTTGACAAGTAAAATATATATTTGATCTGCAGCGTTTTTCTACTTTAGGAGGAAGGAATGAAGTGACGAAGGAATAAAGTAAGTAACGGAGGTAAGTAATAAGGGATGGATGGATCAATGTATGTACGGATGAATGGATGGGTGGCAGAATACAGGCCAGTCAGGAGTTTTTGGCATAGCAGCGAGTGCGTGTCAGAAAGGGTGAACGAAAAAGACAGCAGATCTGTGAAATTCCTCTCCTCAGGACAGACGAGCACAGAGAGAGAGAGAGAGAGAGAAATGAACAGAACGAGGAGACGGCATACAGATGGCATCAAAGCGTTTACTATATTCAGCTACAGGTGTGAGAGCAGACATGTATCTCCACCTTCTTTCATGGCAATTCTTCAAAAATTTGGTGTTGCATTATTAATACATACTTCATGAGCAGTGCTTATTGAACCACTACAGCTGGCAACAATACAGCATTATTTAGTACACTACATTTCTTTTGCAGGACTTTCTTCAGTCGGCCCCACCGGTGGAAGAGTGATCACGTCCACCGGAACAAATGCTATCTCGTCACTGCAACAGTGCAGATTTCCTCAGGAGACCCTTCACTTTGTGCTAGATTAATAAATAAAATATTAATACTAATAATATTAATTATTATAATCAAATACAAATTCATTAAAGAATGAAGAATAACTGAATAATTATTATCATCATCTTCTTAATAATAATAATTTGTTTTAGAATATATTTTATCTTACATTTTTACTGAAGAATGACAAATAACTGAATAATACTCATACTATTTTAATTATGAATAATAATAATAATGTGCATTTTATTTAATACAATTTCATTGAAGAATGAAGAAAAAAATTACAATGATATATTCATCATCATTTTATTAATAATAATATTTTTATTTTATTTTAAAATATATTTTTATCTAACAGTTCTATTGAAGAGAATAATAAATAGAACAACAACACTATTTTAAAATGGATTAATAATAATAATAATAATAGTGTAAATGGTAAATAATTAATACTAGGGATAGTTCACGCAATAGTGAAAATTATTTACATTATTTACTCACCCTCAAGTCATTCCAAACCCGTAAGGCCTTTTCTCTTTTTCAGAACACAAATCAAGATAAAGGAGAAAAGAAGATTTAATAAAACAAATAGTGATTTATTTGTTGAAACAAAGTCAATGGGATCCAATGCTGTTTGGACACTCTGTCTGTAAATTCTTCAACATATCTCTTTCTATATATTTTCTGCAGAAAAAAGAAAAGAAAGGATTGGACCAACATTATCATTATTAGGAACTGACATCACTAGGAAAGAAGAAAGAGCAAGTACGTTTACCTCTGCCTTTGAAAATGCCAAAAGTGAACTTGTCAAGCTGAACAAACAATATTTGATTGAGGCTGAATATATTTCTGCACAACAATCAGTGGTCCGAAACATCAATTGCTGCCAACAAATGAAAATAAAATGTTTTGATTTTTGTTATGGGAAAATGTCCTTTAAAGGCCCCAGCGGTGAGGTTAATGAAGCGACTTTGATCACACTGGAAGTCAGAAAACACACACACACACACACACACACACACACACACACACCACACACACACACACACACACACACACACACACACACACACACACACACACACACACACACACACACACACACACACACACACACACACACACACACACACACACACACACACACACAAATATTTCAGACCATAATCGTATAAAATCCCAGATAAAGGTAAACCCATCGATCCAGAATAAAATGCCTGTGCTCTCTAGGGGTGTCATGTCGTTTACATCCAAGTGTGTGTGTGTGTGTGTGTGTGTGTGTGTGTGTGTGTGTTGTGTGTGCGTACGCAAGTCTGTCTGGTTGCATGTGAAGACTAACATTTTACTGTTTCATGTCATTTTTTAGTACTATTTTTCGTTATTCATTTTCATAATAATAATTTCATATTTTGTGAAATCAGAGTCTGTGCTGAGCAGAGATATGGATGAGCTATATTTTGCTTAGAGGTATGTTCACTGAGCAGAGATGTTCCAATGATGATGATACATTAAATGTGTACATGTTCTTTACAAGGAAAGGAATGTTTCAACTGATGCAAATGTACCACTAATGTATACACAGAGGGATAGTGGATTGTACCATGTGTAAGCATGAGGTATACCTTTCATTTTTAAACATAAGCAACATGTTTTTCTACCTTTCAAGGAAGTTGAAAGTCGCTGAGTTGTGTATATAAGCTCGATCCTTACTGTACCAGCCCAGAGAAACAAAGGCATGACGGGGTGAGAGGAAGGAGAAATAGAGGCATGTGGGGGGGTGAGGGAGGAGAAAACATTTACAGCTGGCATGATGAGGTGAGAGAATAGAGAAATCTGGAATGAAGACTACTCATATAGCCTTATTCTAATATGTCAGTTTCTCTCTGTCTGACACATGATAAATAGTGCTGTCAGTCAAACGCGTTATCAACGGCGTTAACGCAAACCCATTTTAACGGAGTAAATTTTTTTATCGCGAGATTAACATTCTTTTTGGCCTAGCAAACTGTGTGTTTTTCACATGCTGTTGCAACAACTTAGCCTGGATGCCAGCCCGAACCCCGCCCACAACATTTTTTGGTCGGGAAGTTCGGTCTGGACTAGATCCATTGAGGAGTAATTGAAAAAGTATATTGATAGAGGGTCCCTGATGCCCGCAAATTAGTTAAAATCTCCCGGAATCTAGAGCAAGCGAGCAAGAGCGCGCATCGAGACAGAAATGCTCCAAACCGTATAGCACGCGCACGGCGGCGAGAGACTGGTGTGTGTGCCTCAGAACGCTGTAGACAGAGACCCATCCTGATTGGCCCGTTTCATAAGTCAAACAATCAATTGTCAGTGTGGGTGGGCTTCTGAACCAGTATCCCACCCTCCAGACACTTTTTGCAGGTTGGGATGTCTGGGATGACTCCAGACAGAAGCACATGGATACCACAACTAAGAACAAACTTACTGCCGATCCACTTTTCCATGTTGATAAGAGCATTAAAATGAGAAAAAAAGAAATCAAGGGACATTTAGAATAGATAAAAATGTGCGATTAATTGCGAGTTAACTATGACATTAATGCGATTAACGATAAATATTTTAATTGTTTGACAGCACTAATATTAAATAAGAGATCTCTTGGGAAAAGTGTAGCTTTGGGAAAACTGGTGTAGCTTCCGTGATTCAACAATAATGGAGAAAAGAGTCTACACATGTTTGTTAGTGGCACTGAGATGAACTGAATAAAACCATAAATGTGCACACAAACATGTTTTTTTTTTATCATACTACTGTTTTTTATTGATCAAATGATATTTTCTATCACCAACCCAACACTCTTTTCATTAAGACATTATTTATTTAGTTGTTTAATAAGGCATTTGTTGTGGGGACTGTTGGTAAGTGATTTCAGTTTTGTTTGGACATTTGGTTCACACAAATAAAAAAGCACATTAGCACAGTCTATTTACAAATCCACATAATGTTCTCTAATATCTGCTAATGCACACATGGAATGCGGGAAGAGCTTGTAGAAAATGGATGTTTTTTTATTATTTTTGAGCTGGTTCTCAGTTGCAGTGCAGTTTTAATTTGAATAACGGAGGGTGTTTGCCATCTCATAAATGATGCATGCTTGGCTTTTCTTTTATCATTTAAATCATAAAGCTGGTTTGCATCAGGACAGAGTGGGACGAAGAGCGAGTCCAAAACACCGCTGGGTCTCTGCAGTCCCTCTCACTCTCAGAGCAGCCCTCCTGAATACGCCAAGCATTTTATTTTTACAGAGGAGGAGGTGGAGGAGAAATATATAACCACACACTATTACCCACATATTGGAGTTCAGCAACAATCTAATAAGATGTAAATCAGAAAAGGTAAAACTGAGGGGAGGTAGAAAAGAGATTCACACTCACAGAGACTGGAGGATCACTGACTAGAATCGCCAATTTTGTCCTAAAATCTCCTGCTTATGAGGAGACCATCTGACAGAGATACAAATCAAGTTTATTTTGAGGTCACCTGCAGTTTAACTGATTGAGGAGTTGCGCTACAAATAATTCTCACTTTGAAGGACAACTTTTTAATTTTTCTGTCATGTGCTATTTTTATCTGTCAGCAAAATACTGTAACACTTGATATTTTAATTCGTCATTACTCTAACATGATACAGTGCCCTCCACAATTATTGGCACCCCTGTTTAAGATGTGGTCGAGGACTTCTAAAAATTCTCCCTTTTTTTTAAACAACATAGAACCCAAATGCACACAAATTATTGGCACCCCTAACAATTCCGCTGAAAAATGTAATTGATTTATAAAAAAATATATTTTTCTATAGTTGCTAAAGTTGGTCAGGGGATCTAGGAACTTTTAATTAGTAATTCATGACTTCCTGTTTCCCTGGAGTATAAATATGACATGACACAGAGGCCTAATTCTCTTACCCATTTGTCAACATGGCAAAGGCAAGAGAACACACCATTCAAGTAAGGCAGATGTGTGTCGACCTTCATAAGTCAGGCAATGGCTACAAGAAAATAGCCACTCACCTTAACTTGCCCGTATCTACAGTCAGAGGAATCATTAAGAAGTTTAAAACAACTGGAACAGTGACAAACAAGGCTGAAAGAGGTCCCAAGTTTATCTTGACCCAACGCACAGTGAGGAGGATGGTAAGAGAAGTAAAAAAAAGTCCTAAGCTCACTGTCACAGTATTGCATCAAAGAGTGGCATCTTGGGGTCACAAAGTCTCCAAAACAACCATCAGAAGCTCTCTACATGCCAACAAGCTGTTTGGGAGGCATGCAAGGAAAAAGCCTTTTCTCACTAACACTCACAAACGTAAATGTCTGGAGTTTGCTAAGCGGCACTGGGACTTCAACTGGGATCATGTGATGAGACTAAGATTGAGCTTTTTGGCAACAAACACTCTAAGTGGGTCTGGCGTAAAACAAAAAATGAGTATGCCCACCGTGAAGTATGGTGGAGGATCTGTGATGCTGTGGGCCTGTTTCTCTTCCAAGGGCCCTGGGAACCTTGTTAGGGTGCATGGCATTATGAACGCTTTGAACTACCAGGACATTTTAATTAAAAACCTGATGGCCTCTGCCAGAAAGCTGAAGATGGGTCGTCATTGGGTCTTTCAGCAGGATAATGATCCAAAACATGTGGCAAAATCTACACACAAATGGTTCAGCAGTCACAAACTCAAGGTCCTCCGATGGCCATCTCAGTCCCCAGATCTCAACCCAATCGAAAACCTGTGGGGCGAGTACATAAGAGAGGACCCAGGACACTGGATGATCTAGAAAGATTGTGCAAAGAAGAATGGTCAAAGTTCCCTCTCTCTGTGTTCTCCAATCTTGTGAAATGTTATAGGAGGAGATTAAGTGCTGTCTTGTTGGCAAAAGGGGGTTGTACAAAGTATTAACAGTAGGGGTGCCAATAATTGTGGGACACATGATTTCAAGTTTTTTTTTTTCTAAATGTGTGATTTTTTTTTTTTACCACCAAAGCAATGTACTTAAATAAAATTTTTTTTTGCATTTGGGTTCTATGTTGTTTTTTTAAAAAAAGGAGAATTTTTAGAAGTCCTCGACCACATCTTAAACAGGGGTGCCAATAATTGTGGAGGGCACTGTATGTAGAAAAAGCACTGAGTTGCAGCTTCTTGGACTTATTTTATTTTGCTCTCTGTGAATTACCAAAGGATAAATCATTTTACAGCATTTATTAATCTAGAATGTTTATTTCTACATGCACTAATACAATTTTTTAGCATCTGTTAATGTATTATGAACAAACATGAATTAACAATGAACAACTGTTTCATGAATATAATGAAGGTATTGTTTATTGTTAATGATACCTAATGCATTAACTAATTTATTAATTTTTTCTTATTTACTTCCTATTAAAATCTCTTTATATTGGTAATGTTGCTGAAGTAAATACTACAATTCAAAATTTTGGGGTCTGAATTTTTTTTTTATGTTTTAAAGTCTCATACAGTATGCTTTAAGGCTGCATTTATTTGATCAAAAATACAGTAAAAACTATAATATTGTAAAATATTATTACAATAATTTTTTTTTTCATTACATTTTAAAATGTAATTTATTCCTGTGAAGGCAAAGCTGACCACATGATCCTTCATAAATCATTCTGATATGCTGATTTAGTGCTCAACTTTTATTATTATACAGTTGAAAACAGTTGTGCTGCTTTATATATTTGTGGAAACCGTGATATATGTGTTAAATTCTTTTGATGAGTAGAACTGTTGAAAAGTACAGCATTTATTTGAAATAGAAATCTTTCATAATAATATAAGTCTTTACGGTCACTTTTTGTGCAGTAATTTATTTCAGCTTTCTGAATAAAAATAATAATTTCTTAAAAAAATGTTGACCCCAAATTTTGAACGGTTGTGTATATACCTTAAAAGATAAATCTTCATTTTTAAATTAATTCTTTATATTTTATCTGTCAAATATGATAAAATCCTGTAAATGACAGAAAAATGTATGGTCAAGCCAACCTCTGAATAGATAGATACAGCGAGATATCACAATAATAGGCTACCCTTATACCTGTGCTGAGTCGACAGAATTTTCCTAAATCAATAATGACAAAAACATGTTTTTTTTTGTTTGTTTTTTTAAGTTAGAAATTGTTCTAAAGTAGGGGTAATGGACTGAAAACTAAAGATATATGAAGGTCCAAGTGTTGAAGCGGCTACAATTTTCCAGCGAAATAGCTGCTGGGAGATTTTGCTGAATGTTGGCATGCCCGGAGATGGAAAAAGGAAAAGAATGACCGTTTTAAAGAAACAGCCTATACCAAAGTCATTCGGCAGAACTGTCGACGACTGTCCCTTTCTTTCATGTCCTCTTACTTCACATTACAGGCCCATTCATTCACATTTCCTGAACTGTGATTTCTTGAAAAGACCAGGTCTATCCACACAATGGAGCGAGCCAACTCCTGCAGAGAAGAGAATGAAGGAGTGATTGTCTTAATAGTGGACTCCTTACAGCTCGGGTCAAACCTTCACAGTCTGACCAATTCTGACATCCGCACTTGTTGACGCTGGAGCCATGCTAATCCACACGCATTCTCACAACATTTTATTTGTTAGTATTCTTCTGCTTCTTATTCTTTTTTTTTATCTCCTTCTGTTCGAGTTTATGGACGTAGAACCACTTGCAGGAAAATGATGCAGTTTGGCACACAGATCGAGAACAGTCTGAACAATAATAACCACAGCAAATTTGGAGTATCTTACTCATTCTCTCTAGCGGCACCAACTGTCCAAGGTTACGTTTATGCTAATAACTTTTAAACCATCCTTTTCCATCATGAAAATCGTTCCTACTTTTTCGAACTCGTCCTAGACGGTAAGTCCTATTATAACCAAAATTGGCTCAGAACATCTGCAGACCGTGCTGGCAAAATAGTTATTACAAGCTTTTTAATAAACCCAACCGTTTTCAAATTATGCCGGAACGGATTTGCAAAATGGATGCAAGGCTACATCTCCACAATGCTTTAGCATATTAAGACACATCTTGGTACATGTCATCACAAGCATGACCTAAAACTCAGGCACTCCGATATAAAAAAAAAATATTATCTGAGTTGAAACTTATTCAGTGCAGCACACCGAGTCAAATTATATAACATTTTCTCATGTCAACCATTTTGGCCATTGGACATTTAGAGTTTTGTAATAAAATGCTTCATTGTACGAACGCATTAGCGTATCGTCACGAAACTCGGTGCGTGTCATCAGCACCATGCCCTGAAGGTACTCAGCTCCACTTTGTGGTCAAAGATTATAATGAAATTTCAAAAAAGGCTAATAGCCAATCATACCAATTTTGCCATACTTGGTCGAAATTGCTGTCATTCATTTTGAATCTCTTTGAAAACCTATTTTTTTAAACTCCTTCGAGACCACTGGTCAAATTGTCTCATATTCCGACTATGTTGGCAAAAACCAAAAAATTATTAAAAGATTGTTGATAGTACAAACCGTTCTCGAGAAACGCATCATTGAAATTGATGGCACGATGCCAAACTGATTCTGAGGCTATACAGTATCTCTGCAAAACTTTGGCATATTGAGACCACACTGACATCAATCTGGAAACAGTGCAACCTACTGGTCAAAGGTCACCCATTTTGGCTAAAAAGGTCTAAAAATGTTGAATTATTTATTGTTACAGTTGGTCTAAACCATGCTTGCATAACTAATGCCTTTTTTGTGCCCCTTAATTTCTACTTGCAGCTATATTTGAAGCTTTTGTTTAGTCAATTAAACAGCATTGTCTGTGCGAATTCTTTACAAGATATTTCAATAAAATGACTGACATTGTTGTCACAAACAAATAGATACATGCAGCACATGACTAGCAAAATTAATAACGGACCACTCAATTATTGAGGAAAAAATATATAATAAAACAACACAATAACCTACATAATCACTTCATAATTTCCCTCTTATTTTTGACTGTTGTTCTTAATTAAACAAAATAATCTCCATAAAAAAAACAACCTCATCACAGAGAATAATAAAAGCCATGCTTATTCAACATAATTTATATTCTGGAGCAATAAGTCCATTATAAAACACAAGCTTATTATGAGCAGGAACAATGCACATCAGATCGCCCAATACAAACAAAGACCGAGCGGGCGGTATGTAATTGCTCTCGGTACAGAAAGCCAATTGAATGGCACTGATGAGTCTATTCAGAAATAATTGGTGAGGAAAAAGAAATAACCGGTGGTGAGGTGTGCCCAAAGACGTCTGGAGAAGACTGAGCTGGAGGAGTCAAAGATGAATGATACTTGATTACTTTTGTGAAGATGACACATGCTGCCACTCGTTCCTGTGTAATGACATCACTGGCTGGAGGTCCTCGCTCAAACACGTACGCAACACGAGCAGGAAAGGGTTGAAAAGAATTAAGATTTGGTTTGAAATGAATTATTCAGCGAAGTTAACGTGGTTGAACATCGGCTGTGGCTTTAAGCTTGCCAGAGGAGAGGGTAAGTTAATTGAGGCAAAAATAATAATAAAAAAATCTAACATAACGGCAGCTGGAAATGATCTTCAGAGAATGCAGCAAAATGTCAAGCTTTGAAAAGAGACAGTTTGGAAGGGGAAACGAGGACACTGCGTGTGTGTGTGTGTGTGTGTAGGCTGGAGTATGGCAGAAGGGTTACTAAATAAATCAATGTCTTGAGCGTTCAGAGGGGACTGCCTATGTGAAGCAAACTCTCTCTACGACTGAATCCAGATTGTGTTGATAGATTACAACATGATACACTTACTGGTTAAAATACAGATACAAGAAATACAAATGAGATTTACTTTGATTAAACAAATAAATGTGATTAATGGTACATTCAGCAAATATTATACAAACATTTTGTAATAAAAAAATATTTAATATAAGGATTTTCAAACTAATAATGCACAGAAATAGAATATTTTATATAAAAAACACTTTAGTCCTAATAATATTTTAAATAAGTAATATTTTAATTCTTTGCATACATATTTTTAATATTTCTTTTGGGGGACCACTTTGGTCTTAGTAATACTTTAAGTAATATTTTTTATATTTACAAATATTTAAAATATTTTTTATTGGGAGTCTGCTTTAGTATTATCAATATTTAAAAGAATACGTAATTTTTTAAATATTTACAAATGCTTAAAATATTTCTATAGGGTCCACTTTAATCTTAGTCTTTCCATTCTGTTTTTGGGACCTAGAAAACCTGAATATTATATTATAGTAAAATATCATTGTCACAAAACATTATGTACTAGTAATATATACAGTATCTGTCCCAGATTATTCACTTTGGTGCATTATTTTACGGCAGTCACTACTATAGCAGTCAAATAATACTAAATTGTTTATAAATGTTTTTAAATAAGGGTAAAAAAAGTGAAACCTTGAGTGCTATCGATTACTTCATAATGCACCACTGCACTGTAAAGAAACATAAAAAAGCTAATTTTATTGCATTTGCAAAAAACTTTTCACTTTTCCTTATGGGGACCAAAAAATGTTCCCACAAGATCAAAAATGGGATATTTTGGGAATACCTGGGGAAAAAAAGCAGGGCACGCGCACACACCTTGTTGCCAAAAAAAACCAACAACACACCCAAATTCACCTATTCCTGTCTTTCTTGCTTTTCTCCATCTCTCTGCCAGGTTTGTAGATGAAAGAACATCACCCTTGCCCCGAGAGGAGGAGATTACCCTCATTTTAAGTGAGATTCTCTCAGTTGCGTGGCTTTATCTGATCTAGAGTCAGTGAGAATGTGAGCTCTAATTGATCCTTCTGAGACTCCGGTTATCCAGTCGGTTCCCTAGTCAGTTTTTGGGTTCTGGTGAATTTTTAGGTGAACCCTAACAGCATCGCGGTGAGCTGTGGTGGCAGCGTAGCAGTTCAAGCTGTGCTCTATGATCAGGCTATGATAAGGGACCTTGTTAAAAACAAACTCCCGTCACTCATTCTGAACAGTGAGATCCTTCCGAGAGATATGCAAGTGCACTCAGCCACAAGTTGTGGCAGAATTTCGCATATTTTCTGTACGTTCCATTCATTTCCTATGGGAGGTCATTTTTTTAGATAATTTTTGTGTTTGTATAGCCAGTGCCACAAAAGTCAACAAATTTCATACCAGTCCAATGAAGTTTTAATTTTTAAATATTCAAAATGTATTTTTTTTCTGTCAAAAGTGACCAAAGAGCACCAGACGGGTTAAATGCAATAGTAACTGACCTGGCTTGGTCTTTTCACAATGACTAGGTGGGTCAATTTGCTGAATGCTTACACTTGTTGATGTGTATATGAAGGATATCCTTTTAAGCTCAAAAAGACTGTTTTTGCATCATACTTCTAATAAATGTCATTTTTGGTCAAATTTGATTTCTCATAATATCACCCAGACTAAAATGTAAAAAAAAACTCCTGTATTTTTGGTTCGTTTAATACTGGTTTCAGTTAAAGAGTGTAGTACTCCCAGCACCTTTACCATATTTAATTTAGCAGATTTTCCATATAATTACGGCAAAAAAGAAAAGTATGCAGATTCATTGTTGAGACTTCCCACTATTGTGCAGCTGAGCAAAGCATTTAACCCTTGGCTGATACCAGGGAATTGCAGAAATTAGTGTGGAGTAAGTTGCTTTAGATTAAAAGCATGTACAAAATGCAAATTAATCAAATCATGTTTCCGAAGGTCTTTGGAAAGAGCCTACGTGTTTGGTTTTAATGTGTAGCCATTGCTTATCTGGCCCTCTAGCAGACCTGAGAGGATAAATTAAGTAATGGTGCTGTGAGGGCTTGGCTTTTATCTGACCTGCAGTCAGTGAGAGATAGAGGTTACGGTCAGATGCAAGCTTGCTCTGATCGCTCCTATCTGATTCACAGTCACTTCTGGTGTCAACAGTCAGTTTAGTTTAATTGAACCCACATTACAGCGGTGGCTGGCTGACAAGAATACACCCTTGACCGCTAGATTCATCCTGCAACGGGTCATGAATGACCTCCTTTTTTCATTATTGCTATAAACACAAGAATAGTTAAATCATTTAACCTGGGGGTCACCTTTAGAAATGCAGGGTGACCACGGGCCAATGAATAAAAATGTCCTGGTCAGACTTTAAAAGACTCTCGTGAACTTCTGAACTATGTTCACTTCACTAAAAGCCTTTTATAATTAAATCTGATTAATGTATCGATTAATTCTATTTAAAATAGATTTACACCACACTGCAAGTGAACGATGCGGCTACATCTCTCTCATTATAATCAACGCAACAGTGTTATTGTTCATTGAAACTAAAAAAAAATAAATGTTGTTATGGCAACAACCTGAAATAAGTTTTAGTAGTACTAAAATTACAAACTAAAAATTAAATAAAAATAGTTACATAGTAATATATATGATTTTTTTTTAAACTAAACCAATATATTAAAATATAAGCTCATTCAAAATAGTACTATAACAGCCTCAGTTGACTGAGTAAGAGTGTGTCACAACGCCATGGTTTAGATTCCCAGAAAACAGGAACATTTATGAAGCTATTCTATCAAATTCTCAAAAAAAGTCCACATTGTGGTTCCTGGGCCATCTGCAACATTGTGGGGCGAGAGAGAACACAGTCAGAATGAGACTTACATCAGTAATGTTTTTGATCTGATCCTGGGTAAGTTTGAGCAGATGCTCATCCTCGCTTTCGGTCATCAACTTCAGAGCAGGAAGCTTTAGACCGGCGTCCAACAACAGAGAGCAGATGTTCCCAATGCACTAAAAGAGAATGGAAGTGAAGTGTGAATGTCACGACGCAACATAGCAGAGCCAAACTCACTAAACTAACTAACACTGACAGGAAAAGCTTAAGTAGTCGTCAATGTTTGGTGACGATGACTCCCACACTCTTACCTGTGGGTTAAGTTTGTGTTTGGTCGGGTAAAGAGAGCGGCACACGGTTAGAACCTCATTCCCGATGTTGATTTGGGAAAAGCTGGAGGAGTGTGTAAGCAGGGCGGATGTGAGACACACCCAGGGGTTCTGCTCTGTCGCAAGCCTGTGTAGAGAGACAAATGTGTTTAAAGGTGTTCAGAAGAACCACACGCACGCCACGCACGCACGGCGAGTGATAAACATGCAATGACATGGAAAGCGAATCATGAAAGTTCATGTGGTACCGTGAAACTTTTAATAGAAAAGGATCTGTATAATGAAAAAGAAATCCAATCATAATTATAATGGCCTATTACATGCGTGCAGCTATAAAACAGCGCATATGCTTATCTCCTGACTTCTTATGAGAGATGAGAGGAGCTTTCTAACAAACTCCACTGCCGACTGAGATAAACACACATAATCATAATCAATCGCACACACGCTAATTCGTCTTATAATTGAAGTTGGCCTTTCATACACTGAATGCTTTCCACAGTTTTTGTAGATAATAACAAAATCCACAGTTACAGTGAAAATGAGGATCCTAAATTAAATTCTTAACAGATACATGGATTGGTCAGGAAAACTTACTTAATTGAACATTTCATTAAAAAATGCTAAATCTTCTCATATCCTCACTCTCATGTTGTTTTTAAACCCATATGCTGCCATTTTTCCCCTGAGTAACACAAAAGGAGAATTTTGAAGAATCCTCACAAAGATCTTCTCTATAAAAAAAAACGATTTTAACTATAAAAGCACAATAAAAGGTGCCATAAAATGGTCTATATAACTCATGCAGCGAGTCTTCTGAAGCCATAAACCGAAATTTAAGTTGAGCTGCCAAAGCTCTCAAATCTCACATGGCACTGGGGGATGTGGTGTTTGGTTACGAGAAATGCAAAAAGCCAATTATGTTTGATATTAGTGACATCCAATCTGTGCCATTACCATATTTGATTTTGATGACTTAAAATCACACAAAAATATCATATGACCTGAGACCTCAGAAGATTTGGATCATATTATATGAGTTTTATAGACCACTTTTTGGTCATTTTTTGGAACTCAACAGCTCGTGGTCACTGTAAAAAAATAAATGAGATGATTTGATTTGACAAAATTCTTTTATATTTCATAGAAACACAGCATTCAAGTCAGGAAAGATATTAGTGTGAGTGAATAAATGAATAATATTCAGTTTTTACTGTCTTATCTATGGATATTATATGAATATAGATGCAATCAGAACTTAAATTACAGTTCTTGTTAAGAGAATAATTAATTTAAAAAAAATGATTAAGGTATGAAGTTTTTCATTTTAGAAGTTTTCAATAATTCTGTCATCATGTACTCATGTTGTTTCGTTCTAAACCTTTCTGCAGAACACACAAAAAAAGATATTTTGAAGATTGTTGATAACCAATCTTTTCGTGACTATGATTTCCATTGTATGAACTAAAAAAATATCCTTCTTTCATATTTCACAGAATAAAGAAAGTAATGAAACAACATGAGAGTGAGTAAATTACTGTATGATAGAATTTTTATTTTTTGGTGAACTATCCCTTTAAGACTTTGCAAGCAAAGGTTCTGCTAAATGAAAACTTCAGAGGGGAAAAACTCTAAAACATTAGAGATAGTTTAAACCGATCATGGTGTGGCCAGTATCATGTATCCTCTAAGAAAGAGCTGCCACCCAGAGCTCTGTGCTGTGTCGATTTTTCCATTAGGATGGCCTTTTCTGGGACTTACTAAAGCAAGACAGAATGAGGAGCGACAACACTGTGTTCAGGAGACAGCAAATGTGCGAATCTTAAGTGAAGATACACACTGTGTGATCACAAATGGTACACTTGGTCACACGTGAATGTCTGTGAACCCTGAACAAATGAATGTATAGTCAAACTCTCTTTTATCCCTTCTACATTTGACTTTACCCCACTCACATTTTGTTGAAATGTCAAAGAGCATAATGACAAACACAAACAAACTCACACGGACACATTAACGCACACAAACCTCTGCATTCTTCTCTGAGAATGTTAATTCAAAACACTTCATGAAAACAAAAAGCCTCAAGCTATTTGAAAGCGTGGCACAATGCATAATCAGCCAGCTTATATTCTCTGTTTCTGTCTATTGATCCGGATACGGCGCTCTCTGATCATCAGCACACATTCTGGCAGCCTCGACTAACCTTAAAAACTCATTCAGTTATATAACACACAACAATATCCATCAATCAAACCTGCGATCCCACTTAATGGTCTAAAAACAGTCCAATTCAAAGACATCTAATGAGAAAACCCCTTGCTTTAAATACCTGTATATATATATTATATATATATATATTATATTGAAGGGAACAAAATGTGCTGAAAGATTTAAAGATCATATTATTTGGGGGGGGGGGGGGGGGTGGGTGGAGGTGTACATGATTTTGTGTACAAGTTTCTTAAATACTGTTCTGCATGGTCATCATGATTCTGTGTCAGATATTAGTATGATGACGTAAACTGTATATCGAATCTGTCTGGCAACAATTCTACATGATTTCTTATCAGCTGAGTCTCTTTTCAGTAATAAATATTAAACTCATCATTAGTCAGGATAATATCAGGTCTAATTTTGCTCCTGATGATCCTGTTAGGGTTTATTTTGCGATAATGACCAGCTTATGCCTCATCTTTATAGTGAGAATCAGCACCAAAGTCTCACCTGCTCTTGTCAGTCATTGGTGGCCATGCCTGTAGGAGGAGAATAAGGTGTTGAAACTCGTCCCATTTATTGCTGGACTCCAACAGCTCCAGAAACAAGGAGTTTCGCTTTTCTTCATTCTCGACATCTTTCATCTCACACTGAGGAGGGAGAGAGAGAGAGAGAGAGAGAGAGAGAGAGAGAGAGAGAGAGAGAGGGGAGAGAGAGAGAGAGAGAGAGAGAGAGAGAGAGAGAGAGAGAGAGAGAGGAGAGAGAGAGAGAGAGAGGAGAGAGAGAGAGAGAGAGAGAGAGAGAGAGAGGGGAGAGAGAGAGAGAGAGAGAGAGAGAGAGAGGGAGAGGGAGAGAGAGAGAGAGAGAGTGTATTTTATAATTTTTGAAAGGGAAAAAAGATGTATATAATTAAAACAAAGGGGAAAAGAATAAAGAGCTGTTCAGTCATTTAGTCTATTTGAAGGCCAATTCAGAATGCTAAATTGCGATGGGTTCCCTCTGGAATTTCTAATGAGTTTTTAAAATAGCATTTTTTTTAATATTTAAAATACAAAATCTGTGGTTAACATTACTTAAGGATACTTTCACATTTCATATAATGTTTCTACAACACAAGTTACAAACACCCTTACTTCAAAAGTGAATAAAAAAAATTAAGTTTCATCTCTTCAGTACACCCAACTCATTTTTCTATCGGGTTCAGGTCAGGGATTTTTGTGTTGATTTGATGTTTGTTTTGGATCACTGTCCTGATCCGACCACAGCCCATCCTAGTCTATATATAATTATAAAAAAAAGTCTGTCTGTGAAGTAAATTGATGTAATTAGAGGAATATTAAACGAAAAATAGTAACGCCTATATAGCTGGTGTGCGCAAGATGAAGAGCAAAACACAGTGTGGATTGAGCGCTCATCCCTTTTTCATAGACATCAGTCTATGATCAGGAAAGTTTGCAGTTCAGTCTGATGTCATTTCAGACTGCACTTCAGTTGAATGCTCTTGATTGCATATTGTTCAATCAGCACATGTGTCATTTGGATTAAAACCAGATCGTATATGTAGGTAAAAGAAGAACTGTTGCATAATTTATGTATAAAGACATTTATATAGGACATTTACAGGTCAATAAGTTTCATTAACGCAATCATCCAAAGCATGCGCCCGCCCGAAAACCACGTTTCAGACAGCAAGCAATAACTGAGTTCTCTTTTACGTCTTGTGTTAGAATGGAGAAATTCACACAAATGCCCGTCTTAGCGAGTATCTAGCAAACCTAGTCGGTTATATCTCAACTGAACATAGACAGTATATTCATATTGGATCCGTGCATTCGGTCTTAAAGGGACAGCAGCCTAAAAAACCTGCTGCTGCGTTTTAATGTTAATTAAACAATTGACAAAGAAAACAAACACTGCTCTTGACTGAATAAGTTTTGTAACTTTTTTAATATCCATCTATATTTAATGCAGTGTTATTTCACATTTGAACTACTGCTGGACTACCTGAAAACCCCCCAAAACACTGTTGTTTATTAAAAATAAGAATCATATTATTTTGGTTTCTCTACCCAAAATACTTAAAAATGAGCGTATCGGTATCAAACTCGTTCTGGAAAAAGTGGTATCCCAAGTATATACTTCAGAGATATTTTACTCGTAAGAATTTCTAGGGGTGCCAATAATTGTGGCTAACATGCATTGGAGAAAAAAACATTTATTTCATAATGTGAGTTTCAACTGTTTTACTTAAATGAAAGGTTAGAATTTTGTGAATTTTGTAAATGAAGGATAATGCAATTTATTTTCACAGCTGCCTTTGCTCACATTTAACAAGGGTGCCAATATTAGTGGAGGGCACTGTGCTCATTAAAACTTCCTGAGGAAATCTATGGCTTGAAAACACTAATTCTCTCCTGATTTTTGGACTGCAAACAGCTATATAACAAGTGCAACTCTGAAATGCATGACCATACAGTAAATATGCAAATCTTTGAGACTGTAGGCAGAAGATAAAGTATTTGGCTTATCAGCTAATCATAAGCTAAGACTAAATCTGTGAGAGGCAGAACATCTTTCAGGTTACAGCACTAAAAGTTAAGACATCATGTTTACAGATGGAGAGAGCTGGCAAAAGAACGCACGAATAGCAGAAAGACTAAACATGAAAAGACAAAGCAAGCGAGATGGAAGGAGAAAGAGAGAGGGCTTGAAATGGCTAGACTGGCACTCACACACATATAGAATGGAAAGACTTCTATGGAAAAAGGAGTGAATTGTCCCCTGTGGTGACTCTTATGTTCTACTCCAAAAGAGGGAGGCGGGGAGAGAAAGTAATTAATTTCCCTTCAGTGCAACGGGAGCACAATTTAACAGCTGAGAAAATGTCTGATTTCTGAGGGAAAAAAAAAAAAAAAAAAAGTCAAAGAGCCATTCCATGGCATGGTACCAGCATGCTCTAAGAAATGACAGAAAATAGCTAAAAACTCAAGGGGGAAAACACACAGCGAAATGACGAGGAGAAAAAGTGTAAAAAAATAACCTAAAGGATATGGCAACTGATTTGGTTTGCCATTGTGATGGAGGTCATAAAACACACAATATGTCTCCATAGATGTCTATACACAGGCCAGTAGCATCATGACTATTTGAACTAACATTTTTTTTAAATCTCATACCTATATATACTACACACATATATACGCACACACACACACCACACGTATGGAATGAATGAACAGATTGCAACAATTTCATCATATTGGCATGAATCTCTCTAATTCCCACACTTCCTTTCGCTCTCTCGCTGTCTCCTGTCTCACCGTTATTCACTGATGTGAAAATCAATTAAGCTGACACTTCGGCCTGAGTATTTCAACGCCATAATTCCATTCACCCACCATCCTACACATTCAGACGATTAATAACCTGCCTAATAAACTCATTGCAGCCAATCATGTTTGACCTACATTTATTATGATCTGAGAATACCCTTTGAGACAACACCTAAACGGAGCCTGTATTCTCGAGACCTATCAGTCACTCTTCTAATTGGATAAAATGAGTTGGCAAACCGAGGCCCTTCAGTTCATGAGCCTCCGAGGTTCCTCAGTTCCCTATTGAAATGTTTTGGTTAGAAAAACAAAACATACTAACTAAAGCTATGCGAAATTGGAAAAAAACTGACATTGTGATATATTTTGCGATATGAAATAAACTGTTTTCACCAGATGAATTTGGAAAGAATGAATCGTTCTAGAATGATTGGGGTGATTTTGTAGGGGAGTGATTCTGCATAAAAAATATTAAAAGCATAGATAAATACAACAGCACAAAGATACAAATGAAATAAACAGTGCTTCAGCCTATGCTTTTCAGGTAAGCAACAGTATTTATGTACAGAAATTGAATTATCAAATGCAAAATAACACTGCATAGTCTTCACTGTATAAGTTTAGAATAATCCATCTTTATAAAAGCTACAAAAGTGCAATATAACGATAAACATGGTTTTCTTTCTCAATTGTTTACATGCACGCTGTTTTCAGTGTGCACACACAGCCATGTAGACTGCGAGATCCGAATAGAGTTCTCTTTGCATCTTCTTGCACTTAAATGGTTTAAAATTGCTTGAATGCTTAAACTGACTGGACCAAAACATGTACAAATGATAACCTTTCACTCTTTGATGGTTAAACCGTGCAATTAATCCGAGAATCACATGCGTTTCGAAAAACTACGGCCCATACTTGAAATTGCACATCTTGCGATGCGACTATCATGCATGCGCACATTGCGATATTGATGCTAAAACGATATATCGTGCCGCCCCAATTCTAACAGGTGATTGTATGCCTAATACAATGCCAAACTTCACTGATGTCCTTGACAAAGTTCTCAGTGTAAATGGTGGGTTAAAACCAGTCGCAACTTATATTTGTGTACAAAATTAATTTCAAGCATTTATGCATAAGCCCTTATTTCAATGAACTATATTTAAGTAAGTTTCTAAATAAATTAAAAGCAGTATTTGGACCCTTTCTGTAAAGCATGATATTTCAGTGGAGAAAGCAGGCTGGAGAAATTTGCACTTCTCTGATGTGTAACTTTAAATGCCTAATCCTCTGCCAAGCTTCATCGATGTCCTTGACAATGTTCTCAGGTGTGGATGGCAGGTCGAAAAACTCATAAGCTAATCAGTGACAAAGTCGAAGGGTTCCTGTGGCCACCTTCACCTTCCAAATGCAAAATTCCCCTAGGAGACATTAGTCAGTGCACACTTAGTAGAATATATGCTTAAACCAGAAGCAATGGCAGCTTGTGCTGAAAGCAAAGCCAGACAGATCCACGCTCTAATCACCCACACACACTTCTGAGAGAAAGAACGAGAGAGACAGGCAGGTTAGAAGAGGACAAAGCGTGGAATAAAGCGGGTCTGTTTCACTGAACAACGTCCACGCACATCAGTGCCAGGGCAGGAGGGAAAGATGAGAATAAAATAAAATGACAAATCCTCCGCCCTCCCGTATCCCATCATCCTTTAAAACAGACCCCAGGGGAGAGGAAGAGATCCTGCGCTGGTGCAACCATTCTCCCTGCTTCAGAGCATCTGCCCACGCTGCCAAAAGACAATCTGTGTGTGTGCGTGCGGAGGGGGATCCTTAGACAAATTGAATGAGTTTGCGGCGATACCATCAAACTACGCCACACTTCAAGGCGTCCGCCCACTCCAACTCTCCCCCACCTGCAGGAAATCTCCCTGCCACACGCAGACACACAACAACTGCACATTTAAGGGTTAGTTCAGTGTGTGCGTCTGTGCATCTGCGCTAGTGTCTGTCAGTGTGTAAATTCTCATAAACAATGATTTGTGGCGCTGGTGCAAGTTGCTCCTTTAAACTCGGCTGGGCTCCATCTCAGCCTGCGACCGTTAATTGTTGCCTACCCACACACGCAAACATACCACTCGAACTGTGAGGGGCTTTTAGTTAAATGGCACCAACTAGTAAAAGGCTGCCTGTGGAAAGAAATAACATATTGAAGGAAATGTAAAGGGCTTCTTCAGCTGTTTTGCCTCATGGATCTAAATGCAAAAAGAGCAGACAGTTAGCATTGACAGTTGCTGTAAACATCAGAGATGGCTGGCTGGTAATTACCCGCCTTTAACTGGACAGAACAAGAGTGGGTCCCTTTTGTTTTACGGCACGCTTGTACTTCAATGGCTACAAAGCTTCTAATCTGTCAAGCCGGCACTGGGAAGGAGACAGGAAGTAGTTTTGCCAAGGAGGAGATGGATCTCTATTGATCAATGTAGTATTTAGACACAATAAGTGCACAGTAGCCAAATCTGCTATTTATATTTAGACATAGCTAGTCCAAGTGCGCATGTAGGCTCATGAATAGGTCTACACATCAAGGCATAAACAGAGAATTGGACATGCACGTGTACACACATTCACAAATTGTTTAAGCTGCCCATGTTGCTGAGAGGCAATTTGATCTGAGAGGCAACAGACAGCCACTCATCAGGGGGAGGAGAGAAAATAGAAGGAAAAAGGTGGGCGAAAAAAAAAAGACTTCCCGGGCATTAACATCAACTCTTTTTCTGAAAGGAAGAGTTCAGAGCAGATCTCTCTGTCAGAGAGAAAACAGTCGAAGATGGGCAGCAGCACAGAACTCCCACGTTAACCTTTGCCAGTTCCCAGATCCTGGGTGCTGATTGGTCAATAGAGCATTCCATTGATGCTAAAATACACAATACAGACAACTATGAGTTGAACAACTATGATGAATTGAAATGATAGATGTAACAATAGACAGAATGACAGACAGAAAGATAGACAGAACTACAGACAGATAGGTAGGTAAAGTAGAATGATATAGAATGATAAACAGAGCAATAGAAAGACAGAATGACAGACCGATAGACATACATGCAGTTAATACAATAGACAGAATGATAGACAGAACTACAGGTAGACAGACAAAAATAGAACGACAGACAGACAGAACGACAGATTGATAAATAGATAGAACAATAGATAGAGATATAGATTGACAAACAGAAAAAATAGATAGAATGACAGACAGAAGAAAGAAAGATACAACAATAGATACAGTAGATAGAATGACAGACAGAACAACAGATCGATAGGTAGAACGATAGGCCGAATGATAAGATAGCAATAGACACAGTCAGACAAAACGATAGACAGAATGACAAATAGAACTAGATAGGTCGAACAATAGATGGAGAGAAAAATAGATGATATAATGACAGAGTAATAGACATACAGACAGTTAATACAATAAACAGAATGATAGACAGAACTACAGATAAATTGGTAGAACGGTAGTAAACTGAATGATAGAGAGATTAAATAATAGAGCGATATACATAGACAGAAAAATAGAACGACAGACAGAACGACATACATATTGATTGATAAAACATTAGATAGAGATACAAACAGACAGACAGACAGACAGACATAAGGACAGATATAAAGACAAATACAACAATAGATAGAACAACATAGGACAGAACTATAGATAGGTAGATGGATAGATTGATATTTTATCATTTACTCACCATCATGTCATTGCAAAAGAGAATAACTTATTTTCTTCTTTTGAACACAAAAACATTTTTGACTCCGCATTGCCACTGTTGACATTACTGACACTATAAGACAATGTCCAAAAAAAAAGAACAACATTTGACCCAACTATTTTTGGGAGATCTATCCCATTGAGTTCTCTCTCATTCAGTTTTTGTTTCTTGCTGGTTCACTGCTGCAGTTCCACATGTCTGGACCATGTGCACTAACCAGGTCTGTCTCTTTTTGTTATACAGAATCTCAGAGAAACCTGCAAATGCAAATCATCAGCATACACATATTATGTATTTAGGCAGCTTACATTGGTCAAATACAGGCCGACCCTGGGATTATATCATAAGCCTTTTTGAGCCATAACTACAGATGTATAAGCACCTCTGGCCTCCAACCTGGCCAAAGTCAATTACAACGCTCAGCAAATTTACGAGAGTGATCTCCGGTCAGTTTTGCCATCGGGCAAAAACCAGAAGAGAAAGAGAGAGAAAGATATCATAACAACACAAAGAGCTTGACCAAACCAGCCAGACGTGGCTCAAATAAAAAACAGACATTTCATCTCTCTCTGATTTCCTCTCCATAACACCGCTCTGAAGAGTATGTGCAGACAGAATACCAGAAAATGAATAATAAATAGCTTATGCATAATGAATAAATTAAGGCCATCCTGAGCTCAGAGCAGGGAGGAGATGCAGGAGATGAGACCTTAAAAGGGATTACTCCATAATTGAAATCTTGTTTTTCTATTTATCAAACGAAAGGGATTCGTGGTGGAACTGTAAAACTCAGACTCCGCCGGGTCATGGTCTGAGGGTGAAACATTTAGGAAGAGGTCAGGCTCAGTTGGGCCTGAACATCAGAAGAAGGGAGGACCATGTGATGACTTCAAACTCATCATATAAGTTCAGTTTGAGGTCTAGAAACATTTTCAGCCAAAAACAGAGAAATGCTAATGCACCCTTCAAGGGTTCTTCTAACTCCTAAATGTGTGTTTGCATCACATCTATGAATAACCTAATACCTTACTTAGACCAGCATGAATTTACACGGTAGGATGGTTTATTCTGGTTTGTACTGGTCAGGTGCAGATCTAACTTCAAAACAACTGTGAAAAGTCTTGCTAAGGTGACGAAAAATGCAGGAAATCCGAACCCGATCTGAATTTTTTCATGAAGGACAAAAGTTTTGGAGCCAGTGTGTAAACTGACATTTTTCCCCTGACATGGGGTTATTTTATTATTTTATAATGTTTCCTGGGTTGGCCTTATAATGTTAGTATGTTTTTT
This sequence comes from Chrosomus eos, assembly GCA_036326025.1. Taxonomy (NCBI): domain Eukaryota; kingdom Metazoa; phylum Chordata; class Actinopteri; order Cypriniformes; family Leuciscidae; genus Chrosomus; species Chrosomus eos. Next base: position 9,495,286 of record CM070829.1, on the reverse strand, counting down.
AGATCAAAAATAGTCATAATTTAGAAATAAAAGGCATTTTTCCTAGCCTGATTTTAGCCTCTGATTTGAACACTCTGTTTGAAGGGGCGTGTCTGCTGTGGGACTCAGTGTAGCTGGCCACTGCTGTGATTGGCTGATATGCTTGCATATGAAATAGCTACGTATTACAAACTCTCTCGAATACTTTTACTACAGCTATTATACTAGTTTAATAATACAGCTATCAAGATTAACGAATCGTGAGAAGTTTTTAAAGTAATTAGATCTATTCCCATCACATAAAATGTTGCTGTGATGAGCATTGAGCAGATGACAGTCTGTTGATCGCGAGACTGAAGATCTTATCATTGCAACGCAGTTTCTGCACTCTCTCTAATGCTTTCACCAATGCAAACACGATGATGTACATACGTAAGAGCTTCGTTGTGAAGTGTAACGTGTGTCATTGATTTCACAACGAGTTGTCCAGATAAACTCGCGCTGTGTGGAAAGATTGTTCTTGTCACGTTCACACTTAGGAAAAGGAGAACTCAAGTGCAAAGCAAGGAAGGTTTATTTACAAAACAGAACACAAATCAAAAAAACCCACGAGGGGGAAAACATAATAAATGAACATGAAACAAACACTGGGTCAAGAATACAGGGAACACCAACCAGGAACAGAGAAACATCTGACACTGACAACGAACCGACAAAGACTGCAAACATGAGGAGACTTTAAAGGGAACAAATCAAGAGAGAACAGGTGGAGAAACTCAAACACTAATCAGGTAACGAGTGGGAGGGATCAAACAATGACAGAGGCACATGGCCCAACATAACAACCACCCATGTGCAACACAAGACAGGACAGACATGTGACATAACCCCTCCCTACGGAGCGGCTACCAGACGCTCCATGAGGCTAGGGCGGGGCAGGAAGGAAACATCAGGCGGAACGGGAGGAATAGACCAGGGCGGGACAGGGGGAACAGACCAGGGCGGAACGGGACATCGACCGGCCAGGGCGAGACAGAGTTCATCAGGCAGCCAGGGCGGCCATGGCGGTGAAGAACCCTCGGGCGGCCTGGGCGGATCAGACCCTTCAGGTGGCCAGGGCGGTGAAGACCTTTCAGGTGGCCAGGGCGGATCAGACCTTTCAGGTGGCCAGGGCGGATCAGACCTTTCAGGTGGCCAGGGCGGTGAAGACCTTTCAGGTGGCCAGGGCGGTGAAGACCTTTCAGGTGGCCAGGGCGGTGAAGACCCTTCGGGTGGCCAGGGTGGAGCAGACCCCTCGGGTGGCCAGGGCGGATCAGGCCTTTCAGGTGGCCAGGGCGGTGAAGACCCTTCGGGTGGCCAGGGCGGTGCAGACCCCTCGGGCGGCCAGGGCGGTGTAGACCTCGGTTCAGGCTCTGGGACAGGCACAGGCTCAGACTCTGGGATAGACACAGGCTCAGGCTCTGGGACCGACACCGGCTCCGGGTCAAGGACAGGCTCCGGGACAGGGACAGGGACAGACACTGGCTCAGGGACAGACATTAACACAGACACAGTCTAAGAACAGAAACAAATACAGAAACAAACATAGATTCCGGCTCAGGGACAGACTCCGGCTCAGGGGCAAACACAATCTCCGGGATCGACACAGGCTCAGGGACAGGGACGGACACTGGTTCAGGGACAGATACTAAAACAGAAACAGTCAACATAACAGAAACAAATACAGACACAAACATATCTTCCAGCTCAGGACCGGACACAGGCTCTGAGACAGGCACCGGCTCAGGGACAGATACCGGTTCAGGGACAGGCACCGGTTCAGGGACAGGCACCGGCTCAGGGACAGGCACCGGCTCAGGGACAGGCACCGGCTCAGGGACAGGCACCGGCTCAGGGACAGGCACCGGCTCAGGGACAGGCACCGGCTCAGGGACAGGCACCGGCTCAGGGACAGGCACCGGCTCAGGGACAGTCTCTCGCAGGGCCGACGTGACGTGGACAGTCTCTCGCTGGACAGACGGGACGCGAAAAGTCCTTCGCTGGGTAGACGGGACGTGAATAGTCTCGCGCTGTGCAGACGGGACATGAGCGGTCTCTCGCTGGGCAGAGGGGACGTGAGCAGTCTCTCGCTGGGCAGATGGATTTCCTCTCCTCCGTCCATGACGGCGAGAAGTCGGCTCTGAACTGCCCTCCACTGGTACAGGATCGTAAGGAGGCCAGGATGGAGAGTGATGTTGACCCTCCTCTCGACCACCTCCTCCTTTACAACCTCCCGGGTCCCACGAAAAATTACCTGGCGGGTCCCCCGAAAATCTCTCCTGTGACCTCCACGGGTCTCAGAAACCCTGGCCAAGCGCTCCGACTCCTCCCTTTGATGAGCCATCAAAGCGAACGCTTGGAAGATGTTCATTCCTCCGGATTCCTTACCGGGCCGAGTCCTTCGGTCCCGCCGATAGGACGGAACTGTGTTGCTCCAAACGTGGAGATGACGTAGTCCGGGCAATCCAGATCATTATCGTCCATATACATGTCATTCAGGCTTCCTCAGAGGAAAAAAAATAAAATAAATAAATAAATAAAATCCTTCTTGCTGCTGAGTTCAAAAAATGGTCGGTTCGTTCTGTCACGTTCACACTTAGGAAAAGGAGAACTCAAGTGCAAAGCAAGGAAGGTTTATTTACAAAACAGAACACAAATCAAAAAAACCCACGAGGGGGAAAACATAATAAATGAACATGAAACAAACACTGGGTCAAGAATACAGGGAACACCAACCAGGAACAGAGAAACATCTGACACTGACAACGAACCGACAAAGACTGCAAACATGAGGAGACTTATAAAGGGAACAAATCAAGAGAGAACAGGTGGAGAAACTCAAACACTAATCAGGTAACGAGTGGGAGGGATCAAACAATGACAGAGGCACATGGCCCAACATAACAACCACCCATGTGCAACACAAGACAGGACAGACATGTGACAGTTCTTTGATCGCTCTCTGTATATAATTTGTTCACAATTTAAATAAGATTATTTTCATCCTACTAAAAGAAACGATATGAAGTTGATATTTTAGTCACTGGCTTGACTTACTGATGCATGAACAGTTTTGAATGATTATGAGAGAAAGATTACCTGTCTGAACATGAATTGTTGCTCGATGATTTATTTTCAGACGTTCATCGAGGCCAGCTCTGTATTGGCATTTCCAGAGAAATTAACCCATTGTTTCTTCAGAGGCTCGGATGAAGGAACTAAAAAATACTTTTGTCTTCATTTGTACATCCAAACACTGATCAACTGCCATGCTTCGCTTGTTTGCAAGCCATTATATCTCTCGAGGAAAAACTCAAATTGCGCGCGCGTTTGTACTTCCTAGCTCATTTTCTCATGGACGAGCCAAATTCTCTGGGCGGGCAAAGCAGAGAAAGGGGAGGTAACCTTTCCTCCTTATGACGTCATAAGGAGGAGACTCAACATCAGCAGATCTGAGGCTGAGCTCTCAGAAAGCTAGCCAAAACTCGGTTTACACCGATTGAAAATTCTAGACACGAGGGGACCAAATACAGGCTAGGGGAACTAATATTAATGTTAAAAAACCTCAGAAAGTCAAAATTTCATGCCAGGGGACCTTTAACATATTATTAATCTCATCATTTATAAATTATAATTATATAATTAACATTAATTATAATGGATGATTTTCATTTGATTTTCATTTTTATAACAAAATAAATAAATCCTGAGCTATGTAAAAAAAGAAAATAATTTTATATTTATTCATTATATTATTAAATATTTTAAAAGGTGTCTGAAATCGTATAATAATAATAATAATAATAATAATTAAAGCTGCAAGCAGCATTTAGCGGGGTCTAAGCATTTATGCTCACCAATTTTTGTGAAGTTATGAGTTTTTGTTTAGGATTTATAGGCTTTTGACTGCATTTTGGCATGCCCATTTTCTAAATGACCCATTTATAGCCAAACAAATGCAAAATTTCAACTTTCCTTTCTATTGATCTAAAGAGTCCAGGGAATTGTCCTAGACTGGTTTGGTTCTGATCGTGCGAAAAACCTAGGACTAGTTCGCAGAAGTAGGTTTTGGACAAAATTCGACATAGTAGAACCTTTTTCGAAATCCTAAATCGAATTTCCTAAATCGAAATGGGAGATATACAGAAATTGTCCGTCTTGAGCCAATGAAAACGGTGGTCTAAGTCGCACGGTCTATGAGTAATTAGCAATTTAGTACTTTTGGTTGCTGTAGCACCACCTATGGGCCACTCGGGGTCATACTCTGATAGGTTCTCCCCTAAATTGAGGCACTTACGGTTTGGTCTGCACGATCAGTTTTACAAATCCTTACAATTACAATAGGGTTTCAGCACTTTGTGCTTGAACCCCTAATAATAAATACTTGGGTTGTCTGCTGATAAGAGTGTCAGAGCTGTTTTTGACTGAAAAGTGCCATTTTATCCATTGCTATTAGGCAAAAAAAACCATCTTAGTTCTGTGGCCTCAAGGGGCCTATAAGGTCAATGTTGAGTACAACTCATTCCTTTCATTCACTGAGGATGGAGTGATGTCACAGGAGAGATGCAAGACAGTGTGGAAAAGGTGAGCAGAAGGAGAGAAAGAAAGAGGACTGGGATAGGGGGGAAGAAATGTAGTGCCTGGCCTTTAGAAAGAGAGTAAAATGTCTTATTAATATTCATTGACCTACTGCCTAACTTCCACCGTTTCCCCTGTGCCCTGCACAGAAGTGATAGAGGTCGTTCAGTTTAAAAAGACAGGAGGGGAAGGAATGGGGAGGAGAGAGGAAGGAAAGAATCAAAAGGCATAAGAGTAAGAGCCAAAATCGGTGCATAAGAACAAGTGAACTGTATCCATAAGAGGGAGATTTTCAGGTAAGGCTGACACACACCCACACAAACCAAATCCTTTTGGGCTTTATACAAAGACGACTACTCCGGGCTGGAGGGCCCTTGAGTTTCCAAAGAATGATACTCCAGGGGCGCAATCTCCGTACCTCTTCAGCGGCCTGTGATGTGCGCTCTAGCATGGCGCTGCATGCTTGTGTCAGGGAATGCATGATGTGTTTGTCGGTGCAGAAGTGTGTGTCAGCATGACTGCACGTAAAAGCCAAAGGGATCCGATGTCTGTGAATCTGTTATGAGTTTTGGTATAAAGAAGGTCTGGCAGCTGCAATCTATGGGCTGAATCGGGTCATATTCCAAATACAGTACTTTTAAAAAATATATATATTTGAATGAAGACACTGCAGATTGCAATTGCTATTTGTTTTGGATATTGAAATTGCCATTTACCCGTTTCAAAGAAATGTTATTTTGCTTGCACACAAAGGTTAACAAGAGGATACACAGGGGTGAAGAGAAGGTTTTAAAATCACTGAATACATATTATACAAATATACTTGGCTTGTATATTTATGCACTTGTCAATAGTCAAAGACAAGCAAAAAAATTCTGTCAAAACAGAAATATAGGGAAATATTACACTTTAAAACAACTCTTTTCTATTTTAATGTTTTAAAATGTCATTTACTTCATTGAAGGTAAAGCTGCGTTTTCAGCAGCCATTACTCCGTGTCACAAGATCCTTCAGAAATCATTCTAATATGCTGTATTTTGCAATAACTGTGTAGAAGCGCTATCAACACAGACAGAAACCACCTCAAATATTGATCCTGTAACATAAAACAACGGCAACACATCTACCTGCAAGTGTTAACCCGAAAGTCTTGTTGTAAAGGTACAGCAGGGACTGTATCCAATAATACAAAGTAGCTATAATTTGAAACATGGAATACATATCACATGCGAGAATGCAGATTTGAAACTATGCTTTTTACCCTTGTATGATAAAGAGAAATGCTAGCTTCACTCCAGAGTATTCTTGACATGCTCCCACCTGGAAAACATGCATAATGGCATTTAATATTTCAATATTTGAATAATAAAAGCCATTTGTGTTGAGATTTCAGTCTCTTCCACACATTTAATTAATTATGCATACATATGGGAGGGGTTCATGAATATTCAGAGGAGAGGGGCTGAGAAGGTGTACCACTTGGGTGCACTAAAAGGTTGAGTGTTTCTGTAAAAAACTATTTGGTTTTCAGCAAACCATTACGTCACCAACGAACATAGCAGGGTGACAATCGACACCGCTGTGATGAGAGTCTTTTATTCCCAGAACAACCTGGATCTTTGGTTAAAAAATAATTAAACAAGGATTCGGAAACATTCTTACACTGTGTTGTTTCTATTTTTGTGCCATCAACCTAGGTGAAACTCTCCAAAATCTCTTTCCAGATAACTATTAATTATGGTTTGATTGGCTGTTGTTGTTCCACGTCAAAAATTCACTTTCAGTATGGACAGACAAATTGCTTTCAAACATCATGCGGACAGTGTAACAGATCCTGATCCATGCTGACATGCATTTATACACATTTATTTCAGAATATATGCGCTAGTCTTGAAAGTAGACATTAGAAGATCGGGAGATAAACTATAAAATTAATAATGAACAACAATGAAATATTCTCAACACCATTATACCACCAACACCAGCCAAAAATCACTGAAACAAGACAGGATGAATCCATGAATTCATGTTGCATACACTACACTCTGACTGCACCATCTGTATGTCAGAGCAGAAATTGAGATTTGTCAGCACAGGAAGAGTTTGTTGGAATCTGTCCATCTTTAGTGAATGCCCAATGTTGCCTGTGAAAGGAGCTGAAGCTGCTGTGGTCTACCTCTGCTGCAGCGGAACAACGTATTCAGAGATCCTGCTATTGATGGCACTGTCGTAACGGCTGGTCGTTTTCCAGTTACCACAGAGCTGCCAATGTTTTTGTTTCTCACACCATTGTCTGTAAGCTCTAGAGACAGTTGTGAATGAAAATCCACAGAGATTAGCAGGTTCTGAGACACTCAAACTACCCCAGGGAAAAGAGGATGAAATGAAATCTGGAAAATGATGCGAGTCAGACTCAGACTAAAACACACCTTGACTTGGTGCATGTTAAAAAAACCTCCAACAATCTTTAGAAATTAACAAACACACATCTATTCATCTATCTACTGTCTGTCTGTCTGCCGATTGTCGCCGTTGGGCGGAAACTTCGTATATATATATATATATATATATATATATATATATATATATATATATATATATACGAAGTTTATATATTTTTATATATATATATATATATATATATATATATTATATATATATATATATATATAATATATATATATATATATATATATATATATATATATATATCGATGTATTTGATGATCAGACAAGTTTCTTAGTCTTAGCATTTGTTGTCAAATTATAACCATAGCCAATACAGTCTTAAATGGCCTATGCGAAGCACTTCATCTTTTATAACCAGAGATTTTGGCTAAATGACAGAAAAAACTGAGAGCCCACATAGCTACAATAAACTTTGTGTGATGCACTTAATGCCTCAGTTGCTACTGTTTTAATGACAGATAAACACGTCTGACATTCGCCTCTCAAAAACATCATAACTTATATAGTACCTTATATAACCTTGTAATTTATATATTTATATTTAACATAAAAAAAAATCCCTGATTTCACAGAAGATGATTGTGAAAGAAAATGGAGAAACACCACTTGTTCTCTTTCTCAGCATCTCTTTAGAACGCTTGCATTTCAGCTCAGTGAAGCAGATTATGGCAATTAAGCAGAGATTAAAATAATACAAACTCTCTTCAGGGATGGTGAGGAATGTATCATTGCTTCATTCGTTTCCTTTCAACAAATAATAAAAAAGACAGACAAGAGTGATTAGCAAAGCATTGATTTAACACAGAATATTGAAAACTTGTGTCTGAGTTCTCACTTCAATTTCTGTAGGTTTCAGCTTAATTTAGGACTAATGCACGGTACGGCTCAGTGGAGTGAGAAACTATTCTGCAATGTTGTTAAAAACCCTCCTCAAATGTTATTAAGAGCAGTCAAACAGTCATTCACGCACTGCTGGAACATTGACGGAAACTCATTGTGCTCACCCTAAAGGCAGCAAAGGTCATTGAGACAGTGGCAGTGTGTTAGAGAGGTGAAAAGTGCCTTGAACACACACCAAGAACAATAGACCCAATATAGAATCATTGCAGTGCTTTGAAATCAACAAATACAGTTTACACACACACACACACACACACACACACACACACACACACCACACACACACACACACACACACACACACACACACACACACACACACACACACACACACACACACACACACACACACACACACACACACACACACACACACACACACACACACACACACACACACACACACACACAATTTCCCAATGGTCTAGAGATCAATGTTCTAAACTGCCTACTACGTTTTTCCATCAGCAAAAATGCTATGAAATTTTAAGTCTCAGAGTCAATGCTTGAGAGAAGAAGAGAGCCAAATTAAAAGCAAACACATCCAGTGCACTGCATAGCCATCCTCTTTCTTTCTTGCTTGCTGTTTTCCCTGTTTCTTGTCGAGTAGACAGATCAGACTCTTGACCCTTATTTGCTATGCACCAGTTAGCTAGAAAATGATACATTGGAAAGCCCATAAGAATATATGAAAGGAAGAGAGAATAATAGAGCTTGACCTAATCAGAAAACGAACGACCTCTTTTACATATGTTCTACATAAGACTGACTTACAGAAATATTCAACAGCTGTTCACTTCTTCACCTTTCCAAGACACACCTGTTTGTTTTTACACAGCATTTTTTTTCACCTTTTTTTAATTTAGTCAATATTTTGACTACAATGGAATTCATTTTTCATACAATTTGACATTCCAGACTTAGTCTTGTTTATTGCTATGGTTATCACTATGACAAATCAAACAATTTTGGATTTAATCCCGCATTTAAATACGGTTGTCACTCCTGAAACCTGGCCGTGTGTTCAGAGCAGTAAAATAAAACTGTTTAAATTGTGAGTGGGTTATGTTTACAGACAGCAAACAAAGAGTGCTCCCTTTATAATCACTGAACCTGTCAATCACTTCAGTTCAGTGCTTGCTCCCTGAGTTCTGCACTCTTGTGAAAACTTCCATTATAATCAATTAAGCAGGCTACACTGCACAATGAATCTCTTATATGGCTATAATGAAAGGATTCGCGAGCGTGAAGAACTCAGCCAATGAGCTTGTGCTGAAAAATCTCTAGCGTTTTGAGTACTATTGAGCAGATTCTGACTAACTAAAATGCCTCTGAATGGCCTTTGCACTCATGCGTTCAACAAACAATTGGCTAAAATACTAAACGCTGAAAAAACACATCGTAACCGGAAACATTTGACGCTCTTCACAGAGAGTTCAGAGAGAATATGCATGGGAGGAGAAATTGAAAAGAGCTACCTATAAGCATGTACCAGGTTGAAACAAAAATGACTTTTTTTAAATCTATTTTTTCAAAATATATACATTTTCAGTATCGAGTTGCTGTGCAGACCCTGAGCTTTTACCGTATCAAAATAATTAGTAAGCAAGTTACTGAATTAATGCTAACAAGAGGCAGCTGCTTACCAGTTGACATTCGCTGCAAACATTTGAGCATTTAATTACGAGCTTACTGCTGAAAGGGGCAACACGAGACTAAACGTCATCATTAAAATACTTCTCTCACGTGTCAAAACTCAATGCCCCTGAACATAGCACTTTCTGCTAGTAACATTGTTTGAGGGAGTGATGAACATTTTTAAAATAATTTCCAGGTCGACAAATTTTCCAGGACATTTGTCATTTTCTCCAATTTTTCATGCGTTTTCCAGGACTGGAAAATTGGTCATCAATTTACCAGGTGTAATGTATGGTGCATCCATTCGGAGTGAGTTCATTAACAAAATAAACTTAACAAAACCAACACAGGAACTAGAAGACTAGGGTACAGAATTGAGCGGACCAAACAAACATCCCTGAAAGGACAAGACTCGACAACAAAAACAACAATCACTGGGGTATAAAGATTAGAGAGGTAAAAGGCAAACAAGACACACCGAGAATGAAATAAAAACTAGAAATACTACAAAAGGACTACAGAAATGGCACACAGGGCAGGAAACAGGGTAAAATGCGAACTAAAAGTCCAATTAACAAAACACATGAAACACAAAGCTAGGGAATACGTAACACCAGGTTTTCCAGGACGCGCTGGAACCCTATCCACATGTAAATTCAAATAAATAAATATAAATGAGCACACAATGAAGGTTCAGTTTACCGGTGTTTAGCTTTTTCGAATGTGCAATCTTCAACATACTATAGTGTTATTTTTTTCTTGTATAATATAATATAATTTTCATTGTCAAGCTTAAAGCATGAAATTGGCACTGCACGTTTTCTAAAGAATTGACATATATGTAACAAAAAATGTCACAGTACGTGCTCACGTGAGTAGTTAAGAGCACAATATATCCTGTCATTGGACAAACTGCACCACCAACAGCTGCACCACAGCTCCAACAAGACTCCACACCTGTTCATATCTAGAGATGTTGAGTTTTGTTCATTTCTTTTTTTTAATGAAACACCACTTGACTCTGGTAAGCTGGGAGACCTCACTGCTGTTAGCATGATTGTATGTGATTAGCTGTTCATGCAGTCCCTTACAAAGGCAGAATGTGCTCCTCTTAGCTTCAGAGAAAAAGAGAGAGAAAGAGATGAAGAACACAGGCAGAAGTACCTGGAGCATAATTAAATATTAAGTCGGCTCTTTGATTTATTCAGAGCCAGAAGTCAGAGATTACCCTCTGCTCTCAATGTACAGCTGATTCAAATCCCAGCACTGGGGGACTGCGGGACGGGCAACACAGAAGTTTGATATTCTAATCCTGTCTTAAAAGAACAGACGTTCAGATGAAGGACTTTGCAGAGAGAACACACTCTCAGTTACAGAATAGGAGAAAATGGAGATCTACCTTGATCAAAAGAGATAGCAAACCAAATGATCTGTCTAGTCTTGTCTAGAGTCAGTGAGTGAAGTTGTAAACTCCGCTTAGACGGGGCCGATCATTTCTAAAATCTAGTACTTTTGCCTTGCTTTTTTCACATGATGTAGTATTCAGTGATGACAAGCTACTTTAAAACTGTAGCTCTTCAAACTAAAATCTACTTACAATTTAAAATACAGTGAGATACCCTTTAGCTACAAGTGTACAAAAAAAGTAACTATTCCTTAAAGATTTTGACATTCTTTGAGCAGTGTTTTTCAGGCACATAAATCAGGTTTTCCCAAACTGCGATTTGTAAAAGATCTGCAAGGGGTTCATGAGTTGATGAAAAGCTAATAATTTATTAAATCCTAATTTAAAAAAAAATACAATTAAAAAACTAAACTATAACTAAATTGATTGAGAAAGACGACAGGATTTAATTGATTACAGCTTCCAGATGTGTTCACAAATAATCGCTTTTCTGCTCATTTTTGCAGTCAAAAATGTGTCATTTCAATTGGAATATGTGTGATCAGAAATTTTGCTTGAGGGTCAAAGATTTCCCTATGCAGATTCTACAACCGGTTCAAGTTTGTAATACAAATTTGACACGCTGACCAACAGAAAGCTCTAATTTCTCTAGTCTTTCTCTACCCTCAATGTGCTTGTTCTGATGTCATAATTTGTATATTAATTATGCAGCACATTTTCATAAACCATGAACTGGGGGCGTTTTGAACTTTTTGAAACTTCTTTCAAAAGACTAAAAAAAATTATGACTTTCCATGATATGCATACTACCACCTTGAGATCCTTATTGTTTAAATAAAACATTCAATAGAACAGCATGATTTCAGAAATGGAGTTCAATGTCCCTATGAAAATTGGTGGAGTAACTTCCCTCACTTAACCATTGTGACTCTCGCAGTCACATACAGTATGAGCACATGCTAATGGAGCTCCAGGCCAAGGACAGAGGTCTATGATGGATCACGGCTGTCTGTATGTGATGAGGTGCACGTAAAACCCACTGTATCTTCTCAGCGCTGGCATAAATCTGCCGCAGGTAAAACCTTTTCCATATATAGCCCAGGTTCAGTGTGCTCTCGATTCCTGAGAACATTGCGTCAAAACTGAATCACCTTTAGGACATTGAACGCCTGAACTCAAACCTCTGGAAACCTGACCTCAGGCCTGCTTAATGTCATTTACAAAAGTAGGACGTGCTCCTGGATCAAAAGCCTTTGTTGGTCCTGGAACAACATTCTTATCAACCTCTATGAGTAAGGTAATAGACTGCAATAACATTGTTCCCAGTCCAACATACCTTCAAACCTTGTGCACTTTTGGTGATGCAATGCTGCATAGACCATTGGGAGAAAGACCGCACTAGTACAGGCTTGGCAAAGGGTGGAATTGACAAATAGCATATCCTATGGTATTGTGAACCAACCGGTTGACAGCAATGTTGTTGCAGGACCTACCTAATCAAATTTTGCCTCTCCTGAAAGCTTCTTGTGTAACCTTTTCCCACTCACTGCAATTGCTTCCATCACACTTTCTCCTGAACCCTAACCTATCCCCCTGATAGCACTTTCCCTTCTAGCAGTTTTGTTTCTGAGAAAAAGAAAAGAAACAGAAATTAAAATTCACTTTCACAATGCTATTGCTAAATTCAGAATTGAATACTAACATAATGCTCTTTGCCATAGCTTAATATGGCAGAAGTAGCATGCTTATATAAGCCAACGTTTTTTTCTTAGAAATAAATCTGGAAAAAAAAAAAAAAAAACGGGTTTGTCTTGTACTTGGGGTCTAGAATTTTACATGTCAATAATACACCCACAACAATTAGTGGTGTAAAACGAGTGTGTAAAAAAACACAGTGTGTCAGAGTGTATGTTAGAAGATCGCGAGTGCAAAAAGAACAGTCTAAGAAAAGCTTACCGTCTAACAGCTGTAACATGGTTTTCACTATGAGATGGATAGCCTAATTGTTAGTGTTATATAATTCAGATGAGCTACAGGCTATTTTTAAACAATGGCAATTTTTTTTATGTGAATGTACATTTTACCAGTATTTACCATACTTTCAATACAAAAATGTAAATATGAAAAATATACAATATGAAAATTATTTTCAAATAAAAGCATCTTCTTTATAAAAGACAAGATTTGGTCTTTAAAAAGCCTTTTTCCAAAAGGTACATCTTGAAAAAGGGGGGGGGGGGGGGGGGGGGGGGGAAATCAGGATCGTCTTATATTCGGAACAATACGGGATGAAGGTTCACTCGTATTACTATAAATGGGAGACACTGCAGCGCGTAATATATCTGAAAAAAATCCCGCCTTCTAAATAACACAGCCAATCATTGCGTCACTGCTGATGAATGAATGAATGAGGCATTTTTATAGTGCTTTCATATGTACTACTGTACACCCAAAGCGCTTTACAATCATGTCAGGGAATCTCTCCTCAACCACCACCAGTGTGAGCATCCACTTGGATGATGCGACGGCAGCGACAGTACAACGGCGCCAGTGCGCTCGCCACACACCAGCTACGGGTGGAGAGGAGAGAGAGTGAAAGAGCCAGTTTATGGGGATTATTAGGAGGCCATGATTGGTAAGGGCCAATGGAGGGAATTTGGCCAGGACACCGGGGTTACCCCCCTACTCTTTACAAGAAGTACCATGGGATTTTTAATGACCACAGAGAGTCAGGACCTTGGTTTAACGTCTCATCCGAAGGATGGGTGCTGATGCCAATAGAAGCTCCGGTTCCCATAGAAACAGTTAGTGTCTTGAGACACTCTTTGGACTACACATAGGCTGGATAAACCTGAAATATACACTATTTAATGCTATTTGAGGATAAGAAACAATACTTATGGGAGTGTTCATGTTCAGTTTTATTGCTGATTTGAAATATGTTATTTAAAGGGGTGATGAACTGAGAAATCAAAATTTCCTTGAGCTTTTGACATGTGAGAGGTCATCATATTATAAGAATATCCTGTAAGTTTCAGAACTGAAAACGTCCTTGTTAGTCCAATAAATGCTTATATTGACACCAGCCTCAGCAAACGCCTCGTTTTTCAAAGTGGGGAAATATGACGTCAAAGAGGATAAAACACCACCCCCGCAGAAGAAGATCAACGCCTACATCAACACGGCCGTTTAGCCCCGCCCACCGATTCGCGCATTACACGCATAGCTAAATAACATAGGCCGCCTACCTCGTGATGACAAACCGGATCGAGCTACCGAGCAATACAAAATATTGTGCAGTGCCTGGTTGTGGAAGAAGACAGTCGCTGCATAAGCTCCTCTGGATTCCAATAGGAGTGCATGGATAAACTTTATTTTTCATGACGTTCCACTCCAGCTGATGAGGTAAAACATTGTCCGTCTGTTCGCTTCATTTCACTGAGGATTTTTTTGTAAACAAGACTGGATTTGCAGACCGATTAAGAGTAAAGAACGATGCTGTGCCGTCTATATTTGATCTGACAGGAATTGACCCTTCGCGTGGAGCTTGATTGACAGGTGTTCTGACCAATCATACTTCGCCATCCGCCATTTTGTCGGACAAAGCAGTCAGGAGAGATAGTAGATTAACATGGGAGGATTTGAACTTGAAAAACTAAATATACTGGCGCATTTCCGCGGTTAAAACAACATTCCTTCTTATGTTAATTCATGTTTATTTGATGCTATAAATGAACTAGAAGGAAGAGATGATCGGATCACGAGCAGCTTTAACTGATGCTCTACAGCAACCTGTCACGGCACATTAAAGAGCCACAAAACGGTATTTATTGTTTAAATTTCTTTCAAAAAATGACCATATTTGAAAGCTGAGACTTTGTTTAATATGTTTAATATCAAAAGTAACCGAAAAGTAACCTGGTCTGTCCTGTCTGTCCGCGTGTTGTCAGTCTCCTCTCTGCTCCGCGATGTATTTTTCACTGCGTGAGAACATGGTGAGAGCATGAGAGCGGCGTAGCTTGTCGGAACATAGCGACAGTAACTAAGGAGGGCGGGTCTTTGCGAAGGGTCAATTGCAACACCTGTCCTGGACTCTGGGTCGAACATGTAAGGGCGAATCATTCCGGTTGCCATTTTACAACATTGGACGTTTTCAAAACAATTTCCCCCAAGTGCATCGACCGGTGAGTTTAAACTCATTATAATGCAAAACGGTTATCCACTCATACGCAGTGGGCGTTTACTTCCAAGTCTTCAATGCGAGACGCCCATAAAAACCGAGCGTTTTTCAGCTAGGCTCAAAACTAGGGTAGAAAATAGCCTATTACTTATTCATTTTGATGTTTTTGAATGCAAAAACCAAGCGAACGTCATAAGTTTACCTCAGACAACAATATAATAAGATTTAAAAAGCCAGTTTATGACCCCTTTAAATGTG
Organism: Chrosomus eos; assembly: GCA_036326025.1. Classification (NCBI taxonomy): domain Eukaryota; kingdom Metazoa; phylum Chordata; class Actinopteri; order Cypriniformes; family Leuciscidae; genus Chrosomus; species Chrosomus eos. Next base: position 9,479,840 of record CM070829.1, on the reverse strand, counting down.
AATTTGATGAGCAGTTGTTGAGATTTCAGTATTTACCTACACAAGTAGATCGTAGTTGGTCTTGCATTCTCAAAATAGATGCCCGGAGGCACTGCAAATATGGCTGATGAGTGAACTGACATTTCTTGAAAGTGACTTTGATACAATGTCATACAAAAAAAAGATTAGTTGAAACTAGAGGAATTTCGAGGAATTAGAAGTGGAGAAACTCACTAAGACCTTGGGAAGTTAATGCAGCAAAAGTACAGCAAGTGAAACTTACTGACACTTGAAGCCTGTGAAGCGGGAGATGATGTAAGCGTGGCCTCGGGCTGTGCCAGGGAGGCGGGGCTAATGACAGAGGAGAGTGACACGTGTGAAAGACAAGAGTGCTTGTGACAGACCGAAGCTGACACACTGCCAGTGGGTCTGATGTCACATCACGCTGACATTCGTGTGTGTGTGTGTGTTAAATTTCTGTAGTCAGAAAATCTCACCACACTAAAATGGCACAGGATACAAACACATTTAGATGAATAAATATTCCAAAGCGAAAATAACCACATAAAAAAAAGAGATTCAGATGAAAACAAACTATAATGAAAAAAATCCTTTCTATTCAGGATTCAAAGATTCCTGAAAATATATATATCATGGTTTCCACACAAAAGATTACATAGCACAATTTTTTAAACCTAATAATAATAATAAAAATAAATGTTTCTTGAGCACCAAATCAGCATATTATGATTTCTGAAGGATCATGTGACCGGAGTAATGATGCTGAAAATTCAGCTTTGCCATCACAGGAATAAATTACATTTTAAAATATATATATATATATATATTTTTTAATTGTAAAAATATTTCACATTATTACTGTTTTGACTATTTTTGATTGAATAAATACAGCCTTGGTGAGATGTCTTTCACAACATTATATAATAATATAGAATAAATAATTATATTATATAATAAACTCGGCAACCTCATTGACTAGTAACGGATTAATAACTAATAAGAAAAGAAGGCTTCAATGTGGTGCATTTAGCTCTTCCTCTGAAATCAAAAAGCAGCCAAGTATAACACACACACACACCTCTGAATAAAGAAATTAAAATGGCACTGCTAAGTATGGGCATATTAAAGCATGCACTCCAGGGAAAATGAAGACCTTGTTTTAATGACCACATTAACCCTAGTCATTAAGTTGGTCTGCGGTTAAACACACACACAAACACATACACACACTCTTCTGTTTAACCTAAACACTGACAGCTTCTAAACATGACAAATGAGTCCAGTTAATCAAGTCAAAGGACCATGGCAACAATAACACCTCATGCCTGATCCCAAAAACACACGCACACCAACGTACTAATATTCATTTGCACTCATTACATCAATAACTACTTCAGAAAGCAAGTAAACAAGGGAGTCTGGGACACGGATAGCTGCCAAATAAAGATTCTCAATTCAGACTGACAAAGCTGCTGTCCTCAGCCAAACGAACAGTAAACGCTCACAGGGACCGTGACATTTTGTTGCCGTTAGGCTAAGACGGATGGCTAAAATTAAGACACAAATATACACGGCTATAAGCCATCGGGATGAGGATCTGGACAAAAGTCATTGCGATGCAAAAGCAGGCAGAAATTGCCAGAGAAAGAGACAGATAATGCAGAAATCAAACAATGCATCATATAGCAGCTTATTAGACAACACAAATCACTAACATCACTTAAGCACTTTCCAATGTTATAGGTTTCAATTAGTTTATGTATTAAACATCATAAACTAACAACAAACTATTTTTTTTCAGGATCTAATCATTTTGGTTAATGCTAATGATAACACAATTGCTCATGAGGAATGGGCTAAGATTCCTCAGAAACGATGCCAGAAGCTGGTGTCTGGTTACACATTTCGTTTGCAGCAGCTCATAGCAAAAGGGTGTTACTAAAGACGCTTGCCATGAATAATATTGACACTGCAGAAGTCATTAAAAGTTGCATTTTCAATTGAATTAGGGGAAACCACTTAAAACATTTGTTGTGTTGAGCTATTTCAATTACTTTTGTTCGATTTGTTCATTGCAAACACCTGAAAGTCTGTAAATGTTGTCAATAAACCTGACTTGCAATGGAAGTTTAATAATTTCGACTACAACTGTATATGAAAAAATATGCTTTAATTCGGCACAGCGTAAACAGTAGCAGCAGTTTTAAGGGCACCAAGTTTAAATTCCCATCTGGATCGTGTTGCTTACTTTTTTTGGCTTGCTAATATATAGGTCTAGCCTACAGCTATAAAAAGTTTGCTTGGGGAAAAAAAAGTGTTATTCACATTTATAAATGCAGAAAATCTATACCTGCATCTTTCCAAAGTTATATCTCAATCTAGCAGTTCACTGGAATAAACTCCAAAGATCCTATGTATAGGAGTGACCCGTTTTGAGTTTAGGTGGGGAGTTGACTGTCAAGGCATTTTGTGAAAAAGAGGGAAAAACTGCAACCTCAACAAAGCAGCAACAAAACACACAGCTCTACTACGATGATTTCTGTGTCATTTTAGAGGGAATCCCATCAGCAATTAAACCCGTTGAAAGCAAATGAGAGAGTCATCAAATTCCACTGACAGTAAGTAAATGAGACAAAAAGTCCAACCACTCTGTGATCAAAGTCATTTCCTTAATCAGACAACCGTGCAATAACCGCTTTCCATTGCTCACACACGCTTCTCCCTCTTACTATGAGCTTTGACGTTTCCTCTTTGTGAATTTGAAACGACGACCCCAATTCGGCTTTGATAAAATTCAACAGTACTACCTCGTACATCAGGGAGATAAACACCACCGCAACAGCAGAAGTAAACAACAACAGAGAGAAACATACAGCTCAGCAAAACATGCAACAGAACAAACAGATGCGAGACCTGAAACGCAGCTCTGCTTGGCAGCAGTGAAGTCATGGTTGCTATGGTGCTGGGCAGGATGGGCCGGTGAACGAGTTAGGAGATGATTAGTTTGGGATACAGGGGGTAGAACTGTTATATTAACAGACACACACGCACACAATCCTGTGGGCATGAACGAGCACACTACAAAAACAGAGAAAAGCAAAAATACCCAGGTAGCGACATAAATAAAGACACACGTACACCTGGGGCTACTAGTTGATAACCAGACTCAGTGGCTCATGATATAAAGCAGCATCCGCTCCTCGGCAGGCAGACACACGCCGGCAGCGTTCCGTGGCCTGATGCCCACCGCTCAGGGCGCACAGGCCCGGCTCAGCGCTCCCAATCAGGATTTAGGCATCTGAGTATGTGGCCTCCGTTCGAGGACTCCACGCCTCAGTGAAAACGAGCCAATCCCCTTTCCCTTCCCGCAATCTGTTCATTTTAATTACTCCTCCTCCTTCAGGGCATGACTTCTCATTACAACTCCACTCATTTCCCTTCCTTTTTCAGATCACAATAAAGACACAAATGATTCATTTTGTCGAGGAAAACAAAGCTATTGCCAACACTGGAGACCCATTGTAGGGATACGGCCAAGCAATGGTGGAAGCCACAATTGAGGTAATTTTAAGAGAAGTGAAGTGATAATCTGTGGAATTAAAGGTTAGACTCCATCCTAAATGTTCGACATGCTCTATACTGGTCAAATCCGTAAACCACGACATGCCAGAAATGGCTCTTTTCAACCATAAGCTTGATACGCTATTGTTTACCATTGAATAAAGCTAATCAAGGGCTGATTGGAAACTGGAACTATAATGTCAATCTTGAGGGGCTCTTTTGCTTTAAACCCCTGAAGACTGAAAGTTGCCATTAACTATTCTATTTAACAATTGGCAGAGTAATCCTCTTAAAGTGAAACCAAACATCTGATAGCATCTGCTTATATAAATATTCATTTGCATGATTAAAGTTTAGTGAAAGAATGGATTATGTGATTCGGTGGAAAATGGATTAACAGCATGTATTTTTGTGCTGTGGGTTGAGTGAGATGAGGTGACTTTTCCCTTCATGTCAGAAAACTTACAAAAAAACTATTATGGAGGTATTTAAATGAAAAAAAGTAATCGATTCTTTCATTAATACACTTCTATAAACCACCAATCATTTGTCCATCCATACATCAATCCATCCTTTTAGAGATTAATTTCTTTTTTACACAAATAGTCTCATTTCTTCTTTTAAACACTAAATCTGTTTTAATTATCTGTTAATCATTTTTAATTTAGAATTTTGGAAAGTGTACAAACAAGCTCCCAATATTGTAGGCGGATTAAAAATTGCACTAAACACTAGCGTTCAATTATGTTCAGCTATATTTATCTGATCTCTTTGACTTTTGTAAACCAAAAGTTGAGCCAGGAAAACCCGAAGGTCATTCTCCTGAGAAAACATTGACAGACTTGGACAGAAGAGTTTCATAGTTCTTCTATATTTTCAACTCAGCTGCTCTGGTACATATTTCCTGACACAAAACACCTAAATAAAATGGCAGAATGACATGCTCGCATCCCCAAAGCAACATGAGGTGAGGCCAAAGAGCATGGCTAAACAGGCAATCAGTAATCCCTGGACCAAATACATCTCACTCCTTCCCACACACACTACTAAATGCATGAGAACAGTCAAGCAATTCCTATAAGCACATGCTAGCTCGCAAAGGGCTGCGCTGTAAAATGAGATTACATTCACAGTGCGCACAGAGGAAATAAGCTAATACTGAGTCACAGATATGGGAACATAATAATATTTATGTGTGAAGTGTAAATCGTGTTTTGTGCCAGTGTGGGTATGTGCATTTTTTTCACCTTTCTGTTTGGCCAGCAGGCTTTCAGAACGGCTTGGCTCCTGAAAAACACCAGTAGGTGGATGTCTTGGTCGCTGAGGCTGAATGAATGTTCTAGGATCTGCAGGACCTCAATTCGGGGTCGGACGGGTTTAGCATCGTCCCCACAAAAAGGACGTAACCACGCCAGCATGTCCTCTGAAGTCACCATATTCCCACTAAAATAAATGAATGTAAAATAGTCTTAACACAACATAAAATCAGAAAAAAATCAGCATTTTGATTTCTGTACACATGCAGTATATTACAGGTCATGCATGCACTACAATTAAGTCTCGGACAAGTAAGACTGAAAGAAACTAATACTTTGATTCAGAAAGGATGCATTAAATGGATAGTAAATAAAATAGATAGTAAACGTTTACATTTCAAATAAATGCTTTTGTATTTTCTAGTCACTGAAGAATCATGGAAAAACATGCATCACGGTTATTTTAAAAATATTAAGCAGCGTAGCTGATTTTAACACTGATTTTAATAAGAAATGTTTATTGAACACCTAATAAAAAGCATAATGAAATGATTTCTGATGGATCATGTGACCCTGAACACTGGAGTAATGATTTTATTATTTTTTCCCAACATTACTTCATTTAATTAATGCAGCCTTGGTAAACATAAGATACTTTGTTTTAAAAACATGGGTAGTGTATATTCAAATGTCAATGTAACAGTACATGCGAATAATACAATTATATTACAAACTTGAGTATTGACCTAGAAATAGTGCTCAAATATTAAAATCATAAATATTTAAATCTTACACAAATGTTATTTTCATTCTATGTTACTTTAAATGTATGCATTTAATGGGGCCATGTTTGAACAATAAAAAGGTGGTATCTGCACATTTAATTATGTTAATTAGGCTAATGAACTTTTCATTTGTCAAAATAATTCTTTACGGGGATCATCAATCCAATATTAATAAGTGTAATTATTTTCTGAACATTGGTTTCTTGTATCATGTTATTACCGCTTCTGCTTCATGTCATGCCAAACAATCCCATTTAAAGTGTTAGTTCACCCAAACATGAAAATTATACATAATTTACTCCCCTTCAAGCCATCCTAGGTGTACTGTATATGACTTTCTTCTTTCAGCCAAACACAATCGGAGTAATATAAAAAAAAATATCCAAGCTTTATAATGGGAGTGAATGATACAATAGGCTTTGAAGACCAAAAAAAGCACACCCATCCATCATAAAAATAACCCATACGGCTTCGGCGGGTTAATAAAGGTCTTCTGAAGCAAAGTAATGCGTTTTGTGTAAGAAAAATATCCATTTATAACTTTATAAACTATAATCACTGGCTTACAGTAACAGCCGTACGCAAGTAGAGTTCCGGCGGAAGAGTGACCTCTGACCCGACGCATGACGTAGGATGTAGGAGAAGCGTAAGCTTAGGTGAGAGTAGACAAATAGATCACGCTTCAAACAAATAGAGCTGGGCAACAAACTAAAGCTCATCTTCTCTTATATCGAAATCCTCCGACATTTCTCTTTAAACATTCTCGTGACTGGTGTTTTGCTTTGCTCTATCCTCTGCGCTTCCGTGTTCGGACAATACGTCATGCGTCGGGTCAGAGGTCACTCTTCCGCCAGAACTAGACTAGCGTATGCCAGTTTCCGGAAGCCAGTGATTATAGCTTATAAAGTTATAAAAATTGGAAATTTTTCTAACAAAAACACATCGCTTTGCTTCAGAAGGCCTTTATTAATCCCCTGGAGCCGTATGGATTATGTTTATAATGGATGGATGCACTTTTTTGGGCTTCAAAATATATACGGTTCCCCATAAAGCTTGGAAGAGCCAGGATATTTTTTAATATAACTCCCATTGTGTTTGGCTGAAAGAAGAAAGTCATAAACACCTAGGTTGGCTTGAAGGTGAGTAAATTATGGGATAAGAAACATCCCTGTAACCCACAGCAACTATACAACATATATAAACATGTATACGGTATATCATTTACACTAAAGAGTGTCCTTATACAATCTTATACTTAAACTAACATCTTATCCCTTCCTCTGAGGTCAAAAGGATAACATTGCGTTTCAATAATAGTACATGGGATAGGAACATTGCAACAAAGGATACACCTACCCGCTTTCTACATTAGTGTGCACTGCCGCAACAATTCCTTCCAGTACCTTCAAGGGGTCTGAATAATCTTTCAAGGCGTCCTTGTCACCACTGAAACACAGACACAAACACACAGACAGACATACACACACACACAGACACACAGCTTGAGTTTTGATTCAATGTCTTGAGGCTTTTAAGTGGCTCTATGGCTGCAAATGTTGTGTGTATGTGTGTGTGTGTGCATCGAAGGAAGAGATTTTCACACTGAGCAATCTTAATGCTCTTCTGCTGATGTTCTAGCTGCAGGGCTCCTCCTTTCTTTCTAGCCTTGTCTGTCTGTCTCCCTCCATTAAAGGTGTTTGGGTTATGCTTTCATGCATGAGGCTGCACCACCTAATTATGTTTCTATTAATAATTGCTTTGTATTTTTATGCCAACGTTTCTTATTTAATTTCTACTGCTGCAGAAAACACTTTTTGTCAGTCTGGCGTTAAATAATCTTCGGCCTCCAGAGACCGTTCTTCAGAGGTGTCCTCTTCTACATGATGTCAACAAAAGCTCAGTTTCCTTCAGTGCTGTTGTATGTTAGACTTTACCATATCTCTTTGGTTAAGAGATATCACAAGTCAATAAAACATGAGCGATGCTTCGGCGGGGATGACAATTTTTATCATGTTGCTTTCAAAACATTCATGTTTCAACATCCTCTGTATAATATATATTATTTACTTCAGCTGTATTCCCACAACTGTTTTAAATCTCACTCAGTGGATGTGCTTTATAAAAAAATAAGTGATTTATTTTCTCCAGACTTTAATCAGCAGAACGCTAGTTGGGACACATTTTTCAGCTTTGGCCTTGCTGTAATCTGCACAGCAGCCCGTTTTATTGCTCCAGCATCATTAAAATGTTCATGTAATGTTAAATTCAAAGAATTGCTCTGACATCCCTCTGGTACTCTGGTTATAAGAAGTTTAAAGGGTTTATTTTTAATTCCCAGATTCATTAATTATCTTTTAATCATCTAAAATATATCATTCTGATTGTAATACTAATATAACAATCATACAAAGATTAGGTTTGGGGTCAGTAAGATTTTTAATACATTTTTAATTTAATACACCCTTGCTGATAATTAATCCATTTCAAATAAATGCATCTTTTGAACTTTCTATTCTATTCTGAAAAAAATGTATCACAGTTTCCACAAATATATTATGCAGAACAACTCTTTTCAACATTTAAATATAAAACACATTTCTGAGCACCAAATTGTCATATTAGAATGATTTCTGAAAGATCATGTGACACTGCAGACTAGACTAATGACCATCACAAAGGTGAGCACAAAATACGTAATTCAAAAATATAAAATAAAAATCTTACCACACCCAAACTTTTGCACTGTAGTGTATACTAGCCACTTAATCTTGAAACAGATTTAAACATTAATAAATCAGATATCAACAGCAAGCCAAGATTTAGAAGAAGCATTCAAATATTTCAGCATCCCTTCAGTATTTAAGAATTTTAGCATCATCAATTTTATGATGCAAGGAGCAAAATCTTAAAACCTTGCTTTAAACTTCACTGCACCACACAGTAAATACACCGGTGTCCTTCAATGAAGGAACACTGTGATGCGAAAGGATTATTTCTACATGAAACGTAACCGTAATCTTTTACTCCGCAGATATACACATCAATCATCAGCTTGGTAGACCACAGATTCACACCTCCGTTCTAAGAGAATTTCTATGTTGTTAAAAACAGGACACAAGAAAGCTGAGAACATCAGAGAATATAGTTCGATGAAATAAACTTTACAAAAGTTTGACAATTCCCTGCACCATTTCATTTGCCCACCTCTACAAACCAGTAATTAGCAGCAGAAGACAGGAAGACGCTTTTGTTTTAAGCAATTACCTAGCATATGAATCACTCCAAGAGAGAGAAGAGGGGGAGGCTGCATCTGAATAAAAGCAACTGTAATCAATCTTCATTTTTCTGACCATCGTTATCTTTGATTCAAGGGACCTGCACTAATCTTGCTTGATTGCGGATTGAGCTGAAACGTCTGATCAACACAGACTCTCTAAGCAGAATGACTAATAAGGAGGTGCAAAATGATGATTCCCACTCTTTGATGGTCTTAAGATTTAAAAAAATATATATATATATTTTTTAAAAAGTATTTGGAATTGTAAAGGTCTATTAACAGCACATGCTAAATGAAAACAAGAAACAAATCACTAATACAAAAGTAGGGATGTGTTGATAAAAAAAATGTATCTTATCAGAATCAAACATATCTTATGGCATATCTGACAATATTACATTTTTAGACGATATCGAGAAAAAAAACAAGTGAATTTATGCACCACAACATTATAATTTACAATATTAAAAAATTAAAATATTCATATAAAATTTGTTCAAAAATTACATTTAACAGTGTTATTAAAATATTTGTTTTAAATCGCTAGATAATTGTTTTAAAGATTCACTTTAAGTGAGCTTTAGATTATGCAAAAGTAATGTACATGTAAAAATGCATGAAATAAGCATGTTAGGTTGGGGTGATTGATCACACACACGCACGCACGCACGCACGCACACACACACACACAAAATCAGTTCTCGTAACCAATGTGTGGGATGCAGGAGAAATGGGCAGGAATAAATATCTGAGCGACTTTATCAAGGGCCAAATTGTTATGGCAAAGCGACTGGGTCAGAGTATCTCTGAAAAGGCTTGTGGGTTACTCCGGGTTAGCAGCATTGAGAATTCAGAGAAAACAGTGGTCCGAGGAGGGACAAACCACAAACCATTGACAAGGTGTTGGGCGCCCAAGGCTCATCGATGCACGAGCAAAGGCTATCCCGTCTGGTCCGAGCCAACAGTGTGGCACAAGTCACACAACATTTTAATGAGAGTTATGAAGGGGGATGTGTAAACACACAGTGCATCAGAACTGGAGCTTGGAGCAGAGGAAGAAGGTCACCTGGTCCGATGAGTCCCGTTTTCTTTTACATCACGTGTACGCGTGCGCCATTTACCTCGGGAAGTGATGGCACCAGGATCGACAAGCCGGTGGAGGGAGGTGTGATGCTTTATGAAATGTTCTGCTGGGAAACCCTGGGTCATTCATGTGGATGTAAATTTTAAACGTACCACCCACCGAAATATTGTTACAGACCAGGTACACCCCTTCATGACAATGATGTTTACTGGTGGAAGTGGCTTATTTCAGCAGGATAATGCACCCTGCCACACTGCACACATTGTTCAGGAATGGTTTGAGAAACATGATGAAAAGATCAAGGTGTTACCTTAACTCAGTTGAACATCTGTGGATTGTGCTGGATCAACAAGTTCCACGGCGGCACGCAGAGGACCAACATCGTATTAGGCAGGTGGTCATAATGTTTTGGCTTATCAATGTACATTTTGGTCATCCACCCATTCACCAATATGGTACTGATTCATCATGTTCTAAACAGGAATCCTTTGAAAAGTTTTTGGCTGTATGTATGCAAGATTCAGTACTTGAAACTACCACCAAGGCAAATTATTAAATCACAGTAACAGTCTTTCCAGACTTTTTAGGATCTTAACTGTTGGTTTGAAACCTTAAACAAATAGGTTCACAATATAATGCCAATATAAAGTTGTGGTGAAAAATAAGAGATTGGTTCAAAAAGCTACACTGGCTCTACCCTACTCTCTGAACTGATAGTATTGCTAAGGATAGTGTTATTAAGAACCAGCCAGCAGGGAAGGTTTTGACCTCCAAAAAGCAGGAGATGAAAGGTAAGAAAAAGAGCGGAAGTGAGCTTTAAGGAGAGAGATGAGAGTCCAGGGCAGAGGCCAACGTTGTGGTTAACTCAATCAAGCAAACACACATCCAGCCTGACACAGGTTAATAGAGGGATAGGCCATAAAGACACAGATGGCGAGAAGGAGAAAGAGAAGGCATTACGAGAAACGAGCGAGGGTATAAAACAGACAGGGAGAAATGAGGGTGATATTAAGAAAACAACATCGGTGGAAAGAAATGGGCAGAAGTGCAGATCGCTGTACCTGAGAGCAGTTATGATCAGCTCCACTGCGTCCTGGACGATGCTTTTCGGCGATAGGTTACTCGTTCCCACGGCGACTGCGAGCAGCTGCTCGATTCTTTCGAGGGGCTGTCCGTCCATGGTCATTGTGACAGCCAGTTGGCGAATCTTACATTGCTCGGACCTAGACAGGTCATAAATGCTACTGTACTTCCGCAAGCTCTCCTAAAACAAGAGAAGAATACAAAGACATAAACAGGCGACATTGGCCTCTCTATGTTCCTTTTGAGACATCTAGTTGCAAAATACACCTGAAGACATGTATGAAACATAACAATTTGTTTGTTCACTGAGAATCATGAGGAACAAGCTTGTCCCACACACACACACACACACACACACACACACACACACACACACACACACACACACACACACACACACACACACACACACACCACAACCCCACACACACACACACACACACACACACACACACACACACACACACACACACACACACACACACACACACACACACACACACACCAGGTGTCATAAGTACAGTTCTGGCACAAAGGCTATAATTATGCTTCCCATTATCCTATGCATACACTGCCATTTAGAATTTGGGATCAGTGAATTGTTAGTTTGTTTTAAAGTAAAAAAAAAAAGTCATTTTATTCAGCAAGGATGCATTAAATAGATCAGATATTTGTGCTTTGTTACTATTGATATATTGAAACAAAGTCTCAGATTTCAAATTACGTCCATTTTCTTACGAAATTCAAAAACATGTATATCGTTTTATCGCTGTGGCGTAACTCAGCTCAAGAGAAGCAGCAGTGCGGAGCGCACATGATCTCCTCTTCTGCCTTAATAATACCAGTTACAGTGCAAAATAAACATGAATGAGCATCTGAAAGTGTGTTAAAAGATAGAGTACAACTTCAAAATCCGTATCATGTCACATGGAATCGCTCAATCAGTGTTTCAATCGTGGAAAGACGTCAGTAAAACAGATTGTAAGCAATGTCATATAACGTCACATTTACATCCAGTGACCATAAACTCATTAGTCAGCTAGAAAAATTTACTCTAGAGAGGAGCATTTTTGCTAAATATATGCACCATATTACATATTCATTATAATTTTTAAATGTTCTTCAATATTTAATGCATGTTTGAATAAATCTGGCAAGTTTTTTTGACAGCCACCATTTAAATATTTATATTTCATTTAACTGTATTATAAAAATAAATAAAAGTGTAATTTTTACCTTCGATATTATAGTAGGCTAATGAAGCCTAGTAGGCTACAACTGACTCCCATAGTTTACAGCATTGGTTAAGAGATTTGTTTTCCTTGAGAAAATTTGCCATTTATTGTACCTGATATCCAAAATAATCAATACTGAATCGAAATCGAATAGCAAGCTTATGAATCGAAATCGAATTGTAAAATTTGTGTCAATACCCAGCTCTAGTTGTTAGTGTAGTATTGTTAGAAGCATAGTTAGTTAGTAGTTAGTAGCATTACATCAGTTCGGATAGCTTCAAGTTAGCATAGATGTTTAGCATTAGCTTTATCCATATTTAGTACAGTGGTTAGGATGGGATGTAGGTGTAGTGTTGCCTGGTTGCAACAGCAGCACTGCTAGCTCTGAAAAACGACACATTGCCAAACGCTGCTCCTCCTCTGCACCGCAGCGGCGTCTTCATGTGAGTGAGCATATATTTTCAATCACAATTTATGTTCCCCCACAATTCATGTAAAGTTAACCCTCTGGGGTCGACAGATGCGCCAGTTGCGCTTTTGCTGGTCATACAGACTCAAAAACAAACAAACTGTGAAATGTCTACTTTATGTGTCCACTTACAATCGAAACAAAACATTGTGCTTTTGTAAAATAAAGAAAATAAACCGAGTATGCTTTCTGCCTCTCCGTCAACTTTTTTTCTGGAGTACGTCTCTAAGCTTAAACAAAACTCAGCGAATCCTAGTCACACAGGCATAAGCAATATATCTTTATAAACATTTACGTCTCTGCTATTCAATATCTAATTCAAAACTAAAACAAATATTCTCTGTTTAGCCTATGCAATCTGTATGAAAAGATAGAGATGTCAGTGGTTCTCATGGCAACTCATTATCTGCTAATGTGAAAATGCCTATAGAGAGCGCACGCTATTGAAACGCGGGTCTCAGGTGAGTCTCTAACTCTCCTAACACTAGCAGGTTGCAGGCAGCAAGGCAACTCCAACAGAGAATTAAACTGCAGTTTCCAAGATCGCGCAAATCCCTATGGGAGAATGTTGTGCGACACGGTGAAGGTGTGCCGGTAATGAGATACGGCGGTATCTGCTCGATAAGTGTGCGCTGTAAAAATGAATCCATATATTTCCATATACAAATGGCTCAATGTGCGCATTAAATAAACCACAGGCTGACATGGACTGCCTGCTACTATCCTGCAGTCAGGACACCAGCTACAAACCTGCCAATCAATCACAGACACTGTTCACAGGTCAGGAAAAGGAGAAACTGTGGAGGAGGAGGAAACAAGCAAGTAGCTTGGATACTTGCAAAATATTTAAGGCTCTGTTTACAGTTAGAATCTGTCTTGGATGATAAAATGAAAAGTTATGTTTAAGTTAAGTTTATGTGTGTGTTGAAGATTACCTCTTGACTTGTCTTGAGTGACACAGTGAAGGAGTGACTCAGAGTCTCTAGATGAGCGAGAGACTGCTGCACGTGAGTGAGGGCGGAGTCAAAGCTGGAGGCGGAGTTTTCACTTCTGTCATCATTACCCTTTTTCTTACTCTTGTCGCTAATGCCTTTTAGAGCCTTCTGTGCACGCTTGGAGATCTCCAGCCTGGTCTCTACAGAGAGCTAAAAGCATACAGAAATCACACACAAAAGAAAGACAAGAATAAATATGTTAAAAAGCTGAAGCTTTTTTTCCAATATTCAATATGTTTTTCGATATCAACCAAATAATATTTGGTTGATTCCCTAGCGAGAAAGCCCTTCCTAAAATATAAATCTTTAGGCTATATCTTCATATACATTAGGATACACGAAAATAATATTAATATACAACAAATAATTACATTACAAACAAACAAACAAACAAACATAAGAATAGTGAACGAAATTAAATTCTATCAGTAGTAGTCACCCACAGGTGACCCCATAGAGTGGAAGTTACCCAACATTTCTGAAATGGTGAAATGTGCTCAAGCTTTTCTGCTTGAACTAATGCTCAGTCAGCAATGGGCCATAATTCTCCAGCACATCTACTATTATAATCCACAATAGTAATGATGTCGCATAATTCAGTCTCATCCCATTTCTCATCGAGTTTAATCTCAGTGAGAAAACTCCACAAGCCTGGGTTCATCTTATACTGTTTACCTCCAACACTCCCCTCCCACGCTCATCTGCTATCACTTACACAAACGTACTTAAACTGTATTTACTCACGGTTCGCACATAATCTACAGCAGAGGCATGGCAGATGTCATTGGCTGCTTCTCCCTGTGGCATTCTTGAGTACCAAATCAATGTCACTCTTACCTTAATGGTGGGAGTGGGTGTTTGTTTATGGGAATGAGAGTTTGTAACTTGCTTTCAACTCTAATCATTACATTATATCAACATAACAATCACTGCAATAACATCATTTGAACACCCCAGGGGCCAACGAGCATTAGCGATTAGCCTTTTGATTACAGAGGCTCATTTAGGATGTTTGCCACAGGGCCGAGTGTGTATGTGACTTTTTTTTTGCATACAAGTGTGTATGCTCAACTTGCAGGCAGAATAAAAAGAAAATGAAGCCTTCTATAAAAGTATGGAAGAGATGAAAGGTGCTAAAACATCACACAGCACTTAGTGTACATGAACATGTCCATATAAGTCAGTGAACGCACAACAGAGTTATGGCATGTACATGTGCATGTGTTGATTTTAATGACTCTTTTTAATTGCAGCAGGCTTTAAACATGTCAGTATAACCACTGTGCTTTGAGAGCATTTGCACTGGACAAAGTATGTGATCTGATCTGCTCTGTGGGCAGCAGGGCTTTTCTTCATGTACAGTAAGTATTTTGTACCACCTAAAATCCAGGCTTTCTATATGTAAAATAATGAAATGCAGTTAAATGTACAGATATGTTTATATATATATATATATATATATATATATATATATAGTATATATATATAATATTATAAACAGACTGTATAAACATTACAGTCAATTGTTCTTTACACTTTAAAAACATTTATTGATTTATCAATTCTTGACTCAATGGTATTGCAAATAAGGTAACAATACACTCTGAGCTTACCCAATTATTTTTTGTAAATGTCATGTTTTGTGAGTTTGAAAGGTTTTGATAGTAGATGATTGCAAACTTCGAATGAAAACCCTCAAGACCCACCCCCTTTCTGCATTCGACTCACCTTATTGGCTGCTTCAGGGGAAAAGGTGATGGCATCCAAGAAGTTAACACAATCTACGGGCAGCAGTCGGTCAAAGTATTTGGCACAGGTGTCATAGGCATGAAGGAAGTCGTGATCGCTCTGGGGGGCTTTTTTCAGTACATGCTGATCCCCTTCCCAGAACAGTTTATAGAAGCCAAGTGGCATGTACAGCGCTAGAGGTAAGCGCTTCTCCTCCCTTCTGGGGGATTCGAGGGGCCAGTTTGGAGATTGACAGGACGTTCTGGCTAGTCAATATCGGCTCCAGAGCTTTCAAAGGAACTGCATCCTCGTCGGTCAGCTTCTTATAGTCCAGACCTAAGGAGCAAAACATTATGATTTCAGCATCATCCAGAATAAATACAGGGAGTAGTTGTCACACTTTTTAATGTAGTGAATATTTCTAAGGTTGAAAATCAATATCTGTAGTGTATAGGCACTTCATCTAAAGTCTTAGCCACAAAAATACACATATATATACATTGTACAGGTCTCCTGTTACATGTTACACTAGAGGGACAAAGACAATGGAATCCACTATTAACAGTGAATGTGGAATTTGAAAATAATCAATCTCAATCTCTGTTAATCTGAAATATGGGACATGTATTGCAGTTTCAAGTTTCGATATGGTTTCTATTCATGTCAATCAATGTGAATAGCTGTAGACTTGGCATGCCTCCAGGATACATCCCGTCAGACAGACAACATTACACAGACACACAAGCCTCATCAGGGCATTAAATATTGAAACACCTGCCTCTGAGAATGGGCCCATCTCACGACAGGGGCCAGAAGGGCATTCAACAAACATATACACTCAAACAGACAGAGATGTGGAAAAGAAGGTGCCATCTCTGTCCCTTGGGTTGTGGCAGATGCTAAGAACAGTCTTTACAGGACTGTGTCGGGGAGCATGTATGCCACAGGTGTGTTTTCGGTGCCTACTAAGTGTGAAGGTATCAGTTGAGACAGGAGAGAGTATGGTGCAAAATCTCTGACAAACTACCTCCTGACCTTTCATTACACTCACTCTAAGACTACCAAGCTGAAAGATTATTCATTAATGATTAGTTCTAGCTCCTTTCAGTACAATATAAGAAGTGGCATAAAGCTACTCAGAACCACAATGTTTGAGTATAAGTCTATGAATAATAGATTTACTGTAATAAATAATAGATATGCTGTTCAAAAGTTAAGTGTTTGCAAGACATTTATTGGATCGAAAATACAGTAAAAAGCCCTTCTATGCTATGTTATTACTAACTGAAAGCACATGCAACCGTATTTAGAGCTAATTAACAGGCACATGCACTTGTGAATCTGGAGAAAAAAAAAGAAATCCTTGCCTTTTCTCACACATAAGTACACAACTTATATGCAGATATAACTGAATGATATTTATTACGTTTGCATTATCACTTGCACTTCCCTCAATGCTGGAAAGAGAGAGAGAGAGAGAGGTACGGAGCTAATGAACTCATTTAAACCTCACTCCATGTTTTGTGTGCATTATAATAATCTCTCTTATCAGAAAAGAACAAAAATCTATTGTATGCGGGCTAATTAACATTCCTCTATTACTTTCATTGCCACCCTCGTTGCTCAGCGACCCATTTCCTGTCATCTCAGCTGGAGAGAGATGTGTTATTACACGGGAAATTTCTGGTTATGGTGTTGATTGACATGCTTGCAAGCAGGAGCTGATTTACCGCTTCATTTGTGTTGCCAGGTCGGCTATTTATCGATCGAATCCTCATTTATACAGTCATTTCAATGCCTGCTGCAACCAGCGCTTCTGTTCACACTGATTTGATTTTCAAACCTGATCTTTAAGATTGAATACCATTTTGGATGTGATGAGTTCTGATCCATTTGTTCAGACTTTGGCTGTTACTCACCGACAGCGACGGCTTTGAGCTTCTTCAGCAGTTTGATGTGCGTGTCGGGCTTCATAGCAGATTGAGGGAAGTAGTTAGCGCAGCCGCAGTTCTCCAGAAGAGTGAAGTAGAAGAGGATTCGGAGCTGGTCGGTTCCGGCTATACTGGGATACACATATTTAGTCATGTGTGTGTAGAATGACTCAGGGTCACTCTTTAGAGTCTCGAACAGGCCCAGAGCCTCCATCCGGCCCTCAATGTTTTTGGTGGAGAGGCTGAAGAAAGAAAGAAATGAGAGATGGATGGAGATGAAAGACTGGAAAGTGACAGAAACAAGACAATGAGCAGTTGTAACAAAGGTCTGTTAAAGCATTGATCACTCAACCTTTGCAAATTGCTTGTAGTGAATCAATTAAAGCAATGCACAGGCATCCCCCCCCCACACACCCCCCCCCAATTGTCCCCTGAACCAAATGAAGTACATTAAGGTCGAGTTAATATGCTGCGACGGCCCACTTGTGCGAGAGAATTGATTTTGTTTAATCTAAAAGAACTTCTTCAAAGTCCATTAAACTTTATTCACTGTGGTTTGACCACTTCCAGGAGCACTTTTTTTTTAAACAGTGAATTATAGCCTATGGTGAGCAGTTACTGACCCACCATAAATCTGATGTCAGATTCAGATTCTATGGGTGTCATGTTTTATGTTAGCGCTGCCCTGATTTCCATAATTTATCTCCAGCGTGACTTCATGAGCAGGCGTGTGGACTGGCCCTCCACCCTTTTCTAATTGAATGGCTTTTCAGTAAAGATAAACAGCTTTACTGCACCAGAGAAATATCCCATAGCAATTCTGATGCATGGAAATGTTTTATAGAGTTGGGTTATCAATAAATTACTATGTGAACCTTCAATGACTGCCAAGTCCATTTATCCAGCAGGTCTGCTGATGCTGTACGTGAGGGTGGACGTGTGAGAGGGAAAGGGGTTGGAGAAAGAGTCGTACACCGTAATAGAGAGAAAAGACATAAAAAGCATGCTGACTCACAAACAGGACAGGGAATAAATGATGAAGTTAGATAAGCGGGTTGTAGACCTCCACAGGGGCAGGAAAAAAGGCCACTTTAAAATTGCCTCTGAATTTGAGTGAGTTTAAACATTTTTAAAATATTGTTATTGTCCGTTTTTGATTGTTTTGGACAATGCAAGACAATGATCTGAAACCAGAAAGTCTATTACAAAACGGTTGAAAAACAAGAAAATTCAAGTTTTCGAATGGCACAGTAGTGCTCACATCAACTCAAATGTGAGAAATGTTTGCTTGCAGTAATTTCTGCTAATAACCACTTACTGACTTTATTGATTTTTTTTTTTATAATTACATGAAAAAAAAATCTTGTGTTTTTGTTCACTCTTTATGCATAGGTTCTCAATGAATGTCATTTAGTGTATAACTATGCAAAAATACACGAGAAAAACAAAATCAGGGGGCAATTTCTACATTTTGCGGACACCGAAATACATTTTTCTAAAGATTCTTTGATGAATTTAAAGTTCAAAAGAACAGGATTTATGTTAAATAGAAATCTTTTGTAACCTTACCAATGTTTACCATCACTTTTAATCAATTTAATGCATCCTTGCTATTTCTTAAATAAAATTACTCAAAACATAAGAACGGTATATTAAAGGGATAGTTCACTTTGGAATTAATTTTTGATATGTTTTAGCTTACCTCAAGGGCATCCAAGATGTAGGTGTCTTTGTGGCCGCAGTATTTTCAATTTTGATATTTTTAGGTCAAACCGTTCTTGTCTGTCAGTCATATAATGCAGGCAATAGGGGTCCACCTTAAAAAGCATACACAGAGAAGTCCAAATTAAACATGATTTAATGACTCGTAAACGTAAGTACACATTGATGACCTAAGACACGAAACGAGTGGTTTTTGTGAGAAAACGAACAGTATTTATATAGTTTTTACCTCTTGTAAACACAGCCACGTCCAAGTGATCTGAGATCGCGAGCGCTTCGGTCTTTTACGGAAAGCACCGGAAGTGAAACCTCGCGCGTGTACGTCACTCATACAATTGTTTTATTTTTTTGTAATTGTTTTCATTTACGACGGTTTAAACATCCCGGATAAGCGCAAATTAGTACCCTTTTAATTAGCCGTCTTACCTACAATCTCTGTTCTGTGTAAACAATGAGTGACGTACACGCGCAAGGTTTCACTTCCGGTGCTTTCCGGAAAAGAACGAAGCGCTCGCGACCTCTCAGATCACTTGGACGTGGCTGTGTTTACAAGAGGTAAAAACTATATAAATACTGTTCGTTTTCTCACAAAAACCACTCATTTCGTGTCTTAGGTCACTAATGTGTACTTACGTTTACGAGTCATTAAATCATATTTAATTTGGACTTCTCTGTGTATGCTTTTTAAGGTGGACCCCTATTGCCTGCATTATATGACTGACAGACAAGAATGGTTTGACCTAAAAATATCAAAATTGAAAATACTGTGGCCACAAAGACACCTACATCTTGGATGCCCTTGAGGTAAGCTAAAACACA
Source organism: Chrosomus eos (assembly GCA_036326025.1). Lineage (NCBI taxonomy): Eukaryota > Metazoa > Chordata > Actinopteri > Cypriniformes > Leuciscidae > Chrosomus > Chrosomus eos. Next base: position 9,459,895 of record CM070829.1, on the reverse strand, counting down.
TCAAAAATTAATTTCAAAGTGAACTATCCCTTTAACTATTATTAACTAACATAAAACTAATCTAGCATTAAAAAACCCTGGCTTTCACAATGTTGGCCGATCGCAGTTTAGATTCTCTCTGGACCAATGCTTATTCCAATAAAAATAACGGTTCTTATTTTTTAATTTTTTAATGACCACAAGGGCACTTTTAGATTTCAGAACTAACAAGTTCGAGCCCCTGCGGCATCCCTCTTTGCATGCCATTGTGCAAGACACCACAGTAACATTCATAGAACACACACACAGGGTCTCAACATTTGTGAGCACTCAGCATGTGCACATTGTGTTACAGCTAATCATATTCAACGTTAATACAACAAAATGAGCGAGCTGCAGGCTATATGTGTCTACTTGGACAGAGCCCAACACCTATCCATTGTCTACAGAGCGTAACCCCTATGGACCTTACCACATGTTTAATGGAAATTACTATACTATGGCTGTAATCTATGGCTGGAGGCAAGATGTCCCGTGGCCAAAAACAGACACAGAAAGAGCAATGCAGAGAGAAGAATGCAAGACAGGCTGGAAAACAACAACAGTCCAGAACAAAGTGAGGAAAAGAAGATGATAGCAGAGACAAAACAAGACAGAAATTACAGGAAGGAAAGGCAGCAGGGAGAGATAAAGAGTGGGAAAGAGGAGCCTCTGACTGCAGTCTGCTTATTAACACAGAATAACTGCTTTTAACAGGATCAATACTTCACTAAACACAGTAGCCATTAATCCTGTCTCCCTACTGCAATTACAATGCCAAGAACGGATAAAGGGAAGGGTGTGTGTGTGTGAGACACTGAATTCTTCACTCAAGGGCAGACTAAAAAACCATCACTGACCCTCTTCGATATATATATATGTTATTAGTTATAGTCCTGTAATATGATTGGTCATATGGCATTCCAAGGGTGCTGACAGAGTCCAGCAGCACTGAGACATTGCAGACTAGAGTATGCAAGTCTCTGTGTGTGTGTGTTTGTTTTAAGAGTGAAATGAAAAACCTGATGTGGACCTGGAATGGATAGATGACCCAATTATTTTAATGAGAATGGGAAAATTGCCTTCTCTCCACTTAGCACACATACTTTTCTAAAGCATGCTGCCAAGTAATACTCAGATCAACTTGTCTGATGTAAAAAATGTATGCTGTGGCTTCTTTTGGAACTATTTTTGATGGAGGAGGGAAAAAAGTAAACAAACTAACTGGTCAAATTTTGTCTGAAATGTGGCTTGAAAAGCTGTCAGGTTTCATATTTGTAGAAGTGCTGTAAAATAAATATTACACTGCAATTAAGCTGTTGGTCGGAATATTACCACCTGATTATATGTCCCAGTCTCACCTTAGGTAAATCAAAATTAAACATGCCCAAAACTACGTACAGTGCACAAATAGACTAAAGACACTTTGGGTTTACTTGTGACTGCCTTTAGCCCCCTGGTACCCTATATTTGGTTGAACATTTTTGCAAACCTCAGCTTAATGAATAACCTGAAAAAGAAAGCAAAAAAGGACATTGCCAACAAAATGTCGGACCAATTTGAAATAGCACTTAAAATCTGGCTTGAAATGCATTCAGCTATAGAAGCTAATGCATTATAATGGCAGTGCAGTGTGAGGTCTTATACTGAAATATGAATTTGAAAATTGGAATAAAACCCCATTTGAAGCCATTCATGAGTTTTGAAAGAGTATCCTCAGGGTATATAATACACCTAACAAAGCATGCTGGGCAGAAAAAGCCAAAACCCTACAGTGTATTAATCTGAATTGAAAAAAAGGAAACATCTAAAAATAAGTGACCTTACCTACCCCTTTTTCAGTCCCTTATAAAGCATAAAATGAAATCTGAAAAGAACCAATTCATTGTGCTGGTCCAAAAACATGACTAATGTGACCGATTGACTAAAAAGAATCTGGCTAAGCCAAATGATGAACACAACAAAAAGAAAGTCTTGTTGGACTAAAACCATACAAAGGAAACAGCAATGTTATTTGGCCCTACACAGAATATACAACAGAATACCTGAGAAAAACATGACTTGGTGCAGGCTGGCAATAAAGAAAAATGGATAGACTGTAGACAGAGCAGCTGTTTAGAAAGAGAAAGATAATTTTGGACTGACCATCTGTCATATGTAGGATTCAGAAAAAAAATATCCCACATTTGAAACAATTTGTCCTGATTTCAGAAAGTTGGAGTATAAAACAAAGTTGCAGTTTGTATATATATATATACATAAAAAAATAAATACAATAAAAAATAAATGCCTCTAGATTTCTGACACAAACTATCATGAAACAATCAGTGATGTGATGTGACAAACAGAACTACTGTAACTGGAGCTAAACAGAGAGGAACTGAACTATTTATTTTAACTAACTGATGTAAGAATGGAATAGAATGGAATGAAACAAAATCTGAAGCAACGCTAATTTAAATCATTTCAATCCAGTGCAAAGCCAAAGCAATCATGCCAAAATGAGCAATCATTTCTATGTAGCCCAATTAAATTGTGCGTCAAAGCTCACATTTTACACAACAGTGTAACTATTTCAAATAACAAGAGAGTATGTATCAATAAATCTGCACAAAACTGGGGATGATGCTTAATATGCCAAATTACCCCTTGTAATAAAATAAATCAATGCGTTTACATAACTCCGTTGTGCCTTGTGACATAATAAACTAAATAAACCACCAGGGGGAAAACAAACAAAACAAAAAAAACCCTGAAGGACTGGCCCTTTTCAAAGCCTTTGAAAACGCATTATATAACCACATCATATGCAAATCATATAAACTGAGTAAATAGCATAAACGATGCAAAATATGTTTACAACTCCTCGTCAGTCAGAAAAGCCCATTTGCTGACAAATTAGCAAACAGAAACTGCAATACAATAAAACTTTTGAGTAATTGCCAAAGTTGATCAAACTCCCTCTGGTGCCATTCCATTCTCCTTTGATAACTCCTTTGAATGGAGTAGGGAGATCAATTTTATATATATATATATATATATATATATATATATATATATATATATATATATATATATATATATATTTAAGAGATTTCATGTTCTACAGAGAGATTTTAAAAAAAAAAAAAAAAACAACAACAACAACAGAAGCCTTGAGTATGGTAATGAGCATGGAATGACTCTCACAAGGGGAAAAGAAAAAAAATCACATTCACAGTAAATCAGTTTCACCCAAGCAATCTGTACTAAATAAGCAAAGTCAACTGAGTGCCTGTTTATGTAGATAGAGAGAGAGAGAGAGAGATGGGAGAGAGAGAGATGAGAGAGAGAGAGAGAGGAGAGAGAGAGAGAGAGGAGAGAGAGAGAGAGAGAGAGAGAGAGAGAGAGAGAGAGAGAGAGAGAGAGAGAGAAGAGAGAGAGAGAGAGAGAGAGAGAGAGAGAGAGAGAGAGGAGAGAAGAGAGGAGAGAGAGGATGGAGAGATTTCGGGGTGATTAAACCCGGTGAGAGATGGAGAAGGAGTTGATTAGACCAAGCTTTGAACAATGATTCAGCAACAAATTTACCGTGCAGGGAGCTCAGGAGGGGTGGCACATTGTTTGTGTGTGGATTTTCAAAGCCCAATAAAAACCGACTGCAAAGCCATTTCAAAAAAACAAAGAGCTTCTTGCCTTCGCTACTAAACTAAGTCTGGCAAATCACAGGGACCGATCGACCGGAAGCCAGTTTCTGCGATCGATCCGTGCAATCTTCTGCTTGCACCTCTAGAGCAGGGTTGCAGGTTTTTGACCCTCACGTCGAGAAAATAAAAACTGTTACTTGTGGAAGCTGCAGACATTGCTTCAAACTGAGGTTTTGCAGGCTCAGTAAATCTGTTTTCAGTGTGAGCGCTGCTAATGTCTGCTGTGTGAGTGTGAGAGTGTGTCTTACCCGCTATCAGTGAACAGAAACTCAAGGTGCGTCATGTGTACTTCCCAGAGAGGAATGCTGTACCGATGAGCCAAAGAACGAGAGATCCCATACACGCTCTCATCCAATGTCCTAGAAGAATGATAGATAGACAGAATGACATATAGAACGACAGAAGGGTAGAAAGAACAACAGAATGATAGATAGAAAGAACATTAGAACAAAAGACAGACAAACAGATAGAGGGTAAATAAAAGGCAAAAAGTATAAGTAAAATGAAATGTTTATATATATATATATATATATTATATATATATATCATTTCAATTACATCTTTAATTAAAGGAGAATTCCGGTATTTAGCACTTTGAGTCCCTTTTCTAGTTTGTTTTGGATGAACTAGAGTGGTGGACACAGAAATTTTGACGATGGGTCCTTTCTCGACTTTTTGACTATTTTAGAATCGCCTCTGAGCGCTTCAGAGTGGCTGTCTATGGGCATGCACAAACATGTCCTTAGAACAACCCTTAACGTTCGTTTTCAAAACTCTGCAACTCACCGAGTGGTTAGTGGTATTCGTTGATGATTAAAAAATATATATATCGAAGCAATGTATGATTTCAATCGGTGTTATTTGCTATAGTGGAACTATTTTTTCAGATACCTCACAAACGCGTATAAACTTCCGCTCCATATTTGAGTCGAAGCGCTAGCACACTCCGGTAGCGCAGTAATATCAACGAGCAATGAGTCCTCCAACAGACATCAATGTGATTTTACAAAATGCCAAATAAAACACGACACAAACTGTATTTCGCTACGCTACTTGTTTTGGAACATCAGCGAACACCACTAACCACTCTGTGAGTTGCACAGTTTTGAAAACAAACGTTAAGGGTTGTTTTAAGGACATGCCCATAGACAGCCACTCTGAGGCGTTCAGAGGCGATTCTAAAATAGACAAAAAGTCGAGACAGGACCCATCGTCAAAATTTCTGTTCACAACAATTCAAAACAAACTAGAAAATAGACTCAAAGTGCTAAATACCGGAATTATCCTTTAAACATTTTTATTAAAACATTCAAGCTTAATTAGGTAAATTCAGCATCTTGGTCTTTCTAATCTTGGCCATCAAAGGCCAGGTGTAACATCCGTAAAAATCTTGATCTGTCTTGTTCTAAAAGAATGATTTGATCCCTTTTCTGGCTGCTCTTGCAATTCAGATCTGCCCTGAGCTGCTGGAACTTCATTTTGCAACCCTTACAGTAAGAATTGGACATTTCGCCAAATCTCGCTAGACCATAGTAACCCCCCAGACCTGTGAATCCAGTCCTTATAAAACTGTCTATCAGGCTCCTTAAATCCAGGGCTCTGGTTTGGATCAAAAGATAAATCCTGAAAAATGAGCTTCTCTTCTACAGAGTCATATTCAGAGGACAGACAGATTAAAAGAGATGTGTCATTCTTTTTCAACTTCACACACATTCTTTGTGAATGTCAAGAGTGTGCTAAATTGTAATCTGGGCAAAAGGTCACTTTATAATTTCCATTCCTGTTATTTGAGACTGTATGACTTACCCAATATTCAAAAATATGTCAAATATATATATTTTGTAAAAAGTGATGCTATATCCATCCGTATTAAATAAATCAATATATATATTTGAATATAAAAGCATATATTTCATGTCTTATTGTCTTGAGATCACTATATACTAGCATTCATATGTTTTTGATGTGGTACACGGGCACACAATACTTACTCAGCCAGGCCCAGAATAGTCTCTTTCTTGTACTGGTTGTCGCTGCTAAATCTCTGGACATCGACTCCACGGCCGAGTCCCTGTAGCACCTGAGCCTGAGTAAAGTCTGTCAATCTTTCACTGTATAGTTGCAGCTGACCAATCAGGGCCTGCAGTTCCTCATTATCCCAATTGCATCCGGCATGGTCTGTCACATGCTTGGTCACAAGACGTATCAGCCCTCTCGGATCAGCCTACATAGAAACAAGACATGTAAGACTACAACAACTGCAATGACTCAATTCAAAAACCATTCGACTTCACAAACACAAAGATTTTATTTAAAACAGTAGGGAGAATAATTATATTTCTCACACCTATTAGATTCATAGGAATAATCAAAGGAATTCAAGAATTTAATAACAGCAGTACTCAAGTGTGTTCTCCAGCTCGATTTGAGAATTATCCAAAGAGCGTATTGTGCTTCAATACAAGAAAACATCTGATAAATTTAGTAATCTACTAGTAGTAAAAGTAGAAATAGTAAAAGGCTTAATTTCATGTCAGCATTGAAGGCTATTCATTGCAAGAACAAGGTGGAATCTATCAATCATTTATAAAAATAAATTAAAATCTTAAATTAAAATCAATTGTTTTTTAAATGTACTTGTGTTTAGTTAAAAGTCTGATGATGATAAACTCAATCCGCAAAAATCTTTTGGAATAAAACTCCTGCTTGATGACATTAATAGCATAACAGTTCCATTGAATATAATACACTTTCTTTTTTATTCTGAATTCTGAATATCAGATTTATAATGTGGTCTCACACATCTAGATCTGTATATTGTCTCCAATCCTTCTCTACGGTACATCATTGCAATTGTTATGCTAAGTAAGAATTTGAATTCAGTGTAATTCAGTCTGCCACGAAGAGAAATGAACAGGTTAAGAGCCTTGACAGAAGAACCGAATATAGAATGATTACACACTAATCTATATGGAAATTATTACAACGACATGTCATGAGTGCGATAACAGAATCTGATAATGGGACGCTGTGTGGGATTGTGTATTATTGAACTCTGACCAAACAGCACATGTTCTGAGCTGACAATACGGCAAGTAAAAAAAGACAGTAAAAAGAGAGCGAGAGGAGAAGAACAAGGCACAAGAAAATAAAAACATTAAAAGAAATGGTGCACAATGAAGGCAGGCGTGTTAACATAGATAAAGACCAGAGCAGGATAGAGGGATGAGATTTTTTTAGCGTTTTTTTTTTTATTTCAATATTTAATTTATTAGTTTTAATGAACAATAACACCACTGGTTTATCCTCATAGCAAGTATGCCCTAGTCGGTCATAATTTAATTTACCCTATAGGCATCCTCTACCAACTGACACATGAATCGAGGTAAAATTTTATGGTTAGCTGCATTTAAAATAGTTTTTCCCCCGCTGTCCGTGACCAGAACAGACCTTCAACTCATTTTTAGGTCACCGGTTGTGAACCACTGATCTGTGGGATACAGAAAAGAGACATGATGGATGGATATGGCGAGCATTTGAACTCCCTCTCCGAGACAAGCTCTTTCATGATGAAACATCTTTATCCAGCTATTCCCTTTCTGCCTCTCTCGTACTTTGTCTTTAGAGAGTGACAATCCAACCGCAAGCAAGATTCAGCCTGTAGCTTATCCGTCAATTCCTATCCATCTTTTGCTCTTCCTGTTGTTCACACCTGCCCTGTGTTTTGAGCGCATGTAATCAGGCATGTGAACTATAATAACCGACCCTGCGGCAAACATGCCCGCGAAATTCAAGCGGGTTTAGGTGGTAATTACCTCTAATGATGTTAAAAGACCTTTTTTGGATGGGTTAATGTGCGAGGTTCACTGCAAATTTGCATGTTTGTAGTCTGCAATGCAGTAAAATAACGCATTTTCCATCCGCATCGCCATCTATTTACGCTAAACGTTCACAGGTGTGTGTACGAGAGTGCAGAGGTGGTCGGTTTGGCGCCACCCCCCCGAATGGCATACAAAGATCTAATGTTTGATCATTCACACTTTATCGCAAATCAAAATAATGATAACTGCCGCATCTAAAACTACTCAAAAGGTTTGGGCTGAAAAACAGTATGTGCTTACAAACACCCATTTAAATATAATGAGCGCATAGGTGGGCTGAATATGTTTGCTGGAGGCTATGATGAACAGTTGTGTACTGTGTGGTTTGGCTGTCTTGCTCTCACTCTGACAATTATGCTAAACAGCATTTTGATTCCCCTTCTCAAAGACAGAACGGCACACACTGAGCATCTAGACTGCAACCACCAAAGATCTAGCTGGATGGGGCTTTAGTATAAAAAGGAGTTTGCTGAAAAGGATTAAAGCTTCGCCTACTGATGGCTAATGCACACACACACAAAAAAGCACATGGTGTGTTAAAAGGAACATCCATCAACATCAAATAAAAAGCTGATAACTAATCACTGCATCCTCGCTGGTACTCAGAATGCAATATTAAATTACAAGCTCTCGCTGTGTACGACAGAAGCTGCACCGGCTGTAAATGCGGCAATCGTTAATAATGTGTTTATCAAGCAACAATATCTCTGTAAGTAGATTTCAAAAGACCAAAGGTAGTCTTTTAGCTGTCTTGCCATATTATAATCTTACTGGATGTTCTGTCTGTTATTCCACATCAGGAAATGGATGCATTGTATAGTAGATCTCGGCTGGTAATCGAAGGTTTGGCAATCGAAACCCTACAGGGGGCGATACAGCTAATCAGCCCCGACCGAGCGAGGGATTTAACCCCAGAATTTCATAAACATCATCAAGGGAGATAAGAATCGAAGCAATAGTACAGATGACGATAATCAGAAATGTAAATACGCATTTTTAATTCTCCACTTATTGATGATGTACTGTAAGCAACAATCCTATGTGACGGATTAAGTAATTAAATGTTATAACTATATATTTGGCTGTTATATATCTGTAGTAAATTCATTGGATCTATTTTTATAAAAAAAAAAGATTTAATGGAATCCATGCGCTATTTTTAATTATAATAATTGGGGTCAGCAAGTTTTTTTTTCTTCTTTTAAATAAAGTAATTTAAATCAGCAAGATTGCATTAGATTGATCAAAAGTTACAGAAAAGACATTTATAATGTTACAAAAGATTTCCATTTCCAATAAGGCCGTGTGTCCACCAAAGCGTTTTTAGCCAGCTGAAAACGCTAGACGCTCTGCTGAAAACGACGAGCTGTGGGCGCTTGAGAGCGTTTTGGCAGCGGAGCGTTTTTTCAGTTGAGACGATTCGTTGCTATGATACAGAATATCCACAGCACAGTTTACTTGTAACTGATTTTGCAGATAATTTGTTTTATACTAAAAATGTATTTTTCATCCATTTTGTTCGGTTAGCTCTGCTGGTTGACGTCTTTGTACAGAAATAATGTTGTGACAGTTGGTCGATGTGATATTAGTCCCGCCCCTCCTCCACTGTGATTGGACGGCTGGATAAAAAGTGACAGTGATGAGCGCTGCGTTTTACTCAAAGTTGAACATTTTTCAACTCTCGGCGACCAGTAAAAACGCCGCGCGCTCAGCGCATCAGCGTGAAAAAAACGCTCAGCGCCTCGTTGCGCTCATGGCGTTTAAAAAACGCGGCGCTCCCATTGAAAACAATTGGAAATATACGCCAGCTGCGTGAAAAAACGCTTTGGTGGACACACGGCCTAAATGCTGTTCTTTTGAACTTTATTCAAATTTTTTTTTTTTTTTTATCGCAAAAATTGTTGCTGCATACCCCTCTGGTAGTTGCGTCCCTGACTACATATCAAAGACTCATTTACACACAAAGATTCATCAAAACTGAAGTAATTCAAAAGATCACAGATCTTTTCCTTGGGCAAACACAAGTAGAAAGCATGCTTTTCCAGGGATGCACCTCTCCCACTTAAAGCATGCACTGCTTTCCATTTTGACAGAATCGGGAACAGAAAACAACACCGGTTGCGGGAGAAAACATTTGCTCACTGTTAGTAGGGCGTCACAGTACAACAGGATCACAGTCTCATTCCTACACAGAGAACATAATTATGCACTTAGATTTGAAAGAAACATCTTGTTGGGCTTAATTTGCAATGCAAAGGCAGTGCGCCGTTTCAGATGGAGCCGAATTCATCCAGAGGCCCGACTGCACGCTCCTACAGACCTACTCGCTTTCAATAACAACACGTACATGTGCTGCCTGTGATAGTGATGATGTCTGAGGGGGATCTGCTTGGAAAAAGAGAGAGAAGGCAAAGGAAAAGCACAGGAATGGATGTGTGACAGGCTAAAGAGAGAAATTGTGTGTTGTGCGAGAGAATGAGGAGGTTTAAATTAAGAGAAAAGGAAGGATAAATGGATTACCATGAAAGAAATGAGTGGAGAGGCAGAGAGAGCGAGAAGAGGCAAATGAAGAGACAAATGGATAAGACGATGAGAATTTCAAGAGGTACAAATGACGGGGGCGTTTGAGGCCTGTTGCCTGCCGCAAGACCGTCTCCTTCAACAAATATTAGCAAACACAACGCGAAATGTCACTTGGAAAGAGAACGGGTGGAAATAAAACACACAGAACATCATATTATTTCTCTTTCCATCAACGTAATGGATTTTTCTCGAGCATTTAACCAACGCCACACAGAGGAACATTACAATCCATTAAGAAGAGTGTGTTCGTGCAGATGTGCGAATTGCTATACGGTGTACACTAAACACTAGCCACTTATTACCCCAGCTTTCCTTGGAAAACAAAATCACTCTGAGTGCACCTGTGGGCAGCGTTCGGCCGTGAATCCAGAGAATTGTAACCTTGCAAAGCATCAACAAACAATCATTTCCATCCATGACCTTCTGTATTGCTCTTTAAAAGAGAAGGCCATTCAAAATTTCCAGTTCGGACTTGAAAGAAACAAGCTTAAATAAGTAACTTAAGGGTCTGTCATTAGTTTTCCTGCCGAGGCACAATCGAAACAATGCTAAAAGCACATAAAATGACAACAAATATAGACTTGTGGCATGCCTTATTTGAGTGTGCTTTTTCAGCGGATGTTCTATTTATTGTACACTCCTGGCAGGAACCTGGAGCATCCCTGGGATTAACTGCTGCGCTCAAGGGCGAAACGCCAACACGGGATCTCACAGTTCACGGTTTCTTCAGTTACTTCAGCGTTTCGGTTTTCTGTCCTGCCTGATTCACCTCGTAGCTGGTTGGCTTGGTTCATGGTTTATAACGCTTTAAGGAAGACTTTAAAATCCTTATGGGAGAAATGAATGGAAAAAATACTTTCAGAACCAAAGTCGCTTCAAAAGTTGGCTGGCCCTGTTGCACTCAGTGACTGCTGAAAATTCAGCTTTACCATCAAGGAATGCATTACATTTTAAAATAAGAATAATAATAAATATATAAATACATATAAAATATAATATATATAAAACTTTTTCAATTGTAGTATTTAAAAAAGGCATCTGAAATAATAAACTATGTGTAATGTAGTGTTAATATAAAATTCAAAACATGTCGATACTGAAATATCTGAAACCATCCAATACTAATTTTCCGCTGAATAGATACAAGATACCAGCTGACCTTTCAGTGAATAATTTCACAAAATTACTGTTTTAATGTATTTTTTTCAAATAATTCCAGCCTTGGTGAGCATAACTTCAAAAACAAGTCTTTGAAACCTTTGAACTTAGTGTAATTATGGACCAAATGACATGTAAATCGAAAAATCAGTTTTTTGTTTTTATGCGTCATTTAGAGGCAGGGCTATCTGAAATAGACAATAGAAAAGAAAAGAAAAAAAAGAACAATAACTTGACTTTAAAGGAACAGTTTACTCAAAAAAGCTAATTCTAAAATCATTTACTCGGCCTCATGTTGTTCCAAACCGGTATGAATTTCTTTCTTCAGACACAAAAGACGATATTTTTTAAAAACAATAAAGAATGTCAAAGAGGTCCAGTGTTGTTTGGAACACATTGATCTTGGAAAAAAGAAAGTCATACAGGTTTGGAACAACATTAAAGAATTTTCATTAAACAACAAAAAAAAAAAATTCCAAGAAGCACTTCATCTTCATGGAAACCGTGACTTCGTATCTGTGATCTTTGTAGAACTATGACAGAGCCATTTTCTTGTGCTGTTTTGTCTTCCAACCTGTTGAGCCTGTAGCTAAGCAGAGAGTTGATAACTAAGTGACAGCTCTCAGAAACTAACTGTGTAAAGACTCTGAAACAAACACGGACGGTTTCAAGCTCTCAAGAGCAGAAAAAGTTTAATGACTTGAGTTCACTGAATTAGCTTGCAGGTCTAGTTCATTAAAACAAAATGTCTTCAAACTGCCAATCTTGTGTCAGCAAAAGACAAGTGCTCACCGAAACTTTGTTTAAATATTAAAATATACGCTTCCAACTCATCATTTTCTTTCTTGTTCGTCTCCTTTTCTAAGCCATCTTTTAGAAAACATGAAAGCGTAAAATCTCTTTATTTTGTGAACATATTGAAATGGATTCACCATTTATATACAGTCTATTCCACTTTTTATACACACTGTTTTAATGTAATTGAAGAAAACGAGAAGCTGTGACAGTATTTGTATTTAAAGTCTTTCTCAGTTTGAGTCAATATTCGCAAGCATCGCAATCACCATCCAATAAAACTTGTGTAAAAGTTGTGCACTTCTATGCTTCCCTTCTGAATTCAGTGCAGGCTCTACGCTTACATCTTTCAGGAGTCAAAGGCTCAAAAATGTAGGGGCACAGTCAAAGTTCACTTTTTTAATGACTATAACATTAGTTGTACAAGCAGACCAGAAGTTGCCCTTCGATTTCATGATTTTCAAGATGAATCAAAACTTCTGAACAAATATCAAGTTTCAATCAGGAGAGAGAAATAAGTATTTACTCCGACATAGCACTTCCCACTAACACAATAAACGAGGCTGTCCATTTAGTTTCTTTAAAGGATCAAAGGCACAAGCACAAAGGAACTAAAAGCACAAACATGTGGAAAAATGTTTGATGTTTTGATATATAATGTTGGTAACATTGTTAGGGTTCAATTCTTTTAACTTGCTATTAGCTTGCATATTACTAGGATACTGGCTGTTTATTAGTACTTATGAAGCAAATATTAATGCCTTATTCTGCATGACTTATTCTACATCCCTTAATCCTGCACAATACCTAAACTTAAACGCTACAAAAACTACCTTTATTAAACATCAATAAGCAGTAAATTAGGAGTTTATTGAGGCAAAAGTTGTGGTTAATCATAAATAAATCTTCCCCATACTGAAGCGTTACCATAAACTATTACATATCATAAAATTAACTTAGCAGTAAAAGTAGCTAGTTGCAAACATCCCACATTTGAAATTAAATTGAATGCATTATACAATTTACATTCTATGAATAACTAATTAGACTAGGGCTGTCAAAATGAATTAGTTAATAGCTGTGATCCATTGCTGTTTAACGCATTACTGAAGCGGTTTAGATAATGTCTCTTCCTTTGGTTACTGTTATGTAGGCCTATGATAACGCTACCTGTGTGCCGCTCACCAGCTCTGTGAAGCGAGAGAGAGTGTGGCCGACTGAGGAGGGTCCACTAAGACATGCGCGTGGGTGTACATACAGAAATAAGTTTGAATACTTCCAAATCCGGTAATGGCGTTTAATCGAGAGGATTGTTCCTCACATACAAATATTATTACCAAATATTTTAACTAGTAATTTTATTACTTCTTTTTCGTGATGACAAATGTGCAAAATAAAGGGGAAAAATGAACTGACAGCTCTCAAACAGAGAGAGCTGATAGAATACTAACAGAGACAGAAACATCACCAAAGACACTATATAAAAGGCACAGCTAAATGTGACATTTATAATGGTTTTAGATGAATATTGTTTTAATTTCACTTCAATTAAAAGTTTTTAGAAGAATGTTTAATGCTCTGTAATTAGTAATAAATGATCAATAAAAACAATGACTATAATTGCTATCAGTGATACTGGCCTTCATTCATGGTACAAAAATGCCATTAAACAAATACTTAAAATATACGGTCTTTGTTGTTTCTACATTTATTTGGAGATGAAAAAATATTTATATTCCAGATTTTGATGGTGCGATTTAAAGGTGCTCTAAGCGATGTCACGCGATTTTTAGGCCAAAACATTTTTTGTCACATACAGCAAACATCTCCTCATTATCCGCTAGCTGCCTGTCCCCTGAACACACTGTAAAAAAACACGGCCTCTGCAGACACCCCAGGCTCCACAAGCGGCAACAAAAACAAACTGGGCTAACCCGCACCACGAAACATAACAAACTGTTCCAGCCAATAACCGACAAGAAGGATTTGGGGGTGGGGTTTGGGGGGTTAGTGCGCGGATGAGGAGGAGGGACGGTCTAGCTAGCCTCCGTTTTGTTTGACAATACTTTAAACGTCAACAAGAAGTGACGTCACCCAACATCGCTTAGAGCACCTTTAATTACAGAAAAAAATGTGTGATTAATTGTTTTTTGACCGTTGAGAACAACACTAATTGACAGCACTAATTTAGATGTTCCGTGTTTCAAACTTCATAACTAAATATGATGTTATTTTATATTCTAGTATTTTTTTTGACATCCTGACAGTTGCCGATCAATATTTTCTGAAGGTTAAGGACTTCTTTGTTCAAAATATTTGTAGAAAATGACAAAAAAGAAACTTAATTTGGCACCCCTATTTGTGTGAAGTGCCACACAATCATTACTCGCGTTACCATCATCATTATGCACTTTACTCTGACAATCCCTGTGAGAAACCTTGAAGACTTGATGTTTGCTCACGATGCTTTATAGGTTTTATGAAGTGTTAGCCAACTAGCACATAAAAGCCGACCTTCATGATGAGGATGTTAGAGCAATGATGAAGTGTTTTTGTGAGTCCTGTGGTCAGGAAAAACATGGTGTGAAGGGAGAAGACACAGACAGTGTTCCTTCCTCGTTAACTAACAACTCTTAAAGTGAACTGAGAGGAGCATCATTATAACAGACAGAAACAAGAGAGACAGAGACAGAGACAGAGAGAAGCAGAGAGAGAGAGAGAGAGAGAGAGAGAGAGAGAGAGAGAGAGAGAGAGAGAGAGAGAGAGAGAGAGAGAAGGAGATGAGAGAGAGATGCTGATGCGCAATAGAGGGTGAAAATGAAAGATGGAATTATGATAATGGAACGGAGGGAGAGAGTACCAGGAAAAATGAGAAAAGAGGCGTGCAGAGAGAAGATGCAAAAATTCGCAGAGAAGCGGTAAAGTGCTGTCATGTGTAATGCAGATAAACCTGAAATATTACAAGAAGAATGACACCATAGAAGACGTGCAAAACAGACAGAGGTGGAATGTGCAGAGAAATGGGCAAAACAAAGAGAGGGAAAAAGCTGATACTGTTCTATCAGGCCTTTTCAAGGTGAGAACTTTTATTGTATCGCTAATGAATTCTGTTCTTGACTCGTGTAAGTGTTTGGAAACTTGCTATAGTGCCAGATAAAGAATAATGGCTGTGGAATGGAGGGTGACAGAGAGAAAAGTGTATGTGCACGCTTACCCGGTAAAGTGGGCTGCACTTGTCTTTAAAGCAGGGTGCGAGGCAGGAGTAGATCTGAAGAGAGTAGTAATATGCAGCTAACTGCAGAGACAGTGCCGATGGGGGTTGCTTCTCAAAACACGCGTTAGCATCCAACACCTGAAACAGAAAAAACACAAAGAAGTGTGTTCACACTGTACACTAATCCAACTTGGCTTTCAATAGGGGTGCACCAATACCACTTGTTCCAGAACGAGGTCGATATGATAAGGTAACTTTTCACTGCATTTGAAATTTTTAAATAGATTAGGTAGAAACCAAAAGATTGTGAATCTTATTCGTTGAATTAATGCATGTCAACACCATTGCTGAGTATTTTCTCCTTAAAACTGCAGTGAACCAAAGACAGTCTCTACAACGCGGTTTGAAATCGCTGGTGTTTCTGACGTCACAAACTACCTTGGTAATCAATCATGTCAACGGGTGGATCTCTGAGATGGTGTGAGTGAGTGGAGGCGGGGCTAATTTGCATATTCATGGAACCAATACTAAATGAGGCAAGGATGTAGAGTTACATTCAAGCTATTTTAAGACATGAAGACATGACATTTTGGTGATCAAAGATGAATTTTAAGGGATAAACGTATTGATTACAAGGGTACTTTAATAGCACAGTGCTAAAGCTGCTTCAGCAGGGCTCAATGCTAAGGATTTTTCCTAGTGGCCTGGTTGGGTCAGTGGTTCTAATGTTTAGTTACTAGTAAAATATCACAATTCTCTATTACAATTTTGATACTACAGCAAAAACTGCTAGCCTAATTAATGTATATTATTATTAAAGACAAGTAAACAGTCAGTAATAAAATAAGAACAAATAATCCAATTACAAATAGCACAAATAAATACAACTGAACAAAGGTACAACAGTGGTTTTCAAGTAGGTCTAACAGTAGTTTTCAGTTACCGAAATTTGAATAAAGTAATCAAATGTAAAATGGCACTGCAGTGTCTTCCCTGTATAAATTAAATATAGATGAATCTTTATTAAAGTTACAAAAGTCATTCAGTCAAGAGTGTTATATTCTGAGCTGTTCGTGACTCGAATTTATGAGTTTCAATGACAACACTATCAATGCCGAAATGAATCTGCAGCAGTCAAATGACACCGGTCAGTGCTTGATAAGTAGTTTTTGCTCATTATTATTGTAATGTTATGTGCTTTGAGACATGAGGTACGCCAACTCATCTCGTGACATTTTGGAGAGCTGTGAAGGGAGGGTGCGATATTACGCTTTCAAAGCTAGCTTGCTATTGCTTATCTCTCTTGCTTCAAACTACAATAATTATTTTACATGTTTTTTGATTTCAGTTCAGACCACAAAAATGTAAACATATTTTTGTTGTTGTTGATCCCCGTCTTAAAAAAACCTTAGTGATAAAGTGACAAAAAGAAGTGGGACAATGGGACGTTTGACACTTGCAGTAATGTCCATAATAAGCAGGATGAGTGACTGAATGTCTCAGGAACTCGACCCATGAGGACCATCGAGGCTAAAGCAATAGAGGACAATGGCCACACTAATACCACATCAATTTCAACCCAACTTCACCTTATAATGAACAGAGGCATCACTGGGGACACGCAATCAATTTTAAGCCCATAAAGATTTTTTTTTTTCAGATGATTTTATTAGAACATGAACCGATTACCGATCTAAATCAGGAAAACGCAATAATACTTTCAAATGGAGGCCCGTGATGTAACAGGACAGAGCTAATACTGTAAGCATTAGACTTAATATTAGATTTACAGTGACTTTTAAATGGCTTTATCTTTCAATACCACACAATTTTGACTACAGTGAAAGAAATAGTTATGAAAAAACATAATCTGCGGCACACACACAGTCACTCAGAATGAGAGAAAGAGAGAGAAATCTGCAAATAGAGCAGTCAGACTCACCTGAGGTAGAGCCAGTAAATAGGCCAGAGCGAGTGTCATATCTTTGGGAAAAGCATCACTGGCCAGCTGAAGGAGCACTATGAAATGACACAGGAGATGGAGAAAAAAGGAGGAATAATATTTCAGAGTTATTCCTGCAGAGAAGCACCTCCTTGTTGTACTGTAACATGACGTGACAGAAGAGAGAGAGAGAGAGGGATGAAAATGAGCCTCTATGGCTCTCATTGGCAGTGCATAAAACTGAAATGTGACTGTAACAGTAATACGGAGAACTATGACACAGAATCAGGTCCAGGACCAAAATATAATTTTAAAAAGCAATAAGATACGAAACGTTGTCCCTGGCAAACCAAACACAAGAAGTAAGGGCCAATAGGACAATTTGTTGTTTGTTTGGTTTCTATTTGTGAGACATTGCACTTAACAGACACGTCCACAGTGGAATCTCATTGGTCCAAAATACTGACACTCACAGCAGTATATACAAACTTGCTTACCATGTCATCAACTTATTTCTGCTTCCATAGACATCAGTGTGTATTTTACAAACTCCAAATGTATTGTTTTACTAGTGCTTATGTGAATTTAAACGTCTGAAACCTAAAATAAGCATTATGTGGTTGAAAACACTGCATAGTTGTTATACATGACAAGTGCTGAGAGCGTCTATCACTGTATCAACACCAGCCAACGCGCGAACGCAGTTTGAATCTGGCAGTTATGTCACGTCACTGTTCTGAATCTAAATCCCATATGTGGGACCATACTCTCAAAAGGTTAACATCAAATATGTCCCGATGGGCTCTGATGGTAAACATTTTCTCATTCAGTGTGGACAATTTGGTAAGGACACAATGGAATATTTTGAAATGTAAATACTAATATTGACACACTACAGCAAAATATATAAATAACTGGATTAAAACCATTGTTTTTTGGTGAAAATATTAAAGTGCCTAAGACTTTTGCACAGTACTGTACCTCTAAAGCATTTATTAATCTTACTTTATTTATTAATCATTTACTAATACATTATTAAAATCAAAATTTGTACCTGTATTATTTCATAGATCTGAGCTAACATGAACGGTTGTATTTTTAACTGACGTTAACAAAGATTAATGTAACAAGTGTAAGAAAATAAGTTAGAGAAGGTAAGGGATCTATAAGACACTTCAACAAACTACATGATTATTTTCTATGACCATCCGTGAAGTGTCTGTGATTATGACCTTGAGGTCGTAGGCTTCACCTCATTTAACAGAGAACTAAACCTTACAGGCATTGTGGCTAAATTTGATCAATTAGTATCTGACCACAAACACCCTGTGGGACGATTGTAAACATTCATTAAGTCTGCAGTAACTCGCATGAACAGAATGCGCAAAGCTAGTGAAGAAATGTTACTGTTAGAAACAAAGGCAGACATATGCAGGACCAGACTCTCAAATACGATCAGTGGGTGAAGTGAGAGCAGCCCATCAGATCCCATTTTTTACAGAACTGCAGACAGTGTTAGGTTTTATTCTGCTATTCTGAGCCTGTGATGGAATCAAAAGGCATTTTGCACGTCAAACAATCTTGGCACGACAATGTTATCAAAAAACAGCTGGAGCAGAGGGAGTCTTGAGTGTGCTGAAATAACAAAGGTGTTAGCACTGCTAACAGTAAATGTTTTGGTGTTTTCAGCTGTTTGACGGATTCTTCTAACACATCCTTCCTCAAAGTCTCTTTAACATCGAAAACTAGAGGTGTGGCTTCACATAGCGACACAGGGAAGCTGATCAGAGAACGAGGCTGTCATTATACTTAAAAACTTGTGAAAGAAGTGTGTGTGGGTGTAAAAGAACACGAGAGAGACCAAAAAGATAGACGCACTTTAAATATGCAAAAAATGCACTTAAGGAAAAAAGAACCTTCCAATCTGGACGTGTGACACTGACAGGATATATATACACACACATTTTAAAAACTTACATATTTAAATTAATATACATATATGTATATTGATTAATCATTAGCATATATACATATATAATATATACACACACACGGGATGCTATAGATTAATCAACAATCGATAATGGTAATAAAAATAAATAAATAAATAGTTGTGATCAGAATTAATGGCACCCGTTATCACATTATGAAATAAATGTTTTTTTCCAAAACACGTTGGCCACAATTATTGGCACCCCTAGATTTTTTTACGCGTAAAATATCTCTAAAGTATATTCTCATTAATATTTTTACCTTTTTTTTAGCACACATCTATGACTTCTTGTTTCACAGGAGTTTAAATATGAGGAAACACAAAGGCCAAATTCCAAGAGTAAAACCAAAGAAAATAGTTCTGATGTGCATCAAAAGTGGCAGTAAGGAACATCAGGGCAATAATTAAGAAGTTCCAATCAACTAAAGATGTTATGAATCTGCCAGGAAGAGGACGTGTCTATATTGTCTTAATGCATGGTGAGGAGGAGAGTTTGAGTAGCCAAAGACTCTCCAACGATCACAGATGGACAATTGCAGAGATTAGTAGAGTCTTGGGGTCAAAAAAATCAAACAACCCCTACATCCCCGAATGTTGTTTGGGATGGTTTCAAGAAATATCCTCCTCGCTCATCCAAAAACAAACTCCAGCAAATTCAGTTTTCAGACACGACTGGAACTTCAAACGGGACTGGGTTCTGTGGTCAGATGAAACTAAAAAAAAATAGCTTTTTGGCAGTAAACACGCTAGATGGGTTTGGTGCACACTCGGATAAAAAGTACCCCATGTCTACAATTTAATATACCGTTGGATCTTTAATGTTGTGGGCATATTTTTCTGCTGGAGGTTCTGGACACTGTTCAGATACATGACATTGTGGATTCTATCAGATATCAACAGATAAAAATCTTATAATGTGCCGTGGTTGGATCTTCCATCAGGACAACGATCCAAAACAAACATCAAAATCAACACAAAAATGTGTTACGGAGCAAAAAATGAAGCTTCTGCCGTAGCCGTCCCAGTTCCCTGACCTGAAGAGTGGGCTGAACTGAAAAGAAGCACCAACATGGATCTGGGAATCTGAAGGATCTGGAGAGATTCTGTATGGAGCAATAGTCTCTGATCTCTTGTCAGGTGTTCTCCAAACTCATCAGGCATTATAGGAGAAGAGAGAGAAAAATAAATGTTTTTGGAGAAAAACATTTATTTCATAATGTGATTCCCCCCCCCCCCCACACTTTCAATTATTTTACTTCAATGAAAGGTTATATTTTTGCAAATTTGTTTAATGAAAGATCAAAAGGATAAACAATGCAGATTTATTTTTTTACAGCCATTTTGATCATATTTACCAGGGGTGCCATTAATTCTGACCACAACTGTGTGTGCGTGTGTGTGCGCGTGTGTAGTTTTTTAAATAAATACATTTATTTAAGTAGGCTAGCCGTTTATTTCTAAATATAATTAAACCACAGTCCAAAAACCCTCCAAACATGTGTTTGGACTCGTTCCAGACCACCTGCTCTAAATATGGTTTACTAGTGTTTTGCAAACAAAAACGTGGAGCAAAAGGATCATGTGTATACCGTTTACATGTGTGTTCGGCAGCGCTTTTTCATACAAATACTTGGTATAGTTTGGTCTCTAACTATTTAAAGGGGCCGCAAAGCAAACATGCATGTTGATCTTTATTTGTGCAGACTGACCACAAGTTAACCTCATGAAATCTTTTAAATGTGAAAGTAAGAAATTGATCGATGGAAAGAACTTAATTATAGTGACATGTTTGCTAACTAAATAATCCAATTAAAAGCCATTTGTGTGGTGTGGCTTTTGTGTTCATGGTTAAGTGCTAGTCTAATTTGCATTCCCGCTGAAAAACAAGCGTTCTAGCATGAAAATGATGCCTATAAATATTGTTGTGCGCCTACTTATCAAATTCACATGATCAACCTCTCATCCATTTTGCTTGAGAACTAATGTGGTCGGAACCAAAGTTTAGGACTGCGTTCTCTGGACTCCTCTCAAGCGGAGGACTTCTACATTCTGATTGGTTGACGCCGAACCGTGTCATAGCTCATTACCATAAAGTTTACTTCACTTCAACTCTCGCCGTCAGCGGTGTGAACATATGGAACGTGAAAATCGTGCTCTAAGAATGAATGAATGCGTGCACACACACTAAATGCAATGAAAAATAATACTGTTGCATAGTCAGAAGTGTGATACCCAGATGAAAAAACAAAAATGCTGACCATATCAGCAGCGGAAAGCATCCCTAATTCTTAACCATTAAGCATTTCACACATAAGAACAGAGATTAGAGAGGACATGCACGCAATATCTAAACAAGAGCAAAGAACCATGACTGTTTTATAGGAAGTGTATTCAGCATACGTTTTAGCGTGCAGGTCATTAATTTAGCATTATCAGCCTGACGCAAGCACTTTCCTTTCATCTCACGTTTTCCACACGAAGGTGACTTTATGTCTGTGGTGCGCAACTGACCGACAGTGACACAGGAGGAATTAAAAGAGAGGATAAGAAAGGAAGAGGTAAAGGGAGATTCGCTATTTGCATTCTTCCACCAAAGATCCTGCACCCGTCCCATCACTCTGCATTGATTTTCTCATTCGCCTCATCCATCTTGAAGCAAAAGGCCTTGATATTTTGACTAGCCGCTATCTCTCTTGTATCGGGAGGGTGCGCATTATTTACTGCTGTCTGCTTGCGGTGAGTACACATTAATTAATCAATATGACGCTATTCTTCCAGACATGTAGCCGGCGAGTGGAGATACATCAGAGAGACGAGGCCAGGCGGAGGGAGCGTCTGCTACCTGAGAAGCTGCCCCGAGGGCCAAAGATTACAGCATTCCTAGCAAGGACACTGCGACTAACAAGAGGGTGATGAGAGACGACTGATGGAGGATGATGGAACGGGTGAGGTCATTAGTCACCGTGATGAGAGTTGAGTTTAGATGTAAATGTTTGTTTATATAAGGAGCAATACCTTCGGTTGCAGGAAAGAGATTCTGTCCCTCGCTGTTGGTTTCAGCCAGTTTGCCTGTCAACAGTAAACACTTCTGCAAAGTCTTCTTGTGGAGTGTAGACGTACGAGGAATACACATCCTCAGACTGAAATAGAAATTGAGGAGAGGGGATATTACACTTTTGTTTTTGCTTACTTATTCTCCCCGAAAAACACAAAATACACTACCATTTAAAAGTTAAAGGGGTAGGTAACATTTGAATGTTTCTGAAAAAAAAGTATTCTATGCTCAGTAAGGCTGCATTTATTTGATAAAAAATGATTATCATTGTTAAAAACGATTGTGCTGCTTAATATTTTTGTGGAAACTTCAAAAACAGCATTTATTTGAAATAGATTTGGTTTATTATAATGTACAAGTCTTTACTTTTTAATGCATCATTGCTCAATAAAAGTATTATTTAAAAGAAAAAAAAAAATCTTACTGAGCCCAAACGTTTGAATCGCTTAGTTATGTTTTTTTTCTTTAATTAAAGAAAACCACAGCACAGTAAGCTCAATGTACGAATAAGTGTGTGGTGGGTGTGGTGTGGGGGGGGGGGGATAGCAAAATAAAAAAGCAATAAATGCTCAATACAAATAACATATAAATCACAATATGCATATACATATAAACACCTACAGTAAATAAACATGAAATAAAAAAAGAAATAAAATTATTTTTTATCCAGAGCTTGTCTCCTTAATGTAATCTAAAAATGGGCTCCAAGTTTTTAAGAGCGGGTTTCATTCTAACTCCAAATTTAATATTTTCAAGTTTGACTGCAAAAAGTGGAGGAGATGGCAGCTTCCAATTCATTAGTAGAAGTCGTCTACCCTACAGTGTGCAAAGTGCAATATTATCCATCTCTAAAGCTACCAGTTTAACATTTTTCGGAAAACCCCCAAATAAAGCTGTCAATGGGGTTGGGGTCGATTACTGTTTTAAAAATGTCTGAGAAACAACTAAAAATTCCACCCCAAAACCTTAATAACATAGGAGGACAGGACCAAAAAGAATGAAGCAGAGAGGCTGGCTCCACAACACTGAGTGGGCAGGTGGAGTCTATTTCAGGAAATATCTGCCAGAGTTGCACCCTAGACCAATGAATACGATGCACTACCTTAAATTGAATAAGCCTATACCTAGAGCTAATTGAAGAAGAATGTATCCTTTTTAAGTTCGTGTCCCAGGTTTCATCTTCTAACATAGTAGTTAGTCAGTTAGGACTTAAGTCCGGAGATAGTTGCTTTCAGTCGGTGTTCACAGTCGGTGATTAAAATCTACTCCAGTAGTTGGAAACACTCTGTAAGTGTGTTCAGTTCAGTCTTAGAATATTTCAGCTAGCCATTAAGCGTGTCCCCGGCTTAACTTTTGAATGCACATACCTGAAATGACTACTGTGAATGAACAAAAGTTCTAAAACCAAAATTTAACAATATATCCTGGCCACTCTTTTCAATATAATGAAGACTGGGGTTGTCAAACTACAAAAAAGCCCCATAAAAGTAACAAAGGTGGTGTACACAATTTTCTTCTTCGAGGTCATACGACAACTTTGTGTTAAGAACAGACCAACGTTATTTACTGAAACTCTTGACATCACTTTTATGTTCTTGAGAGAAAGTTCACCAGCTCTCTAATTTCAATATTTGTCAAATAAAGCTATTAAAGTGTGCTTTCAGAAATATAGCACACAAGTCATATGGACCACTGATACATTATGATATACGTTTAATTTTAGAAGTTTGAAAGCTTCAGATTCACTGTAATTGCATGGAAAAGAGTAATCTGTACATTATTCAATTTCTGCTTTTTTATCCCACTGAGGAAGGTCAACATGAGTGTAATTAAAAGACAAAATATCCTTAAAGGGTACCTATCATGGAATTTTGAAAATAACCTTTCATGTGTAACATAGATCTAAGTGAACGAAAACATCCTGCAAAGTTTTAAATATGAAAGTTCAACGTATAAAAAGATATTATCTCTCAAAAGTAAAAGTCGACTCTGAGTCGTTGATATGAATCGATAGACGAATGATGCATTTTCTCTAACTTTCGTACGTCACTTGTACAAGTTATTTGAATAAGATACGCCCACTCATTGCATTAGGAGACACCAGGGAAAACATCATGTCGACGAGACGCTGCTGTGTTTTGAAGTGCGACGCAAAAGCAAACTTTTTTCATCTGCCCAGTGAGGAGCATTTGAAGACTAAATGGCTACAGTTCATAACTATACCACAGAAGTATTATAGCCCGAACTTGTTCTGTGTTCGCGTCATTTTGAAGATGATTGCTTCACAAACCTAAATGCTATAAAGTATGGATTTGCGTGTAGTATGGCTGATACTGAAGGAGGGAGGTTCAGTACCGAGTTTATTTGGATCAGCTTCCTTCTCCGAATCACAACCTGTAAGTAGGCTGTTGCTTTTATGTTTGTATCATGTTCTATGATTATTTTGTGTGTTGTGTACGCACAGGCACAGCGCAGCTTCTAGCAGCTAACTTAGGTCTTCAATGTCAATTGTATTGAAATATGTGAAGTGTTTGTCGTTGTTAATGGAGTTGTCACAGGGCTCTCGAGTGTCACGCATCACGCATTGAGCGTGACAGTCACTCATTTCGGTCTTTTGTCACGCTCTCCGGCCACACATTGTATTTCTCACGCTGAAAAACTATTTGTAATATATTTAATATGCCGCAGTGCCCAAAACTCACTCACTGTGGAACCGGCAGGATTCAAGCGCGTCTCCTCCAGTGTTGCCAGGTCCGTATGCCTGCACTGTTTCCGCGGGTTGTTTGTGTAGTGCACGCTGGTTGACGCGATTGTTTTATCCACTGGAACATGATTGTTATTGAGGAAACACCCGGGAACGCTATTTGAATATTTTTGGCCGTGATTGGGTTAGTTTTGATGAGCAATTGGGCTGGTTTTGTTGTGCAGACCTGGCAACCCTGGTCTCCTCTGGTGTTGTTCGTCTGGTGTTGTTAGCCAATCAGAAAATAGCACTGTTGTATCTGGGTAAGATCTAGCGCAACAACCAATGACACCCCGTCGGCTGGGTGTCTAACATATCACCACAGATTAGCGTCACGCAAAGGCGGGGTTTGGAAAAATGACTCGCTAAACGATTCATATGGGAGTCGGTGAGCAAATCAGGTAAAAATAAATGCATATTATAAGACAACAAAAGTGTTTTTTTGTCATTGCATGCTTGTAAAACTGTTGTTGGGGACTCCCAGAACAATATTAGGAACATTTTAAATGCCATAATAGGTACCCTTTAACCTCATACACACTTACATTTTCCTTTATCATAGCAGTGACTTTGGCAAGACATGGGAATGATAAAGAGTGAGAGAGAAAATAAAGCTGAAGGAGAAAAAAACACACAGATGTGAATCAGAAGGAAGGAGATATAGTAAAATGTACCGTATTGACGTGTGGATCATCGAACAGCTCCTCGTAGAAAGGACTGCATCCCTGCCTCTCCAGATCTGTGTTCTGATTGGCCGCACAGGTACGGCTTCTATCCGCGGCTTGTCCCTGAGAGGAGATAAATGTTCATTAAACATTCATAGAATATTCATAAAACATTCACAGATACGCATGCAGGAACCATTAATGTTTTAGCCATGCTCATAAACGTTAGTAAGGCGCCAGACCCTTCTGCCAAGGGGTGGGGGGGGGAGAGAGAGAGAGAGAGAGAGAGAGAGAGAGAGAGAGAGAGAGAGAGAGAGAGAGAGAGAGAGAGAGAGAGAGAGAGAGAGAGAGAGAGAGAGAGAGAGAGAGAGATACTATGGAAGGCCATTAGGAATGCACAAGCTTCTGCTTGTCAACAGCCATTTCACAGGAAGGACTTGGGCTTGGGGAACCAGAAACAGGAACTCAAAAAACAAACCGCTTCACAAAGAGACACGCAGACGTCGGCCGGGGAGAGGTTCGTTCAATCATGCCAGGTTTTAATGGCCTAACAAAACCTGCCAAAAAAATGTGCAGGCGAGTCTCACTGTTGAGCTTTGTCCAACCTGTTCCTGGCGGTTATGTTTTGAAGAGGAGAGATGCATAATGGAGCGAGGAGCACGGTTACACTTCTGAGAGCGGTGAACAAAACCTTTCAGCCTGAATTTAAATGCGACTTACGTGCAGTGGGCGAAGTAAGCTGAGGGACTCCCTCCACCAATGAGAGTCGCTGACGGTGGTCAGCACGGCTCTGGTGGTCATGGTGGTGTTGGTCAGGACCTCTATGGTGCGAGCTGTGGTTCTGTGCAGCAGGTCTGTGGGGTAAATTGATCCAGGAACAACAGCTCCAGCCTGCTATGGGCAGCCAGGGAAGGTTAGACATGAGCCATAATGATCAAATTACAGTGGTTATAGCTACAGAAAATAATACACATTTTTTTGTGTTTCTACAGACACCTTTGGCTTTCTCACTAGTGATATTTTCTCTAAAGCTGCTGTGGAAAACTAAACGTTTAAACGCTTGACAAATAAAAGGGAATTAACTTGACAAATCAGGACCATGCTGCTATGATGTATTGCACAATATAACCAAAGGAATATGTAACTGGAATATTTTAATACATGATATGATAAAATGTTAAAAATGCAAAAGTTCATATCAATGTCATATATTAGTAAATACATGGTTTTAAACAGTATATTTTAAATTCAAATTAAGTGAATATTGAGTAACCATAAAAGTATCATTTATTATATTGTTATTTCTTTTAAAGGTGCTCTATGTAACTATTAGCGGCCTCTAGTGGTGATGTTTCAGATTGCAACAATTTTTACAAGAGCGCTCGTGCTCAAACTCATAGACAATACCGTCTATTACGCAAATATCTCGGCGAATACTAGAATACTAGACGGAAAAACTAACCATAGTTTTTGGTGGTGTTTTCGCGGAGATATTAGCAGAAAACCATCGGGCGCGCTGCAAATTTGCGGACGCCGGTGACGTCACGATCTCAGAAGAAATCGCTCGTATCTCTGGAACGCAAAGACCCAGAGAGCTCAAATTCGGTGGAGGAGGTCCCAGGGGGACCCTTGCCCGAACTCTAGAGTGGCGGGCCTCGGGGATGCTCCCTACCGGATCGCCGTTCGCTGGGACCCCCGATTTCGAACGGCTATAACTTGGGGAGCCGGGCGAGTTGGACCTCGGGGGTGGGCTCGTTCGAAAGGTCCCGTCCAGCACTACGATCGATTCAGGTCTTGGGAATATTGATCAAAGATTGACCGAGATATAAGCCGAAAAACGTGCGCCTTTAACCGGAGTAACACCCTGACCGTCTACAATAGACTGTATATAAGGAGAGGGGCTCGGCAGCGCGCATACACGTCACATCCGTTGGATTTCGCGGTAAATCCGACCCGGAGACTTCACATAGAAATAGGAATACTGGCCTTCAGAGGTAATAGCAAAACTCGACAAGTGGATCATTGTAATGTGTGATTACAACCCCTTCACACAAAGGCAATAAAAAAAGAAGGATTCATTTTAGTAGAAAAGTTACATATAGCACCTTTAAATACATTTAAAAAAAAATGTTTTGCTTTTATTTTATTTGTTCAATAAGACCAGGGCCATGCTTTAAGAAAGTAAATGGTGCCATTTCATGTTGACGTTCGGTTGATTTTAGGGCTAGGACAGTCCCCAAGTCGATTTCCTGACATTTAATTAAAGGTGGGGTATGTGATTTTCAAAACAGCCGGCAGATTTTGAAAATACACAACTCAAAACGTCCTACCTTCTTTCCCTGACTCCACCCACTCCACCCATTCGAAGAGGGGTATGGGGGAGGGGGGTATGGTACGACCGTTTGATTGACGCACTGACTGTCCAATGATTCTAGACGGTCTTGAAAATGATTGGCTGGAGTTTTTCAAGTCCAGCCCGATCCACAGATGATTACATTTTTTTATTTTCAATTCAGTGCTTCTAACTCAGTGGCTGTAAGTGGGTTAGGAATAGGATTTCAATAGAAAATCACATACCCCACCTTTAATTTTGTTTTTATATAACCAGTCAACAGGTCTACTTATCAGGCTAAGAGATTTGACATACATTTAACTATAACGATCTGTGTCAGAAATGGACTTTTAAACGTGCCAAATCAACATAGGCATTCAGGACTGTAAATGTTATGTTGTAATTAGTTGGCAAATATGCTAATTAACCTAAGGCAAGTGTTACCCAGCAGGGAAAATACAGACACAAAGAAACTAGAGGAAATCCCAGCAGGAACAGAGATATCCCTTTAAGCCTATAAAACAAACAAAAGCTAAAGTCAACATGCATTATAAATAAAGGTATAGGCACAGGGACGTAAACTGACTCCTGAGCAAGAACGCTCTCCGCCATCAAAGGAGTAAAGCACCGCCAGCTCAACATGCAACATGACAAAACAAAGCAAATACAGGTGTTTACATGTCACCGTGATGCTAGGTGAACTTTTCAAAAATTTCAGAAACGCAGGAAATGAGCACTAGCTCACACTGCCCTTCTAGATCGTGTGTACAAAGCTGAACCACGCATTTGACCTCATCAATACTTCATTCAGTTTTAAATACACATTTAGCCGATAAACAACACAAACATTTACACAAATGTATTTTTGTGCACACATGAAACTTTAAACATGCAGTGTCTTTTCTCATGGTGAGTGCTTGCTATGAGTAAAGTAGCTGGGCTCTGAAGCCATATTTACACTATATGAAAAATGCAGAGAGTCGGTCACTGAGGCATTGAACTCATAGTTCAGTCAGAGGCTGTGATTTGAAGCCCACTATAATGTAATAATCCAGGGAAGATTTACCATTTATAGCCATGAATGAAGCATGGGTGCTCATGTTAAAACATGTGATGAAAGCTTACAGTCAGCAAGAAGACCAAATTGACACTTTTTACTTTCTTATTTCAGGTTCATGGACTTACTGGGAACAATTTATTGTTCATCATTTCAAAAGAGAAGAAAAATTTGCTTCTTAATCTTCAAAATATAATAATTTGTGCTTCAATACAATAATAATTATTGTAAAAAGGGGTCATGACATGGATTTTTTATTTTAATATGTTCATTGAGGTTTGCTTGCAATGTTAATAATTTTTTTTTTGCAAAAAAACAAACAAATATGCACGTGGAAAAACGTTTATTTTCATTATTTTCATTCTGACAATGTCTGCAATGATCCGTTTTAAAGAAGCGGCTTCTTTGAGGGCATGTCAGTAAACAGTCAGTGTCAGTGCTCGAATTGAATGAAGTCTTATGGGGGGTCCCCACCTTAAATAAAAATGTCACCATGAAATGTTGGGGGGGGGGGGTTGTTTAGTTGGTTAGGCTCGCAATATACAATTTATACAAAATATACAATATATTTGATCATAATATGCATAAATATATACTATTTATTAAAAACTGTTGACATACACTACCGGTCAAAAGTTTTAGATCGGTTAAGATTTTTTATGTTTTTAAAACATAAAATATTTTTTTTTATGTTTTTAAAACATCTCTTCAGCTCACCAAGGCTGCAATTATTTGATAAAAATACAAATAAAACAGTAATATTGTGAAATATTATTACAATTTAAAACAGCGGTTTTCTATGTGAATATATAGTGAAGTGTAAATTATTCCTGTGATCAAAGCTGAATTTACAGCATCATTACTCCAGTCTTCAGTGTCACATGATCCTACAGAAATTATTATAATATGTGATGCTCAATAAACATTTATGATTATTATCCATGTTGAAAACCGTTTTTTTACATTTTTATTTCAGGATTCTTTGATGAATAGAAAGTTCAAAAGAACAGCATTTATTTGAAATATAATATTTTGTTAAATTATAAATGTCTTTACTATCACTCTTGATCAATTTAACACAACCTTACTAAATAAAAATATTCATTTTTTTCCCAACTTTGTTTTAAATCAATTCTTACTAACCGCAGGCTTTTAAATGGTAGTTTATAATGCTACAAAAGTTTCTATTTCAGATCATTTATTGTATTATTATTTTAAATTGTAATCAAATTTCATAATATTATTGTTTTTACTGTGTTTTGGATCAAATCAATGCAGGCTTGGTGAGCAGAAGAGACTTGAACAGTAGTGTAGTAACTTACATCCAACAGAATGATTCTAGCTTTATTTACCAATGTAGTATTTACCCTAAAAACAACTGGATGATTGATGTGACACTGTGATAATAATGTTTGTTCCAAAATACTTGATTTAATGCATGAAAATAGTTTATTAGATATTAAACATAAATTGTGACAACAGGCTGTCAGTCTGTGTGTTGGTGGGGATATTTCAACAATTTCATTACATACGATTTTTACATACGTCCAGTAGGTGGCGGGAAAGGACTGTTATGAGTGAATAAGTCAGTCAGCAGACTATTCAACCATTTCAGTGAAAAAGGCTGCTTTATTCAGGAACAAACAATGGCTATCAATGTCAATCATTGCTATTTCAAGAGTGAATCCCGGATAAATGCGGATGTAGTTCACAATAATTTGCAGCGTGAATATGTGGTCATTGGCCATAGCAGGATGAAAAACAACAAGTTTACAAATTCTGACTGGATATTAGAAAGCCTCGAACACGCACAACGAGCGCTCCCTTTATAATTACTAAAAAGCTGTTACTCATCTTCATCAAGATCTCTAGCACTCCTCTAGAACCAGGAATATTAATAAGGAAAAATTAGTAACTTAAGCCTAGATGTTTCTATACAATGAATACAAAAGCCCTGACATGGAGTGGATAGATATAGTAGAAAGATCTTTATAAAGAGAAAATTACCCCTCAAAAAAGTCAGTAAGAAGCTTTTTCTTCCCGACTCCGAGTGGAGGTTTGTAATTCTCCATTTTTTAAAAGGTAAAATTAGCTTCACCGGAGCGGCAATCAAGCAGTCCTGTCAACAATGTCATGCACATGCGCACAGCGCTCCTTAGATGTCGGGCGGCCCGGGCGAAGCGTTTACATTTTAAAGAAACACGGCAACTAGCCAATAAACAAACTTAATATAAATTATTGTAAATAATTAATTCACGAAATTTACTGTATCCATTGCATGCATTTAATCAGATTTGTCATTATTATTTTTACAAAAATAAAAATATCTGAGGGACCCCCCTAAGTCTATTTTTTACTTCTTATGGGGGGTCCCTAATACCTTATGGGGGGTCCCGGATCCCCCCAGCCCCCCCTCAATTCGAGCACTGGTCAGTGTTATTATTGGCTAACGTCATTGCATAGGAAACA
This sequence comes from Chrosomus eos, assembly GCA_036326025.1. Lineage (NCBI taxonomy): Eukaryota > Metazoa > Chordata > Actinopteri > Cypriniformes > Leuciscidae > Chrosomus > Chrosomus eos. The sequence goes on along the minus strand of CM070829.1, from coordinate 9,428,307 downwards.
GTCTCAATGCCCATTGTACTCGAGTAAGTGTTTTGAAAAACATTCCCCCTATAAAACTATAAATTACAGACGAAGCTGTGATCCGGGAAACTTTTAAAAGAAACCATCCACTTTTTTTTAGACACCGTTTATAATGGAGGAGGACATTTTAAGCTATGAAACTTGCAGGATATTTAAATGGTACAAAGACCTCTTATATGTCAAAAGATCAAGGCAAATTTGATTTCTCATGCCATGAACCCTTTAATGTTTTATTAAATACGTTTAAAAGTTAATTTGCCACAACATAGGACCAGCTACATTTAACTAGTAAAGGGAAAAGGCGTTTAAAATGGTGAAAATAAATGTATTGTGTTACTTTTTTCCAAATCAATTTTAACCAAAAATGTTAGTGTTGATAAAGAAAAGTCTATGGACACACCAAGGCACCAACTATTTTACATACAGGCTTCTCAGAAAGAGTAGCACAAAACTGTTAAATGCACAATACTTAAGGAGCACAATTAGCAAAGATTTATCACTCAAAAAATATTTGCTCTTCAAAGTGTCACACTAAATAAAGACCTCTGACGTGATGTATGCAGAAGCGTTGTTCTTTACCTCTGACAGCTCGCTGCCTGTTCTCCGGGCTTGAGAGGGATCAATCTTGTAATTTACAGCCTGGTACAGAACCTAAGACAAGAAAAGAGAGCAAAGCATTGACTTTTTCATTCATGCCCTTCAGCATAATACCTTTTTTCGCTTCAATTTTCTTTGCTCTTAAATGTTTAATCGTTCTGCCAGTATTTATACTTGACACCGCAGTTAAACTTATTTAAATTACTATTCCATTCCTCCACACATTTTCTTTTGAGTGTTTCAATGTGGCGTCTATCTTGGTATACATAAATCTACTTTAGGTCTTTCCTGAAAGCAGCCTGACACCAAAGCAGTCAACACAGAGAGAGATAGAGGCAGCATGAGCTGGAAAGAGCGCTCGGGGGTTAATAGTATGTGTGCCGGGGGTGATTTCGAAAACTTAAAAGCTCCATTTAAAGTCTAGAGTCAGCCAATGTCTAGTGCGTCCAACACAACATATAGACAAAAACTATGGAAGGAAAAAAGCAGGAAACTTGGAAAATGTTTGACGGCAGGAGGTCAGGAGTTAGGTTTCTACTTGAAGTATCGGAAATTAATTACTGGTTATTGACAACTGGAAATATTTTATTTTATTTTTATGTTAGCAAGTATCTCTTTCTCTCCATACATATATAAAAACAGTTTAAGTGGACAAAAAGGCACCTGTGTCTGAAGGGAACTGGAAGCTGCTAACAGGTTCTGGATACTGCAGGGAGGACAGTGTGTGAGGGAGAATGCCATCAGCTCCCGACGGGCAGAGAGCTGTGAGTACGTCTCACACTGCCCCAGCTGGGCACACACATCCCAACCATCACTATAGCCTAGAGTGACAGGGTGAAAAATAAAACAAGAAATTTATGCACAGCACAGTCATATTCTGTACAGGGGATGTTAACTGCCATAGAGTTTCAAAAGAGACGCACACAAAAAAAAAAAAATTCACACAAAGAGAGCACTTAAAAAACACTGTTTTCCAGGGTTGCCATATTCAAGACTGCCTTTTAAATTCTGATTAAATAAATAAATATTTAATTGCCATTTGAATTTAAGTCCAAAGAATGAAAACGGAATAATCATAGCTGCTAAACGAGTAATTTTCAACTAGAAAATTAAAGTCGGTCAATATTTTTTGGGATCCCATTAGCTGAAAGTCTGTGCAATCAGCTAGTCTTCCTGGGGTCCATTACAAAAAAGAAAAATTACATTACAACAACAACATTTCAATCCTCACAGTTAACACACATACACATTTCATATGTACATACATACACAAACAAACACACACATATAATCTAGTTTCAATTCATAATAAAAATAAATATAAATACCATATTATTTACAATTACCTTAATCAAAACATATAAAAACCTACATCAAGACATAACACCTTAGACTTCTTTTAAATGACAGCTTATTAAAAAGCTGACAAGTCTTGCTGCTTTATTTTGCGCAACCTGAATTTTTGACAAGTCCTTTTTAGTTGCAGAAGACCACACCTCAGTGTAGTATGACAAGTGACATTATATTAATGACTGATGTTACTATTTTTAAAGTTTCCTGATTCACATAATGACAGCATTTTTTAGTTAATGCAATGCCGCATCCTATTCTGTTAAAGGGTTAGTTCACCCAAAAATGAAAATTCTATCATTGTTTACTTACCCTCAAGTTGTTCCAAATCTCTATGTGTTTATTTGTTCTGCTGAACACAAAGGAAGATATTTAGAAGAAAACAGATCTCATTCCCCATTGACTGCCATAGTATGTATTTTTTCCTACTATGGTAGTCAATGGGGAATGAGATCTGTTTTCTTCCAAATATCTTCCTTTGTGTTCAGCAGAACAAATAAACACATAGAGGTTTGGAACAACTTGAGGGTAAGTAAACAATGATATAATTTTCATTTTTGGGTGAACTAACCCTTTAACAATAGTATTTATGTGTTCTGTCCAAGAAAGACTACTATCAATAACCAAACCCAACAGTTTGGCCTTTTCTACTTGTATTGATAGATCATAGATGTAATGATCGATGGATAGAAGGATAGATACAGTAGATGTAGACAGACATGTCAGGTAGAAATAGACAGACAGACAGACAAGCATATACTTTCTTACAACATCTGCCCAGCAACAAAAAGACAACAAAACCCACAATCCCCTGCTTCAGCCTCAGCAATTGTGGCTCTGCGCTTCGAGTTAGCATAGTTTCAAGAAAATGTTGCAGTTATATTCTTGTTTTTTCCATCCATGGCTCTTATTGCCTCATGTATAAAGTAAATCTTTGTAATCTCTAGCACTCTTCCTCATTCTCCATGTGACTGAATAATTACACAGTGAAGTCGGAGAGGAGCTAACCCATTTTCCACACTGATGTTAGCGAGGCTGTGAGACCGCTGCCGATAGCAATCAGAGATTAGCACGTCTTCTGTTCTCAAGCCTGCATTAATCTACCCCAGCCTGAAGCATATACACACACACACGCAACACCAGTCTCTTTCCAATATCTGATGGCACATTGACTGAACAGCCCTACACACACGCACATACACATAAAACACCTTTGAGCTCTGACAAGAGATGAATCTGTGATCCGCAGGACCATCGTTATCATTCTAGGCACTCTAAACATTTTGCTACTCAAACCTCACTTATGAACATCAAAATTCTGCAAGCAGATCCTGATGCAGTACAACACCCTTGAATGAAACATCTATGAAAAAGGAATCTCCATGTCTTTTTCAAGGTTCGTGGATAATAATTTACCCTGTAGTCAATAATTGTATCCAATAAAACTCATCTTTGATCACCAAAATGACATATTTAAACGTTTTTTTTTCCTCGGGAAAAAATTATTCATGCCTTAAAATAGCTTAAATCTTGGCTCATTTAGTATACGTGGTTCTATGAATATGCAAATTAGCCCCGCCTCCACTCACTCACACCAGCTCAGAGATCCAATCGTTGACGATCACTCGAAAAAATATTCAGCAATGGTGTTGACATGAATTTGTACATGGTTTGTCTTAAAGCATATTAAAAACACCATATAGACATACAAACAACATTAAAAGCTTGATTTTCACCACAGGGGGACTTGAAGTCATTTTAAAGAGCAACTTCTAGCCAAACCAGCAAATATTTTCCATTATTATTTTGTTCATGTTTTTTTAAGCTTTCGTCAATTCCAATGACTTTTCTAAATCTGCAGACCATACTTTTAAACTTCCCTGATATGGCACGATTCTTTATGAGAACCTTGCAGACTCTATTTCAATATTAACACTAAACATATTTAATTTTAATTATAGGCTATTTTGGTGGAAATGTGAATCCATTCAATCAGATATAAATCTATCAGGGATTTACGCATAAAAATAGATTATGATATCATATGGATAATGACTTTTCATGGTAAAATCTTTTTTATCTGACCAGAAAAGTATTACAGTTATTATGCAAGAACTATGGCAAAACGGGAGGTGAAGTAGGTCGAATAAGCCTAAATGCTATGTAAAAAAATGTAACATAAAAAAAATATTACAGTACAATTTCATCCTCGCATGATTTGAGAGGAATTTTCTTCAAAACTCTTAAGCTTGAAGATTTTAAATTACAAAGTCTGATCCCTGAAAATCTGCAGTGCATTTCTGATTTGGATGAAAACAAAGTAGAAAGTGAAGTGAGATTTAGAGTCAAGCTGTGCCGGCTTACCTGCAGCCATCAGATCCTGGCAGTGGATGTAGGAGGCCTTGAAATCCTGACAGTGCAGAGCCTGTTCTGCCAACAGCGTGAGCACCTGACCCTTCCTCCTGGCCTCATCGTCACCTAAATCATCACACAACCAGGAGATTCTGGAACATTACATGCTATATCATCTGCTGCTATTAGCATTATCAGCAGCACATTTTATTTCAGTTTAGATGAATTAAAGAACTCGTCACTCAAAGTTTCAAGCTTTTCATAAAAGGTACTACTCAAGTGTTCAGTCTGAAGTGCAATACATTAATTTCCTTTCAGAGGTTTTTCTTACAAATTCCTGGATGTTGTAAAAATATCACAATCACATCTCAGAGAATGCCCTCTTACACCGCTCTGATCTCAGTCCAAAATAAGAAAATAAAGAAGACCAAGAAGCCTGATGAAAACAGTGATATGGGTTGTCTTTTTCATTAAAGTGTGTGTCGAGCATCAAAGCCCAGACAGGCAATAATACGAGCGGCGGCAGGAATGTGAGTGTGTGCATGTGTGTGAGCGCCTATGATTGCAAGGATATGATTATTCGCCAGTAAAATCGAAAGGGTCGATACTACCAGAAGTGCCATATTTCAGTCATATCCAAACTGATTTATATGTGACACTGAAGTCTTGATATATCAGGAGCATTTATTGCTGCCCGTTCATCCTCATTGCACCTTTCTCTTATGCCAGCAAAGGTACAGGCGCAGGTGTGCTGACACACGCACCCAAACAAAACAGCCCTACGGGCATTAGTCGAGGGTAAGCCAAGGTGAATACATCAAACACCCAGTCACTTCATAGAGAGCTAATCAATTCCACTATATATGGCAAGAAGAGCTTCTGACATCCTGCATACTGATCTGTCTGGCATGCTCAGAAGACTCAGAACTTTGGATTCACCTCAATTACCCCCTGCAACTAACACACACACTGAACGCTTCACTTACCCCCTGCAACTAACACACACACTGAACGCTTCACTTACCCCCTGCAACTAACACACACACTGAACGCTTCACTTACCCCCTGCAACTAACACAGGCACTGAACGCTTCACTTACCCCCTGCAACTAACACACACAATGAACGCTTCACTTACCCCCTGCAACTAACACACACACTGAACGCTTCACTTACCCTCTGCAACTAACACACACACTGAACGCTTCACTTACCCCCTGCAACTAACAACACACTGATCGCTTCACTTACCCCCTGCAACACAACACACACACTGAACGCTTCACTTACCCTCCAACTAACACACACACTGAACGTTCACTTACCCTCTGCAACTAACACACAATGAGCGCTTCACTTACCCCTCTGCAACAACAACACACACTGATCGCTTCACTTACCCCCTGCAACTAACACACACACTGAACGCTTCACTTACCCCCTGCAACTAACACACACACTGAACGCTTCACTTACCACCTGCAACTAACACACCACTGAACGCTTCACTTACCCCCTGCAACTAAACACACACACTGAACGCTTCACTTACCCCCTGCAACTAACACACACACTGAACGCTTCACTTACCCCTGCAACTAACACACACACTGAACGCTTCACTTACCCCCTGCAACTAACACACACACTGAACGCTTCACTTACCCCCTGCAACTAACACACACACTGAACGCTTCACTTACCCCTGCAACTAACACACACAACTGAACGCTTCACTTACCCCCTGCAACTAACACACAAACTGAACGCTTCACTTACCCCTGCAACTAACACACACACTGAACGCTTCACTTACCCCCTGCAACTAACACACACACTGAACGCTTCACTTACCCCCTGCAACTAACACACACACTGAACGCTTCACTTACCCCCTGCAACTAACACACACACTGAACGCTTCACTTACCCCTGCAACTAACACACGCACTGAACGCTTCACTTACCCCTGCAACTAACACACACTGAACGCTTCACTTACCCCCTGCAACTAACACACACACTGAACGCTTCACTTACCCCCTGCAACTAACACACACACTGAACGCTTCACTTACCCCTGCAACTAACACACACACTGAACGCTTCACTTACCCCCTGCAACTAACACACACACTGAACGCTTCACTTACCCCCTGCAACTAACACACACACTGAACGCTTCACTTACCCCTGCAACTAACACACACACTGAACGCTTCACTTACCCCCTGCAACTAACACACACACTGAACGCTTCACTTACCCCTGCAACTAACACACCACTGAACGCTTCACTTACCCCCTGCAACTAACACACACACTGAACGCTTCACTTACCCCCTGCAACTAACACACACACTGAACGCTTCACTTACCCCCTGCAACTAACACACACACTGAACGCTTCACTTACCCCTGCAACTAACACACACACTGAACGCTTCACTTACCCCCTGCAACTAACACACACAACTGAACGCTTCACTTACCCCTGCAACTAACACACACACTGAACGCTTCACTTACCCCTGCAACTAACACAACACACTGAACGCTTCACTTACCCTCTGCAACTAACAACACAACTGATCGCTTCACTTACCCCTGCAATAACACACATGAACGCTTCACTTACCCCTGCAACTAACACCACACTGAACGTTCACTTACCCCTGCAAAACCTGAATCATTCTGAACACAACCATGAACCTTCACTTACCCCTGCAACTAACACAGCACTGAACGCTTCACTTACCCCCTGCAACTAAACACTACAACACTGAAGCTTCACTTACCCCTGCAACTAAACACCTGAAACGTTCACTTACCCCCTGCAACTAACACACAACTGAACGCTTCACTTACCCCTGCAACTAACACACAGCACTAAGCTTCACTTACCCCTGCACTCACACACTGACGTACTTACCCCTGCAACTAACACACACTGAACGTTCAACCCGCAACTAACACACACTGAAGTTCATTACCCTAATAAACACACTGAACGTTACTTACACCTGAATACCACTATAGCTTCACATACCCCTGCAACTAAACAACACACTGAACGCTTCACTTACCCCCTGATACAAAGCATGAAGTTCACTTACCCCCTGCAAACTAAACACTAACTGAACGCTTCACTTACCACTGCAATAACACACAGCACTGAACGCTTCACTTACCCTGCAATCTAACACAACAGAACGTTCATTACCTGCAACAAACAAACACATGAACGCTTCACTTACCTGCAACTAACCTACGCACTGAAGCTCACTTATCCCCATGCACACTAACACACACACTGAACGCTTCACTTACCCCCTGCAACTAACACACACACTGAACGCTTCACTTACCCCCTGCAACTAACACACACACTGAACGCTTCACTTACCCCTGCAACTAACACACACACTGAACGCTTCACTTACCCCTGCAACTAACACACACACTGAACGCTTCACTTACCCCCTGCAACTAACACACACACTGAACGCTTCACTTACCCCCTGCAACTAACACACACACATGAACGCTTCACTTACCCCCTGCAACTAACACACACACTGAACGCTTCACTTACCCCTGCAACTAACACACACACTGAACGCTTCACTTACCCCCTGCAACTAACACACACACTACGTTCACTTCCCCTGCAACTAACACAACACTGAACGCTTCACTTACCCCTGCAACTAACACACACACTGAACGCTTCACTTACCCCTGCAACTAACACACACACTGAACGCTTCACTTACCCCCTGCAACTAACACACACACTGAACGCTTCACTTACCCCTGCAACTAACACACACACTGAACGCTTCACTTACCCCTGCAACTAACACACACACTGAACGCTTCACTTACCCCTGCAACTAACACACACACTGAACGCTTCACTTACCCCCTGCAACTAACACACACACTGAACGCTTCACTTACCCCTGCAACTAACACACACTGAACGCTTCACTTACCCCCTGCAACTAACACACACACTGAACGCTTAAACTTACCCCCTGCAACAACTAACACACTAACGTTCACTTACCCTGCAATAAACACGCATGCTCACTTACCCCTGCAACTAACACACACACTGAACGCTTCACTTACCCCCTGCAACTAACACACACACTGAACGCTTCACTTACCCCCTGCAACTAACACACACACTGAACGCTTCACTTACCCCCTGCAACTAACACACCACTGAACGCTTCACTTACCCCTGCAACTAACACACACACTGAACGCTTCACTACCCCTGCAACTAACACACACACTGAACGTTCACTTACCCCTGCAACTAAACACACACTGAACGCTTCACTTACCCCTGCAACTAACACACACACTGAACGCTTCACTTACCCCCATACACACTGACGCTTCACTTACCCCAAACACACCACTGAACGCTTCACTTACCCCTGCAACTAACACACACACTGAACGCTTCACTTACCCCCTGCAACTAACACACACTGAACGCTTCACTTACCCTGCAACTAACACCACACTGAACGCTTCACTTACCCCTGCAACTAACCACACACTGAACGCTTCACTTACCCCTGCAACTAACACACACACTGAACGCTTCACTTACCCCTGCAACTAACCACACACTGAACGCTTCACTTACCCCTGCAATAACAACTAGCTAACACAACACACACACTGAACGCTTCACTTACCCCTGCAACTAACACACACACTGAACGCTTCACTTACCCCTGCAAACTAACACACACACTGAACGCTTCACTTACCCCCTGCAACTAACACACACACTGAACGCTTCACTTACCCCTGCAACTAACACACACACTGAACGCTCCTACTCACTAAACCTATCTCCCCTGCAACTAACACACACACTGAACGCTTCACTTACCCCTGCAATAACACACACAAACGCTTCACTTACCCCTGCAACTAACACACACACTGAACGCTTCACTTACCCCTGCAACTACACACACACTACGCTTCACTTACCCCTGCAACTAACACACACACTGAACGCTTCACTTACCCCTGCAACTAACACACACACTAAACCCGCTTCACTTACCCCTGCAACTAACACACACACTGAACGCTTCACTTACCCCCTGCAACTAACACACACACTGAACGCTTCACTTACCCCTGCAACTAACACACACACTGACGCTTCACTTACCCCCTGCAACTAACACACACACTGAACGCTTCACTTACCCCCTGCATAACACCTGATCACACCTGAACTAACCACACACTGAACGCTTCACTTACCCCCTGCAACTAAACACACACACACTGAACGCTTCACTTACCCTGCAACAAAACACATGAACGCTTCACTTACCCCTGCAACTAACACACACACACTGAACGCTTCACTTACCCCTGCAACTAAACACACACACTGAACGCTTCACTTACCCCTGCAACTAAACACACACACTGAACGCTTCACTTACCCCTGCAACTAACACACACACTGAACGCTTCACTTACCCCTGCAACTAACACACACACCTGAACGCTTCACTTACCCTCTGCAACTAACACACACACACTGAACGCTTCACTTACCCCTGCAACTAACACACACACTGAAGCTTCACTTACCCCCTGCAACTAACACACGCACTGAATGCTTCACTTACCCTCTGCAACTAACACACGCACTGAACGCTTCACTTACCCCCTGCAACTAACACACACACTGAACGCTTCACTTACCCCCTGCAACTAACACACACACTGAACGCTTCACTTACCCCCTGCAACTAACACACACACTGAACGCTTCACTTACCCCCTCCAACTAAACACACACTGAACGCTTCACTTACCCCTGCAACTAACACACACACTGAACGCTTCACTTACCCCCTCCAACTAACACACACACTGAACGCTTCACTTACCCCTGCAACTAACAAACACACTGAACGCTTCACTTACCCCCTGCAACTAACTGTAACTTTTTTTTTCTAAAAAGAAATGACCTTCCACTTTCAATTGCTTTTTTCAGCAAATTTCTTAACATGTGTAAATATTTTTGTGAACATTAAAAGATTCATCAACATATATAAACTGAACAAATTCAAAAAAAATTGACGAACAGAAATGAAATAATGAGTCCCTGAACCTGGGGTTCAATTTCGAAAGTAACGTTCAGTGTCTGTGTGTGGCCACCAGCTGCTTTAAGTACACTGCATCTTATCCTCATGGACTGAGCCACATTTGCCAGTTCTTGCTGTGAGATGTCACTCCACTCTTCCACCAAGGCACTTGCAATGGTTACAGTGGACATATGTTTACACATGGTTTGCCACTGAAAGGATGATGAGCAGTCCTTCCATGTGTCCCTGTAGGACTGTCATAGGAATCTTACATTATAGACATTGCAGTTTATTACCCTGGCCACCTCTGCAATCCTCATGCCTCCCTGCAGCAGGACTATGGCATGTTTACCAGGGTAATGATCTGGGACCCTGGGTATCTTTCTCCTGTTTTTTTTCTGAGTGAGTAGAAAGGTCTCTTTAGTTTCCCAAGTTATTGAAACAGTGATCTTAATTGTCTACTGCCTGTAAACTGTTAGTGTCTAAAGGACTATTCTAGAGGTGCATGTGCAATGATAGTTTAGGGTTCATTTTAAATGTTACTATGTTGCTATGTTTTAAAGGAGCATTGCGTAAGTTCTGAAATTTCTAACCGTTACTGACACCAGTGGCCGTTAGAGAAACTGCAGCCAGTCTCATGCTCGTTCTCTGTGCGCACGCTCGTACGAGCACGACCACAGCAACCACAGATGGCTCATCGAGATTGACCAGCATGTTTACAGAGGTAAGAAAAGTTATAGTACTGTAAGGGTTAAGGAATCAAATGCTGCTCTGATGTTGACTCTTGTCTTTGCCCGACGCCGGTCACTCTCTATTTTTGGCCGCACTAGATAAGGAATTTTTTTTTTTTTCCGTGGGTGTCTGGATTGTGCTGGAGGCTGGTCACTTCTTTCCGTCTGCAGAGTCCATTTGAAACACTACTGCTAGCGGTTACTGCTGCCTACTAATGGCTGCCGTACAGATGTAAGCCCAAGTAGACGAGAACGCGCACAACGTCACATTTGGAGAATTTTCGCGCCAATTCGGACCCGACTCCTCCACACACAATTGAGCCTACAGGCTGATAGAGGCAACCGTGGTGGACAGTCAGGGTGTCATTCTTTCTATTACATTATGGTTGGCTCATAAATGTACAAATGAAAACTCTATCTTAAAGATTATTTTAAGTAAAAACCTACACATAGCCCCTTTAACATATGTTTACTATTGTAAATAGTTTTATATATATATATATATTATATATATATATATATATATATATATATATATATATATATATATATATTTATATTATATAAACTATTTACAATATATATATAATAATGTTGGGGGGCGGGGGGAGAAGAATCCCCCCCCCCCCCCCAACCCAATAAAGGAGTGAGAACTATCTCTGACTATTTGTTGAAACATAAATGAAATGACTGTTGAACTTTTTAAAAGCTCCAGGACCTATTTTGTACCCTATTTGTGAAAATGGCTTATACCAGGGTTGCATTTTGCACCCATTTATCCTGTCAGTGTGACTCAATTTTGCTAGGTCATACTGGTACAACTGCAAAATTACCCCACTGTCTTTGATTTCGCACTGCCATTTCCTTTTATGAAACACAGAAAGCCAAAACACCCCAAATGTGGGACAAAACAGCACAGACCAATTATCTGCAGCGGACGACACAGCATGCTGAAAACATGGGGCCGTGTACAAATATAAATTGGATATATTTTCAATCTACACATCACCCTTACAAAAATGCACAATGGATTTACTTCATAAAGAATAAGAGAGAGAGAGAGAGAGAGAGAGAGAGAGAGAGAGAGGAGAGAGAGAGGAGAGAGAGAGAGAGAGAGAGAGAGAGAGAGAGGAGAGAGAGAGAGAGAGAGAGAGAGCTAACAAGACTAATCTTATACAATCACTTCACTTGAATTCATGCGCTGATTCATGGAACCAACTGATTGTTGATTCATGAAGTCACATCTCTGATGGGCATCTTTCTGGGATGTCCGTTGCAATATTAATCTTCAGCCCCTGAGCAAAGCATACTTCAAAGAAATACCTACTTATTCATTCAATCCCTCACTCATGCGTATTCATCTATTTATTCACCTGTAGTCAGGACGCTGCTGATTCAGCGGATACAGATTAAACGCACTCTAACGTTTACAGATTAGCGCCGTTTAATCTATAAGAAATAGTCACTGAAGTGTACGACTGTCATATCATGTTGGAATGACATCAAAATATTTATAACTTTCAGGGATTGCATTGACTAACAACTAAAAGAAAGCCTTGGCTGAAGTGATGCCAAGAACCGATGTGGGTAATTTTTATCGTAACTGCTGTGGCAGGCTGTCTGTGACAGCGTTGATGAATCTTCGTAGCTGGAAATACTTCAGTTCAAGCGGTTTTCTGCAACGGACATACATAAATGGACCGTTAGCCTGATGCTGAGGGAAGTTTTCAATGGGTTTTACCTGCAACGCGCAGCAGTCTGGCCAGGCTGAGCAGGAGAGTGGACTGTCTGTACGCAGTAGGGCACTGAGAGATGCACTCCTTTATCAATGATAGACGATCTGTCCGCAGACGCACTGCAGAGAGAAAGAGGAAATGAGAGAGCGGGACAAAACAAAGACCAAAGTAAAGACCTAGCAGAAATCCAGTAGCCTATGCAGTACTGTATATACCGGCTAGATTAATAGCCAAAATGTGCAGTATACAATCACGGTTTCATACAAGCCTGGCATAATTTGCCACATGACCATATATTTACACAAACACATTGATAGTTGGAGATTTTTCACTTTAAATCATCAGATTTTAACGGTAACATTGGTTAAAATTTGCCACATGACCATACATTTACACAAAAACACAATGATAGTTGGAGATTCTTCACTTTAAATCATCAGATTTGTCGGAGAAATGTCTTTTGTAATTTCAGTAGAATATCAGACAAACTGTGTGTTATGTGTCACAAGACCATATATTTAGACAGAGCCCACTACATACAGCTGCTTGTGAAAGAATACACATGAAAATGTGATATGGCGTTTAATATAAAAAAAAATGTAAACCATATACTATAAAGATCAGCCATTAATTATTCAATGAAACCATCTTTCCCCACAAAATGATTTGTGTGGTAAAGTGTGCCAGATACTTAATGTTAAGTTGTGGCTCAAATAATAGTGAAAGTAAGCTTTGCCTACTGTACAAATGCTAAAATGTTAAAAATGTTAAAAGATTGATTGCAAATTAAAAATGTTCTTAAAATACTAACATGTATATTAAATTATTCTCTTTAAATACTCCATTTTAAATATTGAATAAAATAGTTTTTCTAACAGGTTTATGAAAAAGTGGACAACATGCAACAAATTAAATCTTGTAAATGGCTATGATACAGTTTTCTTTGTTGTTCTCATTTTTCCTCATATTTTTACTTTTTTTTGAGAAATGGATACTTTCACCTAATTTCAGTTGATGGCAGACACACCTAAAAATCGAATTTCTCCTTGCACAGAGGACAATGTACAGTAGTTAAAAAGTAGCACAGCTTTCCCCACCCTCCCCATACCATAATGCAACTCACTTGAATTGACTTTCCATTTCCATGGCCTTTCATTCACACTGCTACACACACACTATTAAAAAAACCAAACAGTATGCATTGTGTACTGCGCAGTATACAGCAGCTATTTATTTAGAACACAGCAAAGATCTTAACTAAAAAAAGGTTTAGAAAAACAAAAGCCGCACGCACACTCTACACTTCCTGTCATAACAAGCAAGTAGTTGTGAAGTGTGGTAATTGGATGGACACAAAGAAGGTCTCTCTGCTGTCTGACTGAGCACAGTTTAAAATATTGAGCTGGAAGTGGACAGTGCTGGAGGTCACGCTGATCTGCAGCAGGCAGGGGGCCGAGTCGGGCCACGAGTTACAGGCCTGTGGGGGGCAGACAGCTCCATCTTTAGAGCAGACACCACTGGGGACCGGCCAGCCATCAGCAGCACCTGCCAAACCCATTAACATGCTTCCCAAAACAGAGTGTGCAGCAATAAGAGGTTTTTTGTTTGTTTAAACGTGAGCCTAATTGATTACTCTTCAGCTTTTGCTTCTTTATCTGTCACTCTTTTACTTGTAAAGTAGAAAAGCGATTTAAATGAATGGAGAAGATGGGAAATAAGCAGATAAATTAAGGTGTAAGTCAAGCTTTGAGGCAGGCTACAGCTCTCTGTTAGATGTATAACTTCTCCTGCTAGGAAAAAGACTAGCACTCACAGACAACCGCGGAGTCACTCGGGTCAGGAAGTTCGAATGAGCTCAAGGAGAGTTTCCACTTTATGTATTCAGACTTCCTTTATAAGTTTAGGAAGGAGAGTTGAGCTGCTCCTAGCCTTGCCTCGACTACATAAAAGAGTTTCCACGCTTCTTCAAAAGGATACTGGGAGAAGCACACATGGGGGCTAAAGAGGCCTTCCCCTTTTTAGAAATACAAGTACTTTTACTTCACTTTTCACTTGTGTTGTATTATCAATGATATGACGTGTCTCTACCATCTCACAAATGTGCTTCACTGGACACAACTGATTAACATTAGATGATTGTCTTTAGATCTCCAGAACATTAACATTGGTTTTTATCAGATTTATCTTTTGTAACCTCTACAGAGTGTCTAGAAGAAAACTGAAAATGAATGAAGAAAAGCTCTTGATGACAGATGAGTGTGTCAGTTATATCACAACAACGCGGGTCTTGACGAATTAAGGGGCATCCATACAGGACATATTTTTGTGTAAAAACAGCTAGACGGAGCCCGAACGAATGATAAGACGACGTTTTTCAAGGCTGCTACTAAAAGTCATGATTCAGATTCTAATATAAACTTTTGAACATATACATATATATATACACATTCATATATATATATACACACATACATATATATAATATATATATATATATATATATATATATATATACACACACATATATACTGTCACTTTTGATCAATTAATGCATCCCTGCAAAACAAAATTAATTTCTTTAAAAAAAATATCTTACTGACCAGAAATCTTTCAACTTTAGTGCATTTCAAATCACTAGTGTGAAAAGTAGATATTTTCTGCTATATTTCGACCATTGATTTTTGTCTGTTTTATGAGATTTTTTCTTCACATCAAACAGAAAAAGCAAACAAAGCAATAAATACGAACAGGAACATCAGGGGCATATTTTCCAATGGTCGATTTGATGATTTAGTCAGCTAGAGCACCAATCTCCAGAAGGAAATGGAAGAAGAACATATTTTCGAACAGTAGTAATAGGTTAGTGCTGCATTACCCTGTAAGGGAAGAACTTTCACGCCAAACTGCTCCAGGCGAGAGAGGGCGCTGATAAGATCCAATTCCTCTTGGATGAGAGAAGGACAATCCGTGATCAACAGCAGACACGACCTGTTGGACACACACCAATTATTACACAAAATATTCAAAATATAATACTTAACCCTCTGGGGTCGGCGGTATCGCCGGCGATACCAGCTCACTTTTTTTTATCAGTGCAAAAGAGACTCAAAATACTGTTTATTTTGATCTTACATATAAGCGTTATACATCATTCGATCCTGTTAAGTGTCTATTTTTTTTGTGTGTATACTCACAATAAAAACAAAGTGTTCTGCTTTTTGTCAAATAAAGAAAAATAAACATGATGCGAGTTCTGCCTTCTCTCTGTCAGTGAAGTCCATTCTGAAACACGTTGGAAAATGAACTGTAACTCAGTGAATACTTGTCACAGAGATACGAGAGATTTCTCTTTATGAAGCTGAAATTCTCTTTTTAAATGAAGTAATTTATATAAAAAAATATATATTCTCAGTTTATGTAATCTGTATGAAATGAGAGAGGTGTCAGTCTTTTCCCTTTCAGCTCATTATAGCTTGTTAAGTGTTAATGTGACAAGCCCACGGAGAGCGCGCGCTATTCCAAATGCAAATGATCCGAGGCAAGCCATGAAAACGCCCACATCAGCTGGACAAAACATCAAGTAAGAATCTTGTACTTTATCTTATCTTGCAACGCTGTGAGGAATAATACTATCGTAATAATCCTGGAAAAGTTTCCTCAGAAGTGTTGGTAGTTTCATTTCGAGGAGCACAGATCCAGCTGATGCAGTAAGTTATGCATTTATTCTTAAGTGCTTTGTTCTAATCGTGTTATTGAATAGTGTCTGTAAACCGCAAAAAGACTGTTTAAATATGAATTGTGTGTCTGTGTGTGAATGAATGAACGGCACAGATGCGCGCGCAATGTTGTTTACTACAGCTGTACCGGTACATCCCCTAGTTCATCCAAAACTTGAAAAAAAAAAAAAAAAAAAAAATAGTGTGTCCTACAGAAGAAAGAAACTAATATTGTTCTGGAACAACATGAGGGTGAGTAAATTATGGCAGAATTTTATTCTTTTTTTTTATTCAACTGTTCCTTTAAAGCGAATCAGAAAAAAGTAGAAGCCACTCCTTCAAATGAGTTTTGATTCTTCTTATTTCTTAATTACAGACTGAGACTCTGACATCAAGTCGCTTTCATACTGTTATCAGAGGCTTGCAGAGGCCCGAGTCTGCTTCACATCTGTGCTGCTATAAATGTGCTTCATAGGACAACAGGGACAAACAAAAAAACAAATAAAAGCACAGATCCCAGGCCAGCTCTGCTGTCATTTTCAGAGTATAGTTTGGCCGAGACAGCTGGACCTAGGGAAGCTAGCAGTGCACTTCTGAGCCAAGCCAATAGCAAAAGAGAAAGCAGAGCAGAAATAATAATTCAATTTAAGAGCTTGAGGAGAAAAAAACTCAACATGAACAAATGCAGCAGTATTTTTCGAGTAGTTTCCTCAGCAATCTGTGAGTTTTACATGGTAGTTATTTTCAGTGACACTGCAATCGGACCCAGAAGACTGTTTCCAGCTCCGCTTTGCATAAGATTTACTGTGGGTCGTACAAGTACAGGCCAATAGAAAAAAAAAAATAACCCTTCAAATAGTTTAAGGAGCTTACGCAGCAGTTTCCTACGAATACAGTACACAGCATATTAATCATAGTGGTGTGGCTTAGTGATCTGGGGTAGGCAACCACAAGGTTGTAGTGTAAAACTATCACCAGTGACCTTGAGTGTACTGTGTCTGTAATAAGTATAAATGTAAAAAGCTTTGGTTATACTTTATTTTAAGGTGTCTTTGTTACACTGTTAATATACATTTAAGTACTGAGTAATATTAAGTAACTACATGTACTTACTATAGGGTTAGGATTTGGTTTGGTTTAGGGTCAGTTGCATGTAATTATGCATAATCTATAGTAACTACATGTAACAATGACACTGTAAAATAGAGTGTAATCAAAGCTTTATTTGAAAGAGTCTGCTAAATGACTGCATACTTATTAATCAAACATCATTTCCCCAGGGCAAAATTTACATTTGGACATTCAAACATTTGGAGGCCAAAGGTACAATTAATATCTTTGTATTGCAAAACTAAATATTTTAAACGATATTTTAAAATATTTCATTGAGGATGTCTTATTTTGTTAATATAATTATAATTAAAATTATATTGATATATAAATGACAGATTTTTTGAACTAAATAATGCATCCTACAAACAAGCACAGCAAACCCAGAGCATTTTTTAAAATCAGAAAAATATTTTTCTTCTTTTTTTTTCCCAATTAGGAAAAAAAAAACATTTCATCCCAAATCGTGCAGCCGAACAACTAACATTTGACAACCAGGTGGTTTACAAATACTTTATCTTCATTTTGAGCAGCACAGTACATCTATTGTTTAATCATTTAAAGCTTAACAAACTCACGTTTGGTGACATATTTAGCTGGGAAAGTGTTCTTTTTGCAACATTTTAAAACAAATCCCATTGGTTTGATATTTTCTTATATAACACCATGACATTCACACATTTTTATGTGTGGTTTAAAGATTGTAAATATTGTCAGGGCCACTATAGACATACATGTAATATGTAATATAATGTCACCTGTCACAAATGCAAGAACACACATGCAGCTAAAGCCCAAAGCAAGGGTCCGTGTATAGTGCACGTGACGAAGATTTCACCACCAGAATAGTATGCACGTACTGTACGTTCACCGCCTGATTTTTGTAAGCGTATTTTATATAAGCAGGTCGCACATGCACACTGAATTTGTTTTGTACTAATACGGTAGGAACACTGGCCAGGACCGTTGTTTCAAAGTAGAAAACTAAACTAAAAAGATAGAACAACAACAACAACAAAATACCGGAGACTGCAACAACAATAGTTTAAATGTATACAAAGACATCAGTCATAACTTCTGGAGAAAAATAGCGCAGACTGAGTTTCACACAAAGATGAAACTTTTTTAGAGCGCATGTGTCGACCGCCTATCACATGAAGTACACTTCGAAAAGCTACGTGTTCAACTGTATCGTAAGCATAAAAAGTAGCCTATACTTTGGACTTAAAGCAGCCGTTACACTGAAGGCGTTTAGAAGGTATGATGGTCCGGATCATCATAAAAGCTGGAAGACCAGGAGTCAACCAAACGCTTGAGGAACTAGGAAAATCATTCAATTCACCACATTACAATCCCACCAGATATCTGAAGCACAGATGAAAACCCTCATGTTCCTTTACCACATCGCTCTACTTTCTTTCCACTGAACACTTTAAAAACACTCTTCCAAACGTGTCAGAACAGCCCAAATGGTTTCAAGTGGTTTCCAAGACAACTGCTTTACTATTAAAATGTACCAACAGCACCAGCTATCTTCAAAATCCCTGTAAAACCCATTCAACATGAAACGACCGCTCGAAACACTCTGCACAGCCCTCTGCTTCATGGGGCTAAAAAGGTCTTTGTAATGAAGGCCTCCGATTGGCCTCAGTAAGCTAAAAATTACAAGTGTTTTTTTTGGTTTTGTTTGCCAGGATGTATCTGTATGTGACAATGACTTAAGTACTCGCTCTCTCAGGATTACATGTGGGAATCCTGTTTTCATGGCCAAGACACAGCACTTCTAGCCTGACTACGTCAGACTTCGTACTTCCGCTCAATTTCATTTCGCTTCTGTACTCAGTCTGAAACAGCGGCCTATCTATCCGTTTTCCTCTGGCCTGAAAACAGCCGGGCCAATCAACGAACAGAGGGCGGGCTGAAAGCCGTGACGTAGTCGCTAAACGCCGAGTATAAGATTAGGTCCAAGGGGGTAATCCATCGACCGGAAGTTGAAGCCGGCCGGGTGCTGACATCTTGTAGTAAAACTTCACTTGCGTTAGCATTAGCATTTCCATTGACTCCCATTCATTTTGGCGTCACTTTGACAGCGGATAACTTTACATCTGAGGCGTTTAAAGACTCCATTTGTCCATTATTTATTTCTAAAGAAACACGACAATGTATAAAGGGCTCAATTACCTTCTATGTTACATTATGGCCCCATAGAAACAGTTTTTGTAAAAATAGGCTAATGACTGCGTCATAACCACTCGACTCTCTGTCGTGCTGTACAGGAATGACCGTACAGACGGGAGGAGAAGCTCGCAGGCAATCGGGAGGACGTCCCGTCAAGGAAGAAGCCCATAGATAATGAGTCCATAAAAGCAACAGGACAAAATATTTCAACAACGTTTTTGTGGAATTGGAAATAATTCGGTATGAGAACTCTTTGCTCAAGTTCCCCGTCTCTGCAAGATTAACGTTGGCAATTTTCACGCACAGCTACTAGAAGATTTACGCCTGTCAGGCAGGTTGCTCATGTCATCAAGCTTAGTTTGAGTCGCTTTGAGTCTGCGCGTCAGGAACGGAAGTGCTCAAAAATCGCTAAAAATGGGCTTCAACTGTCTCAACTGAGTTCCAATGAGATGGCTCTGTCCACTTCTTATACTGTCTATGATTAGGTCAGGGAAATCGAAAATGGCCGCGGATATGTAGACGCGGATGCAATTCGCTCCGTTGTGGAGAATATTCCCGGCATTAGCAAACTGAAGTCCGAACAAGAAGAGTGTGTATTAAACATTTTGAATGGAGGTGATGTTGTGGCCCTACTCCCTTTGGGAAAAGTTTAATTTATCAACTATTACCGATCGTCAGCGAGAAACGGGGGAGTCTTTTGACAGGTCAGTGTCTCCTTTCTTTTCCAGGTCTCAAATATTGCCATGACATGCTGTAATCTTGCAATTAAGTTACAGCATTTCCGACAGACTCGATATGAACAAAGAGATGTGTTTAACAGAACTAATCCTAACTTTGACAGTTGGCTGCAAATATTTTTTTGTTTCTCTCTACTGTCAAATATCAGTTTAGAGGCCCTGATTGTACCGTGGATGCGTAGATTAACTTCGCATAATCTGAAAAAGTTGTTTACAGCCATGTTCACTCCGGTATTTCGCTCGCATCATCAAGTGTTTACAGCAGGTTTACAGTGGAAGTTCGTTCGTCTGTGGTTCGATGCGGCTGTGTCGGCGCATAACATACGTCATAAATAAACTTATCTGATTGGCTTACGGTTAACCAATCATTTTAAACTTCAGACAAGCCCCCTAGCGAGAGAGAAAACACTTCTCTATAGGGGAATTATCACACTACGTCACACTGACGTCACGCAGGTGCAACTGCGCATGTCGGCAGCAGAAGCTGGGCACTGGGCGCTGAAACAAACCCGGGAAAATGTCGTGTTGTGCAGTGGGTTGCCAGAATCGACCGTCTGTAAACAAAGGTCTGAAGTTTTACCGAATAGACCCCTTATCAGCCGACGTCAGTTACTTCACGGCGCTAGCTGGAGGCAAAACAAACGGAAAACTGCAGGGGGCTAATACAAACCAGCACAGATTCAGCTACATAATAAGGAGCTTAAATTATTATTATTATTATTGTTAAATGTCATCTTGATGTGTTGTTGGGTGCAAGAATCAATGAAAAATGAGTATGCTGTATCTGGAATTTTTATTTCTCGAAAATATTCACATCATTAACATTGCACGTACTGTCACTGTTTACATTGTCGTCTTCTCGGCGCTGGCTCGGCAGAACTGCGGATCGTACACACAAGTCTTGTACATGACCATTCAGCACATAGTTATAGGCATCTAAAGATTTATATGCCCTCAGTTTCTCTTTACGCGGTTTCTCTATCAGGTAGGTGTAGAAGTCAGGCCACTCAACCGGAGGTAGCGTTAATCCTGTCAGATCGTCCATTGAGTGAGCGTGTACGGGTCCAGCCGTAAAACGTTGTTTACGTCTGGTTCCGTCCGTTAAAATTAACTTTTGCAAATAAAAATCGCGGTCCTGGACACTGAGTGACCTTGCACATTAAGATAAAACCGGATTTTCTCCAGTCATTGTTAAAAAACAAGCTAACAAAACTTGCAAAATAACGTTAGGGAAGCGGCCAGAGGGATCGTTCTGCAGCCAACTAAGCCCCGCCCACAGAAAAACGTCACCATGTTTACCAACTGATAAGGGGTCTATTATGCCATTCCAGACTCTGTCTACGAAGCAAAGTGAAGTAGCAGCACTTCACATTGACATTTGAAAAACATCTCTTTGAAATTGAACGAGGAGATATTCAGCGTAGCTAATAACCTAGAAAGGTGGAGATTTTAAATTTCCATTAATGTATTTTAGGTTATCAAGGTCATTTGTATATTAAAAAAATTAAGATTTAAGAATAAAAGATTTCACATCTGATTTAAAAGTAGTATAAATTGTTTTGCAAATGTAGAAAATGTGAAAATTTGTGGAGGAAACATAAACCTTCTTACGTTCTATTGTTTCTATCGAGATCCAACATAAATTAGAGTTTTTAACAAGGCAAAAATCCTTTTGCTTGGAAAAGTAATAATGAAAAAAATAATGGAATCAGTCAACAGAATCTCAAACGTGCTTGCTTGCACGTTTGACCTGGTTTTAACTGCACAATTTATATGGAATTCTTTTACAATGTCTTTATGAACTTTTTGAAGCATCACAGTTGTGGAATGGACTTTCAATGGAGGGATGGAAATCTCTCAGGTTTCATAAAAATAATTGGTTTGGAACGAAATCAGGTTGAGTAAAATATGACAAAATGGTCCTTTTTAGGGTGAACTTTTACTTTGAATAGTCTTAGGAAGGACTTAGCAAAGCGCTGAAATTTTTTCTGAACTACTGACTCCAAAACAGGAAGACTACTCTTTCAATAAATAGGGAAATCAGTCAGTCAATCAGTCACTATCCAGTCCTAGTTTCACCCAGAGTCCCTCACTGACACATTCATATTCTCCCTCCATTTGTTTTCAATCTCTCAGTCTCTCTCAGTGGAGGCGAAAGTCCTAGAATTTAAACATGAAGCTCATAATTACTGTCCATCTAAGTTTCCCGTCTGTCAGTGGCATCTGAGTGTGAGAGAATGACAGTGATGCGAGACGCGTGTAAATGCATATGGAGTGGCGGCCCGTCCAGCCCATGAACAGACGACGGCCTAATTACTGACCCACTTTACAACACGGCCCATCGCTCAGGGGCCGCAGTCTGTCACCCTTAGCGCTCCAGCCCAAGACAACAAAAATAGACAGACAGACAGAGACTGGAAATACATTAACCTAGAGCTGCAGGGCGGAAGTGAGCGACCGACTGTCTGTCTATGATGAAGTCGATCTCTCATTATGGCAGCTAATTACACAAATAATAGCCGTCGTGAAGGGCTGGACTCATAAGAGAGGCAGGAGACCAGAATGACGTTGGAAGGTTTGATTCCTGCAGGGTTTCTTCCTCTTTCAACATAAACTCATCACAAAACTGCAGCGGAGTTTGAAGAGACTGGTAGTTTCAGGCTATTTTCACTCATGGTTTGATTGCTTGGTCCAAACTAGAGTTTGATTTAACCCCCTCCTTCCGAGTACACATTTCAGATTTAAATATTTTTGTTTTTTTAACTTATTTATTGGGGGGGGTGGGGGTTGATGTTGGTTGATGGCATTTTTTAAAGCATTTTCTTTCAGCTTTATGTATTTTTTTTATGACTAAAGGAGCTCTAAGCGATGTTGGGTGACTTCACTTCTTATTGACGTTCGAAGTATTGACAAAAAAAAAAAACGGAGGCTAGCTCGACCCTCCCCTTCCCTTCTGCTGGACGTGCACTAACCCCCCAACCCCCACCCCCAAATCACTCTTGTCGGTTATTGGCCAGTTATTGGTTTGTTATGTTTCGTGGTCTAGGTTGGACCAGTTTGTTTTTGTTGCCATTTGTGGAGCCTGGACTGTCAACAGAGACCGCATTTTTTTACAGTGTGTTCAGGGGACAGCTATCGGATAGTGAGGAGATGTTTGCTGAGATGTGACAAAAAAATGTTTCAGCCTAATAAACGCGTGACATCGCTTAGCGCACCTTTAAATACCCAAAAAATAACTAGGCCTATACTATTCTGCTATTTCTGTAATTTGTCCAAAAAAAGAAAAAAATCATTGATAAAAAAATTATAAATAAATTTGTACCTTATTAATTTATTGTGCGATATTGTAAGATCCATTTTTGTATAATTAAAATGAGTTATTTTTATACAATACAATAATACCTTTATTAATATTATATAAAATTATTATTAATAATTACTATATCACTGATTCTTGAAACTTTGGCAAAAACATGTCCCACTAAGAAAAGTGCTAATTCTGTTGGAAATCAATAACATTTTCATGAATAAAAAGAATCAATGTTATAATCAGGGGGTCCTTTGCACATATGTAAGGTTCTTTTAAAGGTTTATTTTTTTTATTTATTATTAATTTAATGATATGCTGGCCGGTTGCCTACAAAATCAGTTGTCCTTGGATAGGAGATAATCATTTCAACTTGATTAAAAAAACAAAAAGTAATAATTGAATTGAATAATATCTTTACCACATGAAAGAGTACATTGTAATATGTATTAAAAACTACAAACAGTGAGTTTTGAACAATATTTCCTATTATTTCATGGTTGCTCAAAATGTGTCCCACATATTCGTCACCACCGTCAGATATTTATAAAAAGCAATAAAATCAAGCAACTAAAGGTCAACTACACTCCTGAGGACCCCATTTTCAAACCTTCAGCTCTACTGCATGCTTCAAGATCCTCAAGCTCTCCTAAGTTTTCTATTTTCTCTTAAACTTGTTCATATTTTTGGACACTGCTACTGTCACAACCATAACATGTCAACACCGTCTCTTTTGTATAAAAAATATTAGATTAGATTATGACATAAATGTATACTTTTAAAGAAGTGGTCTGAAGTAGCTAGCAACAGAGGGTAAACAAGATGGCTAATGTGAACAACTCATGCATATCATGTGAAAGAGTAGCTTTTTGTCACCACCGTCAGACGTCACCACCGTCAGGTTTTCTGTCTGACGGTGGTGACGTACAGTCTGATGGTGGTGACAAAAACCTCCAAATGGTCCTCAACAAAGGCTAGAATATAATTGTTTATCACAATAAATACCTGTAATATTACCTGTAATGTGTCATTAACCTCTTTTATATTTTTATTTACATAAATTTTCCTATATTTCTTCCATACAGGCCTACACTGCATGCTACTATTAAGCAAGCGCGAGTGAGAGTGAGGATACCCATGAACATCCTCACGAACTCGAGTGCTATATTGCTTTTATATAGCAGTTCAACTAGCATCGTAACACGTTTAAAGCAATTAAATTGTGTTTTCTAACGTTCATTTAGATTTTCGCCTGCACTAAAAATTAGCTCCAAACAACCAGCTTGGTTGCTCCGAACATTCCAAGTTCAAAGATAATGAAGTTGCGCATTGCGCAGTTTAAAGCGAAAGGTGGAGTGATTATCAGCTGTGAAGATTCTATAGTCGATTGAGGATGTGCATGGATATCCTCACTCAACGGGGTACTTTTATTAATGATAGCCTATTGCTAATTGAACCCATATATTTCTTTTGAATGTTTGCCACAGTTTGTTATCTGTTCTTTATGTCCAACATACAGTTTACAGTCCAGTTTTCAGAAGAACACTAGATGACAGTTTAATATTTTGTCAGTGATGCATTGTACATTATTCCTACTGGTAATGACTTTATTTTTTACTATGATGATTTAATTTTTGATGATATGGGGATGGGGTACTTTTAATAATGATATTGCTTAATTGTACTTGACAAACGTTTATCTCAGTGCTCAGGATTGTTATTTTTTGGACCAAATAGTTAAATAAAGTTGTTAAGCAAGAAGCCATTGACTTGAGTGGTATAAAGTTTGGAATTATATGTTGTAATGAGGCCACTGTCACCACCGTCAGATTAGTGTCACCACCGTCAGTTCTAAAGTCACCACCGTCAGAGGGAGTTTTATTTGTTTAAAATGAATATGCGTACAATATGTTTCTTTAGTGCAGTTGAGTTATTAAAGTAATAGTCTCTTTAATACAAAAATATGTTTGTTAAATAAAAGCATATTACTTTATGTCTTTAGGCTTAAAGTAAATGTTGTATGATGTTAGATCTTTTAAGGGAGTACACGTGAAACAGTATAAAAAAATGAACAAAAGTGAATATTCAACATTTAACAGCATATATGTGTACTAAGAATGCCAGATAATGATTTAAAAACTCTAAATACATATTAGACCAAATAAATAAAAAATAATTAGCTTTTTATTGAGTCTGACGGTGTTGACAAAAACAAAGTAATAACTGGAAAAACTCCTAGTTTATGAAAAAAATACAAAATGAGGAGGTTGCACCGGTACATTGCTGAACAGCCAAGACCTTGGTCTATACTGATATACCTTCAGATTTTGTAAATTAACTAACTTTTTATTTTCAAAATTAAAACCTGTTTTATCCAAATTCCCAAGAATCAGTGATATATATATAAAAAAATGTGTAAATGTGTTGCACTGCTTTACATGAGAAATATGAAATGAATAGTTAAACAACAAAAAAATACAGTTTTTTTTGTATATTTACTAGGGCTGTGAAACGATTAATCGCGATTAATCGCATCCAAAATAAAAGTTTGTTTACATAATGTATGTGTGTATACTGTGTATAATTATTTTGTATATATAAATACACACACATGCATGTATATATTTGAGAAATATTTGCTTATATATATATATATATATATATATATATATATATATATATATATACACTATGTATATATGTAATTTGTATTATATATAAATATTTTATATATAAATAACCATTTTTCTTAAATATATACATGTATGTGTGTCTATTTTTATATACAAAATAATTATACACAGTACACACACATATATTATGTAGACACCAACTTTTATTCTGGATGCGATTAATCGTTTCACAGCCCTAATTTTTACATTTAAAATTAGACCAAACTTTGAGCCATCATTCACAAAAATTATGATGTATCACAAACAGATTTCAGTAAAGTGATTGAGGCTTGAAAACTACGAAAGTCTTCCACTCTCACCTCATACTTTGTGAACCACTAGATTATTAAAATCTTAGTTATAAAGATGCTGAGTTTCAGTTTGTGATGGTTTTTGCTGGTTCAAATAGTCTTAAGTAGCACAAACCATCTAAACAAATCAGATCATCATGGGACGTCATACCTTGCCAGGTTCATGCAGGGGTCACTGAGGGTTGCAGAAGAGTTGAAGTATTCACGGGCGGCAGCCAGAACCAGCTCCACGCTGCGGCTATAAGACACACGGGCGTGAGCTTTACCACAGAACGAAACGCTGACCGGAGTGTCCTCTGACACGGCGCTGCGGTGCATCAGCTGACCCGCCAGGCGGACATTTTCCTCTCGTCCCGAACATAGCAAACTCTCCACAAACACCTGCATGTACAAGAGAGACAGAGTTAGACAGAGAAAGAGAGAGAGAAAGAGATCAGTGCCATGTGGCAGGAACCCACGGGAAGTACACGTTCAAGTGACAATTAATCACCTGTCTTTAGTCAACTGCCGACGAGAGAGAATCACTACAGGAGAAATATCAAAAACTGCTCTTTCAATGACAACACAATCTCATGAGCATGTCAGTGCAGCAGCTGTGGTGTTCGGTGTAATTTCAATGCCTTCAGATACATGTTGGCAGAGTAAGAAATCAGCATTTTGTGTGGTTAGGCCTATTTGTGCGTCAAACTAAAACACTGTTCAAAGTTCCCCCATTAAAGCATCATATAATCCAAAAAATAGCAACTTAATAAATAATAGATAACAAATTCTCTCACAAAATCCACTAATCACTATCTGTTTAGTGGTGATGTTTATTCTTGAATATTGTTTATTGAATGCCACTGTTAAAGGGTGCAAGTAGCGAATTCTTAAAGTAAAAATACAGTTTATTTTCGACATAGGGGAACTGTTTTTTAATAATTTATATTGTCCACCAATTCCCCAATGAAGAAAATGGATAGGATTTTTATTTCAGGAAGCCAACAGTTGCACTCTATATTGGTGACAATCAATAAAACATAAAGTAAATCAACAATGAACTATAATGACATGCATACTGTGAGTTACGAATCTGTTAAAGTAACACCAAGTAACTTTTCCTCTTCAGTCGCCCTGCTGGTTGGAAACGAAATTGTCCATTGCCGCTGTCGTAAATAATTTAGCATACCGTCGCACGCACACTCGCTGTTTATCCAGCACCGGCTTTAGAATGAACGATGTCCACAGACAAGGTAGAGTATGTTACATGATTTCATGAAAGGATGATGTATTGCGACATCAGAAACGAAGAAAAACGAAATAATGACTATTGTAGCGCTTGACGTAAAGCAGTCGAGTTTTGTAGTTCTTTTTGTGCACGGGTTCCTACCCGAAACCCGAAGTTACATAGTGCCAGTAAAAGCGATACAGACCCCGTCAGGCTATGGCAGACGTGTCATTTAACTTATTTTAAGTAGATGTACCATCACAAGGGTCTTGGAAATATATTATGAAGGTTGAAAAACTACATAGTGTTACTTTAAGAACTTGGATACACTTCTAGTATGCCATCGGTCCACATTATTTCAAGTATTTTTAAAATCGTGTTTAACTGTGCTATTCCTAGTGAATAATTACACGATCACAACCCTGCAGAGAAACCTGGAATAATGGCTGTTGAAAATTGTTTGATTAAATAAATACAGCCTGGGTGAGTATAAAATACTTTTAACAACCACCGACCACAAACTTGTGAACTTTTGAATTTGTAAATATCTAAATATTTTGTGATAAACTTAGAAAAATAAAAAACTGCATCTATAGTTTCATATCTTTCCATCATAATTAAGTAATTTGCAATGTTTCAAGGGATTGTAGTTCTATTTAGTGATAAATCAAATTGAAATCAGCAAAATAAAGTAGCATTCCTGGGGAAAAATATAAAGACGGTTGTCGAAAGACCTCAAAAAGTGTGTGTGCTGCAAAACCAGAATGTCATTAACCGTGGCCCTTGGCGTTTCATATGGTCTTTAGAAATATAATCTGCAAGTGCTTTAATCTGTCTGCATTACAGAATCCAATATCTGCAGTGCACATTGCACCTATAAACATAACACGGTTAACTCCCAACACCGCACAAAATGAAATATCCGCCCCTGCTCGGTCTGCGAGCCAATGAGCCATTCCTAATGCACACCCACAGAAGTGAGGCAGTTTAGAGCTGGTTGCTGAGGTTTGTGTAAGTTCATTAGCTGTTTAGCTATTGAGGAGATTTCAAAGCAACTCTGCTGCACTCCGTCAAATGGACCCAGACGCAGAGGGGAAATGGTGAGAATGCCAATTCCATAAAACTACATTCAAGTCCTTTCATTTTGCTCTCCAAACTTTCAATTTACTGCTCGTCTGGGATCGTCTTTCAGTAGCTCGGAGAAAAATACAGTGCAGGAGCCCGTACTGACAGGAACTGGGTAGGAGCAATTCAAAAAGAGAACAGGTTGAAGGAGAATTCTCTTTTGTTGTTGGTTTTTTTTATTATCTTTTTTCTTTCTAGTCGAGAAGGGTGAGCAGAGGAATTGAGGATGAACTCCTGACGGCAAGTTCAGCTCAGCTGTTCTGCTCTTGATTGTGATGAAGAAATCGATAGTGACGGAACGCAGCCTCGTAAGAGAATGCCGCTAAATTACAGAGCAAACAGACAAAGCCCACCGTCAGCATCAGAATGATGCTTAGTGCGAGACACTTTCACACACGCATACGAATATACAGTCATACCAGGGTGAGCAACAAAAGAAGGGAACGAAAGGATAGATAATGTTGTGAGGTTAGGGGTGTGCAAAAAAAATCGATTCACATTTGTATCGCGATTCAAGCTTTACCGATTTAAAATCGTTTCATAGAATTCCAAAAAACGATTCATATATATTTTTTTTTGATGGCGTGCAGGGGCGGAGTGGCAATCGGGAGAGTCAGGACTTTTCCCGGTGGGCCGGTAGTGTTTCGAGGCCGCGAGGGGCGGTCTGATAATAGTTATACATTGCAAGTTCTTAGCAACACCATTCGAGTTCTTAAATGGTCTGTAGATCTTTTGCCAAGCGTGTCAGAGGTTACGGGTTCTAATACGCACTCATTTTGTTTTTTTCTCTCTCTCATCAAAACCGAATATGTTCATCAGTGGTTACAGTCTATATCAAGCAGGGATACATTTGTGTGCATTTTATTTTGTGGTTTCATCTGAATGAACAGAGAGTCTCCGCAACGGCGATAGATTGAAGAGCGCGTCCGAGTGAAGACTGCGCGAGCCACAGAGAACAGTGTATCCATGATCGCCGCAGCAACGAGCACTCGGCTTGAGTTCGAAAACAACAGATTTAAGCGCTAGATCTCTTATTTAATAGCGAACTAAATGAATGCACTGCTAGTTAAATTTATCTGTATTAGGTACATCCGTGCCTCAATGTTTCAAAAAGTGGTGGGGGACAAAATCGATCCTGAGAAAAAGGGGTGGGGACATGTCCCATCTTTCCCAAAAATTACACCTATATGACATGACTTCAATGGATCTAAACAAATCAATCTAACCATAGATGTTACCAGTAGTGGTGCCTTTTTTAATCTACCGTATTTAAAATAATTTTGCAAGGGTTCTATGGCATTAGTATATATTTTTAGGAATTTTAGGAAGTTCAATGTGCCCAGTCGAGTTCACATTTCAACAGTCAACCTGGTAGCTGAAGTAGCTACTCCTTAAACCACATTTAGCATAATTGTTTGATCTGACTACAGCACTTTAAAGCTAAATGTAAAAGCTTTTTATTTAAGTTTGATTTTAAACTTGAATTAAATGTATTTGAAAGCTGGCCAAAGCTTGGCACTTTGCACTTTTTAGTTGCAAAAGTTTTTATTTTTGTATGAAGACATACAAAGTAATATCAAACTACATTTAATTTGTTGTGTTTCTTTTCTTTTAAATTGTTTCTACTGCAATCAATCACATAGGAAAAAGTTAACTACATTGACATACTGCGAATAGTTTTTTTTTTTTATTGAGAATCGTTTTTGAATCGAATCTTGAGCCTAAAAATCGATACCGAATCGAATCGAATCGTGACATTTTCTGAATCGTGCACCCCTGGGAAACAGTGTGAATAGTAGAGTGGAAAGATCACAGGAACTCAAAAATATCTCAAATGCTGCAGTAAGGATCACAATGTATAGTGTAGAACAGTTAAACAAAATAGCTTTGTGACAAACCAGATAAGTCACAAGTACAACTGTAAAATTAATAGATAAATTATATTGTATTTTATAGCATTAATTAATTTAAGCATAAATGATATAATATAATAATACATTTATGAAGTTTACCTGATGGCAAGTTTCTGGCTCTAGACAGGTATAAACATTCTGCTGCATGTCCAGGAGATCTTGAAGTAAACTTCTCCACACGGTCTCACTCACAGGAGGGTTTCTAAGCAAACAACAGACAGTGAGCCAGGTGCACATGAGTGCTCTGGGAAATGTTAAGGTGGCTGTGTGTGTGAGTGTGTCATACTTGCGTCCTGTGTGACGAGTGAGTCGGACCATCAGCTGGTGAGCTTCCTCTTTGCTGCTCTGACTGTTCCTCACGAATGAGATGGGCTTTTGGAGACCTTGTTTCTCTAACACCTCAGCAACGCTAGAGAAAGAGACCGAAAAAAGCATGACTAAATTAAAAGTGCTTAAAAATGTAAAAACAGTCTAGTGTGTGAACTTGTGAAGCCCTATAAACCAATGCTATATGAATATGGCTCCACTTATAGTGCAATATTTTACAAATTCACTCCTATTTATTCATATCCACAACTGTAAATAGGTTGATAATCTGTAAATATGTTTATTCTGACTTGACTTGTCCTTATAAGTTTTCATTATTTTATTCTTTATTTTTATTATCAAGTGTCGTCGTCTTCTTGTGGGCACTGAAAGCTTCATTACCTTGTGTGTGCAAGCCCTCACTCTTTAAAGATTATTTAATGTTTTTGTAAGTAGTCTCTTATAGTCACCAAGTCTGCATTTATTTGATAAAAAATAGAATTAAAACAGTAATATTGTGAAATATTTTTTTTTACAATTAAAAAATAACTGGCTTTTATATTTATTTTATATTTCAAAATCAGTGCTCGACATTAACACCAGCCAAATGCGGGTGGATATCAACTAAGTGCAATGTTGTTGCAAAAAAATAGATTTTTCCATACATATCGATACTGAAATATCTGAAACGCTTACATATCAATAATGAAATATCTGAAACGCTTCCAATACTAATTTTCCCGCAGAATAGGTACATGATACCAGCTGCGCTCTTTCGCCCTCTCGCCGCTACGACAGTGAGTTGACACACAAACACACCTCCCCTCACTCACTCACTCCTTTCAATTGCTCCGGATGAATATTATTGGTGTTACAGGGTTTGAACTTCGGCGTGGGATTGTGTGTATTGCGCATTATTCTACAAATTTCTACAGTATATATGCCTTTTTAAAAGACTACAATTTAAAAAAAAGATATATGTGTATATATTATATATAAAATTCAACCCAAAATATATTTATTTTTTTATCCAGAATAATAGCATCTACATAACTGGACACTACCAAGTGACAGATGACAGATTTTGCTCCAATTGAAATATATGTTTAATTGGAAGCATAACCTTTGATATACATACCAAAAGATTTTCTCTAAAAGTTGAGACGGTTTTGATATCCAATATGCAGTTGAGGACCATCATGGCAAACTACATCAGAAGCCCTGCTTAACCACAGCTATGCTAACAGCTGCTCAGAGAAGCCAAGAACAGAAAGAGGTGTCTGAATGAACCTCAGTGAGCTGAACTGGTGCGGTGCCTGGCTGAGATGCCCTCAATAAATGAGGATGTACTGTCCCTTGAGAGCATCTAGCACAGATGTGTTTCTGTTTCCTTCCTTTCTTCCTGTCTCACACTTCTTCCCTTGTGCCCCTGTCTTTCTCTCTACAATCTGCTGGGGCCAGATTTTTTTTTTTTGTTCAATTTTTGCGCTTCTCTCTCCATCTGTCTATTGCTCTTTAAGTCTTCTTCAATGATCATGACCTGCTCCAAAAATAGCTGCTTGAACAAGCAAACTGTTTTACTTTTCTATTTTATTTTGATTATTTCTATTTAATTAAAGCTGCAATATGTAATTTTTTTGGACGCTAGGGGTCGCTAACCTCTTACAACAAAGGTGTAGGTTGATGACGCATAAGCGGAATTATGGAACTTGTCGTCATGCTGATGGATCTAATAATGTTTATGGATGAGTGAATACATTGCTGTGTTTACATGACTGTGGTATGAAGTAGGTTGAGATTGCTAATGAGAGACAGATATCAGCGCCACACGTGAGTCCCGCGGATATAAAGGAATAAGGACATTTAATTCTACCCAACTACCCACAAGTGCTGAATTAATACTCAAACTGGTCAGTTTATTAGACGAATGAAACTTGTGAGGTAACGCAGCGCTGTTTCACTTGGTCTACACTAGCATACAAAACTGCATTTGAGTGTGTTGAAAGTTATAATGTTATTCTATGTATTAGTTTGTCTGTATGACACTAGCAGTTAGCAGTAAGCTAGATCAACATTAGAATAACAATGATCATCTTCTAACATTTCATCATGTTGAGTTATCAGGGTTCCAGACTGCGACCAAATTGGTCGCATATGCGACCATTTTCTGAGAATGTGCGAGTTAAAAATGTATGTGGTCGCATTCGTGCGAGTGGATGCTCGCGCAACAGAACGCCGTTGTATCAGCAGCTGCTGCAGTCCGTAACTTATGTTCAATCATCATGATTGATACAATACAATACATTACACTACAATACATCATGAATCCATTTTCCAAACCGTGTTTTTGACTTATCCTGAATCACTACGGCACGCCTATAATAAGTGTTTATATTCGGACTATTTTATCCCGGGCTCGGCTCGGTTGCGGAGTTGCCCAGTGCCTGTGTGACTCGCCATAGACATTAACGGAGAGAAGTAGCTCTGGCTACAATGTTCTTCCGCAAGACACGTGCAGTTTATTTATTGACGAACGTAGACGTCACGCGCATTGCACACTGATGGTGAAACGCGCCAATTACGAATTCACGAATTAAAGGCATATAAAAATGAAAAGGTCTCACGAAACACCGTGCCCGTACGTCTCTCAACGGTTAGATGAGAGTAATTGCTCGACAGAGGAAAAGGAAAAGATTATAAAATCCAGAAGGTAAGAAGGAGTGTGAGATTTCTGATTCAACTATAAACTTTGATAACGAAAAATCTGTATCAGTGTATTATAATACTCTAATCTTTTAAAATCCAATGCATACATTTGAATCTTTAATGATTTTCTAAGATAGAAAGATGATGCTGATAGAATGATGATAATAGACAGACAGACAGGCAGATAGAATATGATTCAAATGTAAATAAATAGATTGTATATAATTCAAATGTAGAATGCTTAAAATTACAGAATAAAATTACTGTCCAAAATCCATGAAAAAAATCCATGAAATTTGTGCTTTTATTAGGGGTGTAACAATATATCGCGCCACAATATATCGCAATACAAAAATGCAACATTACGTATCATGGATAGTTCCCCCGCCCCCAAAAAATTACTGTGTGAGAAAAAAATTCAAGTTTTCATAGTTTTAGTGTCAGTACTACATTACAATAATGCAATGGGGGAATATTTGTCCTGATAATACCAAATGTCTTATGTTACCTGACCAGTAAAAAGTGTCCAATATTATTTTAAATATATCTAGTCAGTGAAAAAGTGGCAGAATATTCGTCTAAAATAATTCTGTATTTTCAGATTCATGAATATTTTTATTCAGGTGTCTCTATTGTCATTGGGTTAAAAGCACAGAGTCCAAGCCTATTCATTTAAACCCACAATGTAATATCAAAATGTAACATTTTAATCAACAGTACATTTTTTGATAACCTTTTATCAAATGTCTTGGAGTATCGCAATAATATCGTATCGTGAGTTCAGTACATCGGGTATCGGTACACCCCTAGTTTTTATATAATATATTACAGGTATTTATTCTGCAACCCAGAAAGCCTTTGCTAGCCTTAGTCCATTAAGACTACTATTCATAAGCATGCATTGATTAATCCCATGGCATTTAGCAAAAAAAAAAAAAAAAGGTGCGACCAAATCATATGCTGGTGCGACCAACTGAGAAAGTTGGTAGCACCAGTGCGACCAGTGGAAAAGTTAGTCTGGAGCCCTGGTTATATAACATCGATTATTTTTATGTACATTTGCTCAGCTAAATAAAGTATGTACAAGAGTGGCGTCTCTGTCAAGTCGAAGTTTGTCACAGACGCGAAGCTCTCGGCATCTCGAAAACGCCACGCTGATATTGATTCTCGTATTAGTTCTCCTTTTGTCCCAAAGTCTGCTTGCCATGGTCCATAATGTTTGAACGAAACAACAACAGTGTGAGCATGCCGTTAGACGTAACGCAGTTGTCCACGTCTGTCGTCATGGTTACTATGGCCGTACGAGGGGAAACCAGGATAACGCGGATATCACGTCATTGACAGGCAACAGATGATTTAAAATTGGAATTTCTCTGAAATTAAAAATCTTTGGGAACTTTTGGGATATTGTAAGTACACAACTGCAGGAAATATATCACACTGTGCAAGTGATTTTTGGATATTACAAAAATCTTACATATTGTAGCTTTAACCACATATGTCTGTAACTCAAAGCATATTCTGTTTCTGAACTCCCTGAAACATCTCGATTGTAGTCTTGAGGTTTCTTCAAGGAATGTACACATCACAATATCCCTGATTTAAATAATTCCTGCACAAAATGCAAAAAAGGATAGCTGTGAGTTGAGATGACATCCAAAACACGTCGACGGTGACCACAACACACTGGTCCAGCCGACCAATCAGAGCACATTGTGCTTTTAAGAAGGAGGGGATTCATAGAGTCGGGAATTAAAAGGAACATTACTTACAGACTGGGAAGAGAGGTGGAGCAATGTAAAATGTGAAAAATAACGTATTTTTGAACATTCAAGCATGAAAACCTATTCTAGTAGACACCAAAAACAACAATCAATACTCTGTAAAAAGGCATAATATGGCCTCTTTAATATATTATCATATAATATACTAAAATATTGAATAATAAATTCCATTATGTTTAGATTGGTGCTCTTCTGTCATTTTTGACCGAAAAAGTTTTTTTTTTACTTCATCGAATGGTTTGCATTGCTATATTAATTTTTGGTAATTGAAATTAATGATGGGAGACGAATTTCATCTATGAAAACTTGGTTTTGCGGCAACAAAACCTTACTAAAAGCAATTTTTTTTTGACATCAACCTCAAATTTGGAACACAACTTGTTTAGGTTTAGGGCTTTGATTTTCTTGCAGTTTTAGAGTAAAACATGTTTTTTGAAAATATTTATTTCACATAAAAATTTGAAATAGTATTTTTGTGCATTTTTCATAACAATAAACAATAATAACCGTTAAGTTCACTTTTCAAACTTTTTCACTTCAGCAATAATCTGAAGTTTAATCAGTTTAAGTTGGAAATTTATTTTCAGGTCTATGCTAAAAAAGTGAATAAATGGATAATAAAACAGCATAAATATAATTTACCGTAGTACCATACAATTCCCTAAAAATACAAAATATTTTTTAAAAAACATTATCTAACTAAAATATAATACAATCATATTATTGATATAATAATAAAAATCCAGTCATTTTTGACCAACACACGAAGAGCACCATAGGGTTAATGTGTTAATTCACTATAATTAATTTAAGACATGTATTTTGTAATTCAAGCCAAATTTAAAGTGGCAAACTGTGTACTACAGGACAGTAAGGCTCAAGTGCATGTCCAATGACATGCAATTAAAACAATCAATATATTGCCTTCTAAACCCAATTTTTTGTAATGTCTAGTCGCTGTGAACCGAGTATGTCTACATTGATTTCTTTCAAAAGAGCAAAGAAAATCCTGGTTTGATTTGCCCCTTTAACATTTAAACAGGGAGCAGAGAGCAAGGAGATAAAAGAAAACATTGGCAAAGACACAATTCAGATACAGAGAGGGGAAAGGGGAAATCTTGAGAGACTAAAAAACGAGTGATAAAATAGAGAGCAAACAAGAGAAAAAGAGTGAAATTAAGGCTGTAGTGACTGCGCCCTCCCAGGCCAGTCATAAATATCTGTGAGAGAGACTTTCATCATCCTTTCCTCCGACAGAATTCTAATGGATCCAAAGGAATGTGTCTCTACGGAGCCATTACAGGCTGATCACGTCACCTGAGTCGAGATTGACACACACGCAAACAACACAAGGAGAAAAAAAAAAACAGAAATACATGCAAACAATGTGCAACACACACAGATGCTTTGTTCAGACAGGCAGGGTTCATTTTTTGTATTTTTTTGGGACGGGGTGAGTTAAATAAATAACTAAAATTAAGTTGAATGTTTATAAATCTTATCCTGAAAATTTGTATTTATTTATGTGTCAGTCTGAACACCCAGACTCAATTTCAATTGTCATTCAGGAAGTGTTACATATAATGTAACGTCGTGCAATATGGTCTCAATATGGTTAGGATAAGCCCATTTATGCTCCATCGTTTCTAATATAGCAAACTAACTGACATTGTCTATGAAGTGAATGGTAAATGAGTGTTTTTGACGGTATGCATGAATGCGTAAAATGCCTCTGTTCTCTTATGCGCTTCATGAGGGAGATGTCATGAAAGACGTGAGCAGAGACAAAATTTCCAATTTCCCATCCTTTCTTCCCACAATGACAGCTATTCTCAGTAGTTGAAGTGAAAGTCTCTTGACATTGTGCTGAAGCTAACATCATTACACACCGAATACTGACTACACCAGCGGGTCTCAAACTTTTCTGGTCAAGTACCACCTCTGATCAAATCAACAACAATCAAGTATCAACTAGACACAACAATGTTCCTTCCTTTTACATTAGCTTTGATTGTTGAAGGGCTGTGAGAAACATACGGTACGCATAATGCTGTATTTAGATTAATACCAATCATTTACAGTTTTTTACAGTCGCT
This sequence comes from Chrosomus eos, assembly GCA_036326025.1. Taxonomy (NCBI): domain Eukaryota; kingdom Metazoa; phylum Chordata; class Actinopteri; order Cypriniformes; family Leuciscidae; genus Chrosomus; species Chrosomus eos. The sequence continues at coordinate 9,390,206 of CM070829.1, read as the reverse complement.
ACGACACATTTCTCAATACTTAGGTCACTTTTTCAAAACTCTTCACACAGTTCTCCTAACCAACTTTCAGCTCGGCACAGCAGTTCATTTCACTTTCAAAATGCACTAAAACTACAAAATCTCTTCATACATGTCTCAAATCAACTCATTCTTCCAGAACACTAGCAAAAGTTGACAGACAACAAACACACTTTGTCATACAAAAATTTGTATACACACCATCCACTGATTCAGATACAATAGGAATCAGCAGTGGTTGGTCCAACTGTCCGATTGTTTTTTTAGATTCGAAATATATTTTTCATTACAATATTACTGTAGAAATGTGACAAATTGCTGTCTTACTCAGTTTTGTATTATGTTATTGTTTTGAACTTAAGTTTAACAGTTTTGAAAACAGTATGTAAGCATGTGCAATTGGCCTGTAGGTACACAGTAGTTTGGGCGGTTGTTGTGTCGAAGTGAGAAAAGAATTAATGCAATTTGAAAGATGTAGTCATTGAATGCATTTTGTGCCAAAGCAATGATAAATTATCCACAGTTTAGTTTAAGCACAGTTTATACTTCTGTTGTGCTCACTGTGTGAAGAGTTTTGACAAAGTGACCTAAGTATTGAGAAATGTGTCCTAGCGACTGTAAAAAAAACGGTAAACATTGACCGTCGAACATAAACAGAAGCTCAACCGAACCTGCTTGAAGCGCCAGAACAAACTCCATTGGTTCTTGCGGAATCTCAAACGTGCTGCGTAACACACGAGAATGGGGTTCCCATTGGTTCTCGCACGTCAAACGAACATGCTTGAGCTTCTGTTTACCACAACTTATGTGTGAGTTGATGAATGTTTCTATGTGGGAAAAAAGCCTCAATTCAATCTGTTCATCATATAAAGCGATTGTTAAAAAGTTCGTAATTCTTTATGAACTTTTTTAACCGTCAATGTGTTAGTTGCGTAGCTGTCAACGGAGGGAGAGAAAGCTCTCAGATTCCAATAAGATATTCATTTGTGTTCCAAAGATCCAAAGAACGACATGAGGTTGAGGAATTAATGACAGAATTTTCATTTTTGGGTAAACTGTCCCTTTAAGTCCCTTTAAGTCCCTTGACTGGCCCTTTGCAGATGTGTAGAAGTACCCTACCAGAAAACACACATACATCACAATAATGACATCTAGAAAGAATTACATTGTATTTCCGTGAGTTAATATGCAAATTTCGCAGTCTCATTCAAACACATAAATAATAAATATAGCCTACTCTGGAATACGAGGTAATATAGCCAATCTGTCTCAATATATTAAAACAGACTGGTTATGTTATTGATAAGCTACTGTGCTCACAAGTGAGTGATGAATCCAATGCCAAAATTAAAATCATTAAATCAACTTAGGTCAAATGGAATGTCTCGCCTTTTTGTCTGCACACAACTTAATTTCACATCCACCATTATTGAAATAATAATGTAAGCTATGCAATACAGTCTTTGGCCCTATTCGGACGGTAATTGTTTCTTATTTGGATGTCTGTAAAAATAAATGTGCATGGCACCTCAGTGATAAAACTCATGCATTCGGGTGGCGATTTATTGACGGTGGAGGAGTGAGTTTTGTAACCCCACGACCTGCTAACGTGGTCAGTCGCATGATTATCTGCTGAAAATAAAATTCATAAGCTTGGAATAATACTTATTTAATAATTGGAAAATAAGGCTAGAGAGAAAAGAGATTTTTTTCTCTTTCTCCTTTTTGTTTGCTGAGGAGCGGTGATGAAATGTTGTTCTTGTAAATACTATCCAGCATTTCAGTAATACAAAAAGTACATTTTTAAAATGCATGCAAATTTCAGTTATCGTATGTACGGGGTTGACAGTGATAAAAAAAAACAGTGAATTTTGAAGTGATCTCTACTTGCAAATTTAGAGATGTGGATTCGGACGGCAATTAAATCCTCACACGACCTTGGTGTTTGTCAAAAACAGTAAGGAATTCGACCGGGGATTTTTATACGGGTGGTGGGAGAAAAACACTGACATTCTGGATTCGGACGGCAATTAAAATCAACTACTAACCCCTTTAAATGTGGAAAATACCTTACGACCCTATGAGAAAAAAATTACCGTCCAAACAGGGCTTTATATTTTCAAAGCTATATTAAACTAGCAAATAATTCACAAATTAAAAATTTTATATTTAAAAAAGTAAATAATACATGATATAAAATGAAAAGAATATAATAAATGTATGTATAACATTAATCTACATATTATGCAAATCTGTTACATAGATATGTATGTATCAGGAAGCGAGAGCAGTTCAGAATCTATTCTTTCTTTTAGGAAACAATAACTTTATTTGTTGTGCACTTTGATCTTCAAAACTTTGCAGACCTATTACATTTCACAAACAACTATTACACTGCATGAAACGCAATTTTCGAAAAAACTAAATTCAGTTTAACCAATAGAAAAAATTAAAAGTCACAAAAAGCAACCATTTAGTTGCAGTCTAGAGCCCTGTATTAAAATAGAATACTTTATTTTTGTAATACTAATCCACACTATTACCGTTTTATCTGTATTATTCATCAAATAAATGCAGCTTTGGTGAGCATTGAAACATTTTTTAAAAAATCTGACTGACCCCAACATTTTTAACTGTGTAAAAAAAAAGGTGTATATAATCACAGTATTTTTACAGTATGTGTAAAAAGAAACAAAGCATCTTGTTTGATCATTCCTCATAATGTTTAAAAATAATTTCATAACTTGATCTTTCAGTGAAAACTATAGATGCATTGCACTGAGACTTGAGCCTGAAACACTGTGATATAACACTTAACGCCATGTTAAACACACAGACCTTTCTGTAAAGCTGCTTTGAAACAATGTGTATTGTGAAAAGTGCTAGACCAATAAATTTGACTTGACTCATTCTGCCTCTTCTTACCTCAAGTGTTTCTCAAGAGTGTCCACCTGGTCATGCAAGGCTTTTGTAGTGCCTGTCTCACTCTCAGGTCTGAGAAGAGAGAGAAGAAAACAAGATCAAAGATCCGCCGTCTACACACACACAGACAGACTGCATTAAACAAAAGTCACTTTCAAGATTTGAAACGTTCCATCACGTGATGATGTCACCATGTCAGTGCATCGGTATGTCAGTAACGTTGGTTATTTTTCTTATTTGTAATTAAGCTCATTGGTTATAGATGCCTCTATGAATACTCAATACTTTTTGTATTTGATCCCAAGACAAGGTCAACACACACGACAATAGCATGGTCCATTTAGTGCCTGCTGGTAAATGTTTTACACCACCATCTGGACCCAAAAAGCATCTTTCTTCGCCCACAGCCATTCAAAAGTAGCAGTGTATCCTGATTCCTGACTAAATAAAAATGTTTGCAAGCCCCATTTAAGCTTATTTAAGCATATTTCGTTAACTGATCGCAGATATTTTAGCAGCCAAGCAACTGCCATTTTTAAGGTTTGTGTTTACAAGTAGTGTTTTTTTGAAGCTGTGCCCCTTATCTGAACCTGAGCAGAAATCATGTGCAATTCTGCTTGACAGTCCGGTTGCCATGGAGATCAAAAAACTGATTGCTCAATTTCTCTATTTCCCAAGGCACTTGCCAAGTTTCACTAAAAAGATTTTTGTATTTTAGATTTATTCTAAGTAATCCAATTCATCTCCCAATCCCATACCTGAAAAGCATTTACAAACGCACGCTCTTTTCTCCAGAAGCAGCAAAAGATAATAAGAAGGGCTCTGGAAAAGCCCAAAAGTATTGATCCCTGGACAACAATGGGAGTGTAAAAACACATTAGGGTCTTTGCAAAGGTACAGTGAGATTTTCCAACAACAGATTGAGTGAAAGTGAGAATGAGAAAAAGGCAGATGGCATTTGTAGAATGTATCAAAATTGTTTTTAGCATAACAATGCCAAACCCTCAGGATATAACTGATGCCAAATTGCGCATATCACATTATTTTTGGTGTAAATGTGTTTTTATGTTGCCCCACGAGAAAATTGAGTGCTAAAAAAACCATCAACCCTTTGCACATACGCTAACACTTCATCTGCATTCCAAAGACTGCAGACATTTATATTTAATATCAATGTATGCGGTCGAGTGACAGGCCTCTCACTCTCCAAGAGTCTAAAGACAGCAGGAATATAATAAGGAACGCTCAGAGGTTTTAAGGGTTCACACTTTGAAGGCAGAAAGACACATGCTGTGCTAATAATGAGCTAATCAGAGGCTTACTGACAACTGTGCACACATGCTAATTGTGTGTGTGTGTGTGTGTGTGGTTTTGACAGGGTTTGTGTGAAAGCACTGCCAGAACAAGTTTTGAAGTTGAGGGGCCTGCAAGTAGTTGATTTCAATGACCAGCTTTGGACCCACTTTAAATGAAGTGTCTGTAACTACTTTAGTTTAATTAATAATTTGATACAATGCACTAGGCTTGCTACACCGGTTACATCACTTGCTCACCCTGGCACCACCGTTTTGAACTTTTATAGTAATAAAAAGGTTTCATTAATAATAATAATAATAATAAACCCACCATTCAAGCAACTGCCACTTATATTTATAATACTTACTTATATTTTAAGAATACCTGCATGCAGTTACATCTATAATTACACTAGCCGCTTTTCCACTGTCAGGCCAGTTCGAGCCAGGGATAACCACATGACGGACGGGGCCAATAGCCTCAGATCTCAAAGGCCTAAATCAAGCAATGGTTTTTATATAAAAATAAAAAAAAAACAATAATAATGATGATAAATGTAATTAAAAATAAAATAAAAATGAATACAAGACAAAAATACACTACCATTTAAAAGGTTTGAGTCATTAAGATTTTTTCATGTTTTTGAAAGAAGATTCTTATGTTAGATTCATTTATTTAATCAAAATTAGTCGAAAAAAATGAGTGCTGTCAAAATTGTCACGTTAACGTATGGGATTTTTACGCGTTATTAATTAACGCAGCATCTGTTTTTTTTTTCCCTTTGGCTAGCGTTATAATATATGATCATGCTCTATTCAAGTAAATGTTTTTAAACCAATAAAGGGTGATAAGACACAAAAGAGAAGGCAAGTGCATTACCTCTTGCAAGCGCGTCTGTGAATCTCCTGTCACACACAGACTCGTGCACACAGAAAGCCACTTCACAGCGTTTGAATGGACAAAAACACGAAATTATGTAACAAAAGCCGTTTGGTCGAGTATCCTGCCAAGCACAGTTAAATGAAGTCTTAAATGTACTGGGCCAAAAGAAAAAAATTGAGCCCTGATATATTGAAGGGCTCTGCTAAATGTGGCATTTATTATAATGGGTTTATGTAAAGATTGTTTTAAGTGCACTTAAATTAAAAGTTGTTGTATTATTTAAAGCCTAATAAAGGTTTAAAAAAAGTATAGCTTTCAATTATACTCTAATGCTGAATGCCTATAATTAACAGCTAATATTGAGGTGAAAAAAAAACTATTATAACTATTTTTTAACTATTATTAAACTCATAGAGACATCAGTAGCAGCATTGGTATGGGTGATGCCTTCTTTCATAAAAAGATGCCATTAAACAAATATTTAAAATATAATCTACTGTCTTTATGCTTTTTCTATGTTAATTTGGAGATTAATTAATTTATTACAATATAAAAATTTATAAAAGTTTTATTAATCACAATTAATCACCATTGATTGCAGAAAACATTTGCAATGAATTAGTTTATTCATTTTTTGTTAATCGATTAAGAACACGTATTTTAATACATATCAAAACATAATTTATCGGCAAAGGTGAATTTTCTAGCCACTATCATTCTCCTGCTTATTTGGTGCTCAAGAAACATTTCTTATGATTAATATTAATCTTTTGTACCAATGACAATACAGACATTTATAATTTGATCAATTTAAGGCATACTTGCTGAATAAAAAGTATCAATTTCATGCAAATATATATTTATGACCCCAAACTTTCAACATTTAGTGCATCTTATTCCTAGTTGTGTGATGGAGGTTTGCTCACCCTCTCTGTGGTAGACATTCCAGTATATCGTAGCAGAGTGCAAGCTGGTCATCTCTCTCGCAGTTGTAGATACACTCCAGTGCCACGGACATAAGCTCATCTGAATCTCCAAGGATTTTGGGATGACACTGGAGGTAAATAAACACACACTGTCATCATAATCATTGTTAAGTGTAAATTATTTATTATTAAACCTAGTAAAGAACTTACATAGACAACAATTCTGAGCATCATTGGCATGTCTTTAAGAGTGTTCACGCATTTTTGCATGTCATAGAGACAACAAACAACTTGTAAGCCTATATACCAGAACATAACCTTGTATAAATGACCTTCATACTGTACTGTATGTGTAAATATAGAGCCATTTCATCCCGTCTCCTCTCAGACAACAGTAACTCACGCACAGATGCTCACGCAAGCACACTAAAAATCACGTTAGTGTGGATTAGATTGGATTTCATTTCACACAACATTGAATGAGCCAGGCTGATTTATAGACGCACACAAACATAAAAAGAAACACAAACACACATGTACAATCTCTTACACCTGATTTCTCTCGAACTGCTTTTATTCATTTCCTGTGAGGGAAAGTGATGCCTTAGATGTGTAAACAGGCCATAATTTTTATCATGGCCGAGTGTGACAGCATGTACGTGCGTGTCTGAAGGTCTTTTGTTGCTTTGGACTCAGAATTGGAATGACTCTTCCTCTAATCATTTCACTGCATCCCTCTTTTGAATGTATCTGTGTGTGTGACATTAAATTACTTGCATTTATTCATTTATCAGCCACTTTAATCTAAAGAGACTTATAAATGAGGAAAAGCACAAGCAATTCATCATGGAGGAAGCAGAGCCACACTACTGACTTTCAATGGTAAATCAGAGTATTGAACTCCATAGTGTGACAATGTGTGTACTGGTATTTGTTTTTACATATTTGGGTGGTGCATATTTCTGATAGCATAGCTATTAAATGTCTTTATAGCTCATAAAAGTATCCAAAATGTCTATTAGGGATACAAATCATTTTTGCAAGTTTTAATAAACATTTTTATGTAAAGGCAACATAAGTCAACAGAACATCCTCACACGAATGTATATATGTTTGTGTGTTGGTTTACTTGTGATTGCTAAATTTGTGAGCTACATTTGACCAAAAAACAAACAAACAAAAAAAACGGGAGAACTCTAGGGATGTCCAAAATTGGTCTACATTATAATAAATAGAAATGATAAATAATAATAACAACATTTATAATCCATCTCTAATAGACACATGTTATTATTATTATTATTCATAATTTCTAAAACATTTCTATGCATATAATATATTCTTTAAATTGAAACTGGGTAAGTGTAATCCACTTATAATTAATTTTTAATAAATATAATACATATTAATTACATTCAATTAATAATTATTAAAGTGTTTTTTTTTACAATTAAAAAAAATTCATGAAGGTTGATTAGGGGTAATCATTAGTATTCTATAATTGGCTTAATAGCTATAAAAAATAATGTGGAGTGTACCATATTTCCTTGTTTGGATAGTCAAGTACATGTGTTTGGCTTACATCAGGCTTTGAGTGCTGGAAGATTTTAAGTGGGAGTGCGAGATTCTCTTTGGCGAGGGTGACCAGGAACTCTCTGAGCAGACTGGAGAAAGAACCCACCCGCCGTCCCTCACAGCGGTGCAGAAACGGGACCATCCACTGGAATACATTCCTCACGTATCGATCCTCGCTGGACTAAAACAGAAAGAAATCATGACGTACAACAGCGTCTTCTGTCCACTCACAATACTTTAAGCAGAAACACATTAAAGTTAGCCTAGAAATCTAGACGCACCCTAGCGGCAGCAAAAAGTATTTTGCAGTAAAGTGTGGTCTAGCAACTCTCCGTTGGCAATCGAGCTGGAAAAACCAAACTCTGGTCAGGCCAATCACATCGTGTATCTGGTTGGTGGGCGGGCTTAACATAATGACGGCAGATTTGTGACGGTTCCCCCGCGTGATTTCCATAGGTGATTTGAATTCCCTGCTACTTGAAAACAAAGAAGATGCTGCTGGCGAACAGCGGTCTTTCGAATCGGCTTTGGCCGCAATTCTTGATGAACTGGAGTTAAGAGAACGTCACTTAAGTAATTCTTAAAAAAGGAAGATGTGATTAGAGTTTTGACGACTGGATACGGCAAAAGTTTAATATATCAACTAGCTCTGCTGGTGGGAAAACGCATTGGACTCACTCAGCCACAGCCGTTCGTTGCTCTGGTTGGTTGTGGCGCTGTCCTATTGCATGCAGAGGGAATTTGAAAGACGACCGTTTATCCCGCCCCTCGGATTGAGGTATGCCAATTGGGAGTTCCCAGACCTAACATCTTGATGTAGGTCTGGCTTGCCAGGCTACATTAAAGTAGCTTTAAAGGAACAGCTTATGTCATTCCAAACCTGTATGATTTCCTTCAAACTAAACCCAAAAGGAGTAATTCTGAAGAATGTACTGTTTTTTCCCATTATAATAAGACAGGAGCCTCAAAAAAAGCTTCAAAAGGGACGATTTTTTGCATGAACAAATCATTCAGATAATTTTAAAGTGGCTTTTATCTTCTTTTATGTTCCACAGAAGAAAGAAAGTCAAAGGGTTCTGGAATGACATGAGGGTGAGTAAAATATGACAGAATGTCTACTTCTGACTGAATTGAGTGTTCCATCAAGAAACATTAAAAGTATCACTAATAAACAGATGCTAAGATGGCCATTCACCCACTCACAGTGTATCCCTTTAAACGAGCAAATGAGTATTAAATCATTTTTAATGAAAGCATTAAATCCAAACAAGCCGCTGGTTGTGCTTACTGCAGTCGTAATGAGACCACCCCGCAAACACAAATCTGCACACACTCTCACAGATCTATCATTTACACTAGTGCTGCTTAATGTAAAGAGCTGGCCAAATAAACAGTATGCACATATGCCTGCTTAGGGAAACATAGGTGATTTGTATTATTTGAGTTGTCGAAAATACTGGTTAACCTAGCATATGTTTATTTTAAAATCTTAGGACAATTTCTCGTTCAGGGTCATGAACGCCTGCAAAGTTGAAACTCTGAGGTGTTGTGGAATGCGTGTACAAAATGTCTGATGCTTTTTATTTTGACAATAACGGGTCAGTTTGACCCATCATTTCACGGTTAACCGCAGATGCACAGACACAAAATAAAATGGAAATACACTTTTTTTTTTTCCAATATTATTTTAAAATATATATATATATTTTTTTGGTGTTAAATACAATTTTAAAAAAAAATTCTCATGTTTATTTTTGTTGTAATGTGTGAGAAGTATTAATATTAAAGGTTCAGATTTTTCATTAATTGTATTAAATCCAATTAGGGTCAATTTGACCCGAAACATAAAAATCATACCTGTTAACATAATAATACAAGTGTACAAGTGAATAATACAAGTGAAGGAGACTGTAGACAGTCAACAAAGAGTACAGCCTCACAACATACATTTTTCATGAGGAGGCGGAGCTTGTCAATGTCCCTGAGCTGCCGCAGCTCCTTTAGTGTGAGACTCAAGTCACATGATGTCTCGTACACCAGTGTCTCCATGGTAACCAGATCGTCACACAGGTCCTCCAGCCCAGGAATTTTCTGCTCTTTTCCCAGACGTACCAGAGACAGGGAACAATCAACCTGTGTGGACCAATCAAAAAGCATAAGCAATCTATTAGATACATAACAATCCAGCTATTGAGGAACAGAAAGACAGAAGCGCCGCCCAATACACATTTACAACTGAATAATGATGATACATAGCTGTATGTATGTATGTATGTATGTATGTATGTATGTATGTATGTATGTATGATGTATATATGTATATATATATATATATATATATATATATATATATATATATATATATATATATATATATACACCCCACATACACATACATATATACATATACTGTACACACACAGTATATACATATACATTCTGTATATGCATATGTTAAAAGAGTGTGTACATTTTTTAGCAAAATCTAAATCTATTAAAGCTGCCAGATCAAATCCAATAGAGATGCAAAAAAAAAGACATGCATTACGTAAAAATCCCCTAACAGATTCGTAAAAAGTAGGACCAGTCGATGAAATCCCACCCGCCTCAGCAGCCCATCAATACAGTTCACATCATGAGCTGATGATTGGTATTCCTCTACCAGTTGACAGGCATGGAGCCAATCAATAGTGGATGCCTGCATAGAGGAAATGATTGCTGCTGTTTTCCCACCTGGTAGGAACTGAAACCCTTGACATTGCAGTTAACAAGAGCCAAACACCTCTGGAGCAATGCTGCCTTCACTACAACACTCATTACAAGGAGTGCTGCTTAACACAAAACACTAAATCAGACACAAAACTAGTATGTGTATTTGCCTTACAAACAAATAATTGCAAACAGCACACGCTTGTTTACGCACACCTGGCTTTGGTTAATCATAAGTATTGACCTCCACATGCACAGACATTTCTCTGTCGTTTTTGGGCGTTCTTCCAGGCAGCCCTCGGATGAACGATCTCACACTCTTTTATTACACTGGATGTACTTTCAATCTGAGCCCAGGCATCTTTTTTTCCCTCACTTCACATGTCAAGCTCTTTCAGAACAGCCCTCTCTCCTTGCTTTAACCTCTGTCCTGACAGAGTGATGTATCTCCCGCTCTGCAGCACTACTTGAAACAGGATGTGCCAACAGTTGAGTGATAGTTGTCATAATGGTCATACAGTGGGGACAAAAAGTTTGAGACTAGAGATACACCTAAACTCTTGTCCGAAAAAGAAAATTCTGGAGATGCAGGGTCGAAAACCCAGACCAGATATTTGGATACAGACTTCTTGCGTGTATCCAATATAAATCACAACCACTGTCATACCTTACATTTTTTTAGTTGAACTAATGACGTTGTCATTGGCGATAATTCCGGTGTTTAGCACTTTGAGTCTATTTTCTAGTTTGTTTTGGATGAACTAGAGTGGTGGACACAGAAATTTTGACGATGGGTCCTGTCTTGACTTTTTGACTCTTTTAGAATCGCCTCTGACCGCTTCCGAGTGGCTGTCTATGGGCATGCACAAACATGTCCTTAAAACAACCCTTAACGTTCGTTTTCAAAACTGTGCAACTCACCGAGTGGTTAGTGGTGTTCGTTGATGATTAAAAACAAATACAGTAGGTTACCAACCAGAATAATACTTTCAACGCCGCCGCTTTGCCGCGGCGGTGAAATTCGGGGTGTATTTGCTGCCTTTAACCGCTAAGAGGCGCTACAATCACAGACTTTGAAAAGTGTCCGTTTATTTTCTCTATTGCGTAATCTGCCGCTGCGTCGCGGCTCATTCAGAGCGATTGAAAGCTCGTAGCAGATGAATTTAAGTGAAATGTAGTTAAAATAATTCATCCCAATACTTAAATTAAATTGAATAAATAATGAAAACATTTCCATATAAAACATTGCAATAGAAACATATTAGGCTACATCAAGGCTTTGGAAGAGTATAAGACGTTGACGTAAACGTTCAGGCGGTGGCTCTGTGGTTAACGCAACGACACGGAGATCCAAGAGACCCGAGATCGAATCTCAATATAACACCATGTTGGCCGACAGCATTAATCTTTAACCGTTCTTGATGCTTAAATAGGTGACTGTTTATTTGCGAGTTTATTAACTCTTTATTTATTTAAAGTCAAGCGTTTTGTTTAATAATCAATGGCATATTACAATATTGATACAGTAGAGCTGGGGGGTTGTAAGGGGGGGCTTCTTACATTCGCTTCATAAACACACGCACACATGCAATCTTTTTTCTGCACCCGATGGATAGACTCATAATTTTCAAGCCCCACTGCCCCCCATCGCCCCAACACAATGCTAATGAAATACTCAACAAGCTTAAAATGTTCCAATTTATTGAAGTAACAAGTGGGTATCTAAATACAAACTAAACAAACAAAAACAAAAATAGAGAAAATAAAAGTGCTGCTGTGTCAAAATGTTAAAAAAAGAAAAGAAGAGAAATCCATTTGGCAAGACAAAAAAATGAAAAAATTAAAATAGACATAACATAGGCTAATGTGTTTGATATGGGATTAAAATTATGGGCAGTGCATGAGATATAAACTAATGATTATGTCAAAATTCATTTGTTCCGATCAGAGCATGTGAGCATTTCTGGATATTCCTCGGCTCGCTCATTCCGCTCAGGGTCGCGCGCTCATGCTGTCTCCGACTAGTTTTTTTCTAGTCAACTAGTAGCCTAGTTGTTTATTTAAGCCATCAGTGGATAAATCACCCCTTTATATTGATGTAATAACTTAAATAGGCTATACAGGGTAATGAGTGAGTGTTATAAAGCTGCACTCAAGCGCACGAGCCGGCAAAGGTGAATGTGTAAAAAATAGCAAGGAGACATTTAATTGTTTATTAATAAACTGGTGTTTTCTGCGTCGCTGCAAAGATGAAGATGCGATGTAGACTCGCCATGAACGAATAAAGATATAAAGGCATAAAAAGGAAAAGTTCCTCCCGTTGGCGCGCCCAACCTGTCACTTCTCTAGGCTATTTCCCACCCATAGAGGGGCGCGCCCCACACTTTGAGCGGCGAACTACCATCTGTAGTTAGGGGGGATCTAGCCGGTGTTCTGTCTCTCCCTCTCTCTGCCGTGCAAGCGGCCGCGCGCTACACAGTTTGAACTTACAGTCTATGATTTGAACTTACATAATCACGTAGCCTTTCGAAAACCGGGACATTCATTGTCCCGGGAGAGTGCTTAAATTTCCCGGGACAGGTTATTAAAAAGAAGGACAATCCCGGTAAAACCGGGACAGGTGGCAACCTAACTTGCATTTAGACTTTATTTACATGCAAAAAAGAAACACAGAATCTTATTCTTGCTACATTTTAAAATTGTTTTGCCAAAGAAATTGCAGCTAAATTAAACGAAACGGTACAAATCGAAAATAGTCCACAGCAACATAAATTAAAAACATGAGTTTTGCCTCTCTCGCGCTGGATCTCAGCAAGTTTATTTAGTCTCCCTTGCTCAAACATTCTTAAACTCTACAGAACCAGTTGAAACAACTGGATTGAACACTTCAATTTAAATTTGTGTGTGAAAACACTTTATAGGCTACAATAAATAAACTACAATATTTATAATTTAATCAAATATGGGGACACATCGAGAGATGTAGCCTATCCTTAAAATAATTTTGCCTTTGCCATTGGGCTGGCTATCCGACACTCTCCATATGAATGAGAAACATTAACACCTATTGTCTGTTCCTCCAAACCCCCCACAGGCTCTCTGAGTCTGAGACTGACACACACACACACACACACACACACACACACACACACACACACACACACACACACACACACACACACACACACACACACACACACACACACACACACAAACAAACCCCCCACAGGCTCTCTGAGTCTGACTTAAAATAAAGAGAAGTCGCAATTCCCACTTAAATCGCTCTTCTAGCATTAGGCTATTAAAGTGTTGATAATGAAAGAATTAAATGATTTAAGCTACATGTAGTGGTATTTCTGTCATAAAAGTTTATTACTAAATATTTCATTATTTAAATAATTTAAGAAATAAAACTGGTTTGGGCCAGCTTTTTCCAAGCAAAACTAAATATAATCTTCAAACGCATGTTCATTTTGTTGTCATGAACAAAATGCTCAACTCAATATTAAATTCTACAGGGATCTTTGGATCCAGGCATGCAAATTGTGAATGAGTTCTTTTTAAAATTATTATTCAAATAAATATCGGTGCTTCGTGGTAGCCTACTGCTGAAAAACTAAATAACATTTAGATAATAATTATGAACTTTAAATGAAACAATATAGCAACACTTCGACAAATAAATGATTTGACATTGACATTTTTATTCAGGGAGATTTAGTCTCTACATTTAATTAAACGAGATTTTCACCTTGTCATTTTCTCATTGCGAGGCGCTCACAATCACATCATAAACATATTTGAGCAGATTCTCTGTACCTCTCGTTTTCATATGGATTACATAATCAGATAACATTTATTAACCTAAATATTTAGACATTTAAAGGCTTTAGACATATCCGATTTCCTATCGTGACTGAGCTGAGGCAAGTGTCTTTCGGTTTATTTTTGTGACGCGCAGTTCCCGGAGACCGAGACGACAGATAAACTTTTGTCATTAGCCTAAAAAAAGTTGACAGTTTTGAACGATGTAGGCTACTCTACTCTTATCTGTATGACCAACAAAATCACGTATAGCCTATTAAGTTATTTTAGCTGTTGAGAAAAATAAATCAAATGAACGCGCTGCCTCCTTTGTCGAAAACTTTCCTTAAAACCATGTTTTAAAAACTCTATGTAGGCTATAGCGAATAAAACAAATATAGATATATATAGGCCTATATATCTTTTTTTTATACAAAACTGCTTTTGAACAATTGGTATTATTAGCTACAGATCTAAAGTCGTTCTGTTGGATAGCCTATTTGTTCCTTAGTGTAAAATGGAAATGCATGGTAATATTATTTTATAAATATAAGCAAAAAAATATATGGTGTAACAGAGTTGTAGAACTAAACAAATCTGCATTAATAGCCTAAAAAAATATATATTTACAGAAGTCCATGTTTGTTCGGGATTTGAACGCAGGTCTTCCGATTGATGAACCGTCAGCTCTACCACTCGGCCATGTCGAAGCTCACTGAGAAAAGCCCAAACGTTTATTTCACCAGTGTGTGTTCGCTCAAATGAGTGAGAATGTTTTGTTGTTAGCCTATTGTGACTGTAGCCTACTTTACATGAATAAAAGTAGACCTTTTACAGTTTTAAAATATGATATCCTATCTGTATGACCAAAAATTACGAAGTAGGCTATAGCCTATTAAGTTATTTTAGCAGAAAAATAAATTCAAGTGAACGCGCTGCTGCGTTTTTCGAATTCTAATTCAATGGCAGAATAAAACCCCATTTTAGAATACGCACTAGGCGTGGTGTGTCAAAATACTTAATTATAAACTTCAATATTTCGTTCAAAACCACCTCAAAACGCTTTGTGACATTTTAAAAAGCCGTGAATGTATTAATACAATTGGAACCAGGATCGTAACTGAAATGCGCTGCATGTTATCTCTCAATACAGGAGCAGAAGCGCTGGTTCAGATTTTATTGTTTGTTGTTTAAACGTATATATTTGATATGGTCTATTTAGGGTAGGGCATTGATTCACTATAATGTGGAGGGGGGAAATCACCCACCGGCAAATCGCACCTTGCTTATTAAAAATGCTTGTTTTTAAAAATTCTTTCTGCATATAACCCCGTGAAGTTTTTTTTTTTTTTTAACAGAACTGTTTTTGAAGACGTAAATTCAGTCAATCTGTTGGATGAGATTTGTTCCTTCGTGTAAAATGGAAATGCATGGTAATTATATAAAAAACATATTTATTCGGGTTTCGAACCCGTGTCATTGTACAGCTAAAACCTTCAGCTCTACCACTCGACCACAAGTTCCGTAGGCTAGTTCACGCTTCAGTGTGCCCACAAACGACAGATGCACTCTTCAATCTTCTCATTCCTCAATAGTTTAGCATTATTGATTGCACCTAATTTATTTTCATTGACTGCAAGATAGGCCTCTTTTAAATTTTGATTCATAAAATGTTCTGCTCTAAAAGTTTGCTATATTCTATTTAAAATGTAGGCTACTTTTACATACGTTTTGCTTTCGCTAAATGTCCCTTTGCGCCACCTGGCGGTCATTTCGTGAATGACTTAGAAATGCGACTGGGTTTTTTTTGCCGCCGCGGCGGCAATAGGCATTCTGGTTGGCTACCTACTGTATATCGGCGCAATGTATGATCCGTGTTATTTGCTATAGTGGAACTATTTTTTCAGATACCTCACAACCGCGTATAAACTTCCGCTCGATATTTGAGTCTGAAGCGCTAGCACACTCCGGTAGCGCAGTAATATCAACGAGCAATGAGTCCTCCAACAGAAATCAATGCGATTACAAAATGCCAAATAAAACACGACACAAACTGTATTTCGCTACGCTACTTGTTTTGGAACATCAACGAACACCACTAACCACTCGGTGAGTTGCACAGTTTTGAAAACGAACGTTAGGGGTTGTTTTAAGGACATGTTTGTGCATGCCCATAGACAGCCACTCTGAAGCGGTTTCCGAAAGAAAAACAGACAGACAGACGAAAGACAGACAGAAAGGTTCAGAAGCTGATAATGGTTCAGATGTCTCTCCTTTAGGAGCCCACAGTAGACAGATACAGTGTTATCATTTGATCTCAGCACACTAACAGCCCTCTGGGACAGCAGGAACTGTCACTCAGGAACACACAGTCAGATGTGCATCTGTATGTGTATTTGAAGAAGTTGTTTGTTTTTCAGCCGGGTAATGTGTCAGTCAAGCGAAAGTGCGAAAGAAAACCATGTGCTTTGATACGTGTTTGAGTGTCAGCTTCTGTCAGTGTGTGCACTTGTGTACCTGGTGGGAATTGCTCTCTATTTCCTGTGCCCTGGTCAGATACCACTCAGTCAACAGCGTGATGGAGGGTTTGGAGCTACGAAACCTCTCCAGTTCTGGCTGTTCTTCATATAAGAAGTGACAGTCATCCACTGGGCTGGGCTCCACCACTCCTCTAAAGAAAAGAACACACACAGTCATCAGTGATAAACAAAGATTTCAAAAACCACATCACAAGGAAAAAATGTGATCTTACCTGAACTCAGGAACTTCACACCAGTCCAGCTCTCTGTGTCGGCTCTCCTCCCAAGGAATCAAAGCCAAATTACCCTTCTTATCCGCACTAGGAAGAAAGAGAGAATGAAAGAACAAAAGAATGAACCAACAAAAGATTGTCAGTATTTAAGCAAGATTTATAGAATCAATAGTAAAGAATAAAAATTCTTGGTCAAAATAGAAACTTCTGGACACAGAAACTAACCACACTTATTGGTGGCCTTTAGAAGACAAATGAAATGGCAAGCCACTATCAGATCAACCAACAAACTAACAAAGAACCTAACAAACAAAAGAAGCACAATTTTGGGTGTCTTTTCAAGTACAACTGAAACTTCAATAGATCGAAACAAGCCACTAACTAATATTGACTGATGGTAAAGCGTGCACAAAAGCAAATAGGTTTGAATTATTTTGAATCATTATTATTATTATTATCATTATTATCATCATCATTTTCATAGCTTGACTTTTTTAAATAACAAATGCTAATTCTGAAGAATTTAAAAAAGGTCTTGACATTAGAGGATGACCAAATGTGTGAAAAATAAATAAATAAATAAATAAAATAGAAATCTAGAAAATAAAATAGAATTTTAAAATAAAATATTCAAATCTAAGAAAATTACAGAAATAGTTACATTTCTCGGTCTCCATTGCACATTTATCAACCTGGCTACTATATCATTCTATTGCTACATACATATGCACAACTCCTACTTCAACAGAGTCAGTAAAAAAAAAAAAATTCGAAACGAAAACTTGATTTGGCAGTGTTTCTTTCCAGCAGAGACAGCAGATGGCGAGAGACCACTGATACAGCGAGGGTCCTGCAGCAGTGCTGTTAGCGCTCACAGGCCGGGGAGAGTCGCAAACCGGCCTCCAGCTGCTGAGCCGTGATGGATGTTCACTGCAGAGGCGACTGACCTCCATAAGAGAGAAGGGGTGGAAGGAGGGCGACCGAATCCAATACACTAAATCTATTCTGTCACCCCCATTACTGGAACATTAATGGGGAGGGGTTTTCCAAATGCCCTTACTCCATGCGTCTCTCTCTCTAAACACACAACCCTGTCCAGCAAATCAGCACACACACACACACACACACACACACACACACACACACACACACACACACACACACACACACACACACACACACCAAAGCATGTAACTACCTACCTAACAAAAACATTGTTTTGTACATATTGTAATCTAGCAGAATAGCACAGGTCCTCAGATCAGTTTATGCGTTGGTGTAAAGCTATTGCCTGTTTCTTCTGTTTTGATACTTTTCATGTATATATTTAGAGAGAGCAATTACATCAGTCTTTCATGCCTGAGTTCTAAAGCCGTCAAAAGAGACTGTGCACTTTTAGAGTTTCTTCTGTGAAATAGATTTGCACGAAATCCCTAAGGATGTTTTACCTGACACCACAAAAGCATTCACATATTTGCACCTTCAAATCTGCAAAATCTAATTTCTTCTTCTACACTGAAGTCTATTTTGAGACTGCCGTCAAAAGAGACTGTTGAAAGTAATTGATAAATGACAAATCATTCATGTAATACTACAGATGTTACTTACAGCTGTCTGCCACTAGTGATTAATTGCTCCTTAAATACACATCTAGCTAAACTAAGTTTCTACACAAAACCACTTTTCCCCATTTCAAGGAAAAAACAATTGGCAGTGAAAGCAGTGAAGAAGCAGCACAAGTATAAGGATGAACTTGCTGGTTACTCAGGTTGTTGCTGGTAACTGAGAGGTCAGGGATTAAATCTCAGTGACTGTCTTGATATATTTGATGTTTGACATTTAAGACTGAGCTCAAGACGTGTCTGCTCTTAAATATAATGGCTGTGTTACACATTGTTCAAGACTCAAATATCCAAGGTCTTTCAGAGTAATCTCAGATATCTTGGTCCTGTAGACTTTTATCACCTCCTCTCTTTAGGATATGGCTAGAATTTTTTTCTTTCTAAAGGAGCTGAAAACTCATCAGGAAAAATTACAGCTGTGAATCTTATCAAATGTATTGGAAATGCAAGGAACCAGATTTAAATCTGAATAAATACATAATAATTGAACTTTCCACCACATATTTCACTAGTTTGTACTTCAATAATAATCAAATAAAAATTATTAAAATGTCCCATCTAGGTTTGAGGTATTAAGAACTTGACCATAAAGAGGGTCTTTCATAATTTCATAATAATTTTCTGATTAACGGGAAACTTTTGTGTATGTTTGTGTGCGTCGGTGTAAGCCCGGCTCAATCGGCCCAATGGAGATTTTCCGATCAGCAGATGAAGGTCTTTGTGCGTTACTGTCTTTCCGCGTGGCAAAGTAATTTGATTAAATTATACATTTTCTCATATGTATTAACTCGTTATTTCATCTGACTCCATAAATGAAAAATGTTTTAATGATATCTGTACGTCATTAAATATGAGCGAAATGTTTGACTATTCTTTTTAACTCTTTACTGAAAATAATGTAAAATCAAATGTTTACAATTTATTATGTCAGGTAAATGTATCATGCCAATTGCATAAAAGATAATAGATACAAACATCAAATGCTCTGGAATAAAGAGAGAAGATGCAATACCATGACATTATAAAATTCATTATGCAAAGTGTTTTGCTTACACTTCGCATCACGGGCTGGTCTGGGTTACAGAATCGCGCCGAGCTTCTCGATGCATTTCATTATATTGAATAGACAGACCTTCTTTTCACATGGAAACATTTGCTAACAATGAAAAATTGCTTTCAGATTTTACACCTTTGAGAGCAGGAGCCCATTGGACTGGAAGATACACCCTCTGTGTGTGAATTATCTCTAAACTCTTAAATACCTTATTACCTTTTGGTTTACTTCTTTGGGAATGAGACCTTTGTACCAGTCGCACTGAGACATTTCAAATTATATCAAACATGTGTAATACTGTATGAAAATTATTCACATTAAAATAGATTCTTGGGTGAATTTTAGGTGATCTCAGTATGATAGAAAGAGGGAACTGAGGGAAATGAGGGTTCAAGGGGAAAAGATGTAGATTAGGATTGCTTAGGTGAGACTTGAGTTTTCAAATGTTTATTTCCAGAAAAGTCCTTTGTCTCATCAGGGAGTGGTCATTCCTCAAGTAGACTGCCTGGCATTTATCTAATTTCTCAAGTCTTAGATCGGTAAGTTTGTTTAAAAAAAAAAAATTTTTAGAATACAGACGTTAAGATATGTTAATGTCATTAAAATTAGAAGTTTCAGTTTCTACAAAATAAGAGTAAGATGATAAAAATAAGAATTTTTTCATGAACATTAAATCAGCATATTAAAATGATTTCTAAAGGATCATGTGACACTGAAGATGGGAGTAATGGCAGCTGAATATTTGCTATCACATCAATAAACAGCCGGGGTTGATCAAGTCCTGACTTGTTTCCAGGTAGCACTAGCCCACCCACAGCTCTCCTCTCCTGACCCAGAGCAATCTTAAAAGCAAATTCCTCTGCATCCGTGGCCAACTTAATGCCCCTTTGTCAACTGGCCCCCTTGATGCCCAGGAAAGTAATGCCCAGTAGCCCTGCAGAGCAACCGGGCTACTACCTCAATGGGCTCGCACCTTACTTGCTAGCCATTATTTCAGCACTCTTGAACTAGCTCGATGTACTTGGTTCTCTAACTTTCATTGGCCTCCTCAATACGGTCCTCCCAGGGAACTGCAAGTAAGGATAATCTGCTAGGATTCTGAGATCTGAGACCATATCTGGCCTTAGTAATGTTATGGCAACTGTTTCTGGAAACTTAAGTTGCTTCCCCAGGTCGACTCTCAGCACCCAGTCATGTGCTGTTGTTAGCAGGCCAGATGAGGTGGTCCTAACTGCTGGTGATACCTTCTCCCCAGCCCTGACGAAAGTGATGGTCTTCTCCACTGAGCGTAGGCGCTTGCAGTGGACGATCCCTTTGGAGATGGTGGCTTCATTGGCTTTCAAGAATTTGTCATGATGCCAACGATAGCGCCCCTTGCTCAATGCTTTTGAACTTGGTTCAAAGAGGCTTGGTACTACATCCTTGACAGCCTGGATTAAGAATTTTATTAGGTGGTGCTTGGATTTCCAGAGCTCAGCCAAGGTGATATTAAGTCGTACTACTTGTTACCACCTTGTCCAGTCTCCGTGCTGCCGCATCCAAAACATCCTGCTGGCTCGCACTTTCTCAAGCGATTCTTGAACCTCATCTTGGAGCTGAGATCTCCTGTCCTTCTTCTTGGCTGCTGATGGGGAGTTTCAGCTTGTTGTTTCAATGCTGCTCAGGCTTCAAGGTAGTCCCAGCCACATATGTAAGAACCTATTGATCCTCCTCTCAAAGCCCTCCATTGTTGAGATCTGGACCTTGTAAACTAAGGCGGCTAAAATCGAACATCTTCCCCAGGCTACTATCTAGTTTTTTTTCATGATGGATGGTATCTGAGTGTTGCCAAGTGTGAAGCAGAATTTGTCTGTGACAATTCCTTTCTTCAACACCAGGGATCTGGATTTTTCTGGCTTGAAGCTCATGAGCTATTCAGGATCCATCTACCCCCTCGGACAGATGCTATTGTCACTATTATGTCATTCATGAAAGGCAAGCTAAGGCAAGTTTATTTATATAGCACATTTCATACACAATGGCAATTCAAAGTGCTTTACATAGGAGAAAATAAAATAATCAAAACAAAAAAATAATAATAATCATAATAATAATCATAAAAAATAAAATAAGGTACAGTAAAAACAGTCGGACGAACAGTGGCACAGTGCTCATTCAGTAAATACATAGCTAAACAGATGTGTTTTGAGTCTGGATTTGAATGTGACTACTGTAGGAGCACATCTGATCTCTTCTGGAAGCTGGTTCCAGCTGCGGCTGGCATAGTAGCTAAAAGCAGACTCTCCTTGCTTAGAGTGAACCCTTGGTATTTCTAACTGATGCGATCCTAATGATCTGAGTGATCTGTTGGGTTTATATTCAGTGAGCATATCTGCAATGCATTGAGGTCCTAGCCCATTGAATGATTTATATACCAGTAATAATACTTTAAAATCAATCCTAAATGTAACTGGGAGCCAGTGTAAAGACCTGAGGACTGGTGTGATGTGTTCATATTTTCTGGTTCTGCTCAGAATCCTGATAGCAGCGTTCTGTATGAGCTGCAACTGTCTTATGGTCTTTTTAGGAAGGCCAGTGAGGAGTCCATTACAGTAATCCACCCTGCTAGTGATGAAAGCATGCACAAGTTTCTCTAAGTCTTGACTGGAAACAAAGCATCTAATTCTTGCAATATTTTTCAGATGATAGTATGCTGATTTAGTAATTGCTTTGACATGACTACTGAAACTAAGGTCTGACTCTAGAGACACACCAAGATTCCTGACTTGATTTTTAGTTGTTAGACCCCTAGAGTGAAGGTATGCATTCACCTTGAGAACTTCATCTTTGTTTCCAAACGCAATGACTTCAGTTTTGTCTTTGTTTAACTGAAGAAAGTTTTGGCACATCCAGCCGTTTACTTCATCAATGCATTGGCACAGGGAGTCAATGGGGCTGTAATCGTTAAGCGATAGGGCTAAGTAGAGCTGTGTGTCGTCTGCATAGCTGAGGTAAGAGATTCGGTTCTTTCTCATTATTTGGCTCATTGGGAGCATGTACAGGTTGAATAGGAGTGGTGCAAGAATTGAGCCTTGAGGGACTCCGCATGTCATGTCCACTCAGACTTATGGTCTCCTATACTCACATAATAACCTATCCCTTCTAAGTATGACCTGAACCATTTTAGGGCTATCCCAGAAAGCCCCACCCAGTTTTCCAGCCTGTCAAGAAGTATGTTGTGATCGACAGTGTCAAATGCAGCACTGAGGTCGAGTAGTACCAGCACTGATAATTTGCCTGTATCAGTATTTAAGCGGATATCGTTTATTATCTTTATGAGCGCTGTCTCTGTGCTGTGATGCGATCGGAAACCAGATTGAAAATTGTCAAAGTATCCATTCAAGCTTAAGAATTTGTTCAGCTGATTGAAGACAACTTTTTCAATGATCTTGCCTATGAAAGGAAGATTTGAGATCGGTCTATAATTGCTTAATATGGTCTTATCCAGATTGCTCTTTTTCAGGAGGGGCTTGACAACTGCAGTTTTCAGGGAGTTTGGAAAACTCCCAGAGAGAAGTGAGGCATTTACCACTTCTAGGAGATCTGCTTCTAAGCTGTTTAACACACTTTTGAAAAAAGATGTGGGAAGTGCGTCAAGGGCGCAGGTTGAGTTTTTAAGGTGCTGTACGGTTTCTTTCAAAATTTTGCCATCAATTTCTTCGAAAACAGACATAGTAACTACTTTCTCAGGTAGTGGTCTGATCTGTTTGACCCCAGCGCAGCTCAAGGATGAGCTGATCACCTTTCTGATATTATTGATTTTCTCAGAGAAGAAAGAAGCAAACTCACTGCACTTGCTGTCTGAGAGCATTTCACTGGGAATCTGGCTTGGTGGGTTTGTCAGTCTCTCTACAGTAGCAAAAAGAGTGCGTGTGTTGTTTAAGTTGCTGTTTATAATATTCGAGAAGAAAGTCTGTCTAGCTTTGCCTAGTTCCATATTAAAGGCATGGATGCTGTCTTTGTAGATGTTATAATGGACTACAAGTTTTGTCTTCCGCCACATGCGCTCTGCTCTTCTGCATTGTCTTTTCAAGTTTTGCACTGCTGTTGAGTTTCTCCAAGGTGCTTTTTGTCTACTATTCTTCCTGACTTTCACAGGAGCAATATCATCAATTACACTTTAATTTTTAAGTTAAAAGATTCAAGGAGAAAATCAACAGAGTCAGCAGATATGCTTGGTTTTAAAGATATAGCCTTCATAAATAGCACACTAGTGTTCTCATTTAAGCATCTCTTCTTGACAGACACAGATCTAGCTTCAATGGCAGGAGAGATCAATATATCAAAGAAAATACAGAAATGATCAGACAGTGCTACATCCTTAATGACAATTGATGAAATGTTTAGACCCTTACTGATAAGTAAATCTAGAGTGTGTCCATGATTATGTGTGGGTCCATGTACATGCTGTGTCAGATCAAAAGTTTTTAAAACAGTTTTGATTTCTTTTGCCATTTTAGTTTCTGCATTATCTATGTGAATGTTAAAATCTCCAGCAATGGCAAAACAGTCAGACTCAGAGGAAATTGTTGATAACAGTTCTGTAAAGTCCTCAGCAAAGGCTGGAGAGTATTTTGGATGCCTGTAAATAATGATAAGTAAAATACGTGGAGCACCTTTTAACACAATACCCAGATATTCGAAAGACGGGTAATTCCCAAATGATATTTGCTTACATTGATAGACATCTTTAAAAAGAGCCGCTAAGCCCCCGCCTCTCTTACCCGCTCTGCAAACACTCATAAAAGTAAAGTTAGGAGGGGATGTTTCATTGAGGACTGTTGCACTGCAGCTGTCTTCTAGCCAAGTTTCATTTAGCAACATAAAGTCCAGGTTGTATGTGGTTATTAAGTCGTTGACTAGAAGTGATTTATTTTTAAGTGAGCGGATGTTTAAAAGTGCTAACTTAACAGTCTTACTTTTTGTCCCCACAGCGATCTTAGTTTGGCGTGTAATAGGCACCAGATTCGATGGGTTTGCAGTACGGCTTTTGAAGGCCTTAGATTTTCTATCATGAAAGCCCTAATCGGTGGTTGTCAGACACTAGATGCTAGTGCTCCTCTGCAGACTTCACTAGAATGTTCATGGCAAGTGCGAAAAGGATCACTGAAATGGTGCATCCAGTGATAATTCCATACCTGAGCTCATGCCACTCCGTAGTGGACCTAGAGGAGAATTTTAGGCTAAAACCATTGTAATAGTCTAAGATAAGGTTCATGAATTTGTCTGGTGTATGGTAGCGTTTCAGAGCCACTTCTACCAGCTTGTGGGGTATCGATCCATAGGGGTTTGCAAAGTCCAACCACCAGGGCCCTCTTTGCTCTCCCGGACCTCCCTGATCAGTCCCAGACCACACCTGTGTGCTCCATACAGCCTGGTACCTTCAGGATTCCTCCTTTCAACTAAAATGTCAATACATGAATTATCTAGAAGGTAGTCTGTAAGACGCCTAGCAACTGCAATATTATGTTGTTTTTTTTTTTTTTTTGTGTATTTTTTTAATCAAATAAATGTAGCTCTGGTTTGCATAACTTCTCTTAAAAACATTTAAAAAAAATCTTAACAACCCTAAACTTTTGAAAAGTACTAGTGTACATATCCCTTCAGCACTTATTTTTAGCCCAGAGTCTGCAGGTAACTACAGCCTACAGTTATTTCATAATCTTAAGGTCTCAAAGACTAAAGCACATATGGATAAAGTTCACTGCAAAATGTCTCATTTACATAACCAACCTGCTTTAAACTAGCACCTCATTCGGTCATACAGCAGACAGTACCTAATAACCTCTTTCAGTAGACCCGTCATCTAAAAATGACCTTTTCCCGTTAGGCTCTTTCAAAAAGATTTATGTGGGTTTTGTTTATCCTGTTCACGGAAGATCGGTATCCTCTAATAAGTAATTCTTACCCCGCCTTAGGCAGAAGGTCGGAGTACTCGTGAGGAGAGGTGGTTTCTGGGAAATTGCAGAGAATTGCAAGCCGGTGCTGGAGCATCTCTGAGCCGTGGTAAGTGAAGAGAATCTCCAATGCCTGCACGTTACTCTCCTGGGAGAGAAAGAGATGAGATGAGTGGAACACGATTGATACCGAGATAATTAATTAATAGACGATTTATGAGACGGAACTAATGACGGACAGCTTTATGCTCTGCAGCAATTTATCCAACTTTACAAAGACCCAGAAGCCTTTGCATTGGGCAGGTGACCATATTTCAAATATTACGTTTTAAAATACTCACAGAATATGAGGGGAATCCATATTTTACGCCACACGCTAGTGAAGGCGCACACACTTATTCACAAAACAGTGAAATGGTGACTATAACTCACGCCGCGGGACGCTCATACTCACACTCACGTCATGGATGGAGAACAAAGGAAGAGAGATTTACCCTAGCGTACGTTCTTGCTGACAGAACAATATTCTGATTGCGGAACTTCTTGAAAAACTCAGCATCAAATCGCTGCTCTGCCACATGAGGTCCACCAAGAATCTCCTGCAGAAAATAAAAGAAGAGACAGAGAAAGAAAGCAAAACAAACATGAGAGTTCAGGAGAGGGTCTCACGTGTGTATGTCTGAGGTAAATCCTCCCAGTCCACACTGCTGACATTTATCACTTTGACATTTACAATTACAGCCTTTAAGTTGACAGGGCCGCCGCGTGTATGTGTGTGCACGTGTGTGTTTAATGTCTCAGAGGTCTGGTTACATTCAGAACTATTCCCATAGAAATCAATTACACATGAAGACCCTGACAAAGGCCATCCATCACAGTACGAGCAGGACATTAACTATGCAATAGGATGAAACAGTAGACACACTCCTGCTGATGACTTTTAGATTGCAACAAAGCATTACAATATGAACACACATTGATCATTTTATTCATAAAACGATGAGCGGAAATTATTTAAATGACTATCTAAATCAAAGTCACAACATTTGTTGTGGATTTATGGTTTCAGAATACTTCAGAAGGTGGTTTGCATCATTTTATTATCAATTCATAATTGATCAACATTTTCTGCAATAAAAATGTCAAAGTCAGCCTAGTTTGAAATGACAACCCTTTGATCCTTAGAATTAAGCAGTCTGTTTTTGTTACTGTGCCTTTAAGACTTCCATATGGAAATTACCTTGGTTATAATTGGCTAGCCTCCACACATACCAGCATAAATCACATCAAGGGATTAGAATGACAGCTGCTGAATACTAAATAGATGTTGACAGGGTAAAAAATTAACTATTTGCAAAAAGTGTGAATTGGGGGAAAAAATGTGAACATAAATATTTATCTTTTTTTTCCCCCTTGGGAATAGTGTCACATAGTATAACATGCATGTATACATATTACTACATTATTATTAGTATAGCCATTATATGGTGTCAAATCTCTCATAAAAACATTGGAACACTTGTATTGGTGGCTTAATGCGAGTAACAGCTATTTTGCAACGCAAAAATACAATTCTTATCAAGTTTTTTCCCCAGGTAAAATATCTAAATAAAAAAAAATGAAAAAGTAAAACTATTCTGGAATACAATCTCTGAAAACAAGTCAATTTTATGCAGTCAATTTAGTGTTGCCACAGAGATTTGAAGGGGGGGGGAAGCATCCTTTTGGAGTATGGGTACTGATAAGTAAATTAGGGTAGTATATGGTGGTTAATATCTAAATTTGGTAGCTTAAGGTGATGTAATTAAAATTATGATTTTTGAATGAGCTGTTTTTGCAGCTTAGTTTTGGTCTGCTTGGACTGGGGAGGAAGCTTTGCATTGTAAAAGGTTTCTACATTGAGCAAGGAAAAACCTTTTTTCCATGATATGCCCCTTTTAAACCCAAATGCATCCCTTTAAAAGCCAAATTATGGAAGTTTAAAGCTTTATTTAAGTTTGGAGAGTGTTACCTCATAAGTGGCCAAGCGGTCCAGATAGCAGAGAAGCTTCAGTCTACTTCTGCAGAGCTCCTTCTGCTCTAGAGTCAGTCTGAAAGAACATGACATCAACAGGATTAAACATGCAAACACAGTCTTATCAGGAGCTTATCAGCATACATCCACTTCAGAGAGCCGCCACTAATATCCATGAAAACGGTGGAATGAAATAAAGCTTCACACACTCTGGGGGAGGGGTGAAGGGTTTGACAGACATGTATGTAGAGAGGCTTACAGATATAATGAAAGGCATTACAAGGAAATACGGATGAATGGGACAATTTGAGATTGAAGGAAAAAAGCGGACGGAACAGTGCTGAAAGGGTAGTGAGCCATTATAGACCCAGATTAGGTCATCAAAGACAGGCTAATGTGAGGCGACCGCTGCCTGATTGCATGGATGCCCATGCGAGCGCGCGCGTGTATCAGCGTGAAAATCCACAGAAGGCAATTACTATCTCATCTCATTCTCCCTGCATTACTGCGGAAACCTGAGCATCCTGTTGTATGCGAATGAGACCCACACACACGCACAGACCATCGGACTGGGGGAGAATATTGAACTGCAGGATGTTATCGCAATGCAAACATGATAAAAGAAGATTGAAAGAATAGCCTAGGCATAAACACACTCGCCTGTGAAAGCTTAGAGCACTTCTTTTTCTAGCCTCAACACGCTAAAGCAATTCTATTTCAGACATACTGATTGTAATGAAACTAAACAGAATTCAATGCCGTGTCAAGGGTTTATGCATGGCTTGACTGTAGAAGCAGCATTTTAAAAGCACGCAGCATTGGTACGCTGCTGTCAGTTCACTTAACAACTAGTGTGCTGAAGGTCGCTCATCTATCAAACTTGAAAAATAAAGAAATAAACAATATTAGAACCATTTAAAGGGATACTCCACTTTTTTTGGAAATAGGCTCATTTTCTAACTCCCTCAGAGTTAAACAGTTGGGTTTTACCGTTTTCGAATCCTTTCAGCCGATTTTCTTATATTTAGAAAAATATCAGTAACCAGACAGTTTCTGGTCTCATTGACTCCCATAGTATATATTTTTTCCTACTATGGAAGTCAATGAGACCAGAAACCGTCTGGTAAATGATATTTTTCTAAATATCAGAAAATCGGCTGAAAGGATTCGAAAACGGTAAAACTCAACTGTTTAACTCTGGGGGAGTTGTAAAATGAGCCTATTTCCAAAAAAAGTGGAGTATCCCTTTAAGGACTTGGAAAAAAAATCATGATTGCATAGCAGGCGGTTTTAGATAGGAGAAAAGGAATTTGCTATTGATTTGTCAGAGGATAAAATGTAGTTATGAAAAAAAGGTGCATTGGTTTGAAATTACTAACATTACTTACTAAATATACAGCAGTTTAATGCCTTAATACTTTTTGTCTTAAATTCAGATCAATTTTCCAACAAAATAAAGATTAGAAAGTAATTAAATAGTGGAGCTTAATCACAGAAACCGTTTGAAACACCACATCAATAGAGCAATTAACAAAAGACATGCTAATTGACATTAAAATTCTAAGGTGGCACTGATGCGATGCGTCATTTCCTTTCAAGCAACTCTGCATTTTTGCCTCAAAGCCCACTTAACTTTGACAGTTTGAGGCTCAAGTCTTTCTAGCCTTTTTTTTAAAATGTATTTAATCAAAGACGTTATATATTTAATAAAAAAAACTTAAATATCTTATAGTATTACTATTTACTGTGTGTCTATATATATAGGCCTATAGACTTCAGACATTTTAATGCTAATTTAACTAAGATAGCTAGAAAAAGTGTAAGCCCAAATAAACTGGGATAAATGGTGAGAGAGACTAATCAACAATAAAGATGGACAAATCAAAAGACCAATCAAAATTCAGCATGCAAATTGTAATAAAGAAACAACCAATCACAGCTAAACGGTAAATATCACCATGAAAACTGAACGGTCAATGAAATTTTCTGAGCAAACATGGTTTACAAACAGGTCACGTTGCTGACAAAAAGAAAAAATATTATGATATCTTGTTCCAGCTTTTTAAATATGTTTATGCAGCTTTCTGGAACCTGGGAGGTTCAAACTGGCATTTGTTAGTCAGAAACATTTGAAATAGTTAGATTTTCAAATAAATCTAAATAACTACATCTGAATTTAAAATTACGAAAAATTTTCACATGAATGAATTGTTCATTTGTATGACCTACTTTTACATGGTATTTAACAAAAAAAGATTTCGTTTTCATTAAGCGAAACTTGAAAGAGATTAACTTTACGCAAACATAACGGTTTAATTTGACCATAGTTTCAGTAATATAACGTACAGTGCTTTTTTGATATGCAATTTAAAACATAGTTTTTATTGAGACTTACTGAAGAAAATGTTATAACTCAAATTGTTATGCTGTTAATAAAAAACGCAAAACAAAAGCATTGTCACTAATGGTCTCAGACGCCCATTCTCTTTTAATTTTACATTTTATAAACAAGGTTTAAAAAAGGCAGCACACAAGGCTGAAATGATCTTGAAAACGATAGTAGATTTGAAAGCAGTCTGTGCTGCAGCTGAATTGACTGCAGGCAGTGTCATCTTCAACCGAGAGAACATCGCTGCAAGACTGAAGCCTGATTGACAGGCACACATTGTTAAGGGGAATCACTATCAAAATATGTAGCTGTGATGGTGAAAGAAGAGCATTGAACTTTCTATCGCTTTCTAACAAACACGCACACCTCTTCAACTAAACCCGGCGGCCTGATCGATACCACCCCATTGCTATAATGGTGGCGTAGTTAAAAAGAAATTAACAGAATGATGATTGTCTTTTTTGCTGTTGCATTACCACAGCTGAATGTCAGGAGAAATTGAAGTACACCCCCATTAAAATCGCTCTCTCTTTCTCAATGTTGACGTGCCGGTCTATGTTCTCTCTCTCTGTCACTCTTTATCTTCTTTCTTCATCGCTTTTATCTTCTCTTTCGCTCACTATTATGCTTTTGTTTCTCTTTTTCTATCCGTCTCGCCACCTTTTCTCCTTTTTTCATTGGGTTTCTCTTGGTCAATCGTTCTTCCTCCCTCGATAGAGTGAAAAGGACATCATGCATTATACAGACACACACTCATAAACAGCCATATTAACACACACATTAAATATGCTGACTGCATAAAAACAAACAGCCTGAGGAGTAAACACACAAACAAACACACACTCTGGTGTCAAACCGCTGGCGGAAGCGTACAGTAATTAAGTGCAAATTAGATACAGTTCTGTGTGATATGCATGAAGAGAGTGTGTGTGCGCGCGTGTTTAACTGAGTTACGCTATGAAAAATTAGGCAATTTTTTCTGTGTAAACAAGTGTGTTTTGATTAGTGCAGTGTTTACGGTAAATGTTAGCCAATCTATGATTTTTTTTCTTTTTTTTTGTTTATATCTTCCTCCAGCCTATCAAGTGTGCGAGCGTTCATAATTTGTGTTCAACCGGGGGCTCTTTCATTAGGGACTCCTGGGCAAAGCACAACAGAGGCATAAATTACCTTATGCAGATTAGAAATAAATCTATAAACGGCTTTAATTTTATCCTACACCTCTTCCTCTCGCTTCTCTTTATCTGTCTCCCTCTCGTTCTCTCCCTTCCCATCTGTGTTGTCTGCAAGATCTTTTCCACTGAATTTAACTTCCTCATGAGAACATCTACTAGGGGTGGGTCACATCCAACAACCAACTAGCGCATTAGTGAGGTCGACTAGTTTATCTGTACGTTTTTTTTCTTTCTTTTTATCATTACATTTTAGCGGTGGTGCTTTAATTAGCGTGCTGAGAGCATGCTGTGCTTTAGCTCTTGGGCAGATTGCACGGTAAAACTATTCAGGATAATTCAGTTTTAAAAAGTTATTAAGTCAAATTAAAAATAGTCCAACTTTTAAAGATGCCATGAAATCAAAATATAAGTTTTATGGCTTTAAGTATCATCTATATGCTAGTGAGTGCTAGTTTTCTAACTAGGGTGCGAGGATGCCCAGGGCGCCACAAGGCTGTATGGAAAATTTGCGAGGACTAAAAAAAAAAAAAGATTTAACAAAATGTACTTTTGCAATGTCAAAAATATCAAGTTAAGTTATTTATGTTTAACACAATATTTTAATACCAAATAAAAGGTACTTCAGAACACTTTAGAGGTACTGTGAAAAGTAAAACAAAAAAAATCTAAATTGTCTCCATTTCGGGTTATACCGTTAGATTAATCAAAACTGTATCTATACATTGATTTGTTTGCACCAATTTATCCACAAATAAATAAACCTACAAACTAAGTTTATACATCTAAAAATCACTCTAATAGTGGACAGAAAAAAATATAGACCCTGCAATGCATCATTCAAAAATATTTCAAGTAAATATTTTCCAGGATAATCTTTTAATAATTTGCTTTGCTTTAATACAGTGACAAATTAAAAGACAATTATTTGTTTAATTATTTAATCTTCATCAAATATTTCCCTTAAATAGTATAAATGGATCTTTATTCATGAAAATGATTAGCTGCCTTCATATTTTATTCCCTCACAAGGGGATTATAATTTTTGGGCTGAAAGGCATCAGAAAGCTCTGTACTCCTAAAAGTTAAATGTTACACATGTACGCATTCAAACAGCCCATTTTTTTAAAAAGGGCTTCCTCTAGACAGCTGTTTAAGCAACCGACTAGATAATTCTAAAATGATGTAGTTAAACATATCACATCTACCCAACTTACTGTGTGTGTGTGTGTGTGTGTGTGTGTGTGTGTGTGTGTGTGTGTGTGTGTGTGTGTGTGTGTGTGTGTGTGTGTGTGTGTGTGTGTGTGTGTGTGTGTGTGTGTGCCTACTTGCTAAATTCCACTTTCTTGAGGAGCTCCTGTCTCTTCTTGGCTTCCCTCTCTTTTCTTTGCTCCATCTCTTCCTCCATTGACAAGAAGTCTTCATATGGAGCATCGTCCAAGTCCAAATCACCCGGCAAGATGAATCTACGCAAGATACATCCTGGTTAACAAACAGCCAAAGAGGAGGTATGCAAATCTGTAGATCTGTGTGAGTGAATCACACACCTGCCCCGGTCTTCGCCATCCCCGATGGCGATCAATGCTTCAAGGTCAGTTCCTTTCAGGCCGTACTTCAGGAGCTCTTTGGCTGCATCCACATTCTCTGGAACCCTCTCCACACACTCATGCAGCACCCATGATCTTTTCTTTATCTTACTCTGTAGGGGGGGAAAGAAAATATTGAAGACCTACTTATACCAGTTGAGTCAATTTTTCACATTTTCAACAACCACAGTGCTTTGTTTTTTGTGTCATTCTCAGTGGAAAACAAGTGTTTCATGGGTTGTTTCAATGTTACAAATGTTGTGGTTACAGAATGACTCCTACCAAGTAGTCCTGAATGGAAGCGATGCTGACGGTAGATTTTCTCCATTGTCTCTGATAGACGAGATCCGAATCCAGACCATATGCTTGAGCCAGCGAGAGAGCCTCTCCATACTCCTCATTATCAATCTGTGAACACAAACAAACCCACCCGATAAACCTCATCTTATTAATGGTCCGTCTAAGACTCACAAACTGTTATTAAAAAAGTTATTGCCTGTTAATATTACAGCAACAAAGTAAATCTATAAGGATCTGAGGTAGCTCACAAAATGCTGTTGCTACTTTGAGGTTGGCATATTTTATTGTTAGTGTAAGCAAGGACTGAGTTTTAAAGAGGAAAAGGGTGAAGATGGGAGTGCTGTGATGTCACTATACATAAAATTAATAAGCTTATGCTGATGTTCCTAGGTAATCTTCAAAGTTTACGTAATCTTCCTAGACCACTCGGTCAAGTAGAAAACCCTTGTGAAAGTCTTGTGAAAACCCTTATATTTATTAACTTCTATGGCTATTTTAATGGCAAAAAACTTACTTGACTGAGATAGAAACTGAGCAAGATACTTAAGATGCATTATTCCTAAATATTCTAAAACTGAATTTGGATTCATTAATATTTCTCAGAGGAGTAAAAGTCCCCATCAAGTTTTTTGTGCCCCCGATATGATCCGAGTCGTTGAATATTAAGTATTTGCCGATATTAAAGGATAAGTTCACTTTTTAAAAAACTTTTGCTGATAATTTACTCACCCCCATGTCATCCAAGATGTCCATGTCTTTCTTTCTTCAGTCGAAAAGATATTAAGGATTTTGATGAAAACATTCCAGGATTTTTCTCCATATAATGGACTTCAATAGTAGCCAAAACGGTTCAAATGACTTTAAACATACCAGACGATGAATAAGGGTCTTATCTAGCGAAACGATGCGCCATTTCGAAAATAAATAAAACAAAGTTAAAGTTTTATTAGTACAAATGCTCGCCTTGTTCTGTCCTGAGATGCACGTTCGTGATTCTCCTGTTCGAACTCGTTTATCAAAATTAACAAATCTTTTTTCGAGTCATTTTATTCATTCAACGAACGAAATGACTCGAAAAAAGATTTGTTCATTTTGAACGAGTCTTTTTTCGAGTCATTTTGTTCATTCAACAAACGAAATGACTCGAAAAAAGATTTGTTCATTTTGATGAACGAGTTCGAACAGGAGAATCACGAACGTGCATCTCAGGACAGAACAAGGCGAGCATTTGTGCTAATAAAACTTTAACTTTGTTTTATTTATTTTCGAAATGTCGCATCGTTTCGCTAGATAAGACCCTTATTCATCGTCTGGTATGGTTTAAAGTCATTTGAAGCTGCACTGAAACTCATTTGGACCTTGAACCGTTTTGGCTACTATTGAAGTCCATTATATGGAGAAAAATCCTGGAATGTTTTCATCAAAATCATTAATTTCTTTTCGACTGAAGAAAGAAAGACATGGACATCTTGGATGACATGGGGGTGAGTAAATTATCAGCAAAAGTTTTTTAAAAAGTGAACTAATCCTTTAAGTATAGGCCATGATACCGTTGCTTGAGATCAACTCGCGACATCCTTAGTAAAAATATTACAATCCCATAAGTAATTGAGAGAATCAAAAAATTTTGGTTAAGTGGTCATTCATTTTATTTAGGTTCCAGAAGTAAAAAAAACTTATCCATTTTCCATAGGATAATTGATTTTTAACAATAAATTTGAGATACAAGGTTACAAGGTTGTTAAAGCTGCAGTCCGTAGTTTTTCCTCTATGTCGCCATCTCTGTTCGAAATCTGCAATTACAGTTAATCGCGGAATTATCAGGCACAGCGCGGATGAATCCAATGTTTTGAGGAGAATGTACGGCTGTCAGTCACAGAGAGGTGTGGATACTCTCATTCGGAATCACAGATTCTACTTTTTGGAAGTATGACCAACATAAGAATTTTCACCGGTTATGAACCGGTTCTCAATGTTATGAACACTGGCTGGTTATGTACTTGCTCAAATTTATTTTGGAGAATTTTTAACCCCCAAAAAGTTACAGAATGCAGCTATAATCAATAATGTAAGCTTTTGTTGAAGCTGTCAATCCGCATTATTTCAACTTCATTTTTAAATGATCATGTTTAACTGATTAACAGATCCTGCTCCTTTATAGTTTAGATCATTTTTTTAGATCAGCGACATTTATGCGTCGCTTTTAATTCGATTATGTCATTCCCAATACTTCATGTGATTTCAGTTCTTTCCCTTATTAAAGCCAAGAGGCAACCTTCCTGTCTCTCTCTTGAATCCAACAAGGAAGTGACTTAAACTGCAAATCATCGACTAGCCGCTAGAGACAGGCTCGAAAAGGGAGTCAATCCCATATACCCCCCATGTTAAAATGCCCAACTTTACAGCAGAAAAAATAAGTTTACAACCTGGTACAAAAAGTGGTTTTGGTCTATATAGCTAAATTTGCCCTTATGACAACTGTGAGGGGGTGAATTTTTTTATAACTCATCTGTTCAAATTCTATTAAGCTTTAAAGTTCTGCATTATTAAGGGCGTGGCCACTTGAGTGACAGGTGGATTGCCGCCGCTGTCACAACTAGCCGTTTGTCTATTAGCCGTCATGTCACCTCAGCTAAACCCGCCTCTTTGCCCATTTTCGTTTATCCAGGAGTGACGCGCTGCTAAAATGGCGACGGCTGGCTCAGGCCACTTTGGACTTCAAAAATGCTCTTCAGAAACCTACGGGTGACGTCACGGACACCAAGTCTTACACTAATATTTTTTTACAGTCTATGATTAAAGCCGATAAGTACACAGCCTTGAACCCAAAACAAGACTGCACTAATATTGTTGCCGTGCTCATCTTGTTTCATACATTTTGGACGTTTTTTTTCATAGCGGAAGCTTTAAGATGACATACAGGTAAGATTATAAAATAATTTAAATTCACAATCAATAGTTAATGTCCAGATGTTCTTTATGACAAGCAGGGCAATTCTACAGTCATTGTCATTATAATGACTATCCCTTAGATTTTAAGTTTGGACAAGCGGGCGGTTCCACTCCGTCAGGTTGTTATAATAAACCCACCTTCCTCTGGTAGAGCTCCTCTGGCGTGGTGGACCTCAGGCTGACCAGGCGGTAGTTCTTGATGACGGTGCGTGCCCGTTTTCTGGGAGGGGCAAAACGTTCCATCTCAGTCACGTAGTACAAGCCCTGTTTCACATATCCAAAATAACGGGCCTTCGCCGAGGTCTCTTCATCCGAGTCGGAGTCATCCTCTCCATCGTCCTCTTCACCCGTCACGCTGCTCTCCAGACGAGAACGCTTATGGGCCAGCTTTACCTCACACTGAGAGGACAAAGGGATCAAAAGAAAGAGATTAAAAAGATTTGCTTGGCTGACTCAAGGACAACAAAACATTAAAGGAAGTTTCCGGGAACAATCCTTCGATAATTTTAGAAAAAAAAACAAAATGAGATGATTTTGATTATTGACTTGGAAGTCTAACAAACCCTGTTTCTTCAGGACACAAACACATTTTCCTGGCACTACCTGTTTGTTTCTCTCTTTCTCACTCACTGCAAAATCTATCAAACAAACTTCACACAGTCGACACCACAGCTGGGTGCTGCATTTCCCTATGGAGTGAGGAAACCGTCAACCGAACATACAGCCAGAATAAAACCCGACATCTCTCTAATGTTCTCACTCTCCTTTTCCCATCCCTCCGTACCCGCCTCCAGGTTCACATCTCTCTAGCTGTGAGAGCTTTACATCAGTGGAAAGCGTCAAAAAACAATGAGGTGGAGACGGAAGAGATGAGTTTTTTTCTTATCGGAGGATGAGGAGCGGTAAAGCACTTTTATGATGATGGCCTGAAGATAGAGAGAGTGTCTGAATAACACGACTTCCTTTACAAAAGTAATTACTGCCATCAGCGGCTACGAATGAAAAACTGCATTCTGGATGGAGAAGCATGCTGTCACAAGGACTGATGAATGATATAATATTTTGTTATATTATTTTATATTATATGGTGTCAATCGATTAAAAAAAATAATGAAATGTGCAAATTTTTCTGTAATTAATTAACAGTACATTAAAGTTTTTAATATGTTTGTATATTGTACAAATATTGAAAAAAGGATGCTGCGTTAATTGCATTGAATATTTTATTAATTAATTTGTGAAAGTGGTTTCTTATGCACACCAATACTGCATTTATTTGATCAAAACAAAACAACTTAAAATAACTTTCCAAATACATTTTAAAATGTGATTTATTTCTGTTTTGGTATAGTGTCACATGATCCTTTAGAACAAACTTGCTGATCTGGAGCTTTTTTCAGGTTTCTTTGATGAATAGAAAGTAATCAAAATAACAGCATTTTTTTTTTAATTAAAAAATTGTAACAAGGAATGTAATGTTCTTTACTGTCTCTTTTGGTCAAACGTAATGCATCCATGTTCAAATTATAAAATATTGTATTATTAGGGAGAGGACTTAAGCATGATGACAAAACCCTCAAAACTAGCTAAAATTAATGATACATGTTTTTTTTCACATTGTTTCTTTCTTTTTTTTACAGTATATTAATAGGAGAATGATACTTATTTATTTTATGTACCAATAAAACAACAATGTTTAAATACATATATAATTTACTAATCATCAAGTTGAGTTAATTCATTGTAATGAAAAGTAATAGTATTTTTTTCTGAAATCAATTAAACTTTGCTAGAGTGAAATGGACTTAAAATCACAAGACAAGGAAGGATCACAAAACACAGTAGTCTTTTAGAAACAAATACAAATATTAGTGATATTAAGAGTAATGCCTTCATAGTTTTTGTTTTTGTTTTATTGGTTATGAGTGTTCAGTGAAAAAGCAAAAACAAAAGAGGTTTCTTAATTTTATATCACCATCAAGATCATCACAAATATATCAGGAATATTCAATATTTGACACTGGTTAAACTGATACATGTAGAAAACACACACCTCCAAACTGAGGAATCCCCCATCATGGGCTGAGGTGACTCGGGGTGAGGGTTCGAACCACTCGCAGGACTTCCCGAGTAGGTTTTTGAGTGTCCGCACAGAAGACACAGTGAGGGCCCCAGAACAGCGGGCTAAAATCAAAGCAGTCTCACTCCACCAGCTCACATCTAACAGAGACTGATATTGCTCTTTATCTGAGGAGAGAGACAGGTGTTGAGAACAACACCCCAGGAAAAGAAAATCTCAATATCATAAATAAAACATTTGACAGACATTCATTCGTTCATTCATTCATTCATTTAAAAGTCACAATTCCACAGCAAAATTTTCAAAGAGGAAACAGAAAAGAAACCACAAACCGAGGACAAGCAGAAAGGCAAGCTTTATGAAAACGTGTGATCTAAACCCACAATCAAAATGTCACTGTCTGAATTTAACGCCTCTCCACAAAGACACAAGACGCAGGGTTTTATTAAAGCATTCTTCTCCCTCCCACCCCCTCTGTCTGGACTCACTGCATAATTAATAGTGCTAGGTAAGTGTAGGAGTAGACACGCATCCATAGTTGAGGGTCCGGCTACCTTTTATCTTCTTTCTCTTCTCCAGCGAAGTCTTCCATTCCGGGTTGATCTCGTCAAATCCCGGCTATAGGAAAGAAAGAGCAAGTGAGAGAGGGTAAAAGGAGATAGCTTGGAGAGGTTTTGTTTCTAAAGTGACAGAACACATTCTGAACACAAAGTGGTGGGTAAATCTGAGGAAAGTAGCAAGATGACATCAGAAGTTTGAACTTCAAGTGCTATAAAGAGAAAAAAAGATGCGCAAGCATGCATAGACAAGAACAAACAAATAATTTTATGACATATTGTTAAAAGGTTTGTTCATTTCTAGCTGTGCCCTAGAAAGCGATATTAAAGCTGAAATGTATCATTTCTCCATGTTTTCTTCTCTCCAAGCTTTTTGCCCAAGTTTTACGCAATGAAATGTTAAAAAACAAAGACATAATTTTTTAAGTAATGTAGACTCACGAAATGAAGACTCCAGTCATATCAGTAATCAAAAGCGGTTTTATTCTACACGAGGGTCTACATAATTAGCTAAAAACTAAATTAATCTCTAGGTGTGTACCAATTTGCATACTTATGCACTATTCTATTACATTTTGTAATTTAAATAGTGCGAGTAGTGTTCACACCAAGCGTGAAACAAGCCCTGAAAAGTGAAGCCGAAGCGTATTGATCGCCCCCTGGTGACTGGTTCTAGAATAGGTCATAAACCCCGACTCCCCGTGGGCCGTGTTATTCGGGACGTGAGACCAACTAAACAATTAAATTACACTTCAAATATCTTTTTTCCAAAGGTGGTTTCTGTCATTTGCTGTCGATTTATCACGCTGATGTAAGTTCAAGTGTCTGTTTTTTAAAATAAGTTTGTTTTTAGTTAGTTACGTGATGCTATAAAAATAGTGTTGTAATGTCATGATTGACAGCTGTG
Organism: Chrosomus eos; assembly: GCA_036326025.1. NCBI lineage: Eukaryota > Metazoa > Chordata > Actinopteri > Cypriniformes > Leuciscidae > Chrosomus > Chrosomus eos. The sequence continues at coordinate 9,350,753 of CM070829.1, read as the reverse complement.
ATTGACAGCTTCTCTGAGCGAAGTAGTCACTGAAGAAGCACCAACTGACTTTTTTTCGGGATCTTCGGAGATTGTATTTACTTTATTTTAACAAGCCTCTTGTCGTACTGCAATCAACAGACATATCGGGACACTGGCGGCTTCAGTTCTCACCAATGGAAAAGAGTGAAGGGGCGTCGTCCATCTATTTTTACAGTCTATGGTTCACACACTAAATATTACAAATAGAAAAAGTACACTTTTGCATGCACACCACTAGATGTCTGCGTAACAAATTGCTGAGTAGCACACCTTTAAAGTCAGCATGAAAATTGCAGACAGTGGTGCGCGTTTAGGGGTGTGACTATTTGATTGCCTAACCAATTGCAGGCAAGTGAAGTGTTTGAGAAGCCTGTTTAAAAACCCCCATGATTTTCACAATCACATTAATTATAATAGTGACACAGAATTTTATACACTTCAGCTTTAAGTCTCTGAAATCCAGCACACGCGCACACAGTGATTTTATTACTTGTTCCTCTTGTTTCCAGCTGCCTCTCAGTTTGAATGATGGAATATTCCAGAGACTGAGACTGCCAGAGAAGTGGATCACAGCCAGCACTGTGCTATCAGGAGACAGACTCATTCTGAAGACGCCATCCTGAGCAAACATACAAGTTCAATTAGGCATTGCACTGTTTATTCAGAGTTTTTAGCAGAATGAAATTGAGCTTTGGCATTTTATTGTATTTTCTTTCATAGTGGCCCAGAGAGACAGGGCAACACAAAAACCAATGTGAGTCACCTGTTCACTGTTACGCCTGGAGAAAAGTCGAAAGCTGGGCACCCTGAAGAATCCTCGCCTCTGGGACTAAATAAGAAAAGGAAATGATGATTAATAACTTCCTTCATGAATATAATGGATGCGTTTACATACTAATATTTGTTTTTTTACATTAGTAAAATTTCCAGGAAAAATCCAGGTTAAACTGGTAACTGGTTTATAACTGATCCAAGATGGTAGACCAAGTAGGACCAGTAACAATCCATCTACCATTTGGTCATACTATCTTAAGTTTATCAAACTGGTTTCTGGATCATGCTAGTGGGCCAAACGATCTAAATCACCAACTTGGACCAGTTAGAAACCAAATAAATATGATCACTTATATGGTGGAAGATTTTATTTAGGTTTTTATTCACATATTAAAGACACATACATAGAGCATAACATATGGTGAACATGCAGCGCCGCCGCTCCCACCAGGCGCATCACGCGCTGTGCGTAGGGCACCAAGTGCTGAGGGCGGGGGCACCAAAAATAGCCTAATGAAAAATCAATCATCAAACTTCTTGTTATAATCAGAATTAGCGCGTTCTTCATCTTCAATCCGCACCGGCGCCAAGCAGAGAGCACGTCAGAAACAGAGGACAGGGTGTGTGTGTGTGTGTGTGTGTGTGTGTGTGTGTGTGTGTGTGTGTGTGTGTTCGTGTGTGTGTTCATCTGAGCCTCATTGGTCTGTCACTGCTCGTCAATGTCAGAATATTTGAGATAACCAATCAAATCAAAGTAGGCGGGCTTTATGTTCACAGATGCTGCTGAGCGCGAATTTTAACAGTGCAACTCGACGCTTCAGTGTACGGTCAAATGCGAGATAAGATGTAAGTAGCTAAACTTAACTTTATATATTTGACAGTTTTTTTAGGTCATAAATGTTAAACGAATGACAAAAAACTAATATAGTTTTGTCTAATTTCGCCTTTTTGAACTGAAAATAGTCCTATGTAACGTAGCCTAGTGTAATAGTTTAGGCTACTGTCATTGTGAGGGGACAAGAGACAAAGCCATTTTCATCATGTTAGGCACAGGATTAATAATGAATGTGTACATATTGAGAATAAAATACAAATTGTAGCCTTTAGTAAATTAAAAAAGCCAACTTTAGGAGGGGAAGAGACAGGGCAAGATAAAAACAAAGAGAAAAAGTGTGTGCTGCTGATGAGGAGAGAAAAATAATCAGCTGCCCACTGACATGGTTTTAAAGCTGTTGTTAACGATTGTTTTTTTTTTGCCTTCAAAACATCTTAAAATACACATCTGTAGTTCAGAGAAATCCAAAATTTTCTCAGGGAAACCCCGAACCCCCCTAAATAACCTGCCTCAAATTCGGGACCACAGTGATTATAAAACCATGCCATTGCATGGTAATGAAACTAGTTAATAGTAAGCATTAGACCCTAAACTAAAGTGTTACTTTTTAATATGTTTTTTTATAAATCATAGCCTCATTGTGGGCTTAGCCACCCTAAATGAAAATCCTAAATGAATTTTTTTTAAGGGGGGGAGGGCTATCATAAAGTAATTATGCTTAGGGCACCAAAATGGCTAGCAGCGGCACTGTTAACATGGAAGCTTTAGTGTGCGCCACATGCTAGAGGAAACCTCACTAGTTATTGTGCATCACACACACGTTTGAGCTTTTGCTCATCATATAAAGCAATCGTGTCTCTTCCCAAGACTTGGTTGGTGAAACCGCTTGATTCATATGGATTTATTTTAAAAGCCTTTAAAACTTTTTTGGGATCTTCTACATTTTGGTTACCTGGATTTTCTATGGAGGGTCACCTCTCAGTTTTATTAAAAATTATTTGTGATTCAAAGATTAACCAAAGTCATATGGGTTTTGAACGACATGAGGGTGAGTAAATTTTGACAGAATTTTCATTCTTAAGGGATACTCCACTTTTTTTGGAAATAGGCTCATTTTACAACTCCCTCAGAGTTAAACAGTTGAGTTTTACCGTTTTTGAATCCATTCAGCCGATTTTCTGATATTTAGAAGAACATCAGTAACCAGACAGTTTCTGGTCTCATTGACTCCCATAGTAGGAAAAAAAATATACTATGGGAGTCAATGAGACCAGCAACTGTCTGGTTACTGATATTCTTCTAAATATCAGAAAATCGGCTGAATGGATTCGAAAACGGTAAAACTCAACTGTTTAACTCTGAGGGAGTTGTAAAATGAGCCTATTTCCAAAAAAAGTGGAGTATCCCTTTAAGTGAACTATACCTATAAAATCTAAAGTGTTGCTTTTCGTAGGATCCTTTCTGGTTTTTCACAGACCTTTCAGAAACATGTTTAAAGTGTGTGAGAGATCATGGTGAGTTTTCAAACGGAATACCCACCATGATGATCTCTCATGCTCAATAACACTATATCAAGCCAAGAGCCAAAGAGCTAAATATGAAGAATATCAATACAGGTTCCACCAATTCAATCAGAACATTCTAGAAGTTTCTCATCATAACTATGTGCAAGAAGTCATACCATTGAACATGTAAGAAGCCTCAGCATTAAAGCTCTTAATAAGCCAACAATGGAGCTTAGAGAGTTCACTACATAAAATATTTACAACCTTAGAAAACCAGAAATGAGCATGTGGTTTCAGGTAACCTATAATACTTAATCTCACATCTCTGTGTTTTACAAACCTGGTTTGTAAAACACAGAGATGTGAGAATAAGTATTCTGAATAACAGTTAGTGATGAAGTGTCTTTATTCCTTGATACTGTTGAAGATTTATTATTTTAGAAAATAAGTAATTTAGCTATATAAGAATACACAATTATTTCCTCTGTGTGTGACTTTGGATTTCATCTGTGTGTGACTGGAAGCCTGTAAAAAGACCTTGAATGTTGAGGCAGCAGAAAATTCTATTCTGAGAAGTCACATAGTACAAGACCTTCACCGAAAACTATCTATAAGTGTATGACCATCTTTGGAAAAGGATTTATGTATATAACTCTGAACCCCAAAACACTCGGGAGCACCAAAGGGCCGGAGGGCCAGAGCGTTAGAGCGCCGTCCTATGGAACGGAACGGCGTTCGAAAATAAAGTCTAATTATTTCTGGGCTGGCATCAAAGATCTCTGCCAAGTTATTTACAGAACAATTGAAACCACTTCAAGTTCAATACATGTATGTTTCTTAAGGGATAGAGCAGTCAATACAAACGCAAGGACTACTAGAGAGTTAGTAAGTAAGCTTTGAAAATAGTTAGGGATTTGCTGAGGAAAGATGTGCTAATAGCTTTAAAAATGATCAAAACAACTGTAAGCAATACCTTAATAGCAAGTATCACCCATCCAGAACACCCCAACAACACCCTAGAAACAACTCATAAAACCCAAGTAATGCCCAAGAAACGACACTGCTACATGCTAGACCACAAACACCTAAGCAACCACTCAAAACACCATAGCAAGACCCTCAGAAGTTAGGAACCATAGTGCAACACCCTAAGCAAAATCTTAGCAACAAGCTCCCCTAGTAGTAATCTAAGAAAACCCAATAAAAGTCCCAGCAACCGCATTACTACATGCTAACAATCACTCAAAACACCTTACTAACTGAGTACCAGCACTTGTCAACCAACCAACATCGAAACATCATAATTCCACTGCTATTTTTTTTCTCCAGTGGAAAACTATAGAAGATCAAAGCCAATGATCAGAGACCTGAGATGACCAGAATTTTTTTTTTTTTTTGTGAAAGAGTGCATGTCATGGATGCTGCCAACTTCAGAAAGAGAAAAATACGGGACAAACGTGGATCTTTACAGGAAAATAAGGGACATTCAAAATATTTGTACTGTATCATACAGTAAGTGTCATTTCAGGTTTGTATGTGTTTAAAAGGTTCTCAGACATAAACATTTGTTTTGCTTAACCTATTTATTGACTTAAAAAGTCACACACAAACCATAGTTCAAAATAATAGCATTTATCTGAATTTCTTTAATTTCTTTCAAATGTAGTGTATAATTTAATTTTACAAAAGCTTTTTTATTTCAGATAAATCTACTTTGAACTTTCCATTCATCAAAGATAGAAAATTTTATTCAATAGAATTTCTTTTAAACATTAATAATAATAATCAGAAATGTTTCTTGAGCAGCAAATCACATCAGCATATTATTCCCTGAGGTAGATTTCATGTTTTCTTGCGTGGCTGGATGGATGTTGGACTCATGAACAATAATCACGTTGTTTGAATTCGCCAAAACTGATTTGCCGAAATCAGAATCCAGACAGTGAAAGGGATTTGCCGTCAGCGCGAGTCCGGATTGAACCGGGAACGACCAGCCAGCAGAGGATTCTATTCGCAAATCAAGGTTCTGCATACGCGCTTTGTGCCGCTCTGTTTTGAAGCGTTTTCGAACATTTCAAATAAGCATCATTTAATTGTGTATTATTTGTGTGTAGTAGTGTATATAAATATACACTTCTGAATTCTTTACATTCATATATAAATATACAATTGTTAAATGTATGAATACCTGAAGTTATTAAAGTTTTATAAGCGTACTAATAGTAATTTGTTTTTATGTACACGTTTAGATTTTATAAAATAAATGACTGTGCAGATTTTTTCAAAATTACTTTTTGCTGCAGATTTATACACTCACTAAGTTTACTAAAATAATTGGCATAGGCCTAGCTATTGGATACATTTATTTAATATTTAAAGGTGTTAACTGTAATCTTACACTGCAAAATTATATCTTAAAAAGGATTAAATTCATCACAATTATTTAATGAATGAAAAAAAAAAGTATGACAAAGCCCTAAAACAGACGATTAATCGCCAAAGCCCTAAATTTTATAATCGTGACAGGCCTACTCACCGCAGTAATGTCCTCCTCAAAACTGGTGACCTGTTTATAGTGAGGCGACCCTGACAACACCCTCCATGCTGTGATCCCGCAACGGCTCGCCCTGGACACACCAAAGTCTCCAGACTCACACCCTCCCACCAACAGCAACCTGACAAACAGATCAGCAGCATTAGTCAGAGGAAAGCACACACACATTACACACAGATCCCCTCAACCCTCTTATGAGGCCAAAGTGGTCCATGAGGGGCTGATGAAACAGGAACGGTGTCTAATCTGATCTAGACACATGTGAACAGCAGCACATACAAATAAATGCACACACACCCCTATATACAATATATAAAGACTGCCCCCATGTGGCAGCTAATGTCCTCACTATTTTTTTTCTTAAAAAACCAATAAGCCCTGCCTAAAACACAAGCCAAGGTGAATTTCATTTCCAACATGTATAGTGGGAATAATACAAATCACAAGTGTGATCCAACGGTTGAGTTATACCAGCCGATTTTGTGTTTACTCAGAGAAAAACACCCCTGTGACAGTCACACACACAACAAAAACAGCTTCGAGATGGGGGTCTCACCTGTGGCCAGGATGATATATTGCAGTGGTAATGCCATTGGAATAGTGGCCAGAGAAACTGAAGGTGTGATTCTCTTGAAATCCCTGATTGGTTCCAACACTGAGAGTAAAACAGGAACAAGAAATCAATGCATCAACATTATAATAGTCTTTACCAGGCCATATTAATAAAACCATGTGGTTTCAAGACATCATTCAAGAGAATAATTAATTAGATGCAAGTCTAATGTAAAAGTAAGAACTGTGTAGAAGAGGTGCTGGGGCTGGGTATCCGATACTGGGTCCTGAATGATGCTTTTTCCGATACCAATTTTTATGAAATCCGTTTTAACAAGATTACATTACCTAAAATTTTAGTTTGTTGGCTTTTTTTACAGACTCAAAGACTATATGAATATATGCCTCATGCTCAACCGAAAGCATAAAGCAAAGCCTAATGATTATGAATGTGTCCGAAAAAAAAAAAAACGCAAGGAGACATTTGAGTCACTGTAGGTTGCAAAGATGAAGTTGACACTACTGACTAGTCATCTCCACAGTATAGTGAACGCACACCGGGCCTATAGAGAGAAATTCACCTTTCATTTGGATTACATAAAGCATTTATTTTTTTATTCAAATTTGTTAATTTAAAAGTAGACATTTCAAATTTTCGAAATGCCCATTTCTCATGTCTGTGAGGCAAGTAGCCTATTCGTCGAGTTTCAGTTCATTTGTGACGAGCTACAGTTCTTCTTCCAGTCGGAGACGGAGCAAGTTTCTGCTCTTAAGTTTATTTTGTACACTTTCAAGTGCTTCATCAGATTTGTCGTGTTGCCGGTCTTGGCAGCAATTATCGTGTAGCAAATATTGCATTACGCGCTGTTGGCAGCGAGCCTGGTGAAATGTAGCCACACTTTTGTTTTGATCTTTTCCACATCTTTTACATCTATGGGGGTTGGGACGCTTACACACTACAGCCTCACATGCAAGTCACATCTCTGGGCGTAACCGGCGTAAACGTGCTTATTGGTCCGTGCCTAAAAAGTATCAAATGGGCTCCTTCCACGTAACTACTTCCTTACCGGAAATGCGGCCTCGTCTTTTCCGGCGCTATTCTACACTATGAGATGAGATCAGCGCCGCCGCTCCCACCACGCGCATCACGCGCTGTGCGTAGGGCACCAAGTGCTGAGGGGGCACCAAAAATAGCCTAATGAAAAATCAATCATCAAACTTCTTGTTATAATCATATTCAGCGCGTTCTTCATCTTCAATCCGCACACCGGCGCCGAGCAGAGAGCACGTCAGAAACAGAGGACAGGGTGTGTGTGTGTGTGTGTGTGTGTGTGTGTGTGTGTGTGTGTTGTGTGTGTGTGTGTGTGTGTGTGTGTGTGTGTGTGTGTGTGTGTGTGTGTGTGTGTGTGTGTGTGTGTGTGTGTGTTCATCTGAGCCTCATTGGTCTGTCACTGCTCGTCAATGTCAGAATATTTGAGATGACCAATCAAATCAAAGTAGGCGGGCTTTATGTTCACAGACGCTGCTGAGCGCGAATTTCAACAGTGCAACTCGACGCTTCAGTGTACGGTCAAATGCGAGATAAGATGTAAGTAGCTAAACTTAACTTTATATATTTGACAGTTTTTTTAGGTCATAAATGTTAAACGAATGACAAAAAATAATTAGGCAAACTAATATAGTTTTGTCTAATTTCGCCATTTTGAACTGAAATAGGCCTATGTAACATACCTAACGTTAGTGTAATTGTTTAGGCTACTGTCATTGTGAGGGGACAAGAAACATGAACAAAGCCGTTTTCATCATGTTAGGCACAGGATTAATAAGAATGTGTACATATTGAGAATAAAATACAAATTTTAGCCTTTAGTAAATTAAAAAAGCCAACTTTAGGAGGGGAAGAGACAGGGCAAGATAAAAACAAAGAGAAAAAGAGTGTGATGCTGATGAGGAGAGAAAAATAATCAGCTGCCCACTGACATGATTTTAAAGCTGTTGTTAACGAATTTTTTTTTGCCTTCACAACATCTTAAAATGCACATCTGTAGTTCAGAGAAATCCAAAATTTTCTCGGGGAAACCCCGAACCCCCCTAACTGACCTGCCTCTAATTCGGAACCACAGTGATTATAAAACCATGCCATTGCATGGTAATGAAACTAGTTAATAGTAAGCATTAGACCCTAAACTAAAGTGTTACTTTTCAAGTTTTTTCAAATTTAATTTTTCAAAAATTAAATGAAAAATCCTAAATGATAAATGAAAATGTATCATTTAAATGAAAATCCTAAATGAAAATACCCCCCTAAATGAAAATCCTAAATGATAAAAAAAAAATAGGGGGGGGGGCATCATAAAGTAATTATGCTTAGGGCACCAAAATGGCTAGCAGCGGCACTGGATGAGATGTTTACAAGAGTTGCCGAAACTTACAATAACAGAGGTATATCGCCTTTGTAAGTCCTCCTCCAAATCACCTACCAGCAAATTAGAGAGAATGGCTTTAAAATGTATGCCTCTTCATATATCCACGGATATGAAGGTAAGTCTATATATCTCAAACTTTATGGCTTACGTTAGTTTGCTAGCTTAATAAACAACCCCGGGCTGACAGAATATGCGTGTTATAATGCTGTACTGTTTTCTAGTATTAGGCGGAAAATGTCTACGTTGTGTATGCACGCCTTCAAACCGGAAGAGAGCGAGCCGTATTTACCCGTTGCGGACATGACGTCAGGTTGCTATGTGCAAGGAGCCCATTGATGACCACTAGAGGCTGCGGTCTTTAGCTTCCTTGTTAAAACGCCCGCCTCCCATTCCAGAAACGCTAGTTTGAATCCCGCTCGGAGTGGTGCGAGTCGAACCGGAGGGGTTACATTAGTGGGTTTTTGATTGCCCGGTCTGGCAATTGTTCTGCCAACATTTTCACTGGTCAAAACAAATAAGGAGTATTTTACATGTTTTTTAGCCTGGCTAACGCCATACCCAATTCTCGTTAAGACTTGGGTCTGGGAACCACGTGTACATTTTCTCGTATTTGAGCCGTGGTTTACGGATTCCCCGGCGCCGTTTATTGGGTGCTAAGAATGTCTATCAAATGCGCCTGTACGTAGCTCATAGCCAGCATAGATGTCGTCATCGTCTTGCTGCTCCCTCCCCAGGTGTGATTGGTTCCCTAAATGAGGCGAAAATCTGGACCATGGTATCCATACTGCCTTTCAGCGTGAATAAAATCGCGCTGCGGGAAGGCAGCATGGGGAAACCCAGACTACATGCTTTTACCATTTCAAGTTAAACCTTCAACAAAACTAAATAAATAAAAATCAAATCAAATCAAAATAGTTGAAAAATTAAATTGTGAAAATGTTTTGTGAGCAAGATATTTTACGTGTCAGGAAGAAATATTAATGAATATTAATGAACTTACACAGTTCATTTAGCGAAAAGATTTAAAGTAGGATGTGTTGCTTAGCTGTCCTGGTAAGAATAGCCATTGAAGTTTGCATGTTTCAATGGTTTCAGAGAGTGAAGGGCAAATCAAATTTTAAGTAACAGACTTTTGTGATTTCTTAGAGCGAATTTTGTTTCTCAAGAAGCTTTGTGACAAAAATGCTCTTAAAAGAACCATTTAGTCCAACGTTAGTCCAACATTTCTAAATGACTTTGCAATTGCTTTACTTTGAGGAAGTTTTCAAACACTTCCATTTAACAACATGAGGGAGGGAACGGGAAAGAGCTTTCTTCAGAGCTTCAAAGCATACAGCCAAGTTTTTGAGGAGAATAAAGCAGATTTTTTCCATCAATGGAAACTTTAAAAACTTAAACTGACCGATTAAACAAAGAATTGCAAATTGGAAACTGCAGGATATTTTATTAATACTCAAAGCTAAGCCTCCCCTCAGTACAGAGATAAACAAGACGCAGACTTTCGGGTTTAGTTGCACAATATCTGGCCCAGGAAGAGTCAACGAGAATTAGGTTAGAGAGGATCTGCAAGCATCTGAATCTTCTCTGGTGGTCTTGTTCCAAAATCTTTCAATGATTGATTTATTGAAACACAAATGTTACATCACAAATATTCTTACTATCTAACATCCCATAACACTCTTTAAACACATTGAGGATTAGTGCTTTCTTATCCTCCATTATCCTCTCAAATTCTTGACAATTGGCACAAAGTCAGCTACTGCAACTTTACAATTTAAATACCAGGATAAAAAAAACTGCATAAACCCACCAGCAAATCAGATTCTAGCCTAGGCAGATTTTTTGTCTGCATGAGACTGTTGTCTAAGGGTTAGACTTGTGCTTTCTCAGCAAAAACACATTAAAAACGATGGATCTTTAATTCACTTTTCTGACTCTCTTGGCTATTTTATGTATTGTATGATAAAATTGTCTATGTTATGAAAGCTCTATAGTTGCATGAACAGTTTACTCTTCACCAACATTAAAATAGATTTAGCTTTTATATTGTAATGATACTCTCATATCACGATTTGATACAAATCATGGTACTGAACTAGTTCCAAGACATAATAAAAGGTTAACAAATAATGGACTGTTGATTAAAATGCTGAATTCGGTATTACATTGTGGGTGTAAATGAATATTCTTGGACTTGGTGCTGGTAACCCAATGCACAGGACAATGGTGACACCAAAATAAAATTATTCATGATTCTGAAGCTTAAAATACAGAATTATTTTAGACGAATAATTGCATTCTATCACTGCCTAGATATTTTTAAAATAATGTAGGCTACATTTTACAGGTAACATAAGACAAAAATATTAAAAAAAACTATTATATATTATAGTTTAATGTAGTACTGACACTAAAACTGTTAACTTTTTTTTTCCTCACACAGAAATGTTCATTTTGGGTGAACAATCCACGAAACATATTGTTGCCTTTTTGCATTGTGATATATTGTGACACGATATATTGTTACACCCCTATTTTTAACTACTATTATTTTCATATATAATTTACATTCAATTATAATTTATAAGTTATTAGTTGATTAGTTAATTGTTGTGTTTAATATATAAACTAAGATAAAATAGTGGTTAAAACAAGATATACATTTTGATATGATATATATAAATATATGATATATATTTCACTCTACAAACTATTTTACAATCAATCGTTTTGTCTTAGCATAAAATGGCAACCTTTCTCTCCACGTACCTGACCAGATAACTCTTGAGCTGACCGCTGTAGGTGATGACCAGCAGCTCCGCTGACCACTGGGCACTGGCGGTGTATTCCAAGAACATCAGACCGGCTGCTGCATAGCTAAAATCTCCCGGGAAGCTCATGGCCTAGAGAGACAGACAAAAAGAAAGACATCAAAAAGATAGAGATGGAAGCAGAGTTTGAAAGTGACAAAAATATATGGAGTCATACAGTTCATTACACTCAGAGACTCTCAGATAGAGAGAGGGCATTTTGTGAGACTAAACTAATAGTTTCTGACAGAGAGATGGAAGAGTGTAGAGTTATGCGGGGGAGGATGAGAGCCAGCAAGAGAGAGACAGAGAGAGAAAGGGCCAGCGATATACTAACTGAGACCTCTCTAGCAGTGCAATCAAAAGAAACACAGAGGGGGGATAGAAAATTGGTGAAGGGGCAAGAGAGCCCTCTTTCTGAAAGAGAAACTGCTCAAATGTCCTCCAAGGGCATCAGGGGGCTTAGAGTTGAAGGGAACCAGAAAATGTGTTCCTTGCTTGGGCAGCAGAGTGGGAAAAGCCCCCTCCCGAGAGGGTCAGGCCTGCCTGGTCTACGGATCGAGAGAGAAAAAGAGCGAGAGAATGAGAGAAGAGCCCAGCACTGCAGAGAGCCAGAGGGCAAAGCACACAAGCCTGAAATTCAGTCATTAGGAGCCAGTCATTACAGCTATCACTTATACTGAAAAATGAAAAGAGTGCTCTTACTGTGCACAAAAAGTGGAATCAATGACAAGTGATAGTGTGTGAGAGAGAGAATGACTGACTGGGGAAAGGACAGAGAGAGACAATGACAGAAGGTGATAAATACAGAACAGTATGTGTGACATACCGGTGGTATAACGAAGAGTTCGCTACCCATCAGGTCAAAAACTCGGACCGTACCGGTGCTGTCAGCGTATGCCAGCAGAGCACAATCATGACTCCACGCTACCCTGCGCCAGTGAGCGTTTGGATCCTTGGGGACTGAAGAAGGAAGGAGAACAGAAATATACTGTAGTACTAAATGGATTTGGAGAAAGACTTTAAATATACATGACCATTCAAAAGTTTGGAGTCAGTGAGCATTAATTTGATCAAAAATACAATTTATTCCTGTGATGTCAAAGCTGCATTATTACATTAATATGCTGATTCGCTGCTCAAAAAAAAATATTATTATTATCATTGTTGAAAACAGTTGCTTAAAATATTTGTGGAAAATTTAAATGCTCACTAGAAAATTCAAAAGTTCAGAATTTTTTTAATATAAATCTTTTGAACCAAAGACTTTACGGTCACTTTTGAGCAATTAAATGCATCTTTGCTGAATAAAATATTATTCATTAAAAAAAATATTTCTGCCCTATAATTTCATTCTTTTAAAGTGGATTTTCTTATGGTAATTTTAAATACAGTTAAAAACATGTTCAAGAAGAGATATATTCATATTGACTGAGTATTTTTATATAAATTACAATTAAGTAAATTAAGAGATTTGGGGAAAACAAGTTGATATTTAATGTAAAAAGTTTAATGAGTTTAATGTCATTAATCTATTATGCAAAGGTTCAGCATAATCTCTTTGCAGATGGGTACATTTTTAAAGAAAAGTCAATTTAGCATCAGTCTGTGAGGCCAAGACATTTTTTTTTTTAGAAACCTTCACTGTCAACAGTGAGGAAATCAAACCATTCACCGCAGTCAAACAGCACTGATTCAGTGCAGGATGAGCCCAAGGCTTTTCGATTAAAGTTCAAAAGCCCAGCGTGATAAAATCTGTATACTTAAACACTAAAGTAACACTTAAACACCAGCCGCATGATACAACAGCTTCTGGGCCTAGCAACCGTTTCCTCCCAACAGCCTACATAGAGAGCTTCAAAATGCACGCTTGAAACCATTCAGGTACCGTTCATCAGACAAGAGGGGGTTAATGAAGCAGACTTTTGATTAAAAACATTTTGGCTTTGGTCCGAGCCGCACCGCTGAGATCAGATGCACACGACTCCTCAGTGTACATCAAAGCCAGTGGTTGCTATAGGATTGCTCCTGTCTGCCTCGCTGCCTGCTGTTGTGTGTGAGTGTGTTTGCTCCGAGGCTGTTAGCTCCGTCTAAGCCTCGCATTTCTTTCTGTTTTGAACCATCGTTTACTATCATTTCTAGTTGTTTATACTACTAATTACAGCTTACCTAACATCGCTAGCTTCCGTTATTGTTAGCACAACACGCTAGTATCTCGCTAGCCTGTTAAGGCGCCACCCGTGCGCTCAGTTATTTATTTATTTTTCTCGTGCGCGCCCGCACATCTGAGTTCATAAAAAGCCCAGGTGAGTAAGAATCAGTCAACAAACACGGTGAGTAATGTCTTGTCCTGTTATTGTCACTTGCACATCATGCCATATGTTTACCATAGCCTTCCCCGTCGGCATAGGGTTTATATGTGATAAATGCAAGGAGACAGTCAGGCTGACGGAGAAGATTTCAGAATTAGAGACACGCATCCAAACTTTAATTGAGGATAGTAAGTGTGCTCGAGCTTTAGATACTACTTTGGATGCGCCTAGCATAGTGAACCATTTACATGATTCGGTTCCGGCTGAGTTATTGCCTGTGCAGCCAGGCAGATGGGTGACGGTGAGAAATCGCTCTAGTCGCGGATCAAAAAAACACTCTTCTGTTCCGGTTACCATAACAAATCGATTTGCCCCTCTCAGTGAAACACCCACTGAGAATGCTGTTGATTGTGCCCTGGTAATTGGCGATTCTATTACACGGAACGTGAAAATAGAGACACCAGCCACCATAGTCACATGTTTGCCGGGAGCCAGAGCGCCTGACATCAAATCAAATTTAAAAGTGCTGGCTAATGCTAATCGTAAATTCTCTAAGATTGTTATTCACGTCGGCACTAATGATGTTCGACTTCGCCAGTCGGAGATCACCAAAATTAATATTAAAGAGGTGTTTGAACTCGCAAGTACGATGTCAGGCACTGTAATCTGCTCTGGCCCCCTTCCTGTTCGAAGGAGTGATGAGATAGTTAGTAGATTGTGTTCACTCAATGGCTGGTTGTCTAATTGGTGTCCGCAACATAATATAGAATTCATAGACAATTGGAAAAGTTTTTGGGGCAAGCCTGACCTGTTGAAAAGAGATGGTATTCATCCCACCTGGGATGGTGCTGCTCTTCTCTCTAGTAATTTGGCTCATAGTCTTAGAGATAAAACATGACAATCTGGGGCTCAGGTCAGGAAGCAGACAAACTGGCTAAACCGACCGTCTGCTAGCGGCCTCACGTCACCAAGGTCAGATAAATCTCATCACATAGAGACTCTTTCACCTAGATATCATCATATAGAGACTGTGTCTGTTCCCCGAATTTGGAAATCCAAAAAACTGCCAAACTTTTCTAAGGTTAAAAATCTAATTGATGTTCAACAAATAAAAAACAGATATAATACAGATGAGCAAACGATAAAGCTTGGGTTGCTGAATATTCGATCCCTTAATTCAAAATCGCTCATAGTTAATGATAAGATTAAAGACTATAACCTAGATGTGCTGTGTTTGACAGAAACCTGGCTAAAACCAAACGATTACATTACTTTAAATGAGTCCACTCCACAAGATTATTGTTATAAACATGAGCCTCGTCCGAAAGGCAAAGGGGGAGGTGTTGCTGTAATTTATAGTAATATTCTGAAAACCACTAAGAAATCTAGTTTTAAATATACTTCTTTTGAAGTGTTGGTGCTTAATGTAAAAATTTATAGTGTAAACAATAAATCACGTTTGAGAATTCTGCTGGCTACTGTATACAGGCCACCAGGGCACCATAAAGATTTTCTCAAAGAATTTGCTGACTTTCTATCAGAATTAGTATTGGCTGCAGATAAAGTCCTAATTGTTGGTGATTTTAATATACATGTAGATAATGAAAAAGATGCATTGGGATTGGCATTTAAAGACATTATAAACTCAATTGGAGTGAGACAACACGTGTCAGGACCTACTCATTGTCGTAATCATACTCTTGATCTAATATTATCACATGGAATAGATGTTGATGCCGTTGAAATTCTGCAGCAGAGCGACGACATCTCCGATCACTATCTAGTCTCGTGTAAATTACATTTAGCCAAGGCTGCAAAGCCGACTCCGTGTTATAAATATGTTAGACCTATCACTTCTGCCACTAAAGATTGCTTTATCAATAATCTTCCAAATCAGTTTCATAATCTCAGCATCCCAGATAGCTTAGAAGAACTTGATATTGCAACAGAAACTTTTAACTCTCTCTTTTCCAGCACTTTAGACACAGTTGCTCCGCTGCGCTTAAAGAAGATCAAAGAAAATAGTCCAACGCCGTGGTACAATGAGCACACCCGGGCCCTTAAGAGAGCAGCCAGAAAAATGGAGCGAAACTGGAAGAAAACAAAACTAGAGGTATTTCGGATTTCATGGAAGGAGAGCTCGATTGCTTACAGAGAGGCCTTAAAAGATGCTAGAACTAATTATTTTTCAACCCTATTAGAAGAAAATAAACATAATCCTAGGTATTTATTTGAACAAGTGACTAAACTAACGAAAAAGAAAGCTTCAAGCCCAGAAGTTTATAAGAAACACAGCAGTAATGACTTTATGAACTTCTTCACTTATAAGATTGATAATATCAGGGACAAAATTATAACTATGCAACCGTCTACTACAGTATCGCATCAGGGAGTATATTGTAGTCTCTGTGAGGAACATTTTGATTCATTTGTTGCTATAGGAGAGGAAGAATTTTGCAAAATTGTTAATTCATCTAAATCAACAACTTGTATGCTAGACCCTATACCGACTAAGCTACTGAAAGAGATGCTTCCAGAGGTCATAGATCCTCTTCTAGATATCATTAATTCATCTTTGTCATTAGGATACGTACCAAAAACCTTTAAGTTGGCTATGATTAAACCGCTTGTTAAAAAACCGCAACTTGATCCTACAGAATTAGTCAATTACAGGCCGATCTCGAATCTGCCTTTTCTGTCAAAGATACTAGAAAAAGCAGTATCCTTACAACTGTGTTCCTTTTTAGAAAGAAATAATATCTGCGAGGATTTTCAGTCCGGATTTAGACCGTACCATAGTACTGAGACTGCTCTCATTAAAGTCACAAATGATTTGCTCCTATCATCCGATCGTGGTTGTATCTCTCTATTAGTGTTACTTGATCTTAGTGCTGCATTTGATACTATCGACCACAACATTCTTTTAAATAGACTAGAAAACTATGTTGGCATTAGCGGAATTGCACTAGCATGGTTTAAATCATACTTATCTGACCGATATCAGTTTGTAGCAGTAAATGAAGAGATGTCTTATCGATCACAAGTTCAGTATGGCGTACCACAAGGCTCAGTACTAGGACCGCTGCTCTTCACTCTGTACATGCTACCATTAGGAGATATAATTAGGAAATATGGAATTAGCTTTCACTGTTATGCTGATGATACTCAGCTGTATATTTCTTCCAAACCTAACGAAACTTACCAATTCACAAAATTAACGGAATGCATAGCTGATATAAACAATTGGATGACCAGTAATTTCCTATTACTAAATTCTGAAAAAAAAGAGATTCTAATCATTGGACAAAAAACTTCCTCACCTAATAACCTAGAATACTGTCTAACACTTGATGGCTGCTCTGTTAAGTCTTCGACGTTAGTTAGGAACCTGGGTGTGCTCTTTGATACCAATCTTTCATTTGAAAGTCACGTGTCTAGTATCTGTAAAACCGCATTTTTCCATCTTAAAAATATATCTAAATTACGTCATATGCTCTCACTGACAAATGCGGAACAATTAGTTCATGCGTTCATGACCTAAAGGCTAGATTATTGTAATGCTCTACTGGGTGGTTGCCCTGCACGCTTATTAAACAAACTACAGCTAGTTCAAAATGCAGCCGCTAGAGTTCTTACCAGAACCAGGAAGTATGACCATATTAGCCCGGTTCTGTCAACACTGCATTGGCTGCCTATTAAACATCGTATAAATTTTAAAATATTGCTGATTACTTACAAAGCACTAAATGGTTTAGCTCCCCAGTACTTGAGCGAGCTCTTAACGCATTATAGTCCTTCACGTCTATTGCGATCTCAAAATTCTGGCCAGTTGATAATACCTAGAATATCAAAATCGAGTGCTGGCGGTAGATCCTTTTCCTATTTAGCACCAAAACTTTGGAACAATCTTCCTAACACGGTCCGGGAAGCAGATACAGTCTGTTAGTTTAAATCTAGACTAAAAACACATCTCTTTGGCTTAGCATACACATAACACATTATAGATTTCTATAATTCAATGTTAGGCTGTATAGATTAGATCAGCCGGAACCGGGAACACTTCCCATAATTCCTGATGTACTTTGTACATCATAAGAAGGATGGCGTCTACGCTAATATTAGTCTCTCTGTTTATCCCGAGGTTTACCGCAGACCGCCGGATCCAGGGCATATCCAGATCTGATGAAGGACCATCACATGGACACGACGACACGCATTATCAGGGCTGTGAAGGCCCATGGACACCTCACCACTCATCTCCTCACCGGCCGGATGACCCAACCCAACCAGATGAACTGGATAATATCGTGAAAGTTCTGATCCCATCTGACTCCTGCCATTATGCTGCCTAACTCATAATCATACACTGTTCATTCGTTGGCCAGAGGAGGACTGGCCCCCCGACTGAGCCTGGGTTCTCCCAAGGTTTTTTTCTCCATTCTGTCACCTGATGGAGTTTTGGTTCCTTGCCACTGTTGCCTTCGCCTTTTGGCTTGCTTAGTTGGGGACATTTAATTTTCATTTAATTTTCAATTGAACAATACTATTACAACATTGTTTTCCTGTTATCTCTGTAAAGCTGCTTTGAAACAATTTGTATTGTAAAAAGCGCTATATAAATAAAGGTGACTTGACTTGACTTGACTATAGCAACCGTATCATCAATCCGATTCCGACCCCTGAGGTGTTGAAAAGCGGGAAACGCAAGCTGGTGATTTCTATTGAGGTAGAAATGCACAGAAATATCGGTAGAGAGAGATTCAATAATTCACAATGAACGATGGCACTTAGCAAGATAAATATCGGTAGGGGAAACGCTTAAGCAGGGTCCATAAATCACCTCTCAGCTGTTAAAAGCTAATTAATCTAAGATGAACGCCGGGACCAATATTGCCTGAATTTGTGGGATGAGTGTACAGTATGCTATATGGGCAAATTCACACACCGTAAATCTCATTTAAATAAAAAAAAGTGTGTGTGTGTGTGGGGGGGGGGGACAAAGTGCTTTTTAGAAGAAAATAATGCAAAGTCAGCAAAGCCACCTCGTTGAGCACATACTCACTATAAAAAACTGTATCCCTGAGATTGAAGCGCTGAGTCACTTTGTGCTCTCACAACAAGAAACCAACCTGAGGGAAATTGCGTTTGGATGAAAAACAGAGGAGCCATCCACAGTAACCAACACATGACTTTCAGTTTGGGCTGAATGCTGATCTGTAATGGTCTGTGCTGCTGACTTGTGTTCACAGTATCAACTATAGAAAGCACAGATTTACCATTTGGTAGTCAAATACGTAGATGCACATGCCGAGATTTAAATTCCCAAAGAAATTGGATAAGCTTTCACAGGTGAGAATGTGTTGGTTTGTTTTTAATTCCGTGTTATCTCACGCCGTCATCTTGTTGTATTGTGTTAGTTTAGCAAAATCAACTACTGCTGATGTCTATTTCATATATAGATATTCATACATGCATCTAACTACGATTGCAGACAAAGTCAACTTGCTTTCGGATGTTCACAGACCAGCGTTGACTGTTCCCATTCTGATTAATGGCATATTTAATCTGATTTAATCTTTTTTTATATTCAATAAATAGAAATATTTGTTGTGGATGCAATGCTTTCAAACACTTTTCCTCTGGCATGGTGTGTGTTAATGTTTTAACTACAGAGATTAATTGCTTATGTTAATAGCAGATTGTCTGAGAAAATTGTTTCGTGCAAATAATGCACAACAAGGTCTATCTGTTTCCATTAAAAATATAAATCGATTAAAAATAATTGGCCAGTGGAAAAGATTGAGAAAAACTTTCTCTGAAATGTATTTTACACTATTAGATTTATTTGTTCAAAAACAAGGCAAGGATAGGCTACTAATAATTTTTATTAATGTAACTAATGTGACGGCACATCCGTATTTCATATTTTCCAAATGTCTTGTACCGTTAAACATCACGTGGATGAATAATCATATGCAGATGAGGATATGCATAGTAAAACTAGGCGTTTTAAGCTCCATATGGTTGTTTCGGGGAGGAGACGCATGTGCGCACAATCTTCCGCTGACTGGGATTTATAAAGTGAATTCTGCGCAGGTTCTGGCGTACGCACAGTTTTATAAGTCTGAATATTTGTTTGCGTACGACCTTTTTGGCTTTCGGGCGGACGTACACTTTTAGTAAGGTTTCTACGCACAGTTTTATAAATGAGACCCCTGGTGTGTCCTGTTACATTGATTATTCAAACAATAAATACTGTGGTCAGTTTCAGATTTGGGTTTTGCCTGTGCAGACTGCATTTATAATTAGACGTGTAACCAATATAGAGAGCTGTCTATGGGTGAAAAACAAGCAATTGCGAAGCTGAGAGAAAATCAATCAGAGCCATTGCACAAATTTGGCCATAGCCAGTACAACCATTTGGAATGTCCTGATGAAGAAAGAAACCACTGGTGTACTAAGTAACAGATGGGTAGACCAAGGAAAACAGAAAATCAGCAGTTGACAACAGAAACATTGTGATAGATGTAAAGAAAGACCCTAAAACAACTGTTAGTGACATCAGCAACAACCTCCAGAGGGCAAGAGTGAAGGCAACACAATCTAATCGCAGAAGACTTCATGAACAAAAGTACAGAGGCTACACCAGAAGATGCAAACCTCTCATTAGCAAGAACAATATGAAGGAATTTGGAATTTGGACTGATGACTCATCTAACACTACAAAGATTTTTGTTTGGGATGCACGATACACTGGTACGATAACATTTGCAGATAACTTTTGTACAATATTTTCCATTGGTCAATATTGGATATTTAATGCATGCTAATGCTAATTTGTACATTTAAATTGCCGTTGCATTCCCATCAAGATTACAGCACAGAACACACATTTATGTATAAAACATCACATTCTCCCCCACCAGACGAGAGGAAGAATGAAAGAAAGCAGCGTGAATATAGAGCACAAAAGACTATGCCAATTATTCAAACATCCATTTCATATACTTCACACTACTGTAAATTCAGCCTTTATAGAAAGTGTTGGCTGAATGCAAATCTCCATGAAATGAACTGAAATGAACTAGGACAGTACGAATGAAAGTGAACTGAAAGCAGACTTGCATGTCTGCAGGCCTATTCTCTGAATGATATTGCTCATAAAATATTCAACATAAATGTAAAGCTATAAGAAATATAGAGCAGAGAAGAGAATAACAAGTAAAACAGCCTATTTAACCAAAGACTGGAAACACAAAGTGGTAGATTTCATTCTCCGAAACAGCAATCATAAATAGCAAGAATACATAAAAAAAAATACTTTAAGACCAAGCAGAAGTCTTGATTTAACAAATAATCTTGCAAAATATGGTAACACCCACATCATGAATGAATAATACACAATATACATCACCTTAATATTCAAGAGCTAGGTGGATAAGGTTTATAACGGTTAAAGGTGCAGGGTGTGATTTTTAGCGAGTGGTGAGGTTGCGAATTGCAACCAACAAACGTTACGGTGGCCGACAGGAAAAGATCATCGTCTGAGACAGCAGAGTAGCCAGTTAAGCAATGAGGTTTCTTTACAAAGATAATTTAAGAAATTAGGTTAACTTTATTATTCAGTAAAACGATATGTTATTGCGAATATTATTGTTACTTGTTCATCATTGTGTCAGTGTTTTATTCGCAGACTTTAGCTAGCTTCCTTGCACAAAGAACAACATAGTAACGAAACGCATTCGTCCGTTTAGGGCTTCTGTAGAAACATGGTGCATTTCAAAGTAAGGAGACCCATGGTGTATGTAGATAGAAATGGCTTATTCTAAGGTAATAAAAACATAACGGTTCATTAAGTAATGTCTTTATACACCACTGGAAACATAGTTATGTATATGGTATTTAATTTCTGTCAACAGATCCTCCTAAATATTACACAATGCACCTTTAAGTTAATGTTGTGAATTAGTTTCATTTATTTTTTACTAAAATGACATTTTGCAAATATCAAAATTCATAGAAACATTTGTTACAAATTTGACAAAATACCCTGCCATAACTAAACAAAACATCTACTGTACCTTGGCATTTTCCTATGATGGATCCAAAGTCATCTCTAGCTGACCTGAAAGAGAGCATGAAGCACATTAGAAGCACGTCGATAAATAAGGCCCTAGGACTTTATCTATGACAAAGATATTGTTCTAAAAATCGTTCTAAATATAAACTAACAGCAGAATCCACAACAGAAATATAATGATAATGGCACAGAGAAAGAATATCATTGGAATCCCATTCAGAATGATTTTTATTCCAGCTGATGAATAATGAAAACATTGCCAGCCAATCAGAATCCACTCTACTTTAAAGAACTCAAGCATTTAAAGCAATAAAACCGCAGCGAATGCTTAGAATACACAGAACAACATCACCCGCTAGTGTGGATGCTTATAGTTATCATTTTAATTATCATTCTTGGTGTGAACTGGCCTTTACACGTGAGTGTTTTGAGTTCACATCAGCCTCAGTAAGTAAATGTAGTAGAATGGGGAGAAACTATGGGTTTTTTTTAGATGAACAAATTTGATATTTAGGGGTTATTTTTAGAACATCAGGCTCCGAATTTCTTAAAGCCACGAAGCGTGACACTTTCAATTCTGTGTGAGCTGATTAGCTGGTGCTGGCGTAATAAATCACACATACTGAAACTGAACTGTACATGAAAACACACGTCGTACATATATTTAAAAATACATAATCTGTGCCAAATCATCAATCGCAGAAATAGCTTTGCTCAGTTGAACAGCACCCGAGACAAGAGAGTGAAAAATTAACCAATTATAGAAAGGGCAAACGTTTCCAATCGATGTGCAGAATTACCTAATTTCCACGCATTGGTCCTGAACCACAGCCAGGAGCTTCCCATTACTGCAGAGAAGAAAAATAAATAAATATATAAACAAAATGGGGGAAAAGAAGACAGAATGATTGTGAAAGCAAACATGAGGCCAAAAATAAACGTTTCTAACACAGAGAACATTCTCCTCCATCTGGAAATCAATAGCCAATTAAAGCTTGCCATCTCTGCTTGTGTACCACTGTTTTGCATAACCAGATAACTGGCAGGAACAAGAACAGTGTGGAAAAAAATGAGTTTGATTGAGATTATGTGGCTTGCATCCACAAACAGATGTTTAATTCAAATTGGATATCTAACAAGAACCAAAGCACACAAAATAATGATTTCCTGAAAACCCACGAAACGTTTCAGGTTGCGCATGTAACCATGGTTCCCTGAGAAGGGGAACGAGACAATGCAGAGGTCATGCTGGAGGCGTTCCACAAAATGTCCTCTAGACTCGAGGACGCAGTGAGAGTTCCCCTTCTCAGGGAACCATGGTTACATGAGTAACCTGAGACGTTCCCCATCTAATGAGAACTTGCACTGCGTCCTCTAGAGGACATTTTGGGGAATGCCTCCAGCATGACCTCTTGAGGACAAAGTGGCTACGTTTACATGCAACCAAATAATCCGTTAGTAATCAGATTGACGGCTCAATCAGACTGAAAAGCCTTCACATAAACACCTTAATCCATTCAATTGAGCTTGATCCGAATTAAATTTCGAAACGATTGAAAGGGGTGGTTTATTCCTTTTTTAATCCGAATGAGAGAACATGTTAACACTTGATCAGATTGAAAACAGAAACTGAAAGGACTGCGCATGTGCAATGACGTTAAAATAGCATAATGACGCATGACGTGCGGTACGAGCTGTAGTTCCTGTTATATAAAGTGTCATATAAATGAGTGTCCCGTCATCCTAAAATTCTCCTAAAAAAAAAAAAGAGCAGGACAACGTCCCACCAGTCCTTGTTTCAGACTCTCATCCACAGACGTTTTTGGGCACGGGGCATTTTTACTACGTGATAAATCGGCTCTAAACAGCACAGCACAAAGGTTCATATGCTCATTTACACCAAATTATGACCAGAAATGGACAGATATTAAGTCTGCTGTTTAAAACAATGTAAGAGAATAGTTAGTATATGCAAACAGCGGGAAATTCTGTGTATTCGTGCAGTGTGCGCATGTCAAAAAAATCTATAAACGTGCACATCAACCCGATCATGTTTAGCATTCATGTAAACACTACATTCAGATTCATCAATCGGATCAAATTCGGATTGAAACAAAAGTTGTGCATGTAAACTTAGCCAGTGTCTCATTCCCATTAGAAAGGGAACGTCTCAGGTTACTCATGTAACCATGGTTCCCTGAGAAGGGAACGAGACACTGCGTCCTCTAGAGGTCACGCTGAAGGCGTTCTCCAAATAAAATGTCCTCTAGAGGACGCAGTGCAACTTCCCATTTTAAAGGAAAACACTGTTGTTGCAGTTATAATGAACCTAAAACAACACTAGACCTAAAAGAGTCTAAATTAGGGACACAGTATCTTATTCACTTCAGTAAGGCTGAGTCAATGAGGGGAGGATGGTCAAAATACAGCACATGCCAAAGCATCAAGTGCAAAAGAGCTTTTCACACTATAGATGAACCTGCCAAAACATGCCTGGAATAGACTGACCCAAACTCTCTGTAAAGCTTTTATGGTGTTACCTTGCCAGCACCAATTGCCAGTTCACTTGTTTGGTTGCGAGGCGAACCAGCCCAGGTGGCAGAGTTGAACTAGAGGGGCTGAAATACAGAGAAAAGTACAGAGAATGTACTGACATATTCAGCAAGGCACATTCAATTGATCAAAAGTGACAGCAAATACATTTACCCGTTTACAAAAGATTCCTGTCAAATAAATGCTGCTCTCCTGAACACAAATGTATCATGTCTACCACAAAAATTAAGAAGCACAACTGTTTTCAACATTGATAATAATAAGAAATGCTTCTTGAGCCCAAAATCAGCATATTAATATATTAAAAAATATTAAATATTGTAATAATACTGTATTTTTGATCAAATGCAGCCTTGATGAGCTTGATCTATTATCAATTCTAAATACATTACACTTCACTGTTAACACAACAAGAAGAGAGGATATCTCACCTGTACCAAAGGTAGTGCAGAATGAACCTAAAGGGTCCTGGAAGACACAATATTTAGATTTTTGACAATCATTCAAATAATATGACTGCCATGTTATGTTGGAGTAATGCAAACCAGCTTATACAGACTCAAAAAATATATAATCAGTGTTGTTATTGTTGCCTACATTAAAATAAAGGTAAAAAATATTTAATATTAGATGAAAAACTTAAAAAAGGTGAACTTTGAACAAATATTGCCTTGGCAACTATAACTGGATTAAGTTGAAGTACTAAAAAATTTAAATGATATATATAAATAATATATATATGTATATATATGGAAAAAATACAAAAAGCGTACTCTAAAACTGAAAATGTAAATAAGCTCATTCGAAATTAGTTAATACAAATTATGATATAAATAATATAAAAATAACAATAAAAAACAATCTAGTTTTTTTAAGTAAAAATATTAATATATATATTTTTTATATATTTCTCATGATTAAACTGGAAATAATCTGACTTCACAAAAATATTTATAAGCAACTTGATTTGGACTACAACATTTATGTGATTATGATCAGATATTGTATTATTCCAAAGAAGTTTATTTTATATTGAGTAAACATGTCTGGCAAATAAACACATTCACATTACAACACTGTTCTCTGTAAAGCTGCTCTGGAATGATGGCTGTGTCTCAAGCATGTGAGCTGCCGACCTAGACAACAATGGCATTGCAGTCTTTACAATCTTAACCTAACTAACTTACCTAAGACATGTTCAATATTAGTAACTATAATTATGCAACCCCTTCCAGATTCATATATATACATATATATATATTCATATATATATTTATGAATCTGAAGGGGTTGCATAATTATAGTTACATATAAGTTACATCTTGCAAACATGTTCTGCATCTTATCCTTGCTGCATACCTGTCACTGCCTTTGCAACGAGTGAAGAGTTGTGTTCCTTCAATCCACGTAGCTAGGGTGGAAGAATAAAACACAAACAGCATGATTTCACACTCACAGTATCATGTATCTACAGGACTGTTTGTATCAGCTGGCACTAGTTGGACAATTTATGGACAATTTAAATGGACAATTTAAACATATCAACTTGCAGCTACTCCCAAAACAATCAGCTGTAGATTATACGTGACAGTATACAAAATAAATGAATATATGAAGAGCTGTAAATCATCATGAAGATATTCATTACATAATAATAATAACACTAACAGAATATAAACCCTGGATGATGGAACTTGGTTACGTGGCTCAAAACAACTTGCGCAGAACTGATCTGATATAAAACGTTTATATTTCAATATCGGGTCAAAAAATCCTTTATTCAAAGAAAGTTGGAATATTTCGACAAACCTGCGTGTCTGTTTCGGGTGGCCATTCTGTGTTAACAAGTAAATCATATAATATATTCTCCTCTTCGTCTTCCAGAATAATATCACCTGCCATGTTTTCAATGAACTGGATGGCGCCCACGTCACACTACGGCGGCCTGCGAGGTACATATAAAGAGGCTGATGATCTTTTCGATTTTTCGTCTGATTATCCAGAAGGTGTTTTCTCAACGTATATGTAATTAAAATATGAATAGTATTAATTGTACATGTACTTTATATATGTTCTGTCATTAAAAAAAAGATCAGCGGAACTGAAGCGAGGAAGCGCAATCCGCACGGACCGGTTTTTCCTACTAGCAGCCTGTCAAAAGAAAAGCAGCAGCACACGTTACTTCCGGTGAGAGACTCGCAGTCGCAGGAGTTTGACACTATGGCAGCCTATGGCGGTGAGATTTACCTGTCAACATTTATTTATAAATTTAGTGTGGTGAAACTGTTTGTGAAATTATATCTGCTTGTTTTGATTTACAGAACTGGGAGTAATGCCTGAAATTGCACAGGCGGTGGAAGAAATGGACTGGCTGTGAGTTGTCTCCTAGTTCAAGGGTTTTCAATATTTTGAAACACTTTGAAAACCCCTGTCATAGTTCTTACACGCCTCATAAGTTAATAATCCATGCATAATTAAAGTAGGTATTGATTTGATCTTCTCTTTCAGATTGCCAACAGACATTCAGGCCGAATCCATCCCATTGATTCTGGGTGGAGGAGACGTGCTTATGGTGAGATCACCATTATAACCAGTGTGTGTGTGTGTGTGTGTGTGTGTGTGTGTGTGTGTGTGTGTGTGTGTGTGTGTGTGTGTGTGTGTGTGTGTGTGTGTGTGTGTGAGTGAGATGATCATCACCACCTCTGCTCACCTGTGTGTTTATGTTCTCAGGCTGCTGAGACTGGGAGTGGAAAAACTGGAGTAAGTGTGAAACCTTTCTCATAAATCAATGTTGGGTTTTTTAGTGACTGTGCACTTTGTTATAAAAATATACTGTATTGTATTTTATTAAATATATTATATATACAATGTATAGGATCAGTGAAATGTGAACACAAATGTTGTCTTGTAGGCCTTCAGTATTCCAGTCATCCAGATAGTCTATGAGACCCTTAAAGACCAGCTGGAGGGGAAGAAGGGACGCGGTGCTGTGAAGACAGGAGGAGCAGGTATTAAACTATAATATCATCCTTCAACTAATATACATTAGCCACTCTTATTTTACATTGACATACCATCAATACGAATTATTTTTTAGTTTTTTTAAAGAAATTTGTTCAACAGAAGACAATTAAACATGGTCAACTTACTTACCTTCAATGTCGGAAGTATTTTGAGACGGCTAGCGAATTTCAGAAACTACTTTCCTGACATTTGCTCTCATATATTTGATAGATTGTTATTTTCAATTCATTGATTGTTGTTCCTGGATTTGTTATCCACCCCAGTTTTCAATAAATGGCAGATGAACCCCTATGACAGAAGTCCAGCATTTGGTAAGTGTTTAACACTTATGTAGCCTGGATTGATCCTGAACAATCTTATTTTAATTTCTTTGTTGCAACAAAATTATTAAATTACTTTTTTTTTCTTCAGCTATTGGTCCTGATGGCCTGTGCTGTCAGAGCAGAGAGTTCAAAGAATGGCATGGCTGTCGTTCAACCAAAGGAGTCACAAAAGGTAAGAGAACATCCTTTTTGAGTTGTCTCTGTCTAAAAACCAAGGGAATCCTGTAAGATTCATTCTTCACTCCTTTTTCTCCAGGGCGGTATTATTATGAAGTGACCTGTCACGATCAAGGGCTGTGTAGGGTGGGCTGGTCTTCTGCCCAGGCATCACTGGACTTGGGTATGTTTCAGTATGACCTCATTACGTTGATTTGGTTATAAGATAACTTCAGTTATCATATTGGTTGTTATTCTGTTTTTACCCCTCTTTTAGGAACGGATAAATATGGATTTGGCTTCGGGGGAACTGGAAAGAAATCTCACAATAAGCAGTTTGACAGTTATGGAGAAGTATGCATAATGAGGGCCTTTGAATTTATTCTCCAGTTTTAGAGGTTTGACATGATTTATGTATTTTCCAGGAATTCACTATGCACGACACCATCGGATGCTACATAGATGTGGATAAAGGCCATGTGTCATTCTCGAAAAATGGTTAGGTTTCTTTTTATGTCTTTGAGATATTTTTATTAAATAAATTAATAACATTTCATATAATTGAGCATGTTGTCATACATATGGCATGTTGAATGTCAATCAGGTCACACTTCTGAACTGGGTCAGTAAGATTTTTCTTTTTAAATGAATCTTTTTAAATTACAGTGACATAAGATATTTAAAATATTAAGCAGAACGACTGTTTTCAACATTGTTGTCATAATGAGAAATGTTTCTTGAGCAACAAATCGGCTGAAGGATCATGTGACACAAGACTGGAGTAATGATAAAATGCTAAAAATTCAGTTTTGCCATCACAGGAAAATTATTTTTTTCCATTATTATTTTTTTTTTTAAATGGAACAGTTTAAGGAGAGTGCAAGTCTTGGTGAGCAAATGAGACGTCTTTCAAAAACATTAAAATCTTACTGACCCCAAATTTTGAAACTAGTGTACATCTATAAATGTTTTGTATCACAATATTTCTTTAGTATCAGTGTACTATTTATACCTTTAATGCCACTGTAATTGATTACTTATTGGCTTTCCCAGGTAATGATCTGGGTTTGGCATTTGAGATTCCTCAGCAGCTGAAAAACCAGCCCTTCTTTGCTTCTTGTGTGCTGAAGGTATAATAAACATATAATAAAACCCTTCTCGTTGCTACGTAACGTTTCTCTTACACACCAGCTATTCTTAAACTGTGTATTTGTGTCAATCAAACACAGAATGCTGAACTGAAATTCAACTTTGGCGATGAACCTTTAAAAAACCAACCAAAAGATGGATATGTGGCCCTAAACCAGGCTTCAGATGGTCATGTGGTGAAATCCAGCCAGACAGGTGAGCTTCAAATCACATTGATTTCTTACTGCCTGCGGGCTGTATTAATGTTTTCTTGCATTTGCTTGTCATGCGTATTTGTCCTCAGGCAGTGCTAAAGTGAGTCAGGTCAAATCCAGTTCTAACGCCCCCAAAGCTCTCATCATTGAGCCTCTAAAGAGCTGGCTGAACAAACCCTCAATAATGTCAACCAGTTCAAGAAATATGTTGACAATCCCAAACTAAGGTGAGCTGAGATGGACATAGGAGCTGCAGTGACTTTGATTATTGTTGTGTCTGGTGATGGTTTGGCGTTAACTGAACATCATGATGTTATTGCAGGGAACTTCTCATAATCGGAGGAGTGGCTGCTAAAGAACAGCTCTCCGTTTTAGAAAGTGGGGTAAGTGTCCAAAGTATACAGTACTGTCCAAAAGCTTGGGGTTAGTAAGCATTTAGGATGCATTACATTGATCAAAAGTGACAGTATAATGTTAAAAAAAATTATATTTCTAATAAACGCTGTACTTTTGAACTTTCTATTCATCAATGAATATTGTAAAAATCAGTTTTCACACAAAAAAAAAAAAGAAAATTAAAAGTAGCACAACTGTTTTCAACATTGGTCATAAGAAATGTTTCTTGAGCACCAAATCAGCATATTTGAATGATTTCTGAAGGATCATGGGACACTAAAGACTGGAGTAATGGTTGTCTTGGGCTGAAAAAAGGTTGAAGACCCCTGTTTTAAACCATAATATAGAATTCAAAACATTAGACTATAATACAGTTTACAACATTAAACAAAGTTTACAATACTATGTATCGTTCTGTATGAATACTTATCACTTCATTGTCCTTTAGGTTGACATTGTGGTTGGGACCCCAGGGAGACTGGATGATCTCATATCCACAGGAAAGCTGGATCTATCCCAAGTCCGCTTCCTGGTGCTGGATGAATGTGTATGTTGCACACTTAAGCTTATGCAATTCTGTACAGTTTAGCATTTAAAGAATAGGAGTTCTGTGACAGCATCGTGCTTTTGATTTCACTGTAAATAATTTTGACTTTTAACTAAGTTTATTTAAAAACAAAAATCACCTGAATGTGATGTTTTAATAAAAGGCCGTATAAATGTTTACCATCATCAAGATTATAGGTTAAATTTAGCTTAACGTATGGGAAAGTGTATAAAAGAAATACTTTTATTCTGGTTTCATTAATGTGTTCAGGATGGACTTCTCTCAGCTGGCTACACAGACTTCATCATGAGGGTCTACAACCAGATCCCTCAGGTGACCTCAGACGGCAAGAGACTACAGGTGATCAAATCTCGGATATCTGTTTCCATGAATATGCATTAGAGCTGTCAGGTACAGTTCTTCAAAAATGAACCACGTGTGTTTTGTAGGTGATCGTTTGCTCTGCCACGCTGCACTCGTTCGACGTGAAGAAGCTCTCAGAGAAGATCATGCATTTCCCCACATGGGTGGATCTGAAGGGAGAAGATTCGGTGCCAGAAACGGTCCATCACGTGGTGGTGCCAGTCAACCCAAAAAATGACAGGCTTTGGGAGAAACTGGGAAAGAGCCACATCAGGGTACACATATGTAGCAAACATCTCACTTCATTATGCCTTTGCCTAAATGTACAAAAAGTCTAAATCAGTGAGGTTGTGTCTTCCCAGACGGATGAAGTTCACGCCAAGGATGACACACGACCTGGAGCCAACACCTCAGGTACGAATCATCCAGAAATATATGAATGGTTCCATGCTCGTATTATCAATTGTGAACATTTCAAAAGGACCTTGACTTGGTCTGATATAAAGGTCTTGCAGTGAATCATTTTATATGGCTTTATCAGAGATGTGGTCAGAGGCCATTAAGATTCTGAAGGGAGAGTATGCGATCAGAGCCATTAAGGAGCATAAGATGGATCAGGCCATCATCTTCTGCAGGACAAAGATCGACTGCGACAATATGGAGGAGCACTTCATCAAGCAGGGAGGAGGTGAGGCGGGCTTTGAGCATCATTATCGAACAGCCATTATATGCCATCGCATCTGGATGCAAACATTTGGCTTTTACTACAGGTCCAGACAAGAAAGGACACCAGTTATCTTGTGTCTGTCTTCATGGTGACAGGAAACCAAATGAGCGCAAATATAACCTGGAGCGATTCAAGGTAAAGAAAAAATCGTGCCATTTGAATAACTTTTATTCGTTATAGTCACTTATAAAAGCATTCTTTTATCATCCTCACTTTAGAAACAGGAAGTGAAGTTTCTGATTTGCACAGATGTGGCTGCTAGAGGAATCGATATCCGTGGCGTTCCTTATGGTAAGAATGAAGGCCAGAATTTCTCTATTTTCAGACTATAACCACGACTGATGCTGATCATTTTCTCTATTTACGTTTCCTATAACTAGTATATAGAATGATTTTTAATTATCATTGTTTTTTGCCACTATTAGTAATATTTAAAATATATATTTATTAATAATTTAGTGCATTTAATCAAAACAAAAATAAAGTATTATTATTACTTATTATATATTTTGGTTTTATTATTAAATAAATCATCATTTATAAATCGATGAATATACTACCAATTTGATGCAAAATGATTGCAATTGTTTAACTGTCAAATGCAAAATGGTGTTGTTGGGTGCTGTTTAACAAATCCAGCATGTGCCATTTATTAATAGACCTGTTGTTTAAAAAACAAAAGTTAAAAATTCAATCAAGCCTATCTGAAATGAATTGATAAACGGGTAATCGCAATATTGTGTTCTGTTTTGCAGTGATAAACGTGACTCTGCCAGATGAGAAGCAGAACTATGTTCACCGCATTGGAAGAGTTGGCAGAGCGGACAGGTGACGGCCAGCTGTTTGTCTTGTGTCATTACGTGTAGATTGCAATCCGTCACTGTTTGTGTGAATATTTGTGATGTCCCTACAGGATGGGTTTGGCTATATCCCTGGTTGCAATGGAGAAAGAGAAAGTAAGTAGGAAGTACAGGGGAACTGGTGTAAAAGTATAAATGTATTGTGTTTGTGTTGTTGATTGTGTGTGTGTGGGGGGGTTGTGCACACAGGTGTGGTACCACGTTTGTGCCAGCAGAGGGAAAAGCTGCAATAACACCAAACTCAAAGAGAACGGAGGATGCACTATTTGGTACAACGAGAAAGAGGTGAGAACTGCATTTGCATGGCATTAACGATATTCTAACTTATGTTATTCTTATTCTAGTTGTGCTTTGTTTTAGTTGTTGTCAGAAATCGAGGAGCATCTGAAATGTACCATTACTCAGTGTGAACCTGACATCAAAGTCCCCGTTGATGAATTTGACGGCAAAGTGACGTACGGGCAGCGCAGGGCTACTGGGGGTGAGTGTTTTCAGATGTCCTGTTTGTAGGCCATTCATGCTGTATCTCTATACTTATCTCTGTATCTATTCCCACACCCCAGGTGGTCTCTATAAGGGCCATGTGGATATATTGGCCCCGACCGTACAGGAACTGGCCAACCTGGAGAGAGAGGCACAAACGTCCTTCCTTCAACTCAGCTATCTACCCAACCAGCTCTTTAAAGCATTCTAGAACACGATCGCATGCGCCAATCGCAAATGAAGACGCTAGAGGGACAAGAATGTTTGTCACTAACTTTACATAATAAATGTATTTAATTTCTGGTTCATGTGGTTTGAATGCAAATTTGAAATTAGCTTGTGCTATTATTGACTTTTTTTTGATCAATTGATTCTTGATTTTCTTTAATATTTTAAATAGTCAAGAAATGTAAAAATTGGTTTTGTTTTTCCTAAGCATGATTAATTATGCAAGTGGTCAACCTGAAATAAATTAAAAGAGCATAATGCTTCTGTTTTCTTCAGTTATTGTGTTTAGAACATAAGCAGACCTCATCTTTTCAGTATTTGAGAAAAATCAAATGCAAAGAGGCAGTCGATGGAAAATGTTTTTTTTTTCTTTTTTACTAAAAATATCAAAACATTTAATATTTTCATATAATTAGATCTAAATAATCTATTATAAATGTATTATTTATACTATAGGCTACTAATCACAATAAGCGTACGCCAAATAACAAGCACATGAAAAAATGTAAACAGATTTTTTCAAACAATGTTTAAAAATCCAGATTTTTTTATATTAAATGTATATGATTATGTAATCTATAGGGTTTCTTCCCAAATAACAATGCAACCGAATTTGAATAGACTATGTGCACGTTAGCATATGCTACTTCCGGCTGCGAAACCGATATGGGGTGTCTAGTTTCCGGTAGCCTGATGGACAACGTAGATTATGTATATTTCTCCAGATGTCTTGGACATTAACCGAAGATTTCAGTCGATATTATAATATAATATTAGAGTCGATGATGTTCATCGACTGGTTAGTGATTTTTCTCCAGCTCCCCAGAGCAAGAGAGAGAAAGGGGTTTAAATATTACATCTCTCAGTATGTCATACAGGGAGTACACATGTAATACAGGGAGTAAAGGTATCCGACGTTGGGAAAGAGAACTAAAAAAAGTCCTCGCTCTAGACTAGGTACTGAAAGAGTTATAGGAACTTACTCCGGTCGGAACACGCGAAAAAAATGGTTATAGGAAGGTTCTAGGCACTGCAAAAGTCCCTCCGGGCGGAAAGCGGCTATAGACACCGTGAGTAGTGACTTTTCCCTTGTCAGTGGTTTAAAATATGTAGTTGTATTGTTTCATGTAACTTAGTTCTTCTCCCTCGCTGTGTTATGGCTTTGCTATGTGTGGATACATGTGCTGGTTACGTTCGTGAGACAGCTGATTAGTACTCTTGTCATTGACCGGAAAACAGTAACGTTACAGGAATCACCAACCCGTCGATCGCGGTCGACAAGTCGATCTTGGAAGCATTTTAAGTCGATCACGAAGAGTTTTCAAAATCAGAGAAAAAAGCCTATTGTGTGTAGTAAATGGTGTTCTAATCCATGTTGCTGTTACAATCACGTCATTTTTGCGGTGCGCACCTTTGGGCTCATGCGGACCCGTCGAGTTAAACAAGGCTTTACGCTTTAACCATTAAACCAGCTCAGCCACAGTACGTTTTTTTATGTTTTAGGTCCATTGCGAACGATTAAACTAAGTTAACGCCGGTCCACTGATGTAAACAAGACGGCAACCGGAAACGAAGTACCCAACGTCCGCCCTCAAGCCGGAAGTTAGCATTTTTCTCGTGCACAGAGCGAATTCTATACTCGCTATGCTCCAGTACCTAATACTAACACTAGATGGCGGGCTTGTCCTAACGGAGAGAGATCCACTCTCTTAGAACTTCCGAGACGTTCATGTCATAAGCACTACTTGTATTTATAGTAGAGCAGTCCAAAAGAGGGCAATGAAGTTAAATATCATTAATAATCTAAAATTGCATCACTGTACTCGCAGTAATCCAGCACGCATGTGTTATTGCAGACTCCTGTTTAAACTCAAAATCACACACACAGGAGGACATCTCTCTGTAATTATACCCAAACTAACAGCAGTGCTCGTAAACAACCCTGCATTTTAAACTAATCCACACCAGACCACACACACACCTCAACTTACATTCCTACCCTAAATTCGATTACATAATACGGTTACTTATGGATTCATACAACAGATGGGACATCACAGAGCCTGTCAGTAGGCTACATAAACACTCTGATCGAGTTCCTGACCATAATATTCAACCTCTCTCCTAAACCAGAACCAACGTATCAAAAGCGAGATGTTTAAACGTTTCTATTTATCTTTTTTTTTGTCTTTACTTCTCTTTTCATGTTATGTAACTGAAGTAGCTCTGTATATATATATATATATATATATATATATGTGTGTGTGTGCGTGTGTATGTTTCCACTCCCAAGCATCTATGGGAGCAAATGGTTTCCAGCTGCCAGAGCCAGTCTTATTTCCAATGGTGAAACAGTGACACTATACGTTTGTCTGCCTTTTGCTCACTTCCTAAACCCTGCAGTCTCACACTTAACCCATTCAACATGCTTCTCGACAGACTAATGACACATTTCAGACAGATGATATTGCATTTTTCATGTTGGCCATTTCCTTCACATAAATGGTGAAAAGGTGCAGAAAGAACAAAGATTAGACAATGTAAAAATGTAACCAGAGGCCCACAACAAGATTAAAAGCAGGTCCAGATGGAATCTGGTCTTTGCTAAAATCTGTGGAATTGATTTAAATGTGTTAAACGGAGCTACTGGCCTGCATTCTAATGTTCAAATTAGTTGAAAGCTGCGTCCAAATTTAGGCGAAAAACAGTATGTGAGCCCAATTCATAATATTCATGAATAGTATTCATAAAAGTGTGGGCTAAAGTACCCGGATGACCTATTACTTCAAATTAGTGAGATTCTAAAGTGTGCAGTTGATAGACTGATTAGATAGATAGGATTTGTGAATGGCAGTGAGGAGATGCAATTGATGTCATGGATGTAGTACGTCCGAATTTCATTCATAGTACACACAATCATGAATCATTCCATATAGATTGTACTTTTTCAACAGTCACAAACTAAATTTAAAACTAAATGTATACAGTATGCTATTTTGGACGCAGTGCAAATATTTCATGAGCACACAAGAGGCGGGGCTTGTAGAAATATGTGATTGACAGCAGGTGTTCAGTTTCAGGCCCGGTTGAAAATGTCAAGTCAAACTGCTACATAAGTTCAGTCACATTCCAGGAAGCTGTTAACGGTAAAGTCTCCACCTTTCTTTACGCCATTTTGACTGTTGTGAGGGATTTATGTTAGAGCGACGGATTACAGTTAAAAAACAAGACAGGAAGTCCCGCCCACACAGCCCATAGGGCATTTCCTTTGCACCTGGTAATGAGAAATGCCCCTGTGGCAGGTAACAGACATCAGATATGTTCAGAGTGAGAGCTAGTGTCTTGACTGAGTTTATTTTACAGCATATCTGGTGTAAAATATATATATATATATATATATATATATATATTAAAAATTGTGCCAGAACGTTGTTCAACGAGTAAAAGGTTCTCCCACGGTTCTCCTCCTCCCTCATTCTTGCTGTATCAAACACACTGTGGTACATGTGTGAGAGATGTTTTGGTTATGCTGAACCAAAGACCAGAGGAAAAATGACATACTTGAGTTACAACATGCCTTGATGATGCAAATGTTTCTCAGTAAAGAGCAGATTTTCACACAGTTTAGAGACGGGGAGCAGATAAAGGACACCGGAAGTGCTCTAATCTAATGGGAATTGTTATGATTTAGCTACTGTAATCATGATTGACTATGACCGTTAACATTTGTAATGTGTTATACTCCTGTATGTGTGATGTGTGTGTATGAACTCTCAGACTCACCCTGAGGCAAAAGGGAAAGGTTCACTGAATCAATCTGACAGCTGAGTCACTGCTAAAGACACTTTTCACATAGGCTACACACATCAACACACACACACAACACACACACACCACATAAACCACAATCGAAAGTTTAGGTCATTTAAATTTTTTGAATTATTACTTTTATTGCACAAGACACAATACATTTAACAAAATTTGACAGTAAAGACAATTATAAGTTACAAAAATAAAATTCATAATTTCTTCAAAGAATTCCTGAAAAAAAAACCCAGCACAATTGTTTTCGACATTAATAATAAAAAATTAAATCGGCATTATTAGAATGATCTTGAAGGATCATCTGACATGATGCTGAAAATTCAGCTTGCTATCACAACAACTAATTCTATATAATTATTTAACATAAAGCATGTAATCAGTTGATGACAGAAAGAGGAGGAAGAGATAGAGGGAGGAGAAAGGGGTGTGAAGCTCAAAAATGCCGAAGTCTTGAACTGTGCCCACATTAAACGGAACAGTCAGAGTTAGTTTGTCATAATGAATGGTTTATCTCATTTCTCGATCTCTACCGTCTCTCTTTCTTCCCTTTTCCTTACCCTGGGTGACATTCACAAATGTGCTTTGATCTGCTGCCAACAGCACAAAGAGTTACTCCGTGGAGAAGAGAAACAGGGAAGGGAAAGGATAGAAGAGAGAGAGAGAGGAGAGGACCTAAATGGATTTCAGTTACTGTAAGTCTTTAAAAACTCCAGATCCCTCAGGATCATCTGGAAAAAACTCCAACCCCAAAGCCTAAAACCCACCTGACATGAACACTTTCCGATAGATAGATAGAAAGATAGATAGATAAGACAGCTGATAGAAGATCAGAAAGACAGATCAGACAATTAGACGACAGATAAAGACAGGATCAGATGATAATGATAGATAGATAGATTAGATAGATAATAGATAGATAGACTAAAGATAGATAGATATATATGATATGTAGATAGATAGAGTAGAGTATATAGACATGACAGATAGATAGATAGAATTAGATAGTAACAGAACAGACAGACAGACAGACAGACAACAAGAAGACAGACAGATAGATAGATATAGATAGATAGATATATGATAGATAGAAGACAATAGACAATTAGATAGAAGTAGATAGATAGATAATAGATAGATAAAGATAAATCAGAATTCTAAAGAACCAAAAAAGACAGACAGTTCGAATAGATAGATAGATAGATAGATAGATAGATAGATAATAGATAGATAGATAGATAGATATGATACTGTAGATAGATAGATAGTAGGTATATAACAATAGATAAAATGATAGACAGACAGACAGACAGACAGACAGACAGACAGACAGCAGACAGACGACAGACAGACAGACAGAGTGAAGCCATAATGCCGAACTAGATGCAGATAAAGACAGACAGATAGTATAGATAGATAGTTTAGATATTGATATAGTATAGATAGATAGATCAGAAGATAGATGTAGATAGATAGAAGTATAGATAGAGAGATAGATAGAAAGATAGATAGATAGAAGAAGATAGATAGATAGATAGATCAGATAGATAGAAGATAATGATAAAGACTAGAACAGAATGACCTAGAAGATAGATAGATAGATAGACATAGATAGATAATAGACAGACAGACAGACAGAAGACAGACAGACAGACAGACAGACAGACAGACACAGACAGACAGATAGATAGACAGAAGAAGAAAAGATAGATAGATAGATAGACATAGACAGATAGATATAGATAGAAGTAAGACAGATAGATAGATAGATAGATAATAGATAGATAGATAGATAGATAGATAGATAGATAGATAGAGTATATAGACAGATGATAGATAGATAGATAGATAGATAGATAGATAGAAGAAGATAGATAGACAGAAGAAGACAGATAGATAGATAGATAGATAGATAGATAAGATAGTAGATAGATAGATAGATAGATATATAGACAGATAGAAGATAGATAGATAGATAGATAGAAGAAGTAGAAGATAGATAGATAGATAAAAGAGAAGTATAGAAGAAGATAGATAGATAGATAGATAGATAGATAGATAGATAGATAGATAGATAGATAGATAGAAGACAGACACAGACAGACAGACAGACAGACAGATAGAAGATAGATAGAAGATAGATAATAGAAGATAGATAGATAGAGATAGATAGAAGATAGATAGATAGAAGATAGAAGATAGATAGATAGATAGATAGATAGATAGATAGATAGATAGATAGAAGATAGACAGATAGAAGATAGATAGATAGATAGATAGATAGATAGATAGATAATAGATAGATAGATAGATAGATAGATATGATAGATAGATAGATAGATAGAGTAATAGACAGATAGATAGATAGAAGACAGACAAGACAGACAGACAGACAGACAGACAGACAGACAGACAGACAGACAGACAGACAGACAGACAGACAGACAGACAACAGACAGATAGAAGTTAGATAGATAGATAGATAGATAGATAGATAGATAGATAGATAGAAAAGATAGATACAGATAGATAGATAGATAGAAGTATATAGACAGATAGATAGATAGATAGATAGATAGACAGACAGACAGACAGATCAGACAGACAGACAGACAGACAGACAGACAGACAGACAGACAGACAGATAGATAGATAGATAGATAGATAGATAGATAGATAGATAGATAGATAGATAGATAGATAGATAGACAGATAGACAGACAGATAGATAGATAGATAGATAGATAGATAGATAGATAGATAGATAGATAGATAGATAGATAGAGAGTATATAGACAGATAGACAGATAGATAGATAGATAGATAGATAGATAGATAGATAGATAGATAGACAGACAGACGGACGGACGGACGGACGGACGGAACGGACGGACGGACGGACGGACGGACGGACGGACGGACGGACGGACGGACGGACGGACGGATGGATTGATTATGTTGTTTATTGAATCAGTGGATGAGAAGAGTTCAGGTCTGGTTAGTCCTGTTACTCACACCAGAAGACACACACAACTGACTGCTACACTACTTAACTACCCATTCATATTACCTGTCGAGGCTGACACCGTTTCAGAGAGCTTGTGAAAAAGTTGATTTAGTTCTTTAAGAACATTCCTTTGCCTCATCACTCTGTGTCGCTGAGGATGACCCTAAACCCAGCGTGAACTTTGACTCCTCACCCGAACCCTTCCGGGACGACCCGCTCAGAGCACTGTGACCGTCCGGCAGAGAGGACTCACACTCATCCGTCTAACCATCTGTCTGTTTCTGCACTGTTGTCTATTGCTGTGCTCGTGTCTCTGTCTCTTCTCAAAGGCTGACTCTCATCCATCAGCCTGAGGATTCCTTCTCTTTCTGACCCTCTGTCAATACTGAACTCACTCTTTCTCTGACCTCTCATTCAATCCCTCATTCACTTCTTTTTGTGTCCTCTGTCTTCATTGATGCAATGCCGCTGCCTCTTGTTTCACTCTATACTTGATCAGTTAGTTAGGTCGCTTACTTCTTATGATTGCAAAAAATAAGTTTCCTGATTGAGCTTTTAAAGCCTGTTCATACCAAGTGCAATAAAACACATTTTTAGATGCATTTTGTGTGCCTTGCTTTTTAAAGAAAATGTAACATTTGCTGAAAAAAAAGTATAATAACTAATATTTTTTAAAATAATATTACAATAAATATTACAAAAAAATGATACATTTTAATATAAAAATTTTAATTGTAATAATATTTGTATTATTTTTATTTTAATAATAAAATACATTTTACAATAAATAATAATAAAAAATAAATGTAAACTTTAAAATTATTACTTTATTTTAATTATAATACATTTACAATATTTTGTGTTGGGTCAGAGAAAATTGACTGGGCAAGTAGAAATCTAAAACTATTAAAACAACTTTTTTTTTACTGTTGAGCTCTGGAAAGCACAAAAAAACAACTTTATTAACTTTTTTTTCGTAGCTAACTACTCACACTGAGCCTGATGACAAATTTGAAATGCTGAAAGGCAGAATTAGTGAAAAAGGCCTTTAATCAATAAATGTTTTGGAAAAAAAAAAATCTGGAAAGAAAGGGTCCATTTTTTTAAGCCTATAGCTTTGTAAAGAAATTTTACCATTTGATTTTTATCATTACAGAATGGATTGAAATACTGCTATAGGATCCTTGCATTCACTCTATATAATGCGATACACAGCAAGTGAAACGAAAAGTGTAAAGGCAGGTTGCACAACCCACCCACACACACCTAGACAACTCAATACCTTGTCTCTGATTTCACCCAGAACATATTGCTCCACTGCCTCATCTGTCAGTAGTGGGATGGAGAGATGACTGGCGCCTAAATCCTAGCAGCTGTGTCTGCAGTGAACGGCCCCGTCCCGTGCTCATTAACGGCAGGAGCCCCTATCTCGAGCCGTTAGCCTGACCATAACATCCCCTGACGCCCACTGGGGTCAGATGATACTTGAGCGCACTACGCTTTACTGCTGGTAACTGGATGAGGAGAGAGAAAGAGAGAACCAATTTAAGTGAAAGAAGCACTGCAGAGTCTAGACTGAAAAATGAGCTCAAATTGAGCATGTTATAACATTAGGGCTGTAACCTCTACGAACGGGACGCATCCCGACAGGTATCACAGAAGAGAAATCACAGCTGGTTCTGTGACAGCCTTAGACTTTATGTTTTATTTATAATATTCTATAGTCTAAATAGTTATAAATAACTAAATAACTTATTAAAGTCTAAATACATGTCTACATACATTTTGAAAATCTAGATTGGTGTGTTTTTGTTATAAGAAAAAAAAGCTTAAATAAATAAATTGAAATATCAATACTAATTAAATAAATAGCCTATTAAAATATAACAGATGAAATGTACAAAAATATACATTAAAAAGAAATTAGCGTAAATTAATGAAAAATGGAGGCTAAGCTAGTATGGGCCCCAAGTTTTGCTTTAGTTATTGATAAATGTGTATTGCCCATAATTCAATTAAGAAGATTAGCAAAAATAGCTAAATATTTTTTTAAATAAATAGAAATATCAGACATTAAATAAATATCAAAATATAATTAAACAAAAACATTAAACTTGATTGACTAAATTGATTGATAGCATAATTTTAATTAAATAATCATATAAATTGAAATATAAAAAAGATTCGACACATTTAAAATAAATTAAATCAATTATGAAAAATTAATTGATAATAGCCAAAAGGGACCTATGTGTTGCTTTATAGTTATTTAATGATTAAATTCAATGGTTAAAATAGTCAATAATTTCAGTTATTAAATGACTCTTCCCATAAATAAAAAGTTTCTTAAATTACATTATTTTTAATTGCTTAAACAATTTATTTTCTCTAAACTCTACACAGAATGCTTTACTTTTTGGCTGTTCATTTACACGACAACAGCGTTTTGGGGCCTTAAAATGCAAGTTTTTGAAAACAAGTTTATGAAAACGTTACAGTCATCGTCTCCATGTAAACAACAAAAACGCAAATGTGTGAAAATGTGACGTTATACGTAGTTGCATATTAGGTGTTCAGTCTATAGGTGAAGAGTGTTTCTACAAAGTGAAGTAACAGTAACTGTTTCAACAACTGGCCTGGCGTTATCATACAGCGTTTAGTCATTTTCGCGGATCCGTGTCAACAGGGATTGTTTTGACAAAATTGTCATCTGTACGCAAATAAACACAAAACTTCGAACTTCGAAATACAAGGGGAGTGTAATCAAATTAAAACAGAACAGGACTGGGAGTAGGAACTCTCTCTCTCTCCTCTCTCTCTCTCTCTCTCTCTCTCTCTCTCTCTCTCTGATACAAAGCTATTACTGCCCATCTGTCTCTAGAGTGTGTCAGCAAATGATCACACACATGATTTCCTATACAAGCACACACATACAAACACACAATGAAACACTTCCACATGCTTGAATTTACACCAAGTCCATTGATTTATGTGTGCGGTAGATAGCCTAAATTGACAGAAGTCGCTCCCTACAGAGATGTGTCGTTTATATGATCCGTGATAGTTATCCGACGTAAGGCTTGTGTGCTTGTGGTGTGTGTGTGTGTAG